>JAOQGH010000077.1:5485474-5508472 GCA_025769975.1 Gallinago jamesoni
TTCTGTTTGTTTTGTTCTTTAAAAGGCAGGTGAGCCTGAACGTATCCATCATTTTCTTCTAAGCTTTAGCTAATGGCAGTGATTATAAACTCCACCACTGGATCCTCCCTGAAAGACCTAGACACTAATGTGAGATTTATGAAGTATTTAAGTACTCGCTCTAGAACTAACACCCAACAACTACCCTTCATCTGCTGGTTTTCTTTTGGCTAGAGATTACCCAGCCATCTGAGGATCTGCAGAAGCTCCTTGTTTTTCTAGAAGGAGGTACCTGGATCCAGCATTTATAAAACATACAGGTACTAGGATCCTGCTGGCAACTTGTTTATTTGCCCTACATGGCATCCTGCAGAATTTCAGATTTTTTTTGAGACGGTGAAAGTTTGGGTCAGGTGTGATTAAAGGGGAGTTCAGGTCAGCTGTGATTAATCAGTTGCCTCCTCATGGGACTTGATGGAAAGCACCTGTACCCTATAAACACTCAGGAGGGAAGGATGGAAAGAGAGAAACAGTAGCTTTTACGGTGCTGTGAGAGAAAGCAAATTCTGGAATTTAATGTGGGAAGAATGAATAATCAGAAATAGAGAGCTCTGCAGGATGAACAAGGTGAGTGGTAGAAGCTTAATGATATTTAGAAGAAATGATAGAGTTTTGGGGGTGAAAGGAGAGAGCCATCTTAACTAAGGGTGGCTTAGGGTTCAGAAAAAGAATGCTATTTTTTTATTTTCATTGAGGGTAAAGCTAGTAAGGGTCTGGGAGGTGACATAGAACAGGACACTTCCTGAGAGAAGCCTTGAAGCACCGAAAGAATAGCAAATTTTGTGAAGAAAGGTAAAGCAGGGGCTGTTGTCTCTGGGGTTGGTCTCCAGGATTCATGCCCTAGGGCCAAAAGCCAAAAGGGCTTCACTGATGTGGGGTGTGACAGCTGTTCTGTTAAAAACTTAATGTGCTGATGTTTCCCACACTATAAATTATTCTTGAAAATCAGTCTCAGGCTGAATTTGGGGGAAGAACAAAGCTTATTTTCAGTGTTTAGGAAAAGTAACTTGTTATAGAGGTTTATTTTTGTGGAAGATTTGTGGAAGCAAGTTTACATGGAAAAAAAAAAGAGAGAAACAGTTAAGTTATCTACTCATACTTGTAGTCAAACTGTGATTTATAAGTGCTGTACAGAAGCAGTGGCACTGTAGCAGTATAACAACTGGTGACACTGAAGTATGAGAAGGTGACACCTGGGCAGGTTGTTTCTGGGGATACTTGGAGTAGAGCTGGTGTTGGCCCTGGTTTCTGCAGGTGGCTTATGGAGCCTTGCAGAGATGCTGAGGTTTGCAGAAATACTTCTTGATGGTTTGTCTGAAGTCTGCTGTTAAAGCACAGTGGATTTCGTGTGACGTGGAACCCACTCTGAAGTTTACTTGTGTGTTGATAAGGCTCCTTATGGGGAAAAAAATATACTTTCTGTCATTTGGAACAAACTGTGTAAGACATACATAATTTTTAGAGTTACTTAGATTGAAAAATACCTGTGTAACGTGTTCTGCTGCATCAGAGCACTTTTGCCAAGCCAGGCTGTGTCCCTGGTGAAAGCAGAGGAGAATCATTTAGGTTCTTGGATATAAATGGATAGAGAAATGGGATTGACTGTCTACTTGAAAATGATTTGTGTGTCTGGGTTGTATCAATTCTCTGTTTCCTGGGACTTGATGCAGCCACTTCGAAAAGCAAAGATAGCATATTTCTTAGCTTCAGGCACAGCACGCTGTATCCATGCTTCTAGATAATAACTATACAAATTTCCAACACAGATCTCACACTTACTTCCTTTTATTTTGGAGTGGAATGAAAGGGGGGGGAAGCCAAAGAGGATGCTGAAGTAGCATTATTTAGTCAATCTGGAACATACATGGCACCCAATCCTGATTTTTTTTTTATTTTTTATTTTTTTTCTAAGTAAGGGTAAATCTCATTGACTTTCGTGGCTGAATATTTCAGTTGAGAGGTGAGCAGCTCTGATTTCCCTGTACTTCTGTATATATCCCTGCACACCCAGTCTGTCTGTTGTGTAATATTATTTTTTTTTTCAAGGTCAAACTTAAATTTATCTCAGCTACTTACTCCATTACGTTAAAATAAATGTTTCTGGTGATGTCAGCAAAATGTATCAGTGTAATCAGCATTGCACAGTGGATCCCTTCTTAACGTGACCGGAGAAACACTGTCTGGTGTTTGAGCCTGACTGGCAGCCCCAGTGCTACTGGGCAATTTAAAATCCCAGGGTTCCCTCTCAGGATGTTGTAGCATTCCCTTGAGTCCCAGAACCATCTAAATTGCTCTTTCCTTTTTCTACCTGTGTCATTCAGCACTCAGCTTTGTAGGCTGGGGCTAATCAAAACTATGTGTGCCCAAGGGGAGTTTTGTATCAAGCACTTCTTCTTTTTAAAGAAGTCCAACTGAAATTCCTTCACTAAAATAGCTGAGAACTTCTGAGATGTTTCAATTTTGTGCACAGTTGACAAATAAACATCCTTCAAATGTAGTCTTATCTTTAGCTATTTGAAAAATGGAAGTTTATCAGACTTTGAAAACCTAATTTTCAGTAAAAGGAGCATAAAAGTTATTTAAACTTTATGGGGAAAAGAAAACCCACCAACCTTTCCCATACTTTGAAGGAACTTGATTTTTAGGCCACTTCTGACCGTACTTATCTGTTGCCATTTATGCAAGAAAAGCCAAGGTGGCACATTAAAAGTGAAGAAGGATCACTCCAATTTACAGTTGTAAAGGATGTGATAACCACCTTAGAGATATCTGAAGATTATTGGGAGTCTCCAAGAGAAGGCCCATGTCTCTAATTAGCTCTTAATTAAAATCCTGATTATCTGCCTGTATCCGTTGGCATTTACAAACAGGATGATAACACGGTGCATCTGTAATTCTTTTGCATTAGAAAACTTAGTTAAGTTTCCTGGCAGTCATTAGGACATACCTAAACTGCTAAAACAATTCCTTAAAATATACTTTCTGAAAGACAGGTATGAAACAACCAGGTGAAATATGTTTTTAAAAAAACAAACTGAATGGATGAAATGGCCCCAAGATCATTGTATCAATGTTTTTCCTTTGTCTCTGCTTCTCTTGGAGTTGTTTCTTCTTTGCATGTCGCTCACGTTTGAGCTTGGTAAGAGCCTATTAGCAAGTGAGAAACATCAAGGTTTTGAGTGGGGAATACCGAGGCTTCAGCTGTAGAGTGAATTTAACAAGAGGCTGGCAACGGGGCATAGTCTGGATCCCCCATATATATCAGCCTTTATGATAACTCTACGTTTTAAAATGCTGTTTCCCACCTCAAAACCTTTGTCCCTCTGTTGGAGGAGAGAACGTAGAAACTGTTTTAATGTAGCTTGTATAATTCATCGAGCTTTTCTCCTTTCAGCAGCTGCCAACATCTTTCATTGTCTTGTCCCTGGGGAATATAACGTAGTGCAAGGGACGGTGGTCGCTGATGACAGCGGTCCCCATGTTACTACATAATCTGGACGTTATTCTGAAGTGTTACGTGTTGCACATGGTTCTTGGTCATCATAAACTGGAGGAGCCAGTGCTCCTGCAATGCGTGGGAGATCATTTGCTTACACAGTTTGTTTCCTGAGGGCTTAATTGTAAAGGAAAGTGACTTTTAATAAGGACCAGAATAACTTTGGAGACTCATGTTCTTGGTTGTGACTTTCCACCAGCTATTTTTAAGCCTAGGTAATTTCCTGGCATTTTCAATTTAAGTTTTCTTTATAAGAACTTCCAGGAGTGGAAGATTAAAAAAAAAAAAAAACAAAACCAAAAACAAACAAGACCCAATAACAAACCACCATGTTTATGCTGTATTTGTTGAGTTTTATTTCATTGCCATTAGCTGTTGCTAGTGTTTTACTCATTTCAGTGTCTGAAAAGACTAATCAAGTATCTCTTTCTGCAAAAAGTCCATAAATGCCATTGGCCAAGTGGTTTGTCACTTTCTGTCCTTAACAGAAGATGATTTTCTTTGGCAATTAATTCTTCTTGATTTCTCAAGATAGATTTCACAGGTTTATTAAACTTTTCCATTAACTTTTCTCAGGGAGGTTTGAGCATCCTCCTGGAAAGATGATAGAGGTGTAATCAGGAAAACAAGTTAGACTTTTCAGGGTAATTGCTGTGTTCTTTTTTCTTGCTTTTCAGTAATTGTTCAGTGAAAAATTGTCCGAGTCCTCATAGAAGAGGAGGCCAGTCCTGACGGATGGTCTGATGGACTCCTTGGTGTAAATGCCCTCTCTCATCTGGTCAAGCTTGTGTTGCTGGCTGTGGGGTGACATGGTTTTGGAGGAAGAGTGTGGAGTCCCAAATCAAAAGCCCCACTTTGGTTGCTCCTCTGGGAGATGGAAATTTGGGGTGAACTGTGTTTATTAGCTGAGGAGTTTGAGATCTATGTCAACTGCTTTGACATAGCCACTCTGACCATTTGGCTACTATGGGAATGGCCCTCCAGCATGGTTTGAGAGGAGAACACTAAGACAATTCTTGTTATTTATCTAATGGATGTTGATACCAGCCTTGAGGAGAAGGCTCTAATCTGCAACTCTAGTGTGGATGGAGCAGCTACTTCTGATTTGATATCCAATATTAAATCAGAAGTAGCTGCTCTAGAAGGAGCAAGATTTCAAGCCCGTACAGGTAGCATTTTTTATTAACTTTAATCCCAGGCCAGTTTTTCTAAGGCATGCATCCTTTGGAGCACCAGTGCTGGGGTTGTTCTGGTGTCCCTGAACGGAGCCCTGTTCCCTTAGCTGGAGGGTTCTGTCTCCACTGCTCTGGACCCTTTTTGTGGGATCCCTGATATCGCTAGCTGAGACTGAGACTGCATAAACCAGCATTTCTGGCTCTGGGCACGGTGTTGTTACCAGTTCAGTGTGTTTGTGTTTCTCTACAAGAGCATGATTGGTGCTGACAGCATGAACCAGAAGCTCATACACTTGACTGAATGTGAGTGGTTGTGCCCTGGTCACATCCTTGGTTTTATACACCTTGTAACAAATAGTCTGAGTAGCCAGATCTCTATTCTTCTTGTTTCTTCTCATGTCTTTTGGTGACTAATTTCTCTAACATCCAAATACTGTTAGTCCTGTAACTTTGGAAAGCATAAGGTGTATACTCTTCATCTCCCTTTTTTTAACTTATTTTTTTTAAACCCGCTAAAACAAAATTAAAAAGCAAACGACTTTCTTACCTAGCTGTAATGATAAAGTGTGCTTCCATTAATGAAGATGGCGGTGATGTGAGGAGCTCGTTAAGTGTGCACGGGTCCATTTGCTCTGGTCACCGTGGCTTTCTCAGGCACGTTACAGTGTCCCTTTACAAATAAACCCACTGGAAACAAGCTCTTCTTGTGCTGAAAGCAAGTGTTAATGTCATCTTGAGCAACGCTCTTTGCTTAATTTATGATAATCTTATGAAAGTTTTACAAAAGAACCACATAGTTGTTACTTTTATATGTAATTTTGCCAAGGGGAACATCCCAACCCTTTTGAAGTTGGTGGCAAAATGCCATTGACTCGTTCAGCCTTTAAATCTGCCATGTATCAACAAGACCGTACAAGTAAACCTTTTTTTTCCGTGACTTTGACTAAACCCCACCACAGACACAAGTTTTGCAGAACATTAAAACCAGGCAAAATACAGCACAGGTACTATTTATACATTGAAGAATTCAAATTTTCTTCAAAGCCAGATCTTCTCTAGTATTATACAATTACTTTCACCTGCACATATGCTTTTACTTCCAGAACTCGCCTTAAATGTGTTTAAAAGATAGGAAGGAATTTCTACCAGGAGATAGGGAAAACATTTGATCTTTCATGCTGTCTTCATTTTCTTTATCTCTTTTAGAAGGCTTAGAGACAGCAGCAGGTAATTTGGGGTCTACATTTTTGAAGAACTTCAGCCCCTAGCTGTTCCCATTACTAAACCAAGCCTTCAGAAAAATGTGGTCACTTCATAAGGATGGCTAACGAGAGCTGGCTTCTTCGGGGGGAGAAAAAAAAAAAAAAAAAGCTGTTCATCCTTAGCTTCTATTTAAATAAAAATTGAAATAACCTAAAAAGAGAAAAAGCAAGAAGGGAATAATATTCATCAAAACGTGGAATATATATGATAAGGGAAGTAGCCCCTCCGGTAGGATTATAAAAGAGTGGAAAACATGTTTTTGCCTGTCTTTGTCCTTGTGCGCTTGAGTAATTAAAAAGGGGTGGCAGGCTGGGGTCTGGCGAATGGGAGGAATGTGTGCTGGCAGTGCTTGGGGGGGCATAATCCTATTTTTAGAGACCATAAAAGTTCCTTTCTGAGTCTAGTTTGAGAAAACATTACACGGTCCCTCGTGTGGCTCCCGACAAATAGCTACAGTCGCAAACGGGTCATCGGTTGTTTAAAAACAAGACATGAAGTTTGCGTGGGGCAAAAATAGTGATTGTCTGCTGGATTGTGAGAGTTGAATTTGGAGGAAAGTGAGGTTTTTCACTCTGAATGTGTTCTCGCACTGAATTTATCACATACCACATTCCTCCTCTTCATCCTCCCCTTCATCTTTTCTCTCCTGTTCAAACAAAACGCCATCAACGTTTCTTAGAACTGAAAATGTTTGCTACCGCTCTACCCTTTTACTTGAACAAGAAATGTGGTTTAGTTACCTTAGATGAAGGACTCGTTTCCTTGCACGTGTCTCCTTACGTCTTCCTGGGTTATCAAAAACCTATTAAAAGTGAAGTAGACCTTTTAAACGGGCAGTCTAGCTTTCCATAGCTCTATTCCCCAAATTCATCCTCTTGGCTCAGCAGCTCCCAGATTTGTGCAGTGGTATCTGTTATTGCTCTCCCCGACTACCTGGCTGCCCCCCCCAGCCAAGGTCAAATGGTTCTGCACCTCCCAGGCTGTCAGAAAAGCAGGCTGATAAACAGATTTAATTCTCTTTCTGTTCGTTTGAGCTTCGTTTGTGCCTTTGCTATTTTCCCACGTTGCTTCGCATAGTATATCTGCCCCGTAAAATGCAGTCCAATAAAGCCATTAAGCTCACTGACAGGTTTAATAGCCACAGTGAATATAAGTTTGAAGCTGGTGGGAGGAAGAGAGAGTGAGGTTGAACTTTTCTCCTCTCTGAAATGGCACCACTCGAAATTTTCAGAAGGCTTAAGGAAGAAGCTAATATTTTAATTGCCTTGTATTTCTCCAGCTGAGATTAATAGCACTGTCAGTGCTTGAGATGACACAAAGCTGAAATACATGCAGGAAAATGCATGGCAAGAAGTATAAAGCCTCACTGATTTGCTCTGAAGGGCCAAATCCTGCTTCTTTGAGTCCATCCCTGGCTGTGTGTTGTGGAGATCTAAGGCCACCTGGTCACGGTTATGTTGTAGTGCAGTTGGACAAGATGATCCTTGTGGTTCCCTTCCAACTGAACTATTTTATTCTGTGTCTCCTACCCTCAGCTGTAACGTAAATGTGTGTATAATACATAAATATAAGTACTTACTCCATAATTCCTAGTGGAGAATCCATTATTTCTGAGGAAGGAAAACAGATTTGTAACTGAGTCCCTGTGCCTGAGCCATCTGTTAGGGCATGGAGGGAAGGGGGAACCACTGCTGGAGCTGAGTAGATGGTACTTTCTGTTTTACTGAGGGGGGGCAGGCTGGTTTGAAGCGAGCTACTGGTTTCACTTGTGACCATACTTCTAAATATGGCACTTCAATTTCTTACACTGAACGGTTTCCCCTTCTAATTATTCTTCTGCTAGCATCTACATGTGTCACTGATCGCATTGTAAACCTCAAGGACATCACAACTAAGTGGGAAGATGTATTGCTCTTAGATTTGCTGTTTTTTGGTTTCCCCCCCACTCTCCCCTATAACATGGGTACAAATTAGAAATGTAGAATCATGGAACAGTAAGTGGGAGGGATCTTAAAGATCATCCAGTTCCAACCCCCCCTGCTGTGGGCAGGGACACCTCCAACTAGACCAGGTTGCTCAAAGCCCCATCCAGCCTGGCCTTACACTGGGGATTTAAAAAACAAACAAACAAACAAACAAAAAAAACCAAAACCCAAAACACCAAGCAGAAAACCCCAACCTTATTGTGAGGGGGAAAAAAATATCAATATCAGAGAAAAAAAATATTAAAATTTGGTGTTTGCTCCTGTGAGTGTGTTTAAGGCTGTCAGCTGGCAGGGGGTGTTCAGCCCAAACAGATGTCCCTTTTCTCACTGGAGACGGAATGTAGAGGGACAGACTGGATTTTTTCATTGCTCATATTTCTCAGGAGAGAGAAAGTGATGTGAAACTTAGTTTCTACATTACCAGAGAGAAAACAGCTGTTTCTGTGAGCTCTGGGTACAGATTTCTAGCCATCCTTCTGCTTAGTCCTGCCTCGAAGCCCTGCTGCCAGCGAGAGCCAGTGGCTCGTACCGTGAGGGGTACAGGCAGGAGGACACAGCAGAAGGTGGGGAGAGAGCATCAGTACAGGGTATTAGATTTATTCTTGCAATTAATGGATTTTGTAAGTTGAATTTACGCTTGGGGTGATGCTCATGTGGACATCTCTAGTATGTGTAAGAGGGTTGGGGTTTTTTGTAGGTGCAACTAATTTGCATCTCTTATTCAGAGGTCTAAGCAGGCATAAGATATGGTGCAAACATTTCCCATAGTTGCTCTTGGAAATGGAAGTTGTCAAAGATCTCTTGGAAAAAGGAGGAAAAGATAGGGTACTTGGAAATAATAAATATAGCTATGTTTCTAGTTTATTTGTCATTTTAGGAGATGAAGGGATGAATCTGTGGAATAATGCACATTATTGTGAAGAAGTCCTGCTTATAGTCTCCTGTTCTTCTGCGCTAGGAGAGATGGATGTGAGCTTAGGCTCCTGGTTTTATTTACCCTGGTGAATTCTAGTCGTGATTCATCCTCACTAATGAGATCAAAGCGCAGAGTTCCCCTTGCACTAACACACTACCTCAGAGACGTTAATTGCTTCTCCGAAATATATGTGTGTTGGCAAACTCACAGAACTTCATTTTGTTTTTGCAGGTGCTTAACCAACCTTTGAGCTTAGGAGAAAAAAAATATTATTTATTTTATTGCACTTTATGCCAAATGAGGCGATGAGAGATTACTCTCCAGTTTAGCTGACGTGAAGCAGACCCTGGCAGGCAAGAGCTCCTGGGGAACGTAGCCAAGGGTCAGTCCTGAGCTGGGTGTGGGACCTGATGTAGGACACTCTGATAGAGATAAAGGTGATGAACTCTTATTTTCTAACCTGAGAAATTGATAGGGCAGTAGAACCGATAGGAAAGTAGTGTAATGCCTTTCTAAATGGCCGTAAATAGGATTGGCACTGAAAAGGTGTTGGCAAATCACAGCATATTCACTTCCACTTGTGTGAGAGATTCCGGTCCATCTAAATTGGTTTTGAATGTTACCGTGAATCAGAACGGTTGATCTATAGGGCAGTTATTTTCTTTAACTTAAACAGTTCAGATTGTGGACAGTGTTGTGCTTAAATATTTGTGCTGTGAAATATTAAAAAATAAATTAAAAAAAAAAAAGTAAGCTGGTCCAGTTGTTTAGTAATGCAAGTTAAATTCCAGCAGATGTGTATCGCAGGTGTAGATGATCAACACTTTATGACAATCCTGTTTCTAATTTTCCTCTAATTTCCTTGATTGCTTATGAGTTAATTGCGTGTGTAGTGATAGAAAGACTTCAGAATGCTGCTTCATCAGTTAATTAAGAATAAATCAACACATTTTAAAAGGTGGTAAAATAGTTTTAGACTTGTATTTATGTTTTGTTGAGTGGTAACTGCTATTTTTTTTAATTTATTTTTCTTCTGAACTCGGTGCTCTGCAAACCTGATGTGTAATTGTCGATTGGCTATTGAATTGGACGTTAACTGATTAAACAACTGTTAGCGTGCTAATTGAGAGATATTTTTATATTTCTGAATTTCTCAAACACCTTTGTACTGCTTGTGTAAAGAACACTGAGACTGAGTGCTGCTTTGGTTTTAGTTCACTGAGGAGTTTACACCGGTATAAATATAATTGCACCTCTTTTTGCCAATTGATTTTATTACAGTGCTTAATGGTTTGTTGAACAGTTTATAGGATAATGAATGTCATTTTCTTGTATTATACTATAAATAACTTGGCAAATTTTTAATTAGGATAATCATGGTAGCTTTCTCTACTGCTGTAATCAAGCTTTGCTTTTTGCATCCAAGAACTAATGTACATCTATATCAAGTTAGGCCAATTATGTTTTTCTAGAGAGTACAAGTTTTTGTGATTGTATGTTTGGGTTGTATTTTTTTTAATAGCGGTTCCCTTCTTGAATCTTGGCTCTGCTTCTGTTGAAATGATAATTAGCTCCATTGGATGAGTTTTAATTACGTTAATATTCCGATTAGAAGAAAGCAGAGGATACAAGTTTTGTTCCATGAAAGGTTTTGAAGTTTGGCTTTCTGTATCATTTGAAGAAAATAAGGCATTTCCTTGTTTAGTGTATAAAGGAATTTAAAAAAACTCACTGCTGAAGTGAAATGCTTCCTTGGGTTTCAGTTGTAAACTTAAAGCCTGTTAACAATTTTAGAAATGGAAAACACAGAAAAAGCGAAGCAACTCAAGAAAAAGTTTAAAGGTGCTCCAAGTAGCACATGGAGGAATCTCCTGTTTGGAGGACCCTCATGTGGAAACTTGTATTTCTAGCACAATTTGGAAGTGCCTGAGGGACCCCAGATCCCGAGGGCTGGCAGGACAGTGTGCCATGCCCACAGACTCCCCTGATGCCATTATTCCGGCTTTGGAAAGATTTTTCTCTGGCCACAGCACTGTGTAGTGGGAGGGAATAGTTTCCATTTCCTTCTCTGGTCACCTCTGCTTTATTTGTTTACTGTCTGTATAATATTTATTCCTTATGTGGCTTTTAAGCGTATTTTAGGACAAGAGGTAACAAGCACAGACTTAAACATAGAAGTTCTATCTAAACATGAGGAGGAACTTATTCACTTTGAGGGTGGCAGAGCCTTGGAACAGGCTGCCCAGAGAGGTGGTGGAGTCTCCATCTCCGGAGACGTTCAAAACCCACCCGGACATATTCCTGTGCAACCTGCCCTGGGTGGACCTGCTTTGGCAGGGGGGGTTAGAGTAGATGATCTGCAGAGTTCCCTTCCAATTCCATATCATTCTGTGATTCTGTGACTGGCCTTTACAAGAAGGTGCTGTGACAAGAGAGTCCCCCAGATGGGAGTTGTGTCCAAGTGAATACTATAAATTCATGCAGGCACTTCATTTAATTTTTGTGTGGAATTGTGGACAGTGAGTTTCTTCTTTCAGACCAGGTTTTCAGTGGTGCAACCCAGAGCAGGGCTGAACAGGGCAGTGGAAGAAGCCTAGAAGCCTGTAGGAAGCAATGGGCAGCTGCAGTTGTGGGTTTCGGTTGACGTCTCAATTTCAGTTACTTTCTTCTGCTTTTATAGTTTGGAGACCAATCTGAAGAGGACAAAAGTGCTCAGGTCTTCTTCAGTGCCTTAAAAATTACATCCTTAGCTAAGATTGTCAAGAGCTGAAAGCCTTAGAAAGTCGTATTGTGATTCAAGAGTGAAATATTGTCCTGTGTTTGATGACTTGTTATCTTCTGGAGCTTTTGCAGAGGGATGATCTGATGAGTTGCGCGTGAGGCAGCAGGACAGATACTTGCAGTTATTGTTAAATCCCCCCTGCCCTGTGCCCATCTCGTGCTGCTGTACCTTGAGTACCTTGAGCACGTTTGAGTGTTTCAGAAGTTGCTGGTTGGAAATTTTTTTCCATTAGGTGCCCTTAATCAGAAGAAAAAGGCTGGTTGTCAAAAAGTGAAACATCTTGCATGTCCATGGAAAACACACCACTTCTAGGGAAACTTTTAATGAAGAAAAGGGTCCTTGGGTTTCTGAAGGATTTCTTCACGAGAAAAAGATTTTAACTTGAATTTTGCTCTTTTGAGCAAGAAACAGTTTTTTACCACCTACTACTTCATAAAACATTCATGAAGTTTCTGTCTCGCCATGCTGCTGTAGTACAAGCGATGATAGATCTGCAGAAAGGCCAACTCCTCTTCTCCACAGAAACCGGCAGCTTGGACAGATTCAAATTTACTGTTTCCTCTATTACTTTTACAAAAGTAACCGAGGGACCTGGTTTAGATTAAGGGCTGCCTGGTTTCGTGCTTCTACTCCAGCTGACAATATAAATACTCATTTCCTTGCTAAGGTTTGGAAGCTGTTGGTGTGGCTTTCCCTGCATTGCAGAAGGTTTCTTCAGCTTGGCGACCACAACACAGCGAACACGCAGGGCTCTAGCTGCTCGCTCGCCGCAGTCTTGCAATTATGTCATCAAATACAAATCCAAACATATGGCCATTTCTACAAAATAAGGAGGCTGAGAACTGGAGAGAGCAATGATGAGTCGGGGGAAAAAAATCCAGTGGAAATAGAGAGTTAAATGTCAATGTCTGCATTGTGCCTAGTTAATATTTCAGAGGAACGCCGTCAACTTGTGATAGAGCCCAAAGGATTTATACATTTTTCTGACAGATGATCATGATTCCCATCAGTACACTTAATGCCAACATCTGTAGGGTTCCACCTAATTTGGGAAACAAATATATTCTGTCCTCGTCAAGAAAGAATACTTTGTGTGTTCCAGGAAATGCTTATTACTTTAGGGTCATCGCAATTAAGTGGAGGACGGAGATTTTTAAAGGGGTTAGGCACGGTAACATTATGCTTTCCTTCTGGCTGCTTTTTTTTAAATGCAAGTATTTTGATGCCAGGTTTGGGTCTTCATAGTGCACTGAAAAAAATGCTGTTGGTAATAGCTCTGGGTAAACACATTAAATTAAAGTGTAAACATGCTCATTAATATGGACTATGGAAAGTTTTGGTCATACCATCTGCGTTTTATGGATGAAGAATGTTGGGAATGTATTATATAAAACAGCCTTATATCTCAGTCGTAGCTTTCTTTAAGCTCCACTGTAATTTCATTTATTTATTTAATGTCTTTTTTGGTCCTTAGGGAAAGTCTCTCAAACTCCAGCTTTTCTAACCTCCTTTATGTTAAATCATGGCCAGTTTAGATACTAATACACAAGGACACCTACATAAACGTCGCTTTTTCCTGTGTCAATTCTAACATCTTCATAGATGGTGAAGATATTCCTTTAGGCTTTAGTTTCGTTTGGCTAAATAAATGAATTTGACTTGATCTCTCTTCTTTTGGTGATCTTTATTCCCCAGATCAAATTTCAGCAGGCTGGAATTCTTAATTATTTATATGGGTGTACTGATAATCAAAGAAAAGATATACTTCATAAATTAGTTGGGCGTATACAAATAGAGTTGTACGATGCCAGTGTAACGGGACTGAAAGCAGAAATACAGCTTAGTGCTCTTCAGGGCGTTCTGTGGAACATACACCAGAAAACTCAGGGAAGGCACATTTGTCTGGGTTAATGATATGACTGCACGCCTAGAAAAGGAAAAGCCTTACCAAATTCAATGAAAAAAGATAACAATTTCTCATGAGCTATTTGAAAAAGAAGAGAAAATGCACAGTGTGGGAAATGTTAGCTTATATCTGTTAAAACAAAGGAAATGCAACTTGAGTCTATTTAAAGAGGTTGTAACTTTTGGAACAGTCATAACAAGACTTTTCTGTCATCTGGGTTGTTCTGCAGATTGCTGTTATTCATCACTTCCAAGTTATGTAAAGTACCTATCTAGGTTAAGTTCAGTGTTGCTGAATTCTAATTTATGCAGTGCTTAAAGCAGTTACCTTCAGGGTTGAGGGAAAGATAGGAATTTTTCATGAAGTGGTCTCTTATGTTGGTGTTTTTTGACCACGCCATGATTAGAAAACCTTAGAAGGACTTTTACCTGCCATGGGATGCTACTTGGGACTTTTTTTTTTTTTGTTTGCTTTGAATGATAAATGTCCTATTATGTACTGAAATGTCAGCCTTGAGATTGTCTTGGTCTTGTGTTCTTTCGACAAGACGAGGAAGCGCAGTGGTGTCTATCAGCGAATCTGATCAGAATAAAAATGAACTTGTAAGCCAATAAAGTGAGTCCAAACCACTTTATTAGAAGCAGCATTGAGTTAAACAGGAGCGAGACTGCATTTGGTTTTCAACGATGAATAGGACTTCAGTTTCAAAGGTTATTTTTCTGTCTACTTGATGTAAACTTAGTGTGGCACTGGAAAAAGTTCCTTCTGACTCACCTGATTCCTCTGTGGATTTTGGATGTGCAGAGGTCCAGTTCCTAAGTGTATTAAAAATGTTTCACACAAACTAGTAACTCCTTGGGCTGCTCTTCTGTTTTTTTAGTTGTATCTATTTTCATCTCTTTCTTGTCTGTCTTATCTCCAACATCATTTCATCTCTGTTTTGCTTATCAACAGTCCCATGGTACTGTTGGCCTTGTCCCTCTTCAAATGAGAGAAACTTCTTTCCTCCTGGTAGCTTTTCTGCAGCATCATTAAGTAACGTCACTGGTAGAAAAAAGAGAGGAGATGGTGTCCAGGGTCACGTTTGGGCCAACGCAAAAAACCAGAAGGACCAAACAACATCTTTGTTGTCCTTGCTGAGGTCAGGCACAGTAAAGGAGTAAAACCATGGAAGGTGGTTCTCATGCAAGTGTCTGATAAAATCCTTAGAGACCTGATTTCCCAGTACCTAAAGGTAGCCTACGGGAAAGCCGAGGAGGGCTTTGTCAGGGAGTGGAGTGATAGGACAAGGGGTAATGGTTTGAGGCTGAAAGATGGGAGATTTAGATGAGATCTCAGGAAGAAATTCTATGCTGTGAGAGTGGTGAGACATTGGCACAGGTTTCCCAGAGAAGCTGTAGATGCCCCATCCCTGGAGGTGTTCAAGGCCAGGCTGGATGGGGCTTTGAGCAACCTGGTCTGGTGGGAGGTGTCCCTGCCCAGGGCAGGGGGCTTGGAACTTGATGATTTTTAAGGTTTCTTCCAACCCAACCCATTCTATTATTCTATGGTGGTGGGTTTTAGGTTTTTGTTTTGTTTTGTTTTTCTTGGGGGGAAAAGCAGTGGAGTTTGGAAGGTTCTGTGGGAACCTAAGTTTGTAACTCATTCACCTTTGTAAAATGTGAGAGATTTTACTTTTCCTCCCTAGCGCTCACAAATATACAAGTATTTCTTCTGCAGAAGGTAAAATTCATTTGGAACGGCAGATAAATCTCTGTGGGAGGTTAAACCAGTGACACATTTGCCAAAAGAGGGAAACTGTGGACCCGGCTCTACCTCCTTGCTCCTCACACTGCATCGTCGTGCCCCTTTTAGCTAAAATGGATTCACAGTGTGATATTTCTGATTGAACAAAGGCAAGGGAAAGTGCTGCCCAAGGTCTGGGCTGGGGTGAAGTGCTGTTCTGACGTGGATCTCCATCAGCACAGCAGGAGATGGAAAAAGTGATCCCACTGGCAAATGTAAGCCAATGGCCAAAGACGGTTTAAAAATTATTTCTTTAGTGAAGCATAACGTGGATAGTTTGCGTGTTTATGCCTCAGTCCATGGGGATGACAGGAGCAGCGTGCAGAGATCTGAACAGAACCTTGAACCTTCAGCTACTTGGACCATGAGATACAACTGACCTGGTGTGTTCTCAGGAGGCCCCACGCCGCCCCCTCCACTGACTACTTAAAACACATTAGTGTTTCTGGCTGGAGATACTGGGAAAGTCATGACCACCTATATTTGACTTGCCATCTTCTCTGTCATATTCTATTAATAATGATCAAGAAGTCCTCAGTCCATTTAGCAAAGCAATGAAGAAAGTATTGTACAACTGGAGCATTTTATCCTGCTTCTCTTCTGATTTTTATCCTGGGCTTTCAAAGTTGTGAATTGTTTTGATCGACTGTTTGCAAAATTACAATGTCATCTTCTTTTTATTTCCTCAACAGGCAGATTTCCAAAATACTTTAAAATATCCAGTCATTTTAATGCATGTCTCAAGGGATCTTCAAAATAACTTTATACAGGTGGTGTGAGTTTAACAAAAAAAAAATCTTCCCCTGTGTTTTCAGCTGCATTCATCACCTCAGGTCTTCTTCAATATTCATGTCTTCTACCTGGAATACTATTTTTGTCCTTAGTGATAACATGTGATTTTCTTCAAAACGAAACATATGGTTTATTTTTCTTGTCAAATTGCCCTTAAAATCTTTTCTGTCTCTTTTTCTGGTATGTGTTTCTTCCAGGATTTGAACACTTGTTGCTTAAACTTTTTTTCTGTTTATGATAGTGATCATTACTAGGTAGCAAATAACAGAAGAAAATGTTTTCTTTGTGGAGGTACACAAAGCAGCTTTCAAAACATCCTGTGTATGTTGCTGGATCTTGCCTCATGTTTCTCCCTAACCCATCATTAATTACTTCAGTCTCACAATGTGGTCTTCAAAAATTATCTTCAAAACTGTTGTGTTGTTTTGGTTTTGTTTCTTTTTTATTTTCCTGTAATGCCACTTCAGAAACTGAATCCAAGAAAACGTTGTTTAAAGACGTGGCCTTGAAATGAAGAGTGGGATGAGATGGAGTAGGAAAAGTTCTGTAATGTTAACCGTTAAATAGAAAAGGATCAAAAATTATTGATTTTATTAATTCCTAAGCCTCCGTTTAGTTTGACTTGATATGAAAATCTTTGCTTATATTTTAAAGGAACTAGTTGGAAGGTGTTAATTGCTCTTTATTCTAATCGGCCCACAATGGCTTAATTAGAAATCTATTTGAAGAACTTAAAACAGTCATAGGAACAAAAATGGAAAGTTGTGGGAGGGAAAGCAGGGACTTCTCTTCAGGTGAAAAGATTAATTTCTCCCCTCATCCCATAGTTTGTGTAGCTGAAAGACAGGGCTGGAGTGGGGAGGGAGAGTCCCTTCCAGCCGGGGGGGGTGTCTCTAAGTGGGCTCAGCAGTGAAGTCGTACACTGTGCTTAATACCACTTTGACACAACTTCACGGGCTGATTTAATTGCAGTCCGTAAGTGATGGTGTAATAGTATCTCCAGTTCAATTAAGGAACAAGGTTTTTACCACGCTTCTGAAGTGGAAGTAAATACACAGGTCTTTGGAGCTGTCTGAGGAATTACTGCATCTTAGTTACCGGTGCTTGAACATATTTCAGTGAGCCATATCTATATTATTTCATCTCTTTTTTTCTTTTTTTTTTTTTAGATAAAAGAAGAATAGGTGCCACCGTTCTGCTACAGGTGTGCTTTCTGTGAAATGGCACTTTTAAATCTACTTGAGCATCATTATTGAAGAGACTCAAAGAGTTTAGGTCTTAATTGATATTAATAAGAGTAACCCTCGATGATGTGAACTTGGCAAGCCAGGAATTGCAGCTGTTCTCAGCAGTAGTGGCAGTAACAAAGATAATTAATTGTTTTTCCCTGGGAGATATATTTAGATTGTACAATCTAAATATTCCATTCTCTGAGCCTTAATTCAGGCTTGTATTTGTTCTGCAAATACAGTAAGTGAAACTATAAAGTTAATATTTTTTGATTGTCACACCATAAGATGTGCTGTTGCACTTATTTTTAAGAAATTATATATTTTAAGTATTTATTACCAAACTTTCAAATGATGACTGAAACAGTTAAAACTGTACATGATTTTGTTAGTATAGAATAAGTATTAATTTGATATTTTTTTTTTTTTTAAGAATTGGTTTGTAAGAGCTTATGTTTGAACTGGCCCCAGCAGTGAGTTTTAGGCAAAAAGTATTCTTGAGTGAGCACAGGTTCTTTTGCTAAGAACTTGCAGTCAGCATTATTATCCCCTCGGATAATTAAAGAATACATAAAGGTTCAGTCTTCAAGTGTGCAAGGATGTGTCAATGGCAGAGTAAAATGTGAAGAACCATTGTGCAAGAGACCGCCTGCGTGGTAAGGACACCTCATGGGTGCTTCTGCTGAAGATAACCCCAAATTGCCATACCATTGAAGTGTTGGGGACACGACACCTGGGAGGGAGGTGGACGCCAAAGCTGCGCTGCAGCAGATGCCTCCTGCATCTGCTTCTTCGTGGCTGGGACATTAGAAGTGGCCTGTGCCCTTGGGGAGTATTTACTTCTGGTCCTGGTTCTCAAAGCTGTGATAGATACACCCAGAAGAGTGGTTATTCATATGCTTTAAGCGTGTGGTTTTTATTAACACTTATTTTAATAGGGGTTGTAAAAGTCATGCATTTAAATGCTGTTCGATGAAGCGACATCGTTCTGAGCAAGGGTTTCCTTCACCAGTTATTTATTTCTGCAATACGAAGTCTCTAGTGCCGGTATAATTTTGTCCGTGCCGATAACATCCACCCTGAATGTGCAACGTGCACAGGACGCTCTGTTGCTTGCTACAGTAGTAATTTCCTATTGAAGGCTTGAAATCTGTATCTTAAAAACCAGACAGCAGCCCCCGGGTGGGAGCTGCCACCATCGGTGCTGGGCTGGGGACAGAGGCAGTGGGGGGGGCTCCTGCTGAGCAAAGCAGGTGCCCCCCAGCAGCTCCACAAATACCTCCCTTCATAGTCAACACAGGAGGCTTTATTTCCCCCTAAACTAATACGGCACTAACCCACTGAACTAAACATTTACCTTTGTGATGTAAATATTTCCTAAGCTGAGCTTCTCTCAAATCCTCCAGTTATTTGTGCTGCTCGGTGAGAGATACAGAATTTGCAGGAGGAAAATCTGTCCTTTATGAATGGGATGAAGCTCTTTTTTTTTCTTTTTTTTTTTTTCCCACTGGCATCTTAAATGAAATCTGATTTATACATCATGCCTTGCATAGAGCAAAAGTAATAGCTGTGATGAAAAAATGATTGCATGTGATCAGTAGCAGTAGTGATTTGAATGTTTTGTCCTCTATCTTCAGCCTATCGTCCAGAAAAACTTCTTTGTTAGGGGATTGAAAGAAGTTACTTGAGTTCATAAAGTTATATTAAAACCCCATTTCTTTGGATCTTCCCGTGTTACTTTGACCATTTTATGGCTGGAATATCAGCTGCTTGGGATGCAGTTGCACAATCTGGGTTGGCATTCAGTTCTGCATCTTCTCAGCAACAGCAGGTTTGAGATGTCAAACTGCTTTTAGCATTCCTAAAACACAGTGGACTTCTCCTAATAAATCCCCAGCTGGGGGAAACTTAGAAATGTGGTGCCATAAATAAAAATACGTCTAAGCACTGAAACGTATCGTTACCACTGTGATCACAGATTGGGCCAAACCAGCTCTTTCTGGGGTGTGTGTAGGTATGCATGTAAGGATTGAGTCTGCTTCAGGGATTCAGCCCAGTCACTGAGATCCTGTAGAGCAGCAGCAAAGAAACAGCCTCCTCAGTAATTCTCTGACTCAAAATCCTTCACAAGTGAAATCGTCCTGCCGCCGAGCTCCAAAGCCACCTCTCTCTTCTATAGAAAACTGCCTGCTTCTACGGTTCTGCATCTCTTTCTTTCCTGCTGCTAGAATATAATTAAAGTTGCTAAAAATACATGCTTCCTAATATTGTATTTTCTGCGTAGGCATCTGCTATTACTTTATTCTCGAGGGAGGAGATGGTGCAAGGTTGCATGCTACTTCACTCTCTGAAGTGGTCCATGCTACATAGAAACACGAGAGCTCCTTATTTATGGTGTCATTCAAAGCCCCTCTAAAGTCTTGAAATTATTAAAAAAATAAGTAAAAAAAAAAAAAAATAAAAAAATTCAAGGAACCTGCTGGCTTTGTTGGTTTTACAGAAGTATTATTGCCCATCAGATGAGAGGATGCTTCTGAACTATGAACTGCCAGTTTCATTCTATTCTGTGAGAATTCACGTTTTTAGTGCTAAGGAAATTAATAGAACAAATGGGGCCATAATTACTGCGTTTTTACAATTCTGACATCATACCTAATTATGGTTTAATCTACGGAACATACTGTTTGTTTAATAAGTCCCAGCAGAGATAGTTCAAGCATATGTTTTCCCATCACCTGGAGGTAGCCGGGACCAGCTGTGGCAACACTGTCAAGAAAGTGACAGTTTACAGGATTTTGCTTATTTTACAGCATACAGCATGGCTCACCTTCTGTATGCATGAAATCACTTTAGAGGTAAGAGCAATAAGCATGTAGAGCCCAAGCAGCTCGATGCAAAGAGTGTCTTTGTTCCCCTTTATGCGTGATAAAACCAAAGCATAATTTTTTTTTAGCGTGGTCTCACAACCAGCAAAGCTGGTAATAAAATCCTCAGCACCCCTCCTGCTGAAGCAAGGCCTGGTTATTGCTAACAAAGCTGAAACATCGATCATCCTTTTGACCTGCTAAAATGATGATATCTGCAAGTTTTATCCTGAGCTTACTACCCAAGGGTGCCTTTTTTTTTTTCCTTGTTTTTTATTTAACTCTGGCCAGTTTTTCCTGAATGTGAAGTTCTTGGTTTCCTCTCCTGTCTCCTCGGCTGTCGCTTGAATTTTAATTACTGTTCCCCACATGTGGAAAGTCTTAGAAGTAACCTAAATTTTTTTTGGACAGAAGAGAGTGGGTACAAAGAGGACACTGAGTATGTATTTGTGGTGGGTTTCCTCCAGCCGGGTTTGTTGTAAGGTTGGGACCTTCCTGTGCGAAAGCTGTGGTATTTCATATTTATTCAGGTGCCCACTAACTCCTTACTCAGCACATCAGGTTTGATGAGTCTGATTTCTGTGGCTGCAGCGGAACTTTTGAAAACTTAGGATTGCCTTGGCTGCCCTTCAGATACCAGGACGGTTTGAAGAAAGCGCTTATGTTAAAAATCAAATTATTTCATCCTTGGTTTCCACACAACTAAGAATTTCCGCAGGTGTGTGGAATCCTGCATACCATGGTATCGATTCTGTTCTTGATGAGGTCTTCAGTTTTCTAATTGACTGTTTCCATCCTCTTGACCATCCCGTGTGACACAAATAGCTTTAGGGACTGCAGGGATCTGAAAAAAAGCAATAGCAGATGTAAGTCTTCCCAGAGGAACACTGCTGTTGAATTCAGTTTCCTCTGTAAGGACATGAGACTTTGTTTGTCAGATGACTATTGGGCAATACGCTTTTTTTTTTTCTAATTCTCTCTACAAATTTACTTGATAATATTGTATCAAACACTGTCTTTATTTCCTCTTATACATATTTTCATGTCTGTCTTTCTAAAGTATTTTTTTTTTAAAATGCAGGTTAATAATTTTGAAGGATAATAGAATTTCACCTTAGTAAGTCAAAGGAATAATTATCTAAACTTGCAGTTCTTTGTTGGGTTTGAATAATGAAGTACTTAATTTATGCATATTATTAGTTTTTTTTTAAAAAGTATGTTAATTTTTTTAAACATTTCATAAATCTGTTTTTATGATGAGTTTTTAAACAAATGAAAATAAATAACTCAGAGTGATAATACTTGCTTTTCCTTGCACAACGAACCGATGAGAATCCTAGAATGTGTCTTAAGACAAGAGCTCCTTCCTGCCAGAAAGCTCTCATCAGAGACGGATGATTCCTAACTTGCTTTAAAAATAAAAGTTTTTGTTACTGGTCCATACTTGAGGCCTGTAACGGTCTTCTCATCCTTTTATCAGCTCAATTTGTCTCCCTAGTGTCAAAACTTTGACTGTTTCCTCCTTGTTTCTGAGGAGCAAATGGCCCCAGGTGCTCATTAATCCTGCCAGTCGTTACTCAAGGCTCACATAACTCACCCAGTGCTATTCCTGCTGTCCCGGGTGGGATAATAAATCCCAGCAGGGGTAGTTTCAAAACCTGTTTGTAGGTAACAGGGTGACACTGTGGCATTCCAGGTGATGCAATATGCATATGCATTGGCTGTATTTTTATAGAGCAGAAAGGTACTTTAGATATGAAGTCCATCCATTATTTTGATGTGATCCTTCTTTGTAATGTTGTTCTTTTAGAAAGAATACAAGCTGTCCTTGTAAATACAATTTAACATTTTCCAGTAGTAACTTTTTACTAAATAGTACATCTTCCTACCTCTAAATAATATTTGCCTACTCGGATATTCACATTCAAGGCATACTAGCAGCCGCAGCTAAAATAACAATATAGTGTTCTCTAGCAGTGCAAAAATTAGTATTCAATGAATAAATTGTTAAATTACACCTTAAATTATCAGGCTTGGATCACACTATCAAAAAAAGTCAGACCTTAACTGTAGAAGATCACAATTTTAACTACTTTCTCAACTGTTCAATTGCAATTAAGCCTATATTAGGCAACCCTTTGGTGTGCTGTTGACTTAATTTTTATAATTTAACTTAGAACTGTTGATTGGAGTTATTTAAAATAATGGATATGACTTCAGTAGGGCCCAGCATACATATGGAGCCATTTGTAGGATTGGAGTCAGTTTAATTTTTTTTTTTAATTTAAAAAAATAGATTTTGTTGTTGCATGTTTCTAATGTTACTATTACATTTATAATATTCTGAGCTTTTCTGGTATTAAAGTTATGCAGTATCCAATTTCAGTTGAATCCTTAACCCTGGTAGTAAGACTCTTCTTTTAGTTATTTATGTAGACTGTAGTTAGAAAGGGGTTTTAGCTTGCTTTTCTCCTAGTTCTTTCATCCTTCTAATCATCGAGTTTAATATAAGGATATCTTAAAGTCTTTAACCCCATTTCCCTGTAGACTAATTATTCCAATATAAAATGAACATGTATTAAACATATGTAGTTGCTTACGGTAGCAGATTTGGCTGTTGCATTTCATATTAATCTCTTGTTGCACAAAACAAAACCTCCGTATTTAAGATTTCTCTGGTCATTAAAATTGAATTAAGTAATAGGCTTCCATCTGGTATCGAAACCTGTTCATCATTATTTCATGTCATTTTAAGTGGGATCATTC
>JAOQGH010000077.1:5508572-5561804 GCA_025769975.1 Gallinago jamesoni
TACCTTCATAGGTGCAAAAATATCTTAATGTTTATTATATTATAAGGTTTTCTCCAAGAGCTTAGTTCTCACTTCTCCTTCACCCTCCGTGTCATTACGTGCTGTATTTGAGTACGGAAGCTGTGTCCCAGTCCCAGGTTCTTCCATACATCTCCCCCAGCCCCTTCCATTAATCACTGTGGGATAGAATCCAACTTGGCCATCCATCAAGCTCGGCCAGTGTCTCTGTGATTAGCGGAGCAGTTAGCATTAAACGATTGGCAATGGGATGACAAAAGTGTGGGTAGAGAAGATGGATGGCCCCGATTGCCGCGCTTAAGCGTGAGCTGCACGCGGCGGTTGAGATCTGGGTAAATATTCCTGGATTGCTGTAATGACAGCCCGATACGGCAAACGGCCTCTCCTAAGAGTCGCTGAGCACTGGAATAGATGAGCTAAGACATTTCAGGGCAGGATTTAAGAACTGTGTTGCTAACTGTGTGCTAGATGGGTCTTGGGAAACGAGACGGCCTCACATCGAAGGAGCTGGGCTGGGAAACCTCAGGCACGTTTTGAGGTTCTCTGAAGTCACTGGTGACTCCTAGTTGTTCTGAAGTATATGAGTGGGAAGGAAGGGTGAACAGCCCACTGAAGCCAAAAGAAGTAGGAGAGTATATGAGCTCTTGGGATTCTTCTTGGACAAATCATTTAGTTGCTGGAAGACTGTACAAGTTCAGCATGAAATTCTCTGGTGCAATATTGAAAATGTAATTTTTGGCAAAAGGAACAAAACTTGTCCTTGAGCCCTAAAACAAGCATATCAGCCACCAATGATAACACGGCCTCAACACGTCCTCCAGGGAAATAAAGGAGAAAGCAAAGAAGATGCTTTAGCTTAGTTTAGTCCAGATAATTTCTAGTTCCCTCCATTCTGCTTTAAGTTTTTTATCCCTTTAATATAAATTGCTGGTTATAGTTCCTTTTCTGTTTCCTAAGTGTAACTTTTTTCCCCATTGTATAGTCATCTGAGTTACCTACATCTTACCTTGTTGTATCTTCATTAAGTTGTCTGCACTTTAAAAGAAAATTTAAAATTTTACTTCTATGTTAAGGGGTGATAAGCAGAGCAGACTTTTTTTTTTATCCCCATGTGATTTTCCTTCCTTACTTGGGCAGATATCATTCCATTAGAGTTAAAAAAAATTCAAAGGAAATGGTTTTCTTATATTGTACATGGTAATAAAACTACTGAATTAAAACAATGACATCATTGATTACCCTTTGATATATGAAATTTATCTAAATTAATTATCTTTCAGTATTTGCTAAAAATGTTAGTATATGAAAATTCACAATGATGGAACATCTGCTCAACAGAGGACTTATCAAAGATATTGTAATAAGCGATGTAATGAATGTTTTCAGCTTTCAAAAGGGAAAATATCATGTATGGTATTTATTTAAATAATTTGTCTCAAGTCAGGATTTCCATCCTACTTTAAGAAAAGGAAGCAATTTTGCCCTGAAAACATTACCATTACATTTGGAAGCTTTACAACTAGTGAAGTTAAAAGCGTAACTTGGAAATAGCTCAGTCAAAGCAGCTAACACAGATCGCAGCCGAAAAATATTCATTTGAAGTCCTGCTTTAGAGGCACAGTAAGTGGCGCACTGCGTCGAATTGGGTTTGAAATGGGCTCAGGGTGACTTGTTCTCAGTCCCAATCCTTCTGCTCAGTTCTTCTGCTTTTCGGGAGCTCGTCTTTCAGACCTTTTTGAGATTTGATCCCGGGAGTAGCTGAAAGCCTTAGTCTTTTCTCCGTTGAGCTTCTCGAAGAAGCAGCAAGCACGTGTGGGTACGAAACATGTATTAGGCAAGTTTTCTCTCCTAGAAATTCTTTTGCATGTGAAAGTTTGTGTTGCTTATCAAGGTGTATACTTGGATTAGGAAGTGCATAGTCTACAGAGTGCTCTTTGAAGGGTCCTGCCAAGTTCCTTACCATTCCTTATAAAAACTAATTTTTTATCGATGTAAACTTTTTTTTTACAGTCTTCTGTTGCAACCATTTGCTTGCTTAAACCAGAGCATATTAACTGAGAATATTACGAACACATTATAGTAATACAGACCATGGTGGAGAGGCTCAGAGGTTTTCACATTCCATGTAAATGGTTTCTTCAAAGACGTTTTATTCTTTGACATGGGAAAGAGAGAAGACTCCTTTCAGTGGAAACCTTTGAGGGCTTTCCACAAATGAGAGCATTTTTGCTCACGTTCACCCTGGCACTGTCTAGCTGTCAGCAGCTGAAAGGGCACGTTGATGACTCCGTTATGGGGCTTGTCATTCCTCCTGCCTAGGGGGATAAGTGATGGTCACTTTGACCCTCCGTCCTGACATTAACATTCAGTCAAAGTCTGGCTGTTTGGAAAGAAGGACAACTTCACCCCAGGGAAGGTGTTTGCATGTTTCCTCCAGTTCCTGAAGAGGTAAAAGATAATTGTGAAGAACTGGTTCATAGTGAGCTTGTTGGGACTCCAACTTCCTTTCTCTATGGGGCTACTTGGGAGCAGGGATTGACAAATGACAAGATTACAAGTAATGTTTTTCTATTAGTATATCTCCATTTATATAAGGAGATATACTAATATATATGCCTCCAATTGTATTAAAGGAGGCATCTGGCTATTCTGTAGTAGTTTTGTGTCATTAGAGAACATCACTATCATGTCATTTCATAGTTTGCTGAGATACGTGTGATTGTGTGACCCTTTGCTGATGAGGTAAAAATTGTCGCAGGAATATTTGGGTCTTTCTCATTATCTGAATATTTCTTAGAATTCTCTGTCCATAAATGGAAAACCAAACTAAGGCTGAATAATCTTCAAATCCCCAAAAGGGGACTCGGGGTCAGCCACGTGATTGGAAATACTTTTTTTTTTTGTCAAAGGAAGAGCAAAAATGCAAGGAACAAGGCTGCCCCTAGACTTGGTACCAGCCTACCTCCAAAAATACTTTGGGATTTCTACAAAACAGTACATGTTTCTGGTTTTCTTGGTAATACTGATCTCTAACAGTATTTCTCAGCCTGATTCATAAGTTACAGTAGGACTGAGCAAGTCTGAAAAATGTGAGGAATTATTGTAAATAAGGAATTAGAGTGTGAATATTTATGGTCTAGGTTATAGCTGAGAAGTAGGATGTCTGTTATCAGTCAAGACTCACCAGACTCTAAACAAGAAGTGCTTTGCCTATGGATAAAGTATTTAGTTGATTAGTAAGTGCTGAGTAAGTGATAACTAATATTCCAGGAACTGAATAAATACACATAAAACATCTGTTCCTGTTTAGGAATGCCATATTCATATGGACATACACACAGCTTGGTTAAGCCCCTTTACACTGCACAAGTACAAATCAGGGTCTGTTAGATCTTGAGAGAGGTTTTTGGATCCTGTGAATGAAACTTTACTCTCTGTCTTTCAACACAGCAATGGACTGAACTGGGTAGGACAGAAAGAAATGATAAGATTATTTTATACTGTGAATGTAAACCCCTGTCTACTGTTTTGCAAGGTTTATTCCAAGGATTTTGTTTGTAGTTTGGTGCAGCCGCTGTAGTGTTTTACTGTATGCTGGCCTCTAAAAATGTAGATTTAACTCAAAAGGTATAAAGGGTTGGAAAAGGGATTATATAAAAGTCTGAGAAGTCATAAGTAGGAAGTGCTGTGCGTGCTCTTTCTTCCCAGCTCCCTTTCAGTTACAGTAATTTAGGTTTTAGCATATGATGAATTCTATCATAAATTACTACTGGAATATACTTTTCAACTTCTGACTAAATTTTGCAGAAATTAATCTGCAAACCCTTCCATGTTTCAGTGAGAGATCAAAGAAAATCCCAAATGGAAAACATGCTTTTGAGAGGGGGGGGAAAAAAGTTCTCACTTTTTAAGCTCTTGTAATGAAGATAACTTAATTAAAATCAAAGCAAAACTAATTACAAACTTAAAAGTGCAAGTTTTTGGTTGTGTAACATCCCTGAAATATGGCAGAACAGGCTTATTATCACAAATAAAAGTTCCTGGTGGTGTGGACAGGTGATGCTGTCACCAGTGGATCCAAATGATAAACATACAGCTGAATTTACTTTTTTTTTTTTTCTGACCACGCTCATTGGCCTTTCCACTCGTAATCTTCTCGCTCTTTTGCTTCTGATAAAAGTTACTGTGTTGGCAGGCAATTCCCCCTCTTTCCTGGGATTTTTGTCTGGGTACACAGTTAGGGAGAAACCAGCTGAGCACTTGTATATTCATGGTTTTCATGGTTCTTTCCTTGATCTCTCCATTCCCAAATTGCAAAGGAAACTTGCAGAGGAAAGCATGTTTACACACTCCTCCCCCCTATTCTGTGTGCGTCTTTTCTTGTCCTTGTGCTTTCTTGAAAACAGAGAGGGGATTGAAAATTTGTTTTTCTTGTTTCTTGGGGTTTGTTTCTCTTGAACCGCGGTAAAAATATCTTTAATTTTTTAATGACTGCAATAATCCATTACATGGAATTCATGAAACACTCATTTCAAGTTAATCTCAAGCTATTTTTTGTAAAAGCTTTTAAAAATTATGATGATCTTTTATCCGTAAACGTCCATCCATACAGTGCTATATCATATCGTTGAAAAGCTTCTGTTTGAATGTGGTTTCTGGATTAGTTTGCACGTGTGGTTTTTATGAATATTTAGTGAAAGCCTAATGAGCGTACTCCCTGCTAGAACAGATCAAGACTTTATTAAACTGAGTTTTGTTCCCTTTGAAGAGTGTGGCCATATGGGAGATTTGTTTTTTCGGGCTCTCAGGTGCTTGTAGCAGATGGAGATTGAATTGCTCTGAAGGTGGCCCACCGAGCGGGTTGGTGGGG
Source organism: Gallinago jamesoni (assembly GCA_025769975.1). Taxonomy (NCBI): domain Eukaryota; kingdom Metazoa; phylum Chordata; class Aves; order Charadriiformes; family Scolopacidae; genus Gallinago; species Gallinago jamesoni. The sequence goes on from JAOQGH010000077.1 coordinate 5,513,461, forward strand.
TCTCCTAGGCCATAGCGGAAGCTTGGCAGATCCGTAGATCGCCCAAGGAATGGACTTGTGAAAGCGGGGACAGTGCTGACACCTGCAGGGAAGAACAATTCGAGAAATACAAGGGCTTCTCTGCGCATCTGGTTCCTTGACGAAGGCAGGTATTAATTAGATTCACAATGAATCATTTACATTCTCATGCTGGAGCTGAAGAAGCACTCAATTATATAAATGTTATCTCCTGTATGGTTCTTTTCAAGTACCCTGTTGACCTTCTTTTCATAATTGCATTCCTTCAAATAAGAAGGATCCGGGTACCTTTGACCTCTGCCCGTCGATGTGATTGCAAGCGGTGACCTTTATCTGTCATCGTTTTGGAGCTGCACTCATGGTTACAGAGGCAACTGTCTTATTAATCGGGGAGCATTCCTGATGCAGGCAGACATTGGCCACCGTCTTGTGTCCTGGGGTTTTCGTTTGTTTGCCCCCTTTTTTAAAAAACTCATTTATTAACAACATAATGGATTTTTTTTTCAAGTGTAGTGTGATTGCATAAATTACAATTTTAATTAGTTTTCTAATGGAGATTTTGAGCTTCGTCCTCATAAAAATATGCCAGTCTTTTAGAGAAAAAAAAAAAGGCGGCATTTTTGGCTCTACAAACATTGACTTTAAAACAAAGGCACCAGCTTTTTTGTGAAACTTTCCTTCTAAGAGGCATTGCCAGGTGTTTGCAACATAGGAAGGCGTACTATCCTTAGGGAGGCAAAGCTTTCATTTACCCATAGAGAGATGATTTCTAACCATCTGCTCTGTATCTCAAAGAATTGGTAAGTTAAAAATGTGAATTTTCTCGTCCTCTGGGAGCCTGTCTGCGCAGCACACATAATACAGAAGGAAATAGTGTGCGGAGAGGTGTCACTAAAAAGAACTGTTTTCTTCAGTTATAAAATAAAGTCATCTTAGATGACCTTTTTTTTAGGAAGCATGCTTAAAAAATTCAAGCCCACTAATGACTGCATATTTATGATTAACTGACCCAATTCATTTGTAAAGATAGCAGCTGAAAATAAAGATAGTTCTGTAGATATGTAAAAGAAAACAGTTTGAAAAAGCAGTTTTGGAGCCAATAAAACCCTGAGCTAATATTCAGCTGCTTTATTCTTAACAAGCTCTGTTTTTCAAAGTGTTTTATAAGTTAGTGTTATTTTCACTCTGCTAGCTCTTTCTTGAGATGGAGAATATAAAAAGCTTAGATCTCCATAATTTCTGGACTGTTGCATAAAATGCAAACCAAGAACTTAATTGTATGGAAATAGCTAAATTATTTACATTTTTTAAAAAGTAGAAAATAAGCCCTTTTTCCAAGTACACATGCTCAAAACTGAACTATGCATGAAATAGCTCTTTAAAACTTGTTTATGTCAAATTAGTTAAGCTATTTTCATAATTTTTGCCCAAAATACGAACAGTGTAAGATTTATCTGTGTAGACATATGTGCCCATCTGCAGCTTCAGAAGAAGCTGGTGCAGTAAAAGGTGAGTGATAATCCCCTACAATGGTGCCTACTGACTGCTCCATTAATGTTCCTTCTCAAAATAAAAAAAACAAAGGTTGATATCTTATTTCCCATCAGAGACCTATATGTTTGTGTCAAATTCTCATTACCATTAAGCACGGCAATGGGATCCTTCCCTGTTCCATACAGCTCCTTGTAGGAATGCCATTTACTCAGGTGTTTACGTTGTCACGCAGAGGTTTCCTTCGGATTCCTCTTCGTCCCGGCTGGCAGCAGCAGCAGCAGCATTCGGGTACGTGTTGACATTGAGTAGTGAAAAGGGATTTTATTACAGATAGAAGTATAAAACAGAAGGGAATGTTGCAGAGTAGAAAGGTCTTTAAATTAATTGATAGTGTGACTTTACCGGTTGTCTTTGACTCTGCTTGAAATTTTACGTTTCCAAAGGGGCGATGTTAAGGACTTTGTAGAAAGGGGATCTGCCCGTTCCATCTCAGCTTCCTCCCTTGCTGCTGGGACACTCTCTGCAGGGACACTCTCTGCGGGGCCAGCCACAGGACTTAAGGACAGGGTTTGAGATAGACATTGCACCATAACTGCTAAAAAATAGCAGTTCTGCACATTTAACAGTGATTTCATTGGCATTAAACTTGAACCGCCAGACTGAAATTCTTCACAAACTTCAAATGTGATTTCTTAACACTGGGCTCTGCTCGGTGCAGTATATAATTAGACTTGGAGTGTTACATTTTGACATAAATGACAGCATTGATTTCTCCTTTTACCCAATTATTGACAGGACTTAGGAATGAAACAACATTTCTTTTTCTATAGGTATTTTGCACGTAGGTTTGTGTAGAACCACTTGTGTAAAGTTGACTGTGCAAGTGTTTTCATAACTTTATATTTTTGTATTTCTTCATTAATGTTTTTTTTCTGCTTAGCAACCACTTTGGAAATCTATAAAAAATAACGTTTAGAAAAATTATAATTTGAAATAATTTGGCTTTATGAATCTTAATTCATGCAAGTTAGCCATTTCAACTATTTGTTTTTTCTTTGAGGAAATAATTATATACAAAAAGAAGAAAAAAATATTGAATGGATACCATAGTATAGTATTTAAATATTTCTACTATAGTTCTGACACTTAAGACCAACGATTAAAAAAACCTGCTTTAGTGGTATAAATAAATGAACATGGCAGATAACTGGTTTTGCGCTAGTTCTCATATTCCCAGGTCTATTACCAAGAGTCATGTAATCCACAGTAAATTAAGATTTATACTGTTCTAGAAAGTTTCCATAAGGGAACAGGAATTAATCGTGAGTTTCAATAACATAATAAAAACAAATATTAAAAAAAAACTTCATACAGATTTTCCTCATACTACTGTCTATCTTTGAAATACTGAAATTTGCCAAACTCCCTCTTTCTTTTTGACTTCGAAGATATTTTTTTCAAGAAACGCTATCAAAGCAGGACCTTTAATCATCTTCCTAAAAGATTTAAGCACGCCACTTCCCTGTATGTGTAAACTTACACTTTCAATTATACAGTTGCTCTTTCTTTTTCAGTGAATGTAAACAACTTAAATGACTGCATGCTGTTTGCTGTTGAAGTAAAGGCAAGGAATTAAAATAATAAAAACATGTTAGGATTCCTATACAACTATAGAAGGTTAAGCAATATGAAATGGTAGTTGCAACTTTGACTTGTTTGAAACTCTGGCCATCAATATTTTGAGACTGACCTTGAAAACGAGCTGTGCACGTATGAAAAGATAGGTTACTTCTAACAGAGCGTTCCCATTGTTGTTTCCTAGAGTAATAATACCTAAATGTCCCCAAAAGTTGCCACAGGAGTTTCCTTTTGAAGCTCATCTGCTTTTTATAAGCATGTTTAGTAACACATCTTACAGTCATTAGACAAGACAATATGTATGTAGCGTCTGCAAAATAGGTATTTTGTTCTGAAGGCCAGTTAAGTTGTTCTGGGGAACGGTGGCTTTTCGATATCATGCTAATTGCTAGTTGGCATATCAGACTAAGAAATGAATATCGTAACGCTTCCGGAAAAGTCAAAGCACTTAATCACAAGGAAGGTCTTTCAAGCAGGCAGCTGGGTTCAGCAGGCACTGAAGCCAGCGGTCTATGTGGCACTCTCTCATAGCCTGCTAATAGTGATAAGAAAAAAAAAGAAAACCCACATCCGTTGGCTTTTGGTATAAACTAACCTGATGGACGGATCTGCATGTGGAATTGGGCTTAATGCTCTCCTTATTTATACCTGCTTTTATATCTTTGTAACAGTATTGACTCTGGAGAAGTTATTTCTCACTTGTGGCAGTGTAAGAATAATCAAGAACCCTTTTCCCAGAGATCTGCAATGTAGAAGGCACTGCTGTAATTTATATATTGATAAAATTAATATAATATATTGCACAGAGGCTTTGTGAGCTTTAATTAATGTTAGAATAGTTTTACATTAATTAATGATGCAGTAGTCTTGAGTTAATTAACTCTAGATCTCAAGGACACCAGGCTTTGGTGGTTGAATCCAGCAGATAGTTTGGGTATGCCAGGCTTCTGAAACTACCCTCTTTTTAAGGCCATAGTTTTTGATGGTGCCTCAGTGTTGACCATAAATAACTAAACAACTTTGTCATGTGAAATATAAAAACATTTTTTATAAAACCTGAGATAGGATTTGGTTATTAAAATATGTACCTAAAGAAAGAGCTTTAAAAAAAGAAATTATTAAAAAAGATATTTGCTTACAAAAATAAAACCTTGAAAATTTGATTACTTGAAACAACAATGTCAAAATTTCTTCTGGGGCAGGAGAGGAGAATGGGGTAGCTCCCTGCTGATAATTGGAAGTTAAAGCTTGTTGATCTCTATCTAGTGAACAGATTTACTTCTTTCTGAAATGGTTAGAGAAAAATAAAATTTCTTGAAGTTCTATTTCATAGAGGTAGTTTATGCTAATGCCGTTCTTATCTGGTTGGGATGTCTGGTTGTAGGATGCTCTCACTGAAACACTGCTGCTGGATGTTAGGGCTCCACAGCCTAACCCAGAGCATTAGATAGCTCATTACATTATTACTTCACATTGTTTCTCTTGTTTGCTTTGATTTCTAAATTCAGAATCAGTTTGTTTTCATTGTCCATTCTCATTGTGCTGTTTTATTTTCTGTCATTTTCACTCATTGCATTCTAACACGTTCTCATTTTCAGAAGAACCTCAGTTCTGTGATGTAGGAGAGTTTCTGTGTCATGATGGTGCGACTTGTGTCTCCCGGCACTGGCTGTGTGATGGAGAGCCTGACTGTCCTGATGATTCAGATGAGGCTTTAGACACATGTAAGTAAAGAAGGTGCCACTCTTATTTTATTTTCATTTTAACAGTAACATTTTTAGTTGCACTAACAATAAAATCAAAAGGATGGATTTTTTTTTTTTTTTTTTTAAATAAGCCCTGAATAAATCTTCATATCAAGGGGAGCAGGTTACATTGACTGTGTAGGTGAGAGACAAAAGAAATGGAAGAGATGGAAGGTGTTTTGTTCTTGTGCCACTTTGTAATGAAGACTGTCGGTAGAGCATATGTTCCCTACGCTCTCACTGAGCTGTAGATGAGCTTGTAGAGGGCAGAGGCAAAGTCAGACCCAGGGAAAACATAATTCTCTAAAACCAGGTGAAGGTGGGTTGTGAATGAATAGTGCAAAATGCTTTCAATAAAAGTATGAAAAGCATGCAAACATCAAAGCGAGGAATGAAAGAAGATGTAAAAACTATGAGGGAAAAAGAAGCAAAGAAAGGAAAATGAGGGAAAGCTTTAATAAAACATGGTTAATTATAATAAAAGACCTTGGTGGTTTGTTGTTTTTTGTTTTTCTTAATGTGGCTAAGAGCTTCTGAAGACCAGAGCAGCAACCTTACAGACTTTATTCTTATCACCCTTGTAGACTACTGATGAGGTGATATTAAATCTTAATGTTCCCTTGTTTCCTGTGTTCTGAGGAAAATGAGGGAATTTCCTGATTTTATCCCCAGGATAATCACTTAGTGTAAGAGAAAAATCATGTATTTTGTATCAAAGCAGCACTGATAATCAGGAAGGCTAGAAATGTGTTTTACTGCTAGAAGAAAAGAAAATATCAAATGTCAGACAGTATTTAGGAGTCTAATCTTTACAGTGAGGGACAGAAAGTCGAGGTGTTTGGAAACCATTTCTGTCTGGGTGAGCATTGTACTGATGATTGCAACCTTCCTGCTCTGCCGTTTGTTCTCTGGAACAGATAGGAAAATTGCCTGCGGGGCTGTGGTGAGGGTGCTCTGATTAACTGTCTTTGAAACACTTTGGGATTCTCAAAAACAAAATCCGGTAGTTGGAAGCATCAGGTACAGTTAAGATTTTATTACCACACTGATGGTTGGTTACTGTCTTCTCTAACACAGTGTTTTCAAGCATAGTATCTGCAGTTAAAAGTTTTTTCTGCCAACTAATGAATATTGTGATTAGAGCACAACAATGGTCACACACACAGTTTTTAATTTGCCTCCTGTAATTAGCACGTAGCTTGCTGGATGCCTAAATACTGAAATATGTGTATGCAGTCTACCTTCATCAAGTAAGTTGTTTCTCATTAGAGATGAGTATAATGTTCCTGTCTTTTCCTGCTGATGCTTTACATCACAGTATATGTAAGGAGTTATAAACTGCCTTAAAAATATTCTTATGCAATATTTAATGTGAGGGACACAGCACCTTCCAGTTTTAGTGCACTGAATCATGTGTCTGTTTGTTTATAGATGAATGCAGCTTCTATTTGTCAGCTCTTTGCTGACTTACCTACGATGAATTATTTGGTGTAGCCTGGTAGATACTGCTAGTTGTTCCTATAGCCATAAACAAAGGGAGTTTGATTTTCTGTGGATTTGTGCCTAGTAATAGGGTTTTCTGGGTTCTAATAACGTGCAGGCATTGATCAAAGCTGTTCCTGCAAGTGGATGTTCTTAACTTCTCTCCCGTGGGGATTTCAAGGTATCTAAAAGTGAGAAATTCTCATGCTGCCACTTCTCCCATGGTGATAATATGGAATGCCTTACTTGTCTCATCACTCAACCATCTATTTGCAGAAAACTTCTGGGAACTCAATATCTTTGTGGCCTCTCTCCTGGTGGCATTTTAACCAGGTTTTGCAATAGAACCTGAAAGTTACTAGGCTGTACAAACACGTATGGTATGGCTGTATCGACTGATTTCCTCAGGAATCCTGCCAAGATCATATAACTCAGTTCCTTTCTTAACGTTAGTAAAGAGATCTAGGATTGGACAGAAAGGAGAAGAAGGTGGTGTTCTTGGTTATCATTGAATTCAGTCTCTGCACTGGCAAAGGCTGGGACAAGGTTTCATGTAGGCACAGCTTTCGTGGGCTTTTGTCGAGGTGTCCTGTCACTGCTTGTGTCCTTCTGAGTTGACAGACAGCTTCTGTCACTGCTCTGCTCCCCTCCTACTTCCCATCTGCCACTAAATGGTCTCACAAATAGCTTTGGAAAACCAAAGTGAATTCCTATGGCCCCTGTACCTGTGTTCTCTTCTGTTTCTTAACAGCTGCAATTCTTTCTGCTCTCAGTGGAGCTGCTGCTTTTTATAGTAGCAAAGCACCTGGTTTAGTAATTCCTGATGAATAATTTAGTGAAAAAATTCTGTTGCTTTTCTGTTAGTGAAGTTTTTGAAAAATTGATTTAAAAAAATTTTATTAATAAAACTCTTGACCAAGTAATTTCTACCCTTTGTTGGGTGGTAAGTCTCTAAGTTGTTTATGAGGTTTTGCAAATAATCAGGATTCAAAAATCAGTTTACTTAACCTAATCTGATGCTGTGAGGTTCTTCAGTAGGCTAAGTCAGCAGGCTTGCCCGAAATCAATAGACAACCCAGAATCTGACCAGACATGTTTGACTTTTACAGATAGCTGTTGGTCTGGAAGTTTATACAAATGTTTAGAGGACTTCCTTGCTGGAAAAAGGAGGGAAAAAAATGCTCTCTGTAGACTCATCTGTTTTTGTGAGACAATTAAAACAGTCAAATATACTATTGAAGCACATAGAGTTTAAAAAACAAAAATAGTGACAACCTTTTGTCTCACTCTGGTGTCTGTTCACTATTGCCTGCTTCAGGCACTCAGTAATTGGAAACACCTGTTTAATACTGTTTTTTCTTGGGGCAGGATTTTCTATTTTGTTTCGGGGTTTTTTTGCTTACTTTACCATTCTTGCCATGAATTCTGGTGTTAAACTAAAGTTTCGGCTTTTCTTATCTCAGCAGCTTATATAAGGGCTTAAGTAGGTAAGTTCATTAATTGTATGTCCAAAATCCGATTTACAGCATTGTCATTTTGGGTTACCAGTGTGTCTTGCATTCCACAGCCATAGAATGGTTGGAGTTGAAAGGCACCTTTTAAAGATCATCCAGTTCTAACCCCCTGCCCTGTGCAGGGACACCTCCCACCAGACCAGGTTGCTCAAAGTTCCATCCAGCCTGGCCTTGAACCCCTCCAGGGATGGGGCATCTTCAGCTTCTCTGGGAAACCTGGGCCAGTGTCTCACCACCCTCACAGGAAAGAAGTTCTTCCAGAGATCTAATCTCTTTCTGTTTAAAATGATTACACCTTGTCCTATCGCTACACTCCCTGACAAAGAGTCCCTCTCCTTCTCTCCTGCAGGCCCCCTTCAGGTACTGGAAGGCCATTATAAGGTCATACCTCTGAATAATATATTCATCTTCTAAATAAGCCATGTGGTTGCCCAAAGAATATCAATGGCTAATGAAATCTAGAATATTGATTTGATGTGTTATTTTCTGGTTTCTTCCTCAACCTCCTAGTAATAGGGTTAAGATCTAAAAAGTATAATGGCAAATGACTCCATCCATTCAAGACTTAAGGATTTTTTTTTTTGCGTGTGTTTGCAGCTTTAGAATTTGTCTGACCTGCATACTGTTTTCTAATCTCAGTTCACAAACTCCTTTCTGTCGGAATGCATTGGGGTAAGGCAAGGTGAAACAAAGGAGCAGGACAAAGAAATTGCTTATTTTCTGTAGCTTCTTTCTGTAACTGCACACGTGGATTGTGTTTGGGTTTTGTAATGCTTGGTGCAGTATCAGTTCCAGCAAGGTCTGCTTTATTGTCTTGGCCATGAAGCGGAGGAAGGTGTTATAACAATGCCTGGTACTTGCCCTGTGAAGAGAGACTTGTGGTCTGGCACAAGTACACCCTGAGCTCTTTTCACATCATTCTGTGGCAAGTCGCAGGCAGTGGTGCTTTGTTAGGGCACAGTTGATGTTAGAACCATCTATGACCCTAAGTATTGCTTGAATAGCATGAATATCTTATGAGGGGGAGAAAAACCCACAGTACGATATGAGAACTCCTGCCAAGACATGAAAGTACTTGACACTCAGTTATTTTAGCAGCATCAAACTTGTGAAAAGAGTTCACTGTGTTCCACCAGACTATAACTCCATCTCTCGTGTTGTCTGCAACTGTACTTTCTTTGTTATCCTGGAACTGTTGCTGTATTTTTAAACAGTATCCGAATGACTGTTTGGTATATGCCCAACACACAATTTATTTGCAGCTGACTCGTTCTGAATTGACAGAAGGCCAGTTTCCATTAGCAATTCATCAAATGTGAATGGTCCCCACCTCTAGAAGTTTGAGTAGATGGAGGCTTACCACAACATGTTGAAATGTTCTCTGATGATAATCTCTCTGGCATTTTGAGGGAATATCATCTTCTTTAATCATGATTAAACTAAAGTTGGAGGAGCAAAAGACAGGCAGCAACCAGAAACACTTTGTTTGAAAGCTTGAGTCTCACTTTTGTTTGCTAAAATAGCATCTTTCGTTCTCTGGATGCTAATTATGTGAGACTAGTTTCACAAGCTTAAAAATTGTTAATTGGGTACCTCAATTGTAGTTCTTTTGTCAGCAAAGGGTAAGATAATTGGATGCCGTGTTATGCCTGTGGTATGAAACAATAAAGATAAAATTTCCTAAAGCTCCTAATTCTTTTATGATTGGATTCATTGAAATTCAATAGAAGACAGGTTCCCAAACCACTCTTAAGCAGCTTTGGAAAATCCCAGTTCAATAAATAACTTGCGTACATTGAGGATGAGCTGCCGAGAGGCTATTGAAGATAAATGAAGTAAACGCTGGACATGAGGGGGAAAAATGTGATCTTGTGTTTACACTCTTTACAATTCTGTTTATATAGTTACTATATAACAAAGAATCTGCTACATAAAATAGCTGCTTATGCCTGTTCTTCAGCAAGATACTTGACCGTGTTACTGGTCATATTAATTTAAACTGCCTTGAGGTGATGAATGTGTACTTGCTTTTTCTCTCTGAATCAGGATCTTTCATATCAGTAGTGTAAATCTTAGCTTCTAAAGCTCTTGTAGAAAATGAACCACAAAGAAATGACAAATGTCAACAGATTTTAGGAAGCTGCAGCTAGTTACATAAAATTAAGTTAAATGCTTAACACAGCAGTACAATATTGCCATGTTTTTATGATTGCTTGAAAGCAAAGGTGAAAAGATCTTCTGACAGAACAAGATGAATGTTTTGAAGTGGGATTAACTTTCCCAATATCATTTTTAGAGGCCTGAAAGAAACCACACTTCCCACTGAGGGCATTCTTGCAGTTTACCCTGGCAAAGCTATTGTGCTCTTAGTAACCAGTGGTAAAGAAAAGATGTGCAAAGATAGCTTTATTATGGCTGGTGTTTTTGCCATCCTGTTTTCTTGCATATAGTCTCTCAGGTCTGCTGTGCTTGATCCCATTTAGATAGTTTGCCATTGTCTGCCCTCTTTCCCTGTGGTGGCCACTTGCCTGACTGCTACCTGGGCTTCAGCTTCTGACCTCTGCTTTCTCCTGACTCCGTCGTTTGGGAGACCTGCCATGCTCAGCCCCTCCAGGAAAGGTCATTTTGCTGGTGTGATGGGATTGCTGATGTTCTGGTAGTTACTGGAATGTTAGAGCAAAGAGTCTGGAAAGGTTGAATGTCAATGGTGCTTGTGCCCTCTAAGCCTTTTGGAAAGGTTATAATAGATTAGCATCCTGGTGAGTCAAACACTGCGTAGCAGTTTATCTGGAGGAGTTCAGGTTGTACCAGGCTGGGTGCTTTGGGACCGGTGTTGATTGAGGCCCAGTTGCCTTCATGTTTTGGGGATGTTCCTGCATTTCTCACCACTAACTCTGCTCTTCTTCCCTCTGGGCCACCATGTCCTTGGGTGCAGGGGAGCACTCATCTTGGGCCAGGGAATAACCTTTACATTTTTGCACTTACTTTCTGGCATGGCTGGCATATAAGCAAAGGCACTGAGACCCTAGAGAACATTTAGTGGCAATTCCTTGTTAGAATTTCCCAACGGATGGTAATATGTACTTCTGGGATGTAAGCAGAGGGTCAAATCTCCGGAATACTTGCGTTATCCTTCTCTGAATAAAACCAGTTATTCAAAGTCACTCACACAAAATGAACTACTTGGTGTGTTTAAACAGGCAGCTGTGGCCCTACTATGGAATTATTTATTATTTTAATAATTTGTACCGTGTGTGTACCGGGTGGTGGCAGCCAGGGCTGTGGGGTTCTCTGTGAGGAGAGGCCGGGGCTGCCCTGTGCCAGACATGGCCAGTTCCGGCCTGTTCTGGATGTTTCCTCAGGGCACGTCAGAGCTGGGCCAGGCAGCCAGGCTGGCGGCACCTCTGGGTAAAACGTATTTATGAAAGGGCAAAACGCTGCCAGGCGCTGAGGAGTGAGGAAGGAAACGGCCCTGGGATCACCCGGAGGAGCAGTTGGAGGTGCTGTGGGCCTGTGGGGAGGCCATGGAGGTGGATATTTCCTGAAGAACCTGTGGCCTGGAGGGGCCCAGGCTGGAGTGGCTCCTCCTGACAGGAACTGCAGTCCAGGTCTGAGTTAAATTAATCTTTTCAAACTCAAGGGTGTTTTGCCTGTGACAGTAAGTGGTGGGTGATCTCCTTTATTTCCACCCGATGAGCTTTGGCACCTGATTTTCTTCTATGTGCTGTGGAGATGGGGGGACGAATGAGGGGCTGGGTGGGCGCCTGGCAGCCAGCCATGGTCAGCCCACCACAGGACTGTCCCTGTCTGATCCCGGTATTACATGCTACCGGGTTTAAGATTTAAATTTGCAACAAATAAAAGCCAAGCAAACGTGCTGGTATAACACTGAATGCCGGTACAGTGCTGAACACGAGCTGATGGGTCCCACCAGAAAGAAGTTATATGGCTTTTGCCTGGAGCTGTATCACATTCTGCCATGTGAAGTATGGAATGACTAAACTTGTGCCTGCTTTTATTTATTTTTTTAATGTTTTTTTCTTAATAATGAAAGATGACTCTGTGTGTCCATGATAACTTATTGCTCTCTGCAAGTCCCTGAAAGGAGGCTGTAGTGAGCTGGGTATCAGTCTTTTCTCCCAGGTAGCAGGCAATAGGACACGAGGAAAGATCCTGAAGTTGTGCTAGGGGAGGTTTAGTTTAGATATTACAAAAACATTTCTTCACTGAAAGGGTTGTCAGGCGTTGGAACAGGCTTCCTGGTGAAGTGGTGAAGTCGCCACCTCTGGAGGTATTTAAAAGAGATGTAGATGTACTGCTGAGGGACGTGGTTTAGTGGTAACTCAGCTGTACTGGGTTAATGGTTGGACGTGGTGATCTTAAAGGTCTTTTCCAACCAAAATGATTCTATGGGAACTGAAGATGAGATCCACAAGAGGGAATGTTTGAAAGGATAGATAACAAAATGCTCGAGGAATGCCATGGTACACTGAACACCTGTTGTATGTATCAGATACCCTGTCAGCCAGGTGACACTGCGGGAACTGAAATTTACACCGTACTGAACACAAGGATCTTGCAAAAGCAAAGTGTAAGTCTGTCCAACAGGTATCAGAAGAATAGTAAGTCTCGTTCCTGCTAACGTGTTGGGCACTGCTGCCTTGTCTGTAAAGGGTTAGCAGTAGAAGCTTGGCTCCCAGCAGTATTCATTTTTTTAGGGGGCTGCAATTTCAATATTGTGAATAAAAAGTATTTTTTCTTATATGATTGTTTTCAAAGTGACATGCTATAGTCTGGTAAACATCAGAATTTGGCAGAATTTGCTTTAAAAAGTAGTTGAGGAATTTGCACTAATTTTAATTATCACTCCAAAACTAATGTGTTATATGCAGATATTTAAGCAATTATTTATAATTTACCAATACAAATAGTTACATTAGCTATTATTATAGGCCGATAGATTTATTTTTTTTTGTAAACTTGTTTCTAGTTCAGTGATTCACGCCTTGCAAATATGTAGCAGACCTGTGTGTTGCACAAAAGGTTAAGAAAGAAGAATTCCTTTGTTTATAAATTATTTGAGCTTGTAATATGAAAAGGTCTTTAGACAGGATTTTTCCCTTGTACTCAGGAAAGTGCTACAGTTTGTGACCATCTGAATACATAAAATGCAGCATTAGATTTCTTTTTTTTCCTTTCTACATAAAGCAAATTTTTCAAAATGTGTATTTATGAATTTGGAGGGGGGGTGTGCTGTGAAAATCACTGCATCTCCAGGCTACGTGAAAGATGAGAACTACACAGGGAATCAAGGTGTCATTACTGCAGAAACTCAGCATCCCTGGCAAGAGGTCCAGGTTCCAATGGGTTTGATTTCTGTAGCTCTCCAGCTGCATATTTTCTTTTTGGAATAAAGTATGCAACAAGAAGTTCAGTACTGAAGGACTTAAAGGTCATTGTATCTCTGTGTCATTAGAAATGCTACCTTTTTTCTTTTTTTTTTTTTTTTTGTCTACGGCTGATTATCTTGTGCGTGATTTTTCCAAAAGTGGTTCATGGGGAATTCAATTAAATGATTGCTGACAACATGAGCCTCTTTTAAGGTCTGTGGAAACATGTAAGTATAATACAGGGCCAGGATAGAGCCTTTGAAGGATGATTTTCAATACCTAAAACTCTGAAACAGCTCATTTATGGATTAATTGCTTGCTAAAATTGCACTTCCTACACAGAAGCAGATCTAATGGGATATATACTCATAAGACAAGAAAATGAAAAGATCAATCTTTTGAAAAACCGGTAAAAGTAATTCATACTTTGACCAAGACTTTGTTTTCAAGTTTTTAACCCAAAGCAATTTTATTTTCATAGCTAAGCTATAAGTTGCAATCCCCAAAAAAGGGCAAGTGGTGAGAAGAGATGGAAAGAACTGGCACAGTTTCCCTTTCATAGATTTGTGTTGGCTGTTAAGCCTAACCTAATGACTTTTTTTTTTTTTTTTTTCCCTTCAGCATTGACCTTCTTTTGGCCACAAATAAGACACATGTTTCAGTGTTAATCACAGTTTGGTCTTTCAGGTTCAGAGGCAACCCTCACTGGTTTCACTGGAGACCCCAGTGAGGAGTTGAAACAATATGACTGTGGTTGAAAGAAACTGCACCAGAGGGTCTCTAAGATGCACTGGGGCAAAGAATGCCTGTCTGCCTGAGACAGTGGGGCAGTAACTGGTTATTAGTTAGGAAAATGGTGGAGGAGAGAGATGTGATATTGCAGCATGGGTTTGGTTTTGTTTTGGTTTTTTTTTTTGAAAGCTCTTTATTTAGTTTAATATGTACTTTAGATTGTGTACTGATGTATATGTTTTTCCATGATGCTTTTTCCCTATTTGCAGTCCACTTAATTTCCATTCTCTTTTACCACTTTTGAGTTTTATTATTGTCTTCTTTTCTGCTCTTTCCTTGCATACTTGTGTCCTTGCAATTCTTCCAAGGCCTTGAGTACTTCACTACTCCTTTTTGTTCCAGCCCTGCATTTTCACACTCTTTTTTTTTTCTTTAGCCCTAGTCCTCACTGTGGCTTTACTTATTTCCCCACTTTTCTTGCTTTTTATCTTAGTTCTGCTGACAAAACTACTCAAACTACTATGAAAATCATTTTTATTCTTCCACGTTCCTTTATTTTTCATCTGCCACCATCCTAAACAGATTCCCTTTCCCCTCTCATAGGTCTCATCCTTTTCACTGAGTCCTAATTCTTATTCCTGCATTCTCTGTCTCAGTTTTTATCTTCCTGTTAACAGTCCTTTGCCTCTTGCTGTCGTGTCACGCCACTGCTGTTTGACAGTCAGCATCAGGGAGAGCTGGGAAATGGGGAATGCACCTTAAGCAGGATAATTCAGCCAAATATCAGGATGATTGTGAAAGTGTTGATTGTTCGTCTGTCACTGCACTCTCTGCCAGGAATAGCTTTGGTAAAAGGGAGGCAGAGAAATTACTCTGTCGTGGCATTGTCTATTGATTAGGCATTGATAAAATTTAAAAACACATTTAGAAAAAGAAGTAAGTACATAGCATCATCAAAAGCCTTTCTGGCCTTGCTAGTATAAAGAGGTAATTTTTGATAATGCAGGGATTTATAAATTATAGCAATCTTATGTATGAAATTTCTTGTTGAAAGATTTTTATCTGAGGTGATGCTACTTCACTGTGGGCACCAATTGCACCGAGGCTCATTACAAATGTTTATAATTATAATGATATGTCTGGCCTGTAGATCCTGGGAGAAATATAGTGTATTTAAATAGTGGGCTGGATGGTATTCTTTTTGTCACTTAAAAAGTGTTAAAGTCTAATAACCATTTTTCGTCTCAAAATTACTGATGAAAACAACTCTCATTAGCAAGCAGATGGCTCTCTGGAAGAAAAGTAAAATTGCTCTTTTTGAAAATAGGGCTGAGATTTAAAATAAGAGTTTAGATGTGTTATTAGTGATAAAGTGCACAGTGGTTTTAGTCAGCAAAGAGGGCGCTTTGCTATGGACGAAGAAATAATGCAAAACAAAAATTCTGCTCACAAAGAATAATGCATAACTACGACAAAGGAGCGTAACTCAATTGAAGCCAGCAGTCTGGATTCAACTGTGCTACATTTTAGCCTTTTAATAAAGCAGAGAAGGAAATGATGGAAAACATTTAATTTCAAGAAGTATCCTTCAGGATTTAGTTCTTTATGTTAAAGCACAGGCGTACAGATCTAATCCAGAAAGTCCGTGTTTCAGCATCTCTTACTCATACCCCAGTACTTCTGGGTGAAACTCAACTGTGCCGAATGAAACGTTTTAAAGACTACATTCCTTAACCTTGCCTTTGTCTTACGTTATTAAAAGATGCATCAATATCCATGTGCATCTACTTGGTAGGACTGGGAGCCGTGTCCTCAGAAACAGGTCTTAAATTGCGTGCAAAACTTGGGTACACCCAATATAAAATAATTCCCAGTTAGTTCTACTCATGAGAACAGGTATTTATAGGATTGGACTCAAGTTTGTGTATATATTTCCTCACAGAGAATGCTAAATTACTTTTTACCATCTGACGTCTATGACCTCATTAAAGGCACAGCTTCTTACATGGTGTAGCTCTTAGTGCTGTATTTGTAGTAACATGAGTTACTTCGAAGTTAAGATGTGGCAAACTTATTTTTCATTATTTAAGCATGGAAACATTTAAAATCTAGGTGGAAAAAAATAATTTTTGGTCGTGTGGGTTTTTTTTTTTCTATCTTCTAATGTAATTATCTATAGTGTTTTTTCTCTTTGCTTCAATTCTTAAGCATTCGTAAGTATGGCAAGGCCACAAGGAGCATCTCTCACGGTCTTTGTGCTCAGACTATAGAGAATAATGCAATGGCAATTTCTAACTCATTCTGACTTTTTCTGCTCTACTTCTATACTGGGCTATTTGATATTCTTGGTATATTTTTAAGCTATTGAATCTAAAGTTGGCAGCACTTTAGAGATCTAACTTAGACAACTTTGGTTTTCTAGCCTTGTTGTTGCAAGAAGTAATTTAGTTTACAAGTGTGCTTGTTAACCTAAAGGCAATGGTAAGTTCAAGTACAAAACCCAGCTAAAAATACTGGATAGTATGAATAATCAATATCTGCTCTACTATTAAGACAGAATATGTGTATATTTTTATATAAATACCTGTTCAGTACAATAATAGAATATAGGTACATTATTCTTACGGAAATCTATTTTCTCTGACTATATTTTCAGTAAAATAAAGAGCACCTGTTGTGGTCTTGTCCTTTCAATGAATTTGTCTCCAACCTCCTCGCCCCCTTCAATCCAGAGTGATGTTGGTGACCGTAGCCCTGCTTTCAGTCCCTGGGAAGTCACGTTCAGGAGAACATGCAGTGACCTGGGAGCACAGGGGCAAGCACGCACTTTACCCACCATATCAAATTAACAAGGGAACTTACTCAGACATTGCATTTCCCATAGTAACAAATGCTTTGTTTCATCGATTTGTAATTTCCAGTTCAAAATGAGACAATTCAGTTTAATAGCAGACCTATTTTCACAGTTGGTTTTTTATTCAGTAACACAGTAGTAAGTTCTCTACCCAAGACAGAGAATAGTCTTCTCTCTTTCCACCTTACCCAAAGCTGGGTTTTTAGTTTTTTATTTATTTCTGTGACCTGCATGTGGATGTAAGTGTACCGAAGGCTGACGGTTTTACTCATTAGGCTCCTGTAACGCCAAATCTTATTTTACTTTGTCTGCACTAGAGATGTCTCTGAGGTCAGCAGGGTCAAAGCTGCAGTTGCTGCAAGTAACTATATAATTTCTTTCCTGCTAACAATCTTGGGGATTTGAATGTGTCTGATGAATAAGGTCAGTTGAACTGGACTATTTTTGTATTTACAAAATTATTTAATTTGCCTTGTTCTTCTCTGCCTTTCTTGTGACTTTGGCCTGGCCTTCCACCTTAGTCTCTTCTTGATATGTAGTAGATTTCATGCATATCCTGACTCGGTGACTTCATAGCAGGAGGAGGAAATTACAAGAAGATCATTAAAGTGTGAAATTAAATTCTTAAAGATGAAACATCTAAAATAGCTAAAACATTACCCCAAAAACAAACAGTGCAATTGATCCTACTTAATTACATGCTTAATAATTTTATACCAATGTAAAGCACATTGACGATGTACTAATCCATTTCATATTCACTGCCACCACAGATTTCCTCCTCTTTATTTGCTTTGAATCTCATCATTATCATTCACATAAAACTAGTATTCTTAGAATTTTTATATTATTATTTCCATATAAAATGAGGAAAATTCTAATATATGAATACTAAACAGCTCATTAACATGGTTTGTAATATATGTGTTCATGATAAAAGCAGCTGAGAAATGCTGATATAAAATAGTACTTCAGTCCCAGAGTATATCTAAGAAGAATCATGCCTTGGATAATAAATACTTCAGGGAAAACAGGAAATCTTAAATACAAATAACATCAAATAAAGAGCTTTGTATGCTTAATTAAACCCATTAACAGATACTTTTATTTCAGTTAAATAATTAATATATTAGTAGCACTGGCAGCAGGAAATGTTTTGTGCTTAAAAGAAATAACCTGAAAAGGTTTTAATTTCAGGAGAAAAAATGCCACCTTTAAAAGGCATTAAGGACATTTTTGTCTGGAACTGGCACAAAGATTGTTAATGATTAAATTACACAGCAAACAGAATGCTTGGAAGAAGAGCCTGATCTACCACAGCAAGAACCCTGATCTTTAAATTTGCTCTATATGGGCAAGCCCTCTAAGAAACAGGATTGACTTTGAAACTTTTTAGGTGATGACAGTTCCTTCTGTCCCCATGTGAATTAAGGTTTGGTCCTTGAAGTTACTGCCTCTGGCCTTTTGGCCATGTTTCCTGTGTTCAGGCCAGAGAAACAGGCTGCTGTGAATTACCTGTCCAAAACTGTCTGTAGATTGTGTGGCAGAGAAAAATTCTGCATTCACAGCGAGTGCTTGTTAGAGGTTGGAGCTCAAATTTAGGAAGATATACTGCAGGATAAAATTACTTATTTGGGGTTTAAGTTATCATCAGTTTTTATTTTGATATAGATTTAGATAACATGCTTCTTTCCTTTCTGCAGGCTTTTTCTACTGACCTAAGCCCAAGTAGCTTTTGCTACTGTTTGGTTGCAGCTTTTCTGTAACAATTTAGCTTGTTCCGTGATCAGCCCCAGGATTCTCACCTATGAAGAAACAGTGTAGACAGCTTTATAAGGTGGTCAGGTGTGGGCCTTAACCTTTGCTCAGTTACTAAATTATACAAAATATAATGATTATTGAGATATAACAAAGTTTGGTCATCTGAGTGTCAATAAATATCCCACAAATTATTTATATTAGGTATTATGTTTATATTTGTCTGGTGTTGACAGAAAATATTATGCAATACACTTGCTACACTTCTGAATATTGAGCTCCAAAACTCTCTCCGATACTCTATTTTTTTCAGATGAAAAAGAATTTCTCTTGGAGTTTGCAGCTTGGTTTCTCAGCGACAAGACACCAAAGTAGGAAAAATGGTAGATCACCCAGATGGAGAGTAAATTAACGTATAAGCAAGGTTAAGTGTGGACTGGTGTAGAAGATCAGCACAGGGACCGTTCGTAATGTCCCTTTTTGCTTGTGAAGGAGAGAGGACAATCCTGGTGCTGGGTTTGGTCTTAGGGCTGCCCTCAAAGTGTCCCTTTCATTGTTCGTGAGCATTGTTCAAAATATTGGTATAGATAAGCAAGAATATTGAAAGAAGCCATTTCACAGCAGTATTCTTTACCACAGAAAAGGGTGCTGGAAGAAGGGACTCGTCTAATTCACTGTTTCTATGAAGTATGGTGATACTTAGTTCCAGTATGTGTATGGATTTAAAGATTTTTTTTTTTTTAACATTCTTTTGTATTTCTCTAGATGTACTGGAAAAATATTAAATAGATAAATGTTTCTTAATAGGCTAGAAGCAGGTTAACTTTGACTAAACTAAGCTTAAAGAAAAAGAGGTTTGATGGTTGGCTTTTTTTTTTTTTGGAGCTGATGATAGGTTGAAATGATGCATATAATATTCCTTGGCCTTTACGACCTGCTCTCTTTGCTTTTTGGCTTGCTGCTGTCAGGAACAGTACCCAGAAAGATGAGAGCACGCGGTAGTTATACAGCCAGCATCTATAATGCAGCTCAGTAATGTAAGGGAGCGCAGCTAATGCCGATGAGATGATCTGCTGCAGCTGCCCATTTGAAAAGCCTCAGAAAGCTGCGTGGGACAAATGGCTGAGGAGCCCTTGGCCTCGCCAGGGGAAGCTGTAGATGGAGGAGAAACAGGATCTAATCAGTTCCTTAGTCTTCCAGCAGCCTACACAGGTCAATGCAAACCGTGGAACCTTTACACCTCGGCCCGGATTACGAACGGCTGCTGCCAGGCAGTGACACATGCAGTCTCACACCCGTGATTCACCTGCCCCTGCCTGCTCTGCCAGACACTTACTCACACGCTGAGGGCTTTTCAGCTCTTTTTTTTGTTTGTTTTCTTTTTTTCTGCAGTTAAACAGCTTTATCTTGTGGTCCAGTCTGCAGTGTGCATTTTTTTTTTGTTTGGTTTTTTTTTTAGAAAACAATTAGATTTCAAAGTAGTTGGAATACTTTGCTCTATTTGGGAACAATCCAAGGAATAGAAACTTGCAGGGATCCAGACATCTCAATTGCTTTTCTGTGGTACATCATAAACCCATAAATCATGGTATGTTTATTCTGTTTTCCCATGACTCAGTTGTATTAGTGACCATGTTTTACTTGCTAGGAGGCTTACGATTTTGAAAGAATAAAAAATACTGTGGGATTCTTTAAGATAATTTTATTTTTAATTTCATTTTCAATCTGACTTTTGTGTGACCATAAAGAGCTGAAAAATGTGAAGCAGAGTCAAAGGGAAAGCTCCTTGTCCATTGTGGAGAAGAACACTGAGATGTATAAAATTGCAACTGAGGGGTCAATCGTGTAGAAGAAGCAGTAATGCAGCACCCATAATTACCTCAAATTTACTTTTTTTTTTTTTTTAATCCAGATTTGGACTCCTTTCATCTATGACCCTCATTGGAGGGGGTTGGTAACTTACTAAAAAAACCAACCTCCTAGTGCTTGGAAAATCAATGTGAAAAGTTACTCCTAGCAGGAGGCAGCATTGGATTTAAGGTGCTTCTCTATGGAATCTCTGCTGGGGAGCTCTGTTTTGTGACTCAGCTTTGTTTATATTTTTCTGGCCGAGCAGGGGAGCACTGCATCACACCTACTTTTGTTTTTATATGAATTTAAAGGTTTATTTCTGTTGTCAGAGCAGTGCAAATAGAACTTTCTCATAAATACGTGCGCATCGGAGAAGGGGGTCTATGTTGCAATAGCAATCCTACTTTTAATTGTATATTGTATATTTATAAAACCACAGGTAAGTGCACAGTTTCAAATTAAGCCTGAAAGCAGATTTTTATGCTTCTCTGGTGCAGCACTGGGCTGAGACTGAATCCTGTCTCTCCAGAAGCATATCTTACTATCTGGAGTAAAGCTCTATGTGTACCAGAACCATCTGTAGCGCTGCAGGTCAGTAGGGTAGTACTAACATGGTTTTATTTTAGTCTGGTGCTCTCTGTATTTTTTCAAGGCTGAGATCAGAGGCTTTGCCCAGGATAATGCAGCACACGGGGGCAGGTATGACTCCTTCTCAGGCACAGGCTTAGTAGTGGTACAATTTAATGATACTGGGACGTTCTTTGAAGGGATTTTGTCTTGTACTAAATATACGGATCAAGTTGACAGTAAGATCTCTTTTAGCAACTGAAATTGCCAGAATAAAAAAAATATATCAAAAAACCCCAACCATTATCAGCATAGAAAAATGCCAAGTACCAAAGCTAATTCCTCCCACCACGTGATGGCCTTGGTAAACATATTACACTGTGTGCCTGTGCTACTGTCACTTATTTATAATGACAGATTGGTTTTAGCAAGATGTTTTTAGCTTGTTAAAACTGCATTAGTTAGTCCGCAGCCAGGAGTAATACTTGGACAGTGATCCATGCCCGCCCTGCTAAACTGCTGGCGGAGCAGTGATCTTTGGTGTAGGCCCCTGTGCATGGTTGGGCTGAGCTCATTAAGATGTCCTCGCTTCCTAGAAGGTATCAGCTATATTAAGTGCAGAGTTCTGGCAATAAAACAAATGCAGCGTGGCGTGGAAATACATTAACATCCCCTGGTTCACTGTAGCATCGTGTGTTCAGGGAAACAAACAAAGGCGATATAATAAACTGAGCTGGCATCAGCCCAGTTACTGTTGGCAAACTGTAATGGCTTTCACAGGGTTCAGGGTTGGGCCTCCTGCATCACTCATGTTCCTCTAAAGGCGTGCAAGATCTTTGCTGTTGAAATAAGGACCGAATAAAATAAAAACTGGAAATCCTTGAAGGCTGCACAGGACCTTATGCTGGTGCATTAGTGAGAGACGTTTAACAAAATAGAAATTTCAGAAGCAGTGGTAGATGTTTCTTCTGGTGGTGGTTAGGGCCTCCTCCGGCCACCCACAGCACAGCCTGTCACTGATATGGCCACTTACTGTGTGGCCACTACTTGTTATTAATGACAATTCAGATATTAGTTGAAACCAATCTCTTTACATGGCTTCTTTGCTCCATGCCTAAGCTCTGAACATTTGGTGTGTCTCACTAATAAACCGAACAACAGCAGTTGCACATGGCCCAAACATCTCAAAATAATAGTTCTGTCTTATATTTTGCCAGACAAATGGAATGGTGCATGGAAAAATCAGGAGGAATGTGGCTTGTACAAAATAATGATATCTCATTACTCAGCGTGGCACCCTCCCTTGCCCCCTGGATAGAAAATTTCATCCTCTGCAGCAACTTTGGCATTTGCTGGCTGCTTTTTAGCTGCTGTTGGATATTTTACATATAGTTTGCTTCCAGTCTTGGCTTCATGAATCCTTCGTCTACAGAGCTGAAGTGCTCAATTTGATGTTTTTAAGGTTTGATTTGTAAATCTTCTACTGGTAACTGAAGGTTTTTTCTGATTTATTTTCTGTCTCTCCAGAGGGGCTTTTGCAAGGCTATTTTAGGGAAGATAGTATGAGGCTGACTGTAAAGTGCAGCTAATTCTGGCATCTTTCTAATATTAAGACAACACATTTTAGTTTTACAGTAATGTGTACACTAATGTGCTAAGGTCAAATTTACGTTTCTGTTTGACTAGATAAGCATTGCATCTTTCTTAATATCCACAACTTTAAAGCCCAGGGAAGAAAACAGATTTTTAAATACTGGTATGTTGATGTTTCAGCTTACTCCTCTGAGGAAATCTTCTAAATACAGATGCAGAATGACAGTGTAGCATCCTGGTGTATGCCAGCTCGTTTTGAGTGCTAGGTATGGAGCGGTGTATGCTGCTTTCTGGAGGACTGGCCAGTGCTTTTCTTGGTGTTCTTAGCCCTGTGCTCACTCTTACGTCAGGATTGTTGCCTCCAAACTGGTTATTGAGATTGGAGTGTAATATCCATTGGGCACTTGTGAAGAATAGCTTTTTCATATTGCTGACTCAGTTGGCATTATTCCCCCAGTATCTTCGTATCTTATTTACTTTATGTGTGCATCTATTTAGATCTCATACTCCCTCAGGGCATACAAGATCACTAATCTGAGTCCTCAGTTTTAGCTCACTACTTTTTTTATTCTTGCAGTTTGATGTGCAGTATAAATATCATTGTTGCTTGAGCGCTAATGTACAATTTAAAAACAATAAATACCCCATTTGCTGAAGGCTAATGGTCTATTCATTTTGTGCTGTAATATCACCTGTTACTTCTGTGAAGAATTTCTCTTCTGAGGAGGTGATTCTGTGATCTTTGCTATACCATGCAAACTTTTGCAAAGTGATAGGATTTCAATTCCTTCAGCTCCTTTTTGACAGCCTCAACTTTCTGCCTTTGCATGGATTTAGCCTGATTGCCAGAGTGCCACTGTATGCCAGGGCAACCACTCACCCCAGGGCGGTGGAGTGGTGAGTGGTGGAAACATAGTAAAACTTGTCTCTGGCACTAGAGGAATTGGTACCAGGGCTGCCTGGACCCCTATCGCTAAACTTTGTTCAGTTCTGGGCCCCTTGCTACAAGAAGGACATTGAGGTGTTGGAGTGTGTCCAGAGGAGAGCTACCAAGCTGGTGAGGGGTCTAGAGAACGTGTCATGTGAGGAGAGGCTGAGGGAACTGGGCATGTTTAGTTTGGAGAAGAGGAGGCTGAGGGGAGACCTCGTTGCCCTCTACAACTACCTGAAAGGAGATTGTAAAGAGGTGGCCTCTTCTCTCATGTGAATCATGACAGGACCAGAAGAAATGGTCTGAAGTTGGGGCAGGGGAGGTTTAGATTAGGCATTAGGAAGAATGACTTCACTGAGAGAGTGGTCAGGCACTGGGAACAGCCTGCCCAAGGAGGTGGTGGAGTCACCATCCCTGGAGGTATTTCAGAACCGTGTAGATGTGCACTTCAGGGCATGCTATAGCATTTGAGCTTGTAGGGTTTTTTTGTGTGTGTATGGTTGGACTTGATGATCTCAGAGGTCCTTTCCAACCATGATGATTCTGTGATTCTTTCAAGTGGAGGTTGTCTTAAGATAAAGGATAACCGCATCCCTTGGTTACATCTTCAGGTATAAGGCTGGGGGCACGCTGGCTTTGCCTTATACTCAGCGTAGCTTAATTTAATGTTATCTCCAACATGGAAACCAGTGCTGCCCGTCCATGTGAGCTTTAGTCCTTAGGTTTGGCTTTTTTTCCCTATTTATTTATTTATTATTTAAGGGCTAATTGACTTACAAGGAGCATTGTTCGTCATTTCAGTTTTGCATTACCTTGAATCTCTCGTGTTTCTACTTTCTTTTTGTATTCTGTAACACAGCAGAAATGTAGCATACTGTTTTTCCATATTTCATGGAATGCAGTGGTCCTTCAGTTTCCGTGTTTGTTTTTCTAATGTGATTCAACTGGAAACTTTTTGCTGTTTTAACAGAGTTTTCACTCCATATTTTAAAAGACAGTATAGCTTGTACTGGGCTCTGTTTCAGCCATGTCATTAAAAAAAAAGCCATAGGTTTACAAATGTTATTCTTTAATCACTCGGTCATGAAGGGTCTGTAGAAAGGTTAGTTAAGTGTGGCCATAAAAATGTGACCAAAGTACTGCAATATTAGCTTTGGTATAAAGTAACAACCATTTTCTCAATCTTCCCAGAGACTTTTAAATATATAGATTCTCACATGCTAAGGCCACTCTGAAAAGTTCCAGGAATTGTGAGTGAGAGAACAAAAAATGTTGTAGCTCTGTCTTTAATGAGGATTTTCAGCTCCGATCTGTAAAGCATGTTGTAGCATGAATAGAAAGTAAGAAATGTAAATAGGTGCAATAAAATAACCTTTGCTTGTTTTTAAAATGCAAAGTGGCATATAAAGAACATAGATCTCTCTAGAAGGGAAATTTTTATTATCAAAATATATGGTATTTTATTATTTCCAGGATTGTCTGTGAGGGGGGAAAAAGGGTTGGGTTTTTTTTTTGGTTCTTTTTTCCTCTCTTTTTTTTTTTTTTAAACAGTAGAAGATAATAAAGAATATCATCAGCTTTTATGGAGAGTAGTAGTATAATCAGCTTATCAGCCCATCAGCACTTGATAAACATCTATTGCAGAAGGTCTACATATATGAAAATAATCTCATATTAAAAAAAATAGCTATGTAAGTTCTGTCGAGTTCTGTCAATAGATGTCACAGATATCACATGGTAGATGTGTAGCAAAATGATAAAGCACTTTAACTTCTTTTAAAGGTAATAATTCAGATAAATATCAACATATATGTACTCACACACATAGAGACATACATAAAAAGGTATCTCTTGTAGCGGTAGGTTATTCTGAAGAAGGTTTATAATGGTACCAGAAGTGAAATACATAGTGAAGGTTGTGGGAAGATGCTTTGAACGGTGTGTTAGCATAGTCCCAATAGAACACCAACAAGGCAGCGTGATGTGAAACCTGTGGTGTCGCTGCATGGGAGAGCTAGAGAAGCTGAGCTGCCACTGAGGTTAGAACAGTTTCTGAGCTTGAATCATGAGACTAATAGCTTTGAGACTGGCTGTATCTCTCGGTGACCAGTTATTTTGCAGTAAGTCACAGTCACTTAATTGTTTGAACCAATTCAATATTTGGGGATTTTAAAGAAGGTAATATTTGATTGCCCATACCCTTAGCCTGAGTCAGCAGCATAACTATCGAGAGAGCACTGAAGTCTGTGAACCAAGAAAGGGAAAAGCAGGAGTGGAAATGGGCTCTTGGCTAGTCAAATGGGAACTACTTCCAGTCCTTGTACAAATGTACCTTGCTCCAGTACTGTTGCTGTAAGCAGCACTACTCTTTAAGGCAGTTTTTTTCTGTTTTTTTTTCCCTTGAAAATTTAATAAACAGAAATTGGTAGAACAGTTGGTCAGTGTTTTTCCAGTAAGCGTTTTTATTTCACACTAAAAACTGAAATGTTACAGTATACTTACCTTATAAAGCAGCTAGTAAACCAGTATTCAAAATGTTCTAAAGATACATAGAATAAGAACAAGGTCTATTGAATGTCAGAAATAGTGGTGAGAAGTAGAGCCTATGGTGACTTCATATTTGGCAGGTACCTATCCCATCTATATATTTTTTAATAGGTTCACATAAACATGTTGGGTTTCTTTCTCTGGATTTCAAATCCGTGTTGATTCTGGATCAGCAGTTTGTTAGATGATGGCTCTGCAAAAACTGCTAGGCATCATGTTGATGACAGAATGATATGATAACTAAACTATTGATCATATTAGGAATTCAGTTTTTAAAACTGTCAGCAAAGAACCACTGTACTAATGATTGGAAAACATTTGTGGTTCAGAACAGGTAAGAAGTATATTAATCTGCCTCCTAACTTGAACAATTCCTTACTCTCTGCATCAGGCAAAAGGTGTCACAACTGGAGGTGACCTACATTAGATGTTGTGCAAGATATATTGAGAGTTGAAAAAACTTTTTTATTTTGTGATGGGTTAACATGGTATAGAGGATGAAGATAAGGACCATTTAATGATAACGATAATGATTTAATGATAATGGTTATTACTGGTGCATTTAAATTGCTAATGAACCAGGAGGTGCACTCTTAAGCTTTCCTAAGCTTTTTGGCAGGTCTTTTATTTACAAGGTAGCAAATACAGTTACATGCATTTCTTTCGCTGATCGTAGCAATATCCATTTCTTAAAAGAAGCTGTGATATTTGTGGTTACCTGCAGGCAAACTGATTCAAAAGGATGCAAGATTTATGACATAGTGATTTGCCAAAAAGGAAAAAATATGAAGATGAGTTCTCGTTTTGAACCTACACAAGAAAAGCATGTGATGGATTTGAGTTTAGGAATGGAAAAGGAAGGGGAGGCTGAAGCTTTGATGGCGTCCCCTTAATCTGACTGGGGGAGTCCTTGTGTTTGTCTGAGCATTAGGAGTGTTAGAGCAGTGTTGCACAGAGCATATTCAATTGGTTTATTGGTACAGTTGTATATTTGTCTTAATTTTCTCTTACACATGACAGCAAAGGACTTCTTTCTTCAGCAAGCCAGACTGAGACAGCAGTGCACTTACTACATCTGTGTATCTCAGACAGAATCTATAAAACATATTTCAGAAAGAAAGCAAGAAGATCATAGTTATTTATGGCATTGCCCAGCAATCATAACAACGCTAGGATTTATTTAAAGGCTTCTCTAAAACCTTAAATATTTTTAATGTAAAATATAGGTTTGCTCTTTGTTTACTTTTTTAATTGTAGTTTTCACACTAAACCTCTTAAATTCCCTTTCCATCTTTCTGCAGTAAAGTACCACAAATAAAGTTGAAGACTTAATCTACAAATCCCTTTGTCATGTCCTGTAATAAAAAGATGAGAGAAGGTAGTTAAAGCTATTTATCACAGCATACTTGGCATGTCTGGGATGTGTTAAGTTAGATAAATTGGCGACTACCTATTCTCCATTCTTTATCTCAAAAGACAGAACTAAAACCAAATGAAGCATAGAGCCTTCTTGCTTTAGGAAGATACTGGAGGTTACTACTGTGGTTTTTTATTAAAGTCAGATACTGTTAGAACTTAGGACACTATGCCTTTACTTCTATTAAAAGTTATCTTCTGTGTCGTACCTTTATTTAACAAGTATAATTTGCCTTTCAAAGTGATGTTTGGTTTTCTTTTTTTAAAGTATGTCTGTCAGGAAATTGTTCCGTATACATGGTCATTTCAACCACTTACAGTACATGCTAAATACATTCAATAAGCATTTCATTTAGCATTAATGGGATAATTATTGTATGTGAAATACTGATTTATGATAAAAGACACATTTACTAGGGTCTGACATTTGTTCAATTCATTACTCATGTTAGATAGCAATTAAACTTTACAAGGTTATTTTAAATTGATCGGTACGGAATTTTCATAACAGTTACTATAATACATGTGCAGTGATACATCATGTGCAGTTACAGAGCCATGTTAACCAAACATTAATTTTAACTCCTATCTAGACATTTAGCTGCTGATTACAGCTACTCATTGTTTACAATAAGTTGTAGCATAGAAGGCAGAAGATTGTTAGTAAGTATGATGGGTGTTTTGTCCAAGAACATTTTTTGAACTAAATCTTGTTGAAACCAGTGACATGGTGCTTGTGGATCTCTTAATTGCGTAGCAAATTGCACACAAAAGCTATGTGGTAGAATGGAAAAGATAGAAATTTTGTTTCTCTGAACAACTGTGCAGACAGACATAAAACCTGCTGCTTTTCGTGAAAGGCGCATCTAGCACCTCCAGCTTTAGTCTTCTGTTTCCTTAAGCTCTTGTACTTTTTGGAAGAGCCTTGGAAAGTTACTGCTTCATTCTAAAATTGCTATTAAATAATGTATAAAGTCCCTGTCCATTCCGTGAAAAGTCAGAGAAAATGAACACCAAGTTTCATTTTAAGAATAAGGGGGTGTTAGACAAGAAGCTGACCTCGGTGTCGATTGCTGCTTTTGAACAGTGAAAGTTCCCCGCGTTCCTGCGGAGAAGAGCAATACTGCACTGGGAGAGGGATATTGAGCTCAGACAAGGGAGGCAAATGAGCAATTGTGTGGCTCGTGTGGGACTCCCGAGCTGCCTCTGTAGCTTCTGCCAAGATTTCATGTCAGCGAGCTCCCTGTGGTTGTTGAGCATCTCGAAGGGAATGGGCAGCTTCGGGCTCCCTGTTGCCACTGACTGCCCTGGCAAATTCTTGCTCTTCCAACCAGCAGTGACAACACTTGTTTCCGAGTAGTTGGGGAGCAAATTACTAAAACTCTTCCACTTTTGGCTTGTTGCTTTCTATTTCTTTTCTTTTATGTGCTTAGGAGCTCTTGAAATTCCACTGCTGCATAGCTGCTTGCTTTTTTTTTTTTTTTTTCCCCTTAAAAATAAAAGGGAGGTATAAAAAGAACAGGATTTTGAAATGGGAGGGTACTCCAGAGATTAAAAAAAAAAAGGAGGAAAAAAAAAAAAGGGACCTGGCTTTGGGAGGGTGTTGAAAGAAAAAAAATCTTCAGTCCAGCATAGAGTTAGTGTTGTGAAATTAGAAGACTGATATTTCCAAGGCTTTTAAGTCTGTTTCCTACCAAAGATGCCTCCCTTTTAACAAAGTAATTGCTCTTTATTAGAGAGAAAAAGCCCAAGCAGGATTTCAGGATTTGTGGCATTTCATTGATGAATCAATAATATATATTTCTTGGAAACGGTGTTGTATAGCCTTTAGTTATCTAGCCACTCTGGTATCTAAAGGAAATCACTTTTACATGCAGATTTTCAAGTTGATATTATGCTGACCAATAGCAATGGTATGAGGCTACAAATTGTTGTCGAAAATAGAAATAATTGGCAGGTTTCTTTAATACTGTGTTTTGATTTAAAAAGTGGGGGGGGGGGAACTGGTTTCGGGTGATAAATTGGAGGAAGATGCTCACATGTCAGTCCTAAGTATATAGAAAAGAACAACAAAGTTCCAGTATTTGTAGTAAGTGGCTGTGGTAGAGTATCTTTATGTGAAGCACTCAAATTAATTCGGTATGTGAAAAGGGAAGGAGAGTGGTTGCTATTGGATTTTGATTTTGATGATCAAACTTGAATTTTGAGATCAGTTCTTTTGGTTACAATGGATTTTCAGTTGTCCTATTAGAATAATTTCACAAAATACATAGGGGTAGATTCTTACACATAGTATGAACTCTTTACAATTACTGTGGCTGACCCTTCATATTGCTGTAGTTTTTTAGTAACATTCTCCATAACACTTAATTGTAATCACAGTGATATCTAACAGATTAAGATCCAAAAAACATCAAAAGGTAAATTGCATTGCTTTAAACTTGCAATGGTACTTACAGTGCAAATATTTACAAATTCTAAGCATTTGAAGGGTTGTTGGTTTTGGTTTTTTTTAAGTGAATGTTTTCTTGATGCAGGGGAAGAGTATATGCCCATGGTTTAGATGCTGTGGTATGCTAA
The DNA here is from genome assembly GCA_025769975.1 of Gallinago jamesoni. Classification (NCBI taxonomy): domain Eukaryota; kingdom Metazoa; phylum Chordata; class Aves; order Charadriiformes; family Scolopacidae; genus Gallinago; species Gallinago jamesoni. Next base: position 5,543,571 of record JAOQGH010000077.1, read on the forward strand.
CTCTCTTGTATTCTTAGAAGTTATTTGTCTTCTACAATTTCCTGGGGGAAAAAAATATCTTTTGTCAAAAACAGGTGAGTTCACACGATATGGAATAGAGAACTTCATTTTTTCAAGGTCTTGGAAACTGGAAAAAAAAAAAAATCTTGTAGAGAAGAACTCTCATTTCTTGTTCTGATTTATGTAACACATAAAATATATCCACTCTTTTAAAATTTCCAATTAAATGTATTCTCACTCACACTATTCCAAGGAGGAAAAAAATTGATCAAGAAGAAAACCTTTTTTAAAAGAGGGACTTCTTGCTGCTCTTAGAATTGGCAAGTTGGATTTTATGTCACAGCCAGTGACTGATACATCAATTCAGAAATTAAAACTCCTCTGTAGTTTTGAAATGTGTCATCAACTTCCCCGTCTCTTCTTGTTTAATGTTCTTGTGATTCCCGCAAGAAATGTGAAAAAAATAAATTATCACAAGTAGAGAACTGTCAATAATTTTATTTTTGTTTTTCCCTGTTGTAAACAGATAATTTATATCACTTGTGTTGATAAAAAAAAAAAAAGAAAACAACTCGAAACACCATTGTTAGGGTTTTATTTTTTGCCTTTTAAAAATGTTTAATGCAGAAAAATGCTTAATATTACTTGAAAGTAAAAAGACAGAACACTTTGGATACAGCAAGATGAAACATCCCAGGTTTTTGGATTTGTGCATCAGATTCTACCTGGTGTTAGATCCAGGCTGTGATTTTTCTTTTTTCTTTTTTTTTTATCTTTTTTTTTTTGTCTGAAACTCCTTGTTCTCATTATTATTTTTGTCCCAGCAATATATTCCCCAGAAGACCAAGTATTTGCAGGATTTGTAGTGCTTAAGATCGGAAATAGATGTCTGCCCTATGCCACAAAAACTAAGAATGAGTGTAATGGTCAGTATCCTGAGCCCATGTGCTGTTATGGGACAGGTAGAGGCTTTTGGATTTTTTTTTCAGGTTTTCGGTACCTTGAGTAACTCTACACATATAGCAGGTTTCAATGGAATTAAAAGCAGCATTTCCTCCCTTATTTTCATCTTTTTCATTTTCAAATTTTAGCTCATATACCTGTAAAACTTTCTAACAAAATATACTAGGATGTGTTTTTGTAGCTGTCGCATATTTGATTGCATAGGTACTTTTGGAATAATTAGACTCTTTAAACAATTTTTAAAAATGAAGTGTTAGTTAAATTAAAAAAAAAAAAAACCAACAAAAAAACCAGGGGCATAATTCTGATTTTTCTATTAGTCAATTTGTTTGTTTAACTAAGTGGAGAGAAATGAAATGCCCCAAAGTATGCCTTTTACCAAGGAGTGCTCCCACAGCGTTATTTAAATTTCTCTGTTGGTATGTATCCTATTGAAATTGCCTGCATGCTTGTTTTCTGTATTCTTTTTCATACATAAAGAATCTTATTAGCACATCAGTAATTTGCAATCTAAATTCCCTTGAGAGACTGTATTTTTTCCTGCACATTTTATGCAGATCTCCCTGGTGTCAGTGTTCAAAGTACAATGAAGAAACCTCAGGTTTGCAAAAGAGATTCTCCTCTATCATCAAGGCACTCGATCTTTTTATATTGAAGAAATGCAAAGGCTAATGTAATTGAAAAAGAAAGTTATTGCAGAAATTGCTTTCTCTCACAAACTGCTGTCCTTGCTCCAGAAGTAATATCAGATTGAAATGGGAAAAGCAAAGCTCTGCTTGCAGCACTGGGCTGTAACAGGTCATAGGATCTAAGTGTTTTTACAGGTTTGCATTCTCTACCTTTTTATTTTCACATCTTTAACCCAACTCTCTTATGCTTTTAATAAGTTCCTTACCTCTCTGGTTATAAAAAGAGACTGGTGGGGAGAGCATTACTGCCAGAGAAAAGCTGGTTGCTTTTTCTCCTACCAGAATTATCACTTGAGCTGCTTCCTCTGCTTCTAGTAGAGACTGTCCTACCTCCTGAGACAAGGCACTTGCCCAAGATTCACTTTTGATGTTGTGTAGAAGTTAACAATTCAAGCTGGCAGTGAAATTCTCAGACTGTTTCATGCTTGACATGCTGTGCTTCACAACATCATCCACAGCACAGATTCCTTGTGTGCCACTTGGTGTTTGGTGGGAACACGCTGTGGTTGAGCAGGACATTTACATGGCCATTTTCTTGTCTGCTTGGGCGTCCAGGCACCGGAACAATTAAAGGCTTCATCCACCAAGTTAAGACAGATGCCTGTCACTTAGGAATTGTAAGTCCAGGCTTCAGATCTTCAACCAGCAGCTCATCTGCCACTCAAACTGGCAGTTTCCACCAGCCACTTAACGCTTTCCGAGGAACCATGCTCCTCTATGCAGAGTGTGCGTGACGGATTGGGTTATGTAGGAAATCCTGGTGGCAGCTGTAGAATAAGTATTTAGCATTCGTTGGAGCAGGACTGCAAGTGAGGCTGTGGTCATTAGCTGAGTGTCCTGACCGGCTGGTTCTTGAATATGATTTTTTTTTTTTTGACTCTAAATGCTCTTTTGATGCTGACTTGATGAATATTCTATATGTAAAATGGAGCTGTGCCAGCAAGCAGGATGAGATTTCCTGCTGCACCTTGCTCAAAGATGCTGCGCAGGGCAACGCGGGGAGTAGGAGAAGCAGGAGATGCACGTTTAGACCCTTCTGATGTGGTCTGCAACAGTTTTTGAAAGACAAGCTATCGTGAAGGTGTGGTGTTAGGGCACTGAATTGTGACTGAAAGCATTACATGTTTTCATCTTAATCCCACAAAGTAAAGGACTATATTTCATAGCTGCTTTTTTGTGTTTTTAATTAAAGACATGGAGAGATGAAAAATACAAGATCTTATTAATCATAAATGGCCTTTCGCCTGCTTCAGCACCTCAGTTCACTTTATGGTAGTCTGCTTTTAGGCTATGACAGACTTTGCATCTTTTAACTTAAACTAAAGTATCTCTTGATCCTGCCTTCCCCTTCATCCTGCCCTGCCAGTGGAATGGGGTGGGAATAGACCAGAGGGAAACTTGAAATTCAGCTTCCTGAGAATAACTTGGGCCGGGGAAGCAGAGCCCCATGGAGGCTGCTGTGTCATTACAGACCCCGACAGTGTCTCTGCTGGGGACCATTACTGATGGTCACTGTTTCCTAGTAGCTGCTATGCCTGCAGCCTCCGAGACCAAAAGTCCAAGTCCCTCTCTTCTAATGACCGTAGGTAATACAATTTGGAAAAAGATGCAGATAAAAGTTTAGCAGGTTGCACTCCCTGTTCTTTCTTAGCTGTTGTCCGCAGAGGGCTGGAAAAGCTTTAACGTTTCATGAAAATTCTGGCTGCAAAGCAAAAGCAGGGAAAGCTGTGGAATAGCAGTGGGAAGGCTAAGGCTGATTTCAAATACTGAGATTTGGTACACTGAACATTAGGGCCAGCCATCCTCATGCTGGAATGTATTCAGAATTTGTGATTCACTGGGGAGGAAGACCTTGGAGACAGTGGTGGAAATATGAAGAAGGGCACGAAATCTTCAGTGATTTTGTTGTTTCCAGAATCAGCTTACGTTTGCCCCTTTGTGCTGGGGCGGGGAAGGGAGAACAGAGTGTGCTGCGTTAGCGAGGGCTAACAGCGTGTCAATTTGCTTGAAGAGCCTTCCCAACCTGGTGCCAGTTGGCAAACTGGGCCTGTGTTCAAGCATCAGGCAAGAGATTATGGGATGAAATTGTTTTGCAAACAGTGCCTCTCCGTGTGATTTTAATGATAAGTCTACAACATCTGGCTGTGCTTTTGGAATCAGAGCTCATACATTTGCATGCCCTGGTCCCTCCAGAAATGATTACCCTCTTGGAGGTGAACAGTGGACTCTCTATAAACACTACATCCATGGTTTACAATATTGCTTCTTTTGATTGTTTCTTAGTGGCCTAGAAAAGCTACTTTGAAATCACTTAGGAACATGTTAATTTTAAAAGAATTTTCTCAAAATTTCACTATTTAATTATGCCTGAGGTTGGTTATTTTGTTCTTGCTGTTTTCCAGCTCCTTCATAAGTTTCTTACTGTTGTTTCAACCAGTTCTGTTCCACCAGAACATGGGGCACTGCAGCCTTTTCTGTGCGAACCTGAGATGCCAGGGACTGTGAAGTATAGAGCTGACCTGAAATAATGGACACAAAAGTTACGATTTGGTATATACTGAGTTCCAAAACTACCAATTCTGATAGAATTCAGGTGTTTCTGTCAAAAATACTTAGAATGTATATCTAGTTTTCATGTTGAATTAGTAGTTAAATCTGAATATTAATATTTTTTTTAGTATTACATTTTGGAGGTGGTTTCATTATCTCAGTGTCACAATTAAGCATGAAAACTGGAAGATGGGAGTAGAAGTAATTTTTATAGGCTAAGAAGAAACAGAGACAGAAAAAAAGAAGCAAATACAGATAAAATACCCTAATGCTTTAGAACAGAAGTAAACAGCAGTTTTAATAAATGAACCAAATGAAATCACTGAAATTTGTATGTAACATGAGTGCATGTAGTATTTTATTTATAGGATATTTTAAAAAGAATTATAAAAACCTTAAACTTTTTGCTTTGATATAGTGGATAAATGAACAAGATATGCAAGTTGTGCCCCAGGCAGTTGATTGGAGATACATTTACACTTACCAACGGAATGCTTTTATATGAACTCCCTTTGACTTTCAGATATTGTTTGGAGATGTGGATCCCATGTTTCCATGGAAAAACTGAATGCTATTACTGATACCTAATGAAATGCAGAGAAATGCTCTTTTTTTGTCCTGGAGTTTTGTTATCAATAGCACATTAGTTTGTGTGGGAATGTAGTATTCGGTATCAGAGCCTTTGTCTACTTACCTCTGCTTCTGTCCTGTCCTGTCCCTGCTCCTCTTGCTGGGACACTGGCCATGCACCCACCAATTATTTTGAACTCATCCCAGTGGCTAACAAACTGTTCCATGAGCAAATTTAGCTTGCTGAAATGGGGGTAATTTTTTAAAATAGGTATTTACCTATGGGCTTGTAAGTTAACTGATTCAGTGGAAGATCTGGCAAGTGCCAGTGTCTTTGAGGAAGGGAGAAGGTAGAATCAAGAGACTGGGGCAGCAGAGGGAGGAGGAGATGGGCAGCGGGAGGCTGCCCTCCTCCTGGCAACACTGAGCCATGTCCCATGAAAAAGCAGGCTCTGACCCTCTTAAACTCCATATCCACACTATGGGAACAGAGACCACAAACTGGTTTTGTTTCCTTTATCTTCTGAGTGAAAGAGATGGAAGTGGGAATGGAGATGGCTTCCTTGAAGAAATTACAAATCTAACTCCTACCAGTGTGCATAGACTGCCGTGGTGGGCATAGCACCATGAACACTGCTATTCTGCCTCATGCATGATCTGAGTTGACGGGTCTCTCCTCGGTGATCCACTTTGTGTGGCTTTAAAAGGCTCTGGTTGGTCAGGACTCCTTGTGGAGGATTGACTTTGTACAGATGGGAAAGGTTCAGCTTGGGTTGACTGTCATGCAGTGCTTGGGGTTTTATTGTTTGTCTGTTCTTTCTTTTGAAATTGCACTTTTCCCTGCTCTGAGTTTGGATCTGTAATAACCTTTATTGCAACTCCTTTTTGTGGTGAAAGAAAATCTGAAACAGATAAAACACAATGATGCAGTAAAAATAATCCCCATCGATAGATGGAGCACTAATAGACACAGAACACTTCTTTAATGACCAAAGTGCTTCCAATGTCACTGTATGCAATGTAAAATGGATGATTTTTTTTTTTTTTTTTTTTTGGCCAATGCGGTGTTAACTTAACTTTATTGTCAGTGGGCAGTTCCTAAAAATCAGTGCTTGGTTTGTTTCCCTTTGGAGTTCTTTGGAAGCGTAGTGGCTGACAGGCCTGCGGTGATGGCTCAATACGTCTCCAGCTGCACCATAAATTGTCACCAGGAATGAAGTAAGAGGATAAAGTGGACTCACTGAGAGAGACGACAAAAGCAAGAAACTCATCTGTACAATGTGACTTCAATTTAGTGGCAACCATGTGTTCAGGAAATAACTGTCTTTGAGTCACAGTCAAATTGACACTTGTTAAAGGAGGAGCAAGAGATGGATGGTGTAGTAATTATTCAGGGGAAAAAAATGTAACAGTCCTAGTAATAGGGCTAGAGTAGACTAATGCTTTCTTTATAAACAGTCCTGAACTAATGTTTTCAAGAGTGTGTTGAGGTACAGGAGATCCAGAATCAAAACATATCATTTAAGAGGCACTTCTTGTAATGGCCCATCTTCCATTAAAGATAACTTCTGAATTTTTGTGTGTACTAGGCCAATAAATCATTCCTTATTTACTGTACCACCTCATTTTCTTTTTCTTTATGATAGCACATATAGATTTTTTTTAAAAATATTCTGTAAATTCTTCATTTAAAACTCTAACATAAATGCCATATCCCAGATATGACAGGAAGTTTGCAGCTCACAGTTCTGTGATTTTTACTAAATCAAACTATCAAGCATAAAGGACTAGGCAGTGTGATACGCGATGAGCGTGTTATTTATGGTTTGGTTTCTACCACTGCCATCACTCATAGCTTCAGCTGGGAGAAGCAGGTTTGGGAGGTTTGGTGAGCACCCTGAGAGCAGAAGCCGCAATGGATGCGTTTTGCAGTTTGCTGCCACTGAATTCAGTGGTAAAGAGCTCATTGATTCCAGTGGACCTGGATCAATTAGTCTTCAATTAGGACATGACCTTCATACTCTTTCTCTAATCAGCGTTTCCCTATTACATGAGTGCTCCTTGGCACTATCCTAGCTCCAGTCTGAGTAATTTTTGTTTCTATGGGTCTACATTGCTGCTTTTAGATTGAAGTGAAGTAAATTAATTTCTTCCTTTCCTTTATGCCTGTGCCAATGTGGATCTTTTACTTAATGCAACCCATTAGTTGTCTTTCTCTCTCATCTATTATCCATTATTTTATTTTTTTTAATTTAGAAGCTCTAGATTTGCTTCATTAGTCTTTCAGTTTTGATGTAGATCCTATAGTGATTCTTTAAAAAAAAAAAAAGAGATCATATAAAATGTACACAGGCAAATATACCAGTTGTAAACCACATGAAATTTATTCCTTACCTTTTAAGAAACAGAATTACACGTTTCCATAAACTCTTTAAATATGCTAGTTAATTGGTATGTGATCTTCCCTAAATGTGCCAGATCACTTCAGACTGAGTGCCATTCAGTGTTGTAAATTTTGTTTTCTGACTTTTAATCGTTAGTGGTTATTCCCCCGATGATCTTATTAGCCTTGAGTACAAATACTTCATATATCCCACTGAATAACTAAAAGTCTGTGGAACTCCTTAAATATGCGTGGATATCCAAAGATATCTTTAGGTTTTTTTTTGCTTTGCAGAAAGTAAAATGAAGTGACACTGTCACTGTGTAACATCATCTTCACTAATTCTACTGTTATAAGGCTGAAGACTGTTGTATTTTATAGGGGCAACCTATGTCTATTGTTTGATTGATGTAGATGGAAAATACAAGCAAGCTTTGTACATACAAGCTGTCTGAAATAGTTTTGTATCTTATTTGGTTTTGGGGTTCCCGTCCCCTAAACTATATTAGCTAGTCCACTAAAAATTACTGCATTTCTGTAGAAATTGTATCGTTTTCAAGTCTTTAGACTGTAATGTGTACTGTAGCTTTTCAGGGCTGTTTTAGCAAGGGCCGAGTGTGGTCCAAGGATCTATGATGACAGTCATACATAGCTATGTATTATATAAAAAGTGATAAATTAGAATGTGCAAGTGTTATTTTGATGATGATACATCTATATAGAGACTGTAATTTGAAAGCTGAGGTGACTAGTTGCACTTTTCCGTACTTCTTCTGTTTGCTTTCAAATCTTCACCACTTCTATCTTTTTGTGTCATCTGTATGCGAAAATGGTTTAATTCTCCATAGTGATCTTTTTTGCAGGTTTTTAATCCTGCTGTCCGGGACTCTGCATTTACGGGGAATTTCTGAATTGCTAGTATCATGACGGTAATTACAGATGTTACCTCTCCTTAGGCTTTGAGAGGAAAGTTGAAATTTCTTTGGCATTTATGTCTTTTTTCTCCTCTGGAGTTAGGATTGTATTACAAGGTGCTTATAAACTCCGGAACAGCTGCTGAGTCCGCTTGCGTCAGTGTGTACAGATTGATTGCTCTCCTGGCTTTGGTTTTGTGTTCTTGATGGTGGTGGGTTTTTTTCTTTGTCTCTCTTTTCCCAGTCTTTTTTTGTGTGAAATGGTTTGTAGCTTTTGATGTTTTGGGGGATTTTTTTTTTTTGTTGTTTTCTGTATTCCACCACCCCAGTTTTAGACCCTGGTCTTCTAGTTCTCAAGGGTAAGGTTGGCTTCAACATAATTAAGTAGAGCGATAGTGGCAAGTATTCTGGTCACAGGCAAGAATATCCCGAGTTTCCATTATGATAGTAACCATTGTTTTGTTTTTCATTGCTCTATAAAAGAGCAGAAAAATTACTAAATCTATGACCAATTTGAACCAGTCTGCTTCTAATGGGACATGAGACAGAACAGAGAAGCTGGGATCTGAGACAAGAAAATAGCAGTAGGGATTTTATTAAAAGATGTCAGTGTAAGGTCACATCAGGGAAGGTGCAGTTTGTTCAGCGGTTTGTTTAACTGCCAACCAGTTGCTTATTCTCTGGGTTGCTGGGGATTTCTGGACTCTGAAGTCTCCCACTATCCTTAAAATTTTATAAACTCTTATTATCCTTCCTTTTTCTGATGATATGCTGAGGCTCAAAGGGTTATGTGGTTTCTCCAGTGACAATGAGAATAATGGGACATAGGAATCCTGTTTTTTAGCACTATATATATATATAGTGCCTATATATATGTAGTGCTAAAAATACATATTTTATATATATCATTTTTCCCCAGCTGTTTGTTTTGTTGGTGAAAGGATTAAGTTGATTTTTCCCCCTTTTTTAACCTACTTAAAACTTAGTCTTTCCTCAAATATTGCTAAGTACTATTCAACATTTGTAGCTGTCCTAATTCTGGCTCAGAAACCATGCTAAAAATTCCTCCTTCAATTGACAGCTTTCTTTGCCAGATTATAATATTCCCAGCTGATTAGTTATCTGAACCCCAGGGTTTTTTCTGAAAAGTACAATTAGCAGAATTTGTTTCAAGCTACTACTAGCAATTTGCTGTAGAATGTAATTTCTTTAATGTTTTCTGAGCGATGAATGTTATGTATATATTTTTGAAAAATGTATTGCTAAGAGTATATTTTCATCCTTTTCCTTTCTTTCTGCCCGCCCCCCCCCCCCCCCAATGCCAAGAAATCAAAATTAAAGTTGTGAGTAAATGAGGAACTAAGAACAGCCCTTGCATTTAACCGTGTGGGATTCTGGATCTGCAGCAGTGGTTGTTGTTAAAATATAACTATTTACAAAAATAACACCATGTAGAGAGGTAGCTGGGAGGAGAGGGGGAAAACAGGAGGATGAGGAGCTTTCTGGAGTGTAGAGTTGGGGATTTCTGTACCTCCGAGCAGGGTGTGCACCGCTGGGCTGATTTAGAAGAGGTTTCACTTCATAGTTGAAACTTGGGGGAATCAGGAATTAAGGTCTTGCACTTTGCCAGCACAGCCATTTCATTTTCATTCATTAGGAAATTCAGAGACTGTAAGCTATAAAGCAGAAAGCAATAGGTTTATACCTCTTTATTTATCAGCACTGATTGAAGAGGCAGACAGTAATCTTGCATGTAGCTTTTATAGAACTTTATAAATATAAAAACCCTATAATATATCCTTCCCTTCTAATACAGCAGCTGACGTTTGCTGAATGTCTGCTGAAGTGTGATTAAATTCTTGGAAATAAAAGTTACTGCAAGGAGCTCTTAAAAAGCATTAGAAATAAATGCTGAAGACTGGATGTGTCTGGTTTCCATTGTGGGCACGACAGTGTGATGGTGGGAGGTCTAAGCAGAAGAGGGAAGATGAGAAAGGAGAATAGAGCTCATCCCAAATTTCACACTGTCAAGGTTTGACTCTTTTGGAAGTTGAACGAAAGTTTGAAGAAATTTTATACAAAAAAAAAAAAACAACAACCCCTGTCTCAGTGTACATCCCACATGTTTATAAATTTGTGCCATCAACTGCTGTGATAAGAAAGATGTGGATAGGCTTTCTGTTCCTCAAAATTAGCAAGTCATAAAGTCTCCTTCTGTTTAAATGTTCTGACTTTGTATTTCATTCAAAGAATGAGAAGGCTGAAACGCTACATGGGTACTTTGAAAAATGCTATGGATTGCTCTATTCAGAGTAACCATAGAATCTATCTAATCATAGAATTGTTTAGGTTGGAAGAGACCTTTCAGATCATTGAGCCCAAACATCAACCTCTATTAACTGCATAGAAAATCAGGATTTTTTTTTTTTAAAATATATATATAATTGCTTATAGGATTAAAATTAAAGGATGTGGATCTACTATTATTATAAGCTTTCCAGTTTACAAATCTCTTTCATGGATTCATTGAATTTAGGTATCGCAATAGACATTAAACAAGAAGCTTGACTTGAGTATTTACAAGACACATGTAGAATTTTCATAGAATAGGTGATATATCAGTTGTGAATGATAAATTATTAATGATCATTTTCACATTTTCCAATTAATGGAAGGCAATATAGCTGTTTAAACACAGGATAATATTTATTTTATGTTGAATGAATGGGTGTTTTCAAACTGAAGTCATACAAGATTGCACCCTGCTTCTTTCTGTTTCATTCTTTTCTTCCTTTTTGTTTTCTTTTAAAAAGAAATAAAAGACTAAAAAGATTTACACTGGCCAGAGTTTAATTTGTATTGACATTTATATCTTACCTCCGAGGTTTAGAAAAAAATGGAATTAAATTAGGTCAGACACATACAAATGAGAAGATATTGCTTAGAGCTGCGTGAGCGCTGAAACACCTAAATCCAACTTAAAGAAAAGTGAGCTGGAAACTCAACCCAGTGTGTGAGACATGGGCTGGGGGCTGCAGAAATCTCTTTTAACATTTCAATGAGTAATTCTTGAAGGCATGAAACTCTGGGTCGGAGGGAAAGAATTCACAAAACCAAATTTGTTTTAATAATAGTTTCTTCAACATTATTTGCATGGCAGAAAAATATCGGTGCTATCCTATAGATGATAAAGGATGTACAAACCAAACTAGTTTGCAATAGTAATGCTGCAAGGACTTGGTCATCCTACACAATTTAGCACAGCAAGTGATCGCAGGCATTTTCTATTCCACGATAAACTTGGCTTGAGGGGAATATATCTTCTCTATAGGACAAATATACTTTATAAGGAAGTCATAAGACCATACACTGAATTGCTTTCCTGTTCTAAATATATTTTTTTTTTCTGTGAAGTACATGCATAAATAGTCCAAGATTCCTTTCACTATCACCCTACTGTCTGCCAATTGGAAGTGGAGTCAGTGTTCACAGAAGTATTTTTTATGAATCATGCTTTGTGATTGTATATTGAGTACAGAAATATTTTTTTGCACAATGTATGCTTAACGTGAGCCAAAGGGAATATCAGTTGAGTTTTCAGTTCTAGGGAGAAATTTCAGAACTCGGCTTTCTGTTAATTATAAATTTCTACCCAGAGTCTTTTATTCCCAAGAACTTTGTGTTGGTATCAAGCGGGATAAGTGCTTTGCTATTTACATGTTAAAACTTATGTGATACTTGGTGTTAAATAACAAAAGCTGCATCTTGCATATTCTATCTCAATAATGTTGCTGATCACATCATTATTACTGTTGTGATGAGCTGGCTTTTGCAGGGAGGATGCTACGTGGAGCAGGGAAGTCCTCTCTAGCCAAAGAAGCCTAAGTCTTAGTCAAAGGAGGTGGTGTTGAAATCATCTTGTGCCTTCTGTCAATGAAATAAATGAATACTTCATACATTATCTAGTGACCCTGATGGCTGATGATATTTTTCCAAGCATCACAACCAGCTTTTTATTAGTGATCTTGAGTTCTTGGCCAATGGGGAATTACCTGGCCCTTTTAAGGCAAGCTGTGTTGCCTCCGTGTATCAGGAACTGTGAAATGCACTGCTGGAAAACGATGAAGTTGGGTATGTTTTTCTGGAGATTTTTCTGAGATGGAAACATACTTAAAGAAACCCAAGTAATTTAAATATATTTCTTCAATAGAATGTAGCTTGGATCAATTTCCTTACATTTTAGTATTAATGACCCTAAAAGTAAAATTATTTATATCAATATAATTGAGAGCTTATCCAAAACCTCACAGCTCTGCAGTTTCCTGCACAACCAGGGAAACAACCTCGATGTAAAGCATCATAATGTGTGAGCATTTGTCCTCTCCCGTCTCTCTCCCTGATGTTTGAGCATAATAAAATGTGGCAGTATGACAGATACCTTTTGGGAGCACTTAGCACTTAAAATGGACTCTCTGTATTGCAATATTAAACGTAGAGTTACCAGCGTAAAACAGCCCAAATAGATTTACATTGAAATTGTAATGGAATGAGGAAGATAATGTCACAACAAGGCACAGAAAAGGAAAACAAATCCCAATGTGCATTTGAGTCTACAGCTAGTTGGGAAGTTAGGAACTTAATTTTGAGTCACAGCTTGCCAGGAAATAAATATGTTAAATTGTTCCTCTGAAGCTCTTTGGCCTCATGGATAAACTTTCTCCAGTGACAACCTGGACCAGGGTGAGGGGACAGACCCTGTCTCCCAAGGCTCTTCCTTCTCTTGTTTCTTTCTTGCTACATTGTTTAGACTCTTTACTTTTTGCAGTTGTCAATAATTCATTTTAAGACTTTTTTTTTTTTTTAATGCAAGGTGTTTTTTTTCTTCTTTCTCTGTCACTTTTACCTATTCTTTTTCACATATGGCTTTCACACAACCTCTCTCTTGTTCTCTCTCCCAAAACATTATCTGTTCAGGTTTTTGGAATACTTAAGTGCAGCCTGGCTTCCTTAATACTGTGGATGTATTAGAATAGAAGTGACGTGTAAACAACTGGTTCCTGAGAATATGGGGTAGAATAGATCTATTTTTTCCTCTGGTCTGTAGAACCACAGTGGATTAAGTCAACACCTAATAGTGAATGGAGTGATCGTGATTTTTCTGCAGCCTGTCATAGCAATATAGAATAAATATTTAGTAATATCAGTGGAGTTTGGCTTTTTTTTGAATTAACTTCTGCTTAGTTAACTTGATAAGCAGGCTGGGGTTTGATCTCAGAAGCATGAGGAGGGGTCTTCTCTTGATTATTAAATAATTTGAGTGTTAGTCAAACCTGTGCAGATAAATTCTGCTTTAGCAAAAAAGCATGGCCTTTCTGCACTTGAAAAATCAACTTTTTTTCATTGCCTGAATATGTGGGTTTTCCCAAAGTCTGCTTAATTCACCTAGAAAACTTTGTAGGTAGCCTGAGATTTATGAATGGACTCAGTTGTGCTTTTGATAGAAGGGCTTTTTTAATATTAAGAAAGTAAAACATACATTTAAAAGGAGACTAGCCTGTAGTTGTATTTTGTGGCTTACATAAAATGTATTTGTCTTAATAAATACATTGACTTTATAGCTCTTACACCTACAAAAATAATTAAAAGCATGTCACTGAAGTAAAGAGCGATGTTTCCTTTTCACTTGAGAGCCAATTTAAATTACAAATGAAAGAGGGAAAAAGTGCCCTAAAAACTGGCGTGTACATATTTGTACCGCAGTGAACAGATAGCAATTAGTGATAAGTGATTTGCCGCAAAGGTGCTTTGAATAGCATGTGCCACAAAGCTCAATACATTGCAAATAAGCTTAGAGTCGCTGGAGAGATGATAAAGTTAATCTTCCCCCCAGGGCAATAACGTTCCAGGTGATATATTTACGATGGATTTTGTCACTTTGTGTTTTAACTCTCCCAAACAATAGTTTCCCACTTCTTTTTTCCTTAGGAGATTCTTTGACAAATGATGTATTTAGCAAGGCTTAAACTTGCCTTGGAAGCGTGTGTCTTTCCTTTCCAAATGAATCAATAGCATCAATTAGGATTGATTAGTAAGATCAAACTTGGTATTGCACCAGAAAGGTATGTAACCAGAAAGCAGAGGGGGTCATGGCATGAGCATACGGTATTGACTCATTACGCTGTCTTGGTGGACCTTGAGGATTAAAAGCAACTGCTGCATTTAGGGAGACCCCTAAAATACACTTTACACAGCAAATGTGTGAAGGAGCTGGTAACTGACCCCGAGTTCTTTCTGTCTGCATTGGAGAATCATAAGAAAGAGTAGTTTTTTCACAGCTCTTTATTAATGAAATAAATAATTTTCTAATTGATAATTTAAAACATTGTAATGTCTGCAATGTAGTGTCAGCTCTTTCGCTTCTACCAATATGTACAAATAACTAAAGTTATTTATTTATTCTAGACATTTTTTATATTGTTCTGTCAAATTTACCACCCTTAGTGATGACAACTTTGAAATCTTTTAGAGATTCATGTAGATGTCTAAACTTATACTGTATTTTCTTGCCTCAATTATGTTTTGTGGCAGAGAATTATTTCATTATTATTTTTTTTTATTGATCATTTTTGAATCTATTGTGCTTTATACTGTTCAGCTATTTCTGATTATTTGGTTTGCTTCCTGAAAATTATGTGGTACAATTTGACGTTACTTGTCAGACATATGTTTGAAGGCAGATTATTTTTTTTCCCCCTGTGTTCTAGTTTGGCAAAAGTAGGAAAACTGCATGTCTGTATTTCCCCGCATAAGTTTATTTCTCTGAATATTTTTTCTAGTTGAATGGGAGAACTTCAGAGCAGCCACTCTGTAGTGTTGTCTTAGCCAGTGCTTTGGTTACACCGGAAGAATCTGGGTCTGCTCTTGAGCCACAGTGGGTCACAGTTTTGTTCTGTGCCCAAACAAATAAGATGCACTGAATATGATGTATGCAGATGTGTATGCATTTCTGTCTAGATAATCCAGGACAGAAATACGCGACTCTTAATGACATGGTAAAAATATAAATAGCTCTGGCCCTTAAAGGATAATTTTCTACCAAGTCTGTCCTCAGAAGCAACCCTTATTCACCACACTGTTTATATGGCTGATTTCTTTCATGCATTTATTTCAGAGAGAGGAAGGTAGGGGTGGCGGAGACTCTTGGCAAGTCAATTAAAATGTTGTGGGCAATATGGGTGACCAGTGTATAGCCTTAAATTGCTGACTGCCTCCTGGCGAGGGGAGGGCAGAGACGTCCCTGTCCTCCCTGGCGCGGCGCTGGCTCGGCAATCAGCCCTCCGTTTTCCAATCAGCAGCTCGCTCCATCGATCCACCTGAAATCAATGGGGAAGTGCTGTGCAAAAAAATTAATGGCAAGGTTAGGTTCTTCACAAAGAAACTTTAAAAAAAGTGGGAAAACCAGAGTATGGCTTTATTCCAGTACGCATCTCATTACCAAAGGTCTTACAGGAAGGCAAAGGAGTCATTTGTGCAGCCGGTGCCAGCTCATTTGCAAATCAGCACGGCAAGTTTGAGCAACTTTACAAGCCCTTCCACCCCCTTCAGAATCTACCGAGGGTATTCTCTGAATGCCAGATACGGACTGCCTCATTAAAACAGAAATTACTCGCCTTGATTTTGATGATGTTGGGCTTCATTTCAAAAGCTTGAGATGGTGCTCTAGTGTGTAAGTTGAATAAAAGGACTTGAAAATTAAAAAAAAAATAAAATCTCTGTAAAACTCCAGGAGTGAGCTGGCAATCAGAAAAATACTGGCACCTTTCCATGATCTGTAGTCTTATTGGAATAAATGCAAATCATCTTTGGGCTGAAAGTTGCACATGTGAAAGCTTTTAATTTTGTTAAAATGAATTACCTATAATTATCTTGTTGTTAATACGTAGAAGTAGACTACTGAAAGACATTGAATATTCACAGTAATTTACCATTAATCAAGGAAAAAAAAAAATCTGGAAAGACAGGTTAAAATCACATTACTGTGAAAACAGCTCACATCTTACATTAGTAATTTGCTGTGTAAAATTCAAAACAGAAATAACAGCAGAGTGTGAGCCTGTTTATTGACGAGGCTTGTTTGCAGGTGTTTCTTCCAGCAATAAGAGGGTCAGATAGGTATTTTGCAAGTGAACAAAAGGGCAAAAAGAACAGTTGTCCTCAAATGCTGATAATCCAAAGGGCATATGTGAAAAGTTGTTTTATTAAGAATTGTACCCCTTCTTGGGACTGCTCGTTGCTCCCAAGGGGTGTGCAGTCTGCCTTTGCAGCAAGTTGATATCCGGTATTCAGAGGTGCTGTGGTGAAATGGGGATCCATGAGACCATCTTCCCTCCTTTGGGTGCCTTTCTTCCAAAGAGAAGAAGAGCAGACAGAAATTCTTGGTGCCCAAGTTTGATATTGTATCTCTCTGCAGGGTCACGTGAAAGTGAAGGAGTGGTAGGTCCTCAGCGTGTGTTGCAGTATCCTGGCTGCCCTGATCTTTCCCTATAGATTTAGTTCACATATTGTATTTATTTACATTTCCTCTTTCCTTTCACAGTGGATGCTCTAGGCTTGGGCCACAGTCTGCCTGGAGCAGCCCATTGTGAGCGGTGCACTGCTGCTGCTTAAAATGTTGTGTTTGTTGTGCTGTGGATAATCAGGTTAACCTGTTTCTTTGAGCTATAATTATTACAGAGAAAGGTGACATTTTGCAAGGGAGGGTGACTTTGTTCTAACGAGCACACTTCTGTAAATGTTCTCATTCTGTTTATTCTCGTTTCTGTGATTCATCAACAAACAAGACAAAGAGCAATCTTAGAAACTCCTACAAGTAAAATTACAGCAAACACGTTTCTTTGAAGAGCCAAAACTTTAAGTTTGCTGTTTTCGAACTGTGGAAGCCTTTCCAACAGATGTCTTGAAGATACCCTATGTTTACCTGCCGCTTTACATCTCTCTTACTCCAAGTGATGGTTGATACTTATCATAATAGTAAACCCTTGGAAGTTCCTTAGTGAACACAGACATGCTTAAAGTTTGTCATGTGCCGAAATAGGATTTTTGAATCAGGTTGTAAATGAGAAAGGGGTGCAAATTCTTTAAAGTCTGGTAAGCCAATTTAAACAACACGATGATTTTGGCACCGCTGCAAGAATGTGAGTGCGTACCGTTAGGGGGAAGGTGTTCCAGAGGCACCTCGGCATGAAGATTTAACCACTTGAATCATTAAAGAGCGAAGGTGTAGGCGCCTCAATCATTCTCCTGCTCCCGTAGGCATCGCCGTATAAGCTGCTGTAACTTCAGATCGCCCCTTAAACATTTTTCTCAACTTTATGTGTTGCTTTGAAGCTTTGATCTTTGTACAAAGCTGACAAGGGATGAGAAGGTTTCTGCAGTCATGGTCTATTACTGTACGGTTTATCTTGTCAGGTTAGCAGCAAAAGAACAAATACTCTGCTCAGTCAGATGGATTTTGCAGGTAGGGTTCAGTTACTGCAGCAAACGCTGTTCTGTGATTTTGCCATTGCAGTTTCTCAAGTCCTTCAACGTTTCTCGTTGTAGAGTGTTAAAAACAAAAGCAGAAACATGATAATGTGCAGGAACGTTTCATAAATTATATATGAAAGTCAGTGATATATGGATGTGCATGCTAAACTGATGGAAGATCCTGAAATATGCTACATGGTAGCATATAACATTATTCAGCTCTCATTTTTAGGGTTTCAGATTAGGTAATCACTTAGAAGTCATGCTTCAAAACTGATTTAAAACTATTGTCATTAAGATAACTTATGCTTTTCTTCACTATCAGTATATGGGAGCTGTCGTGTACCATACCCTAATATATATGGGTTTTCAGAGGCTGGCCTACCGCTCTCAAGTCTTCAATAAATTTTCTCATTGAGCTCAGTTAGGTCAATGCTGAGAGTTTATAAAAAATCCTTAGATTTTACTGTGTAACTAAAGGTAGACCAATGAAAAATTAATTGATGGCAACTCTTTAGAAAGTGTTTTATTAGGGAGGGGCAATAATATATAAACTCATATACAGGCAAACATAGAGGTTAAACCCTGAACACATTTCTCAAAAAACAGAGGCAATGGAGAGCTGCTTGTCAGCTCAATA
>JAOQGH010000077.1:5561881-5613387 GCA_025769975.1 Gallinago jamesoni
ATGAAATATTCTCAGGCTTGAGGATTTTATTAATCAAGTAAGCTCATCCAAATTAGTTTAATTTACTTGAAAAACTCCGTCAAGACCCATGAATGCATGTGATCTCACTGTTTTTAACAAGGAAGGGAGAATCTAGATGAAAATAAAAACTGCGCTTCCAAAGTCTTGCTAATCCTTCTCTTAAAATTCCAAACAGAGTTTCTCTCTGTGGTCACTGAAAGATGTGAAGCCAAACAGGTTACCTGCTTCACAGGCAAAACAGCAGAAGCTTTTTGATTATTTATGCTTATTTTCCTTTTACTTTCACCTTTCCAGGTGTAATTTTTTCCCACGAATTAGCATGTTTCTCCTTCTAAAAATGCACTTAGTTAGAACATAGGGGTTACTTGTACCACAGCATGGCCTAGGAAAATTCAAAGGAACATAATTAATTGGAATGCTTGGAAACAGCATGTTCCCCAACAGCAGTAAAATTCAAAATGATAATTTTATCCTAATTTGTTTCAACTGTTTTGAAAGATGAAGTTGATTGTGAGAGCAGCTGGACCTTGAACTTTTCTCCTTGAGACATTTTTGAGGATTTATTGTGGAAAATGAAAGAGTGAAAATATCAATCAGCTATGTAGTTTGGTCTCAGGGAAATATATATGTCAAGACTGAAAGCATTCACATGCTCTTTATATTCTGACTGCTTTATTGGCAAGCATCAACTTGTGTTGCTTATGCAGCTGACCATTCTAAACAAGCACACAGATCAAAATTATTTCAAACAACTCAATAGTTATTTTATTATTTATTGTGCCACATGGATGTTTCATTTAAGATTTATTTTTCAATTAGGCTTTATATTTAGGTGGAGGAGAGGCCGCACTCGCACAGCAGAATTTTGTAGTAGGGTTTAAAATGGATGAGTCTAGTGATGTCCATTTATGCTAGCGTTAAATGTTTCGGAGTATCAGGGCTGTGCATCAATCTGACTGGTTTTGAAGCATTTTCATTTTCTGTTCGCAAATGCAATTAATGTTAAACTACTTACTACCTTCGGTTGGACTCCGAGTAAGATATTTATGCGAATTAGTGAATCAGTTATTCCATTTTTCATACTGTTATTAGACAGTGGAGGGAAAAAAATATTCCATGTTTTTAAGAGCAGTCTTCCAGGAAAAAAAGTCCAGTCAAACTCTCCAGCTAAAACTTCCAGAATGTTTGGAATAATTCCTCAAATATCAGTCCAAATGAGGAATATCATAGTGGGGTAGTTTTTCCCTCCTCTCAAATACTGTTTCTTCTCTCTTTTACTGTCCTATCTTCAGTGCCAAAATTATCTCATGGCCATGTGGGGTTTTTTCTTTCTTTTCCCCATTCTTTTTGGCAGGGTTTTTTTCTTTATTGTTGATGCTGATAAAATTATATCATTTTGTCCAAGTTGGGATGGTTACTCTCTTCAAAGAACTGCGCTTGCAGGTTCACTTTATTGAAAGGCATTTTTAGAAGTAGCCTGTAAAACTTTACAATACTTTTGGTAGGTTTTTATATGGAATACCATTACAAGGAAGAGAAAAACAACAACAGAGAGTAAGAAAGAGTGCAGGATGAGGGCTTTTTTTCATAGGCTTTACCCTGCTCTAAAAGTCTGACCTATATTAAAAGCAGAAAGACATTACATTTTAGATCTTGTAGTCTCCTTATCACAACTATTTTGTTCAGCACATTTGATAGCTTGTAGCAAATAGAAAGGAAATCTTTGCAAGCGTTTAAAAGGGAGACCATTTTAAGGATCAGGAGTGCATTCCCGGATCACATAGGAACGTCTTCAGTAAGGGAATGGTTTTGTGTGGTATAAATTCAATTCCTACACCATTCTTGCCAAATCTGATGGGAATACGGTTGAATTTTGTGAAGGATTATGGTGATTTACACCAATTCTTTACTATGGCAAGGCTTCAGCTCTCAGTAAAATCTACACTGACTTGCAGGTAAGCTTAAAACATTCCTTTTTGTTCTTTTTTATTGTTCTTTCAGTTGTAAGCAATGTCTGGCATGTTAAGTGATACAATGTCCATGAGCAATGAACTGTTTCTACCACGCTAATGGGAACTCAGTGAGTTCTTAGAGTTGAGCTCTTAAAACTGACCTTTAAATCTGAAACCAGCTAGTATGAGAAAATGCAGCCCTAGGGTGACCTGCTACCAGGACTATGGAGCTTCAGCTGTCACAACTATATTTATAGTTATTGGTAACTTAATATAGGAAATGATTCACCTATTAAGTCTGTTAAGTCATTTCTTTGTGAGCTACTGGCTAGCAAGGTTGTTGGCAGTAAAAAGTGTCTGTTCCCTTTCCTTAGTAATGTAAGTAAAAAGGAGTTTGCCAAAATCCAATTTCTTTCTCTATCCTTTGTCAGCACCTTTCTCTGGAGTCTTTTTGTCTTCCCAAAGTAGATCTTTCCCTAGAGCCCTTCAAGGGGGAAGTCTGTCCCATTCTCTGATCCTTGGAGACTTATGTAGTTGAGGACTTAGGTGTGATGGAGCAAAATGCACCAAAGAACCTTCAAGTTTTGTAGATCCTTTCTTCACATGACTGGTTTCTTGACTTTGGCCATGACTCTGCCAAATGGCTTCAGAAGTGGTGTTCATAGTGTCAGCAAGTTTTCTACTTCGGTTCCCCACAAATGCTGCCTTTATTGCCTGGGACTGAGCCATACTATTAATGAGTACCCACCTGCCTTCCCTTCAGAGCCAAACGGGACACAGCCTTTACTCTGCAGCTCCATGAACTTCCACATAAATCCACCAGACAGAAGCTTTTATTCAGAGCCAGCCCTCAGTCTGACTCCTTGGGACTAAAATCCCCTTCTCAAAGCAAAGATTGGCCTACCCAGAACCATTTCCACCTTATCTGTCGTTCCCAGTGCTGAGTTTGTTTTTACCTTTTCAGTAAAGCTCTGGGATGTAATGACTCAAAGTAGCTGCAGAGGAGGCTGACTTCATCCTTTCACGGAACAATAGCTCTCATCTCTGTTCATTAAAGAAAAGGGTTTGCTGAAAAGAAGGATCATAAAATAAAATGCTTATGCCTGGTACTCTTTGCCAGTGTTCTTCTGAGACAGCGAAGCCTCAGCAAAGAGGAATTTAGAGGAAAAAAAAAAAAAAAAAAACAACAAACCAACAAATTGCTGGATATCTGAACTGTATTTACCTTCCCTTTGTTTTCTGGCCATAGGCAGAAGGGTGCTGATTTGTTGGGTGTTTCATGGCCTCATGCAATGGACCATCTTCCCCTACTGTTATCTTCTTGATGGGCTGTCCATACGAGCAGCCCTACTACTGGGTGATTCTGGTTTGATGTGTAGGTAGAGTTATCCTGCTGTCCTTGAACTGGATAGTTGCTGAAGACTAGCCTCCAGTTGCTAATTTGTTGGTGCTGCTTGTAATCAGCCACGGTGGAAATGAGTGTGTGGACAGGGAGCTGGACAAGATGATTTCCAGAGGTCCCTTCCCAACCCCATATCATTCTGTGACATTCAGTCAAAGGGCAGTGGTGGTTGCTTGATTGTGCTCCAGGTGGAAGGTACAGAGCAGGTTACTGTTTTGCTTACTCTCCCTGCTTCCTCCTCCTCTCCTCTAATTAAAGGACTAAGAGGACATTGTCCCTTCACTGCCTGATCTGTAAAGTGTTTGGGATATACTACCAAATATAGGTACTGCTCTGGTACCTACATAACACTTCTAAAAACAGCGTAATAATAAGTAAATAGCAAGGCTTTCTGTACAGATAAGATATTTTTGGTAAGGTATGTATTATGAGCCATTAAGTAACAACTATTGCCAATAGCTGAGAATTTCAGTTTTGGTCACAGTTATTGGCTAAGGCACAATAATGGGCAGTGACAGAAATGAATGAACCTCCCACTTGAATTTCGTTGTACCCAATTGAAGTGAGGAGAGAGATTATAATTACCACCCCAAATCCAGGGTTAGGAAAATGTCTGCCTTTCTGTTTATGCCTGTGAAGCAGGTTTTTGTAAACGTGAACTCTAGGTGTTATTGTACCTAGGTGTTATTGGTGATTAACCAAAGGTCCTGGGGCATGCACATATGAGGTGTCTTTCTGACAATGGCTGATAAGCAGCAGAGGGCTGTGGGGTGAAGGAGGGACCAGTACACTGAATTTTATGTCAGGATGCTTAATCACTGGGTTAAGGGCTTACAGCTCAGGCCAGGCCCCTTGCAAGGCTGCTCTTCTCACTTGGCTACAGTTTTCCTGCCACAGCCCTTTTACAGAGCACAGGACATGCGGAAGGTCTTCTGGTTTGCTGCTTTAGCTGTGGAGACCTGCTGGGAAAGGAGGTTGGAGAGCTCAGAGAGGGCAGAGAGCTATTGCTTGCTTGCTACTCCTCTCCGCGTTTGTTGATGAGTGGGTGTGCAAGACTCCATAAAATAGTTTGTGTGCGAATGAACAAACAAGTGAATTATCAAGAACTATCAGTTGGGGAGGGAAAAAAAGTCAAGTGTCTTATCTTTCCTAGAGACATATGCTATGACTAGATAAGCAGTTCATCTTCCCAGGTATGTTCCATTAAGTGTATTATCCAATCAACTAAGATACATAAGACATATTGCAACTCTAATCTCCTCAGGCAAGTAGTATTCAATTATACTTAGGATTTTAAAAAGAGAAATATCCGGAGCGTTTAGAGTGCTTGCGTTTTTGGCATTCGGTCTTGTTATGTGAAGGCTAATAAAGAACATTCCAACTAAGAAGGCATAGGACAGGCAGATGAAATATTGAAAAAATAATATTATATAAGTCCTGAAGTGGAAATGTTCACCATCCCTCAAAATGGTTTCCTGACATCTTATCTAATGTTTTGAAATTAGGTCAAGGATGGAGAATGAGAGAGAACTGCCATCCATTTCTGTGCCTATAGTGTATGCTTTGTGTATATAGTTATAATTAAAATAGACATGCTGCTGAATACTTTGTTTGCAAGTGCCCTTTCTGTTTTAAAAGTGCATTCAGTGATGCGCTTTGTTTTGATATGTAAATTGCTTTTTGGATTGAATACTCTTTAGTCAGATCAATTTTCCTATGATTCTTCTAAGCAAATATTAGAGATGTCATAAGTCTGTCTGTCCCAGCTTCTGCAAGCTCTCTTGAAGAGTTGTCTGTTTTACCATATAAGATGTAGCAAATCAGCAGATAAGTTCAGTCACAGACAGGTTCATAATTTGTCAGGAGACTACTACTGCTGTTGGTTTGACTTGAAAAGAATCTAACATAATATCTTTGGGGGTTTATGGGAAAAACTCTGCTTCGTATGTGTTACTGGAAGAGCTTGCAGTCGGGGTTACAGTTGAGGTTCTTTACTGCCTTCCCGTATCAAACCTTATTTTACTTGTTTATCTTCTGCTAAGCTTTAAATATATTGGCAGAAATATCGATGTCAGTTATATGAGCTGAGCTAAATACTAGGATGTTTCAGTCCATAAAATATGGTATTTAATAGAACGAGAGATTAAGAGAAAATGCATTGTTTGGCTGGGTATTCCATATAAATAGTGCAGCCTTTCACTGAGATGCTCTAAAGACTCAATGAAGAAAGGAAGCATTTCCCAAATTTCTTTATTCCTCCATCCCACTCTAAAGTGACCCACGACCTTCTTCATTGAAACTGCAATTAAAAAATGTTGTGAGTATACGTGTTCTATTCTTGCTCCTGCCTATGGAATACGCCAGTATCTTTATTTTTTATCAATATTTGGCCACATTATAAACATCTAAAATTCATACTAATTTATTCCTCTACAACCTTCCTTCTGCTCCTTTCTGGTGATCTGAGCAAAGGATGGTAATTGTCAAGTAATAGAGATGAGCCAATACAGAGAGAGCCAATACAGGAAGGGAATGGGGAGAAATATGAGCGTAGTCTTATGTGTCATCCCAGGGAGGGTCATCTGGTAGAATGGAATTCATACATATGCTCGTTAGATAGGCAGTTTCTGCCTACAGGTATTTAGTCTTCACATATGCCTTTCAGTGTGACTAGTCAGAGCTGAAAACTTGCAAAAGTTAACAAATCTTTAATTAGCCTGATGTGACCTGGAAGTGAGCAATATACAAAATATAAAAGTTAATTGCACGAGAATTTCAATGTTTGCAATCACCAAGAAAAACTGAGATCTGTGGATATGCTCCAGAGGATGTGATTGGCCAATTTTAGTCTTGTATATTCTTAAAATACCTGATATAACATCCATTTAGAGAAGAACTAAATTTGTTAAGGTCAGTAGAAGAGTTATTAATGATAAGTTCTTATTAATGGGAAGAAATAAGTGTACTTGAGCTGAAATTGGAAGCTGACATCAGAGGAAGATATTCCCCTCCGTACATCTCTTGGTATTCCATAGTTGTTTTCTACTCCATTTATATTGTTCTCAGAGCAGTTCTAACCTAATCGAGCAGAATACTTTCTTTCCCACCCCCCCACCCCCCCCCCCTCAGCTACAGCTCAAGGCTTTTTGTAATTTAAGCTTTTTGGAGACTGGCTTTTTCCCCTCACAATTTCTCAACATAAAACCAAAATGAAAGAAAAACCCTAATGTGGTAAATTTGGCGTATTACTTAGCAATGTTACCTTCTATTTCCAACCTCGGATTCCCTGTGGGTCCATACACTTCCTCACTAGCTAACTTTGCAATGAACTGTTCTTCTCTTTCAAAGAGAAATGGCTTCTCAGAAGATAAGCAGTTAAGACAGCATTAATAAAAACCTCTGTTGCAACGCTTACCTTCTGGTGGTCACTTGGGAAATGCTGCCTTCTTTTACATTACCTCTTTCCTGTATTATGCAGGAGAGAGAAGTATTTGTCTGGTTGTCCCCATAGCTCTTGCAGTCTAAATCACACCGGTCACAGATACTTAGGTCGTGCTATACGTTTCCTCCTGAATTCCAATTTTTAGAGAAGTTCAAGACTGACAGCAGATGAAATTAATTGGGCAGTGAACTCTGAATCAGTTTCTTGACCTTCCTTCTCCCTCAGTCTTTGTTTCTTCTTTCCTCACTGAATAAATAGTTTGCAGCAATCTAGATGTCAGGAATTTCAAATAGCCAGTTTATAAGTAAGCACTACCAAAAAATGCTACACAAAGATTATTTCACTTTTTGCAGTAGTGCGATAGACCAAGAAATGTGGCATTTCTGTTAAAATCTCTACTCCCTCGCTGATCTTAAGGGTGATTTTTAGTGATTTAGAGACTCTTAGTGAAAGAGTCCATTACATTACCTACAACATGGCTGCTGTTGATCAAACAAAAGAACTACTGAAAGAGCAGCAAGATTGTTTGAACTAAACAGATCTGAACTACTTCTGTCATGAAACCAAAAACTTCAATTCAACTTTCAAAACTAGATTTCATTCTTTGTTCGCGGAATAATAGCTGTAATGATGGATCTGTAAGGTGGAAACATGGAAAAATAAAGGAACTTTTTTTCTCCCTACATTTCTATTATATCTTCACCATAAATATAATGGAGTAAGTACTGTGTGGTATTGTTTACCCTATGGCTTTACTGATCAGAAAGCATTTTCAGGTGACCTATATATGATGCCTCCTGCCTAAGTGGCAATTCTTACACTTGGTAAGCAATTCAGTTTGGTACTGAACTAGAAGACCAACGATTCATAAGATAATTGAGTTTGACAAAGTTCACACTTTCTACTAAAATCCATGTATGCAACAGGTCGGTACATTGCAGTGTGTAAGGAATGCTACCGTGAAGAAGACTAAGGCAGAAATAGCTAATAATGGGAGTCCAGTACAAGCTTGCAGCAGAAGGAAACCATCTCCTCTGCTGTGGGACTTGATTACTCTATAAAGAATATGTGCCTGTCACTCTCTTGGCTAATTACCATGGTTGCAACTGAAGAAAATGGCTATTTTGCAAATAACAATATCCCTTGATCACCTGGAGTGCAGATCTGGGGTTATCTTGTAGTGCCCGTGTAAAAACTCAATATAATTGGTTGTGACTGAATCTCCCATGACAAAATTCTGAAATGATTTTTCATCTTGGCATTTCAGATGCATACTGTGCGTGCCAAATTTTCAAGCATTAGTTCAAAAATTCTGAGGATAGCTTATAAGGTCACTAATGCACCTGAATGGCATTATTAGAAATTTCATGAAAGAGAAAAAGATATCTGGACCTAATGAATATTTAACAAGAAGTATATTAATGCTTTTTTATTCTTCATCAAAGTTTATTGTTCATCATCAAAGTAGTTTGTAAGATTAAATTTTACATAGAACGTGGTATGCTAAACCATAGAGGCTTTTTTTTTTTTTTTTCTTGATCATAGACTTTAGGAGGTTTTCACAGGGACCTCTGTAGGAGGTTTACTGAGCTCTGTTATTATTTACTGTCACTTGAGACCCGAATCTCTAGGCTTTGAGTTTAAGGAAGAGGGGGTATGATCTCACACACTAAATACTTTTCTTCGTTTCCATATTGCTTTAGCTAAATGTCATTGATGTGTGCCCTCAGCCTACCTCTCAGTATTTTAAGATCACGGAGGGAAATAGAACATGGTGTGGTTTTGATTTCAACAGAAGCCTTTTCCTCCAGGAGCAAGGTGCTGCTCTTGAGAGGTGGCACCACATCTCTGTGCCGATGGTGATCAGTTCCCAGTAGCCGTTCCCTACAAGTTTCTGCTGCTCTTCAGATGCAGGTGTTTGCCTAATTAAAGGTAATGATAATGAGGATGTGTTACTGCTCGATATTTAAAAAATGAGCTGATAGTGGAGGTAGTTTCGTGATGATCATCTTAATGAAATCACCTTTTCAAGGACTGTTGCCTATTTTAATATTCTTTTTACAAACTCCTGAGATGAAGGGAATGATATTTTAGTTTCTTGGTCTATATAACTTCATACCATCAACTTTCTCTTTCAGTTTTTAGTGCACAAACCCCAGGTGAATCTAATCCAGAATAAATATATTTAATAGAAAAGGAAGAAAAAGGAAGAGAAGTCAAAAGTGTAACATATGCAAAAATAGTTACTCTGTGGATTTTGCATAGATGCTCAGCAAGTGGAGGCTCTTTAACTTTCTGGTTAGGTTTCTCAGGTTCAGGAGATATATGCTGTTTTAGGAAGTAATGAAGAATATTGAGGAACAAATTTATCTTTTCTCCTTTCTTCTTTCAACAGCAGTTTTAATGATATATAAAATCAGCAAGTCTTCAGAAAATCTTTCTTCCTTTTTAGAGAAACAGAAAATCTTAACCTAAAGAATTCTGTGGAAATATTGCCTGGGGGTATCAAATTTATTCTGCATTTTAATGAAATCACAAATGAGTCAATTTAAAACTAGTATACCATAAACTCTGCTTCCTTCCTACATCTGTTCATAAACATGGAAGGATGTATGCTTAGATGAACCTCGATTCCTCTTACATGCAAGGAGGAAAAATTCTAACTAGGAATACATATTTTTCTGCATTCCCTGTGGGTAGACATCACAGAAGAAAACCTAGTTAAGTTTCTTTTCTAAGACACTGAGCTTCTTGTCAATCATGGTTGTTAATAAGGTTTGGTAGAGACAGAAGCGTGTCACTATGTATATCTGTGTGGTGTTGCAATTTGCATCGAGGCACTCGAGTGTAACTCTTGCCTAACAAACCATACAAACCATAATATCAAAACATAAGACTAAGAAAAATCTTATTTACTAAGAGCTTGTTTTGCAGAAAGTTTCCAGGATTCTGTAGCAAACAGCAACTCTGTCTCTAGAGGAATCTTAAAAGGACAAAAATGAAACAAACTTTGAAGGCATGTTTAGTAATTACATATAATTTAAATATATAAGTGTATTTTCTAGGTCTTCTAAATGGACATTTTTAGAAGTTAGAAATGACACATGCAGGGATGTTATAAATGAACCCTTGTGCCATCATTGTCTGCTTTTGTTGAAGCTGAATCCTCAAACTGCTGAACTGTATTGTGCATATAAGTATTTCTAAAATAGTAGTTGTGCTAATTGACATGATCAGGCATCAGCGGTTACAACTGATGTCTTGGCTGTCATCTGGTAAGTCACACAATAATATACTGCTTGGGTTTAAAATGAGTGGGACATGAAGAGGGTAATTCTTGTTTGTCAAAACTTGGGTCTTAAATCTGTGTCTCTTTGGATAGCAATGACTGGCCACCTTCATAGTGAAGAGTTTCTTCCTAATATCTAATGTAAATCTCCCCTCTTTCAGTTTAAAACCATTACCTCTCGTCCTGTGGCTCCACTACCTGATAAAGAGTCCCTCCCCATCACTCCTGTAGCCCCTTTAGGTACTGGAAAGGGCTCTAAGGTCTCCCTGGAGCCTTCTCTTTTCTGGGCTGAACAACCCCAACAACTCTGTCAACTGCTGGCCACGCTGCTTTTGATACAGACCTGGATGCGGTTGGCTTTCTTTGACTCAAAACTGTCGTTTCATTGTATTATTAGGGAATTGCCTGGCTTTTTGTGCAGTGCAGATCTGCATAGATGTAGTATATGGACTTCATATGCTCAAATTATATAAAGATAGTGCTTCATGAACCCAGCCACAAGAAAAATACAGCATGGGGTTTAGATTGCAGTAGCAATCTTGAATAGGTCTTCAATTGGGTCATCAGTCTTAAGCAATCCTGAGTAATTCTTGAATTCATTTTTGTCCTGAAATGCTTGAAGCAGTATAACTGTCTGAAGTGTAGAATAAATTATTCGAACTCAAGAGTATGAAGGTGGACTTTAGCACTTACTGTGTTAATTATGAAAGTGTCTTGTCCCTAAAGTATATACAGACTTAATTGGCCCATGAACATACTTCTACGATTCTCATTGCCGTAAGTAGCAGTAGGTATATTAAGAGATTTGCCATCTGAAGTGCTGATCCACCATCGTCACAACATGATCTCCAGAAGGTGTTTTACAAACATTACAAACATGTAGTGGGGATGCTACAGCGATATGTACTCTCCTTAATTCTGGTGAATTAATATTTTTGTTAGCATCTCTTAATTTCCGTACTGAATCAGTTAGAAATGGTCACAATATTTTAACAGCTTTTCTTCTTCTAATATGACACTTCTGTTTGAGGTGAAAGTTGTGCTCTCCTCCACCTCTAATTAATTGTGCCAGCAGCCATAACATTTTATTATGTGATTCATACAGCTTTTATTTGGCATGAAATAGAAGTGAGCTAGCTTTGGGGTATGAGCTGTTCCAAGCACAGAGCCTTTTATTTAATTCTCTTTAACATCACCTTAGAAGATATTTAAAGATTCCTTTTAGTCTTGCTCCAGTATTTTTATGGACCTTGGTCGTTGCTCTCTTCACACATTGATGACTGGCAGTTCAGACATCAGCCATCCTAGTGATACGCCTATTTCTTTTGCGTAGGCTGGGCATCTCCAGCCCTGCAGTATGGTTTAGCTGGTTGGTATCTCATCTCACCGCAGTGTGATGACAGGACCTGAAGAGGATAAAACTAAGCTTAATCCATAAACCAGCCAGTTGTCGTTCACTGTTTCTCTTCTCTCAGCTCTAAGTATATAAATATGTTACAGTGACATCAGTTGTTATCAAAGCACTTATCAAAAAAAGTAAAGGGTAGGAAAAGAACAGGCTCTTTCATTCTAGCTTTCGTAGAGGTTGACTCAAACCATAGTGTCAGAGTGGATATACCTCTGCTGGGTCACCAAGGCAAAGGATGTTCTGATTCCAGAGAGATAAACAACTCAAGGTTACAATCTGCTTTCTCTCTAGCAGTGGTAGAGTCATGATGAGTCATACATTACTGCACGATGCCTTAAATATTTGGTTTAATTACAATTCAGATCATTGTGTTTTGTAATAATCTCATATCTAAGATATCTCT
Source organism: Gallinago jamesoni (assembly GCA_025769975.1). NCBI lineage: Eukaryota > Metazoa > Chordata > Aves > Charadriiformes > Scolopacidae > Gallinago > Gallinago jamesoni. Next base: position 5,573,799 of record JAOQGH010000077.1, read on the forward strand.
ATCCAAGATTAGAATAAATTTAGTTGAAGGTTTTCCATGGTGGCAGCCTTTAACTCATCAAGACAGATATATTAGATAAACAGGGTGAAAACTTTTTGTTTCTACGGGCTGATTAGCAAAGGCTGGACTATTTGTTTTAAATATAATATGAAGCAAGATGAAAAGGAGAAAAAAAATAATAACTACAGGATGGAATAATTTGACACAGCTTCTTTAAATCTTTGCCTTCTACCTAACGTCATGTTAGTTCAATATTAGAAAAAAAAGAAGTTTCAAAAAATAGATGATGTTAGGTCACTGTAGTAGTTGCTGGAACAAAAAGATGAAAGTGGGAGAGCAATACAGCATTTCAATGTCTCGTAAAGCTGAGTTCTTATTTCTGGTTCATGGCAGGACAACATAAACAATCAGGCAAAACCCGGGAGTCTGGGCTGGCAGTGTTAGGAACTCATCCATCTGATCCATGCACTTCTGCAGCAACCAAAGGGAAAGATTAATCTTTGGCTCTGGTGACATTGACACCTACATACAAAAAATAATTTCATTGGAGAATAGTTACTATTCACCCCTGTGGCCATTACATGGATATTTAGCATAAGATCAAAATGCTATAACCATGTTCTTGCTTCTGATTCAAAACACACTATCAGGAGTGATTTGCTGTTAATATCAGAGAGCCTGTAGGTGACAACTGCCTCTCAGAAACAAGCCTTCATAAACTGGCATTCTAATGCTGTCTGATTTGCAAATGCATAATTCTCCAGGGCTTTCTATTTAATAACCTCAGATACTAAGTACAGTTTTGTCTTCCCAGAAGTTGCTTTGGGAGGTTCTATGCTTGAAGTTTGTTTTATTCGTGTTTTGCAACTTATTGATATAATTCTTCAAAGCAAATTCCTTACACCTTTTTCATTTTTAACATCTATTGATTTACCAAGAAACAACTTCACAAAAAAAACCCAAAAACCCAAGCGAGCTAAAGTATAAAAAATTGGGTGGGGGATGGAAGAACAAGTCTGCTAAACATACTTGAAATTACAGTAACACTTGCAAACTGAAGTGCTTTGAGACAAGCATAATCAAACTTCTGTGTACACAATCAGTTTCTGACCCTTTTCTTTCCAGAAAATTGTGTAAAACCCCAAATCAAAATACAGAGTTCTCAGAAATCTCTTTTCTTCAGCAGATTCCAAAAGGTCAAAAGTGTTGTTCTGATTTTCATGGGGCACCATTCAAAACTGCAAGCTGGATCTTTTGTTTGTTTTCTTTTCTTCTGTGTGTTTCCTCTCAGAGGTTGGTACTTACTGGGAGAATTAAGACTAATAGGATAACATCACATCAATGTCAGTGTTTTTTGGTGGAGGGCAGGAAATCTTTTTTTCTAATCCAAACTAATTATCTCTCTAACACACACACAAACACATGAAGTAGAGCATAGTTTACAAGTTGCCTTTCTAGTTTGCTTTGGGTTTTCCAGAGCCAAAAGGGTGAGTGGCAAATGCATTTAACCATTTAACCATTAAGTGTTGAACCATATTCCAGTGAGGATTGCATTGTGGAATGGACTGTTGAAACAGAGGAAAATTGCAACATTTAGTGTCACTATAGAATATCTCATACTTTCCTTTCTTCTGTGCACTTCCCTGTCTGTATAGTTTATTATAATATATATAGTTATATATATATTATATATATTATAATAAATATAGTTTATTCTAATAGCTTTGAATATAGAAAAACTATAAACTCCTGACAGTAGAGTTTATAACATTGAACAGGAAGAAGAATATTTTTACAAGCATGGCAGTGATTTAAGTATTTTGTAGGCAATTTCCTTGCTTTTAAGCAAAACCGATGGTAATACTTGTGGTGGTTTCTCAAATGTGTGTGTGCTTTCAGGTTTATGCAGAAATTCCTAAGTGTTCTGTGGGGGGGGTCAGTGGCCTGTGCTGAGTAGAGCAGGGTTTGGGCACAACCTGAAATGTAAGCACACAGTTACGTGCTTTGCTGATTTGCCCTAAATACGCTGTGTCTCTAAGTATTACTTATTCCTAAGAAAAGATTGCTAGGATAATGAAATGTAAACGGTGCCTTTCCTGAGGGTATAATGCCCTTTATAAGGTATTTTAATGCATCTATATAAAGATATGTAGGTTTTTGCTTATTACAGTACACTTACCTTTGCCTCTGATTTGAATGGAACATGTCATGCAGTGTATTTGCACAGAGGTAAAATGAGGGAGAAAGTCTCATCAAGAAATACTGTAGATTGTTAAATGAAAAGAAAATGATTGCTGAAGTTTGTCATCTGTATAGAGGAATAAGTAAACTCAAAAAATTTAAGATGTTCTACATAATAAAGTATGATTTATTATTCCAAATGAAATATTAATTGGTAGAAAAATCCCACAGTAACTATCAGGTCACAAGCTTTAACAGGAAAGGTAACCATCAGTTTGCTATGGCCCCAAAAGCAGAAAATTAATATAGTTATATATTTTTGTTAGAGAATTATCCTTATTTGTTATCATCACTGAAATATTTGCCGAGGGTTTCCCCAAGCCCGTCAGTGTTTAAGAGGCATTAGGACTATGCCATTAATAATGTGCTTTAACTTTTGGTTATTCCTGAAGTGGTTGGGCAGTTGGACGTGATGATCACTGTAGATCCTTTCCAACTATTTGACTGGACTTGACTCTATTCTTTCAATTTTGACATGTTTCTTGTGGGGGTAATTTTTACAAGATGATCAAAGATATGTGAAATAGTTATGAGGAAATGTTGGAGAATATTTACAAAACCTTTGGTTCAGGTTGAGAATCAGATTTAGTGAAAGGGTCACATTCTCTTTTCATACTATTATTTTTTTTATTTCCAAAAAGAAAGTTTCTAATCACTGTAAGAGTTGTATTCTTGTACTGCCTTTGATACAAAATGGGTAAAAAAAAAATACATAGTAGAACCATCCTTCAGCTTATTATTCTGATTATAAAACTTGGCCTGAATAGCAGATACTGGCCACATGACAGAATTTTTCTTTGAAGTTTTGAGTACCCCATGAGAGCTATTTGTGGATAAATTTCCATTTCAAGCATTTTAGAACTTTCCCATGTGCTAACTGCACATCACCGCTGGACATCAGGCTGATGGCTTACGAACAGTATGAGCAAAGCTTGTCCCATTACCCTGTCCTCCATCCCTCCTGACACCAGGAGCAGCAGAGATGCTCCATGTTCTCTCCCTGCAGCTGCTTTATGATCTATCTGAAATCCAGAAATACCTTGGTTTTCAAGATTTCTGGATTATGTCCACTTCTCTCTGCTGCCTGTGCATTGAAGCTACTTGGTTAATCCATCCATTGTAGAAAGTCTCTGAACTATGGGTTTTCTCTAGAACAAACTTCCTAAGGATTAAAGTCAGCTGAGGCCAAACTATCTATTAAACTGCTCTGCCAAATCAGCTCCTGAGCTCCACCATCCTCACTTGCTGCTTCTTGACCCTCTTAAGATGATGAGTGGAGGACAGGTTGCTCTCTGTTGTGTCCTTCCCTAACATTCTCCAGCTGGAGGAACTGTAGAGACTGGGAGCACCAGTATTGGTCTTGCACCTGGGTACCAGGATAGCTGAGCTGTGTATCCTCACCCGAAGATCAAGTATCACTTCACATTCTTATTTCATGGTAAAAGAAGTTCACGACTGAACTTAGAACTTCTCTCCAGAGTGCAATCTCCCATTGTTCTCAGAGAGTCACTGTTAAAATGGAAAAACTGGGTTTGTTTTGTGGTTACTTCGGAATGCCATTACTTTTTTTGTTATGAAATGATTTTACAGTGTGAATATTTTAACTCAACCTTGACCTCCTTTTATAAAGAAAGGAAAAACAGAAGGCTGGAGTTAAATCATCCTTTCACTTCTAAGGAAACCTCCATTATTTCTGTCCCAGCTTAGTTCTCTTGCTATCACAATGTATGCATACATACATATAAATATCCCTAAAAATATGTGAATAAATTGCACTAACCTGTGCATCCAGAAGAAAAATGAACCCACATTTCTGTCCTGTATTGAACCTGCCATTTTGTTTGGGAATAGAGTGAAAGTTCTGACCACGGATGCAAAGAAGCAGGATCAAGTGTCTCTCACCCGATGAGAAACAGGCATGGTGGGCTGTTACTGGCATTAGCTTGCTTAATTTGTTTAATTAATTTCTTGATTAATACTTAAAGGTCAGCCTGTTTTCATCAAAGCAAACATTCTTATTGTATTGTAAGACTGAATCCAAGATTATGACCTCCATTTTTTTTTTTCTTTTCCTCAGTATGATATAGCTCTGTATTTGCTTTTGCTGAATATCAAGGCCTTTTCTGATTATATACACGGGCATCTGACTTGCTGTCTTTTGTCATAAAGATATTTTTTAAAAAATTCTAAGTAACAATTAAATTACCTGTAATTAATGTTTTGGTAAGAACACATTAAATTTTGTACTGAAAATTGAAAATAGTTTCATTTTGTAATTATACCTAGTAAAATCCTTTTGATATAATATCCTTTAAAATTCAAAAAGAACTTGATTACTGCCTCTGGAGAAATAGAGAAGAAGCATAATCTTTCTTGATTTTGATTTTTAAAACCTACCCATTTTTGTTGATGATGATGAACGTCTAGATCCACCTTAGGCAAAGCAGCTTAAAATAGTCTTCCATATGTATATCAGGAGATTTGTCAATAATATATTCAAACGATATTTTTTTTCAAGTGAACTTCAAATTTACTGTGTTATGTGTTGGACTGGATATCATAAAATCAATTTGTGAAGGATTCCTGCAGTCATATGAATATGGGGTAATTCTTCTGCTAGAGATAGTTTGCTGGGGCACTTCGGGGTGTGCAAGTCAAAATAGGTTGATGAAACATTTCACTAGTGAAAAAATAAAGAAGTAGAATTTCAATGAAATATTATCTGTCTCTAAGTTCATAAATACACATGTCAATACAGATAAGCTTTTTTTTATATACTGCTTCTGGAAATTATTTCTAACAGAAAATTAACCTTTTTTCTAGCTAGGTTTGAAAGGACAAATGAAAGCCTGTTCAGAGGTCACCCGTGTCACTTCTGGGTTATGCCTATAATTGCACTTACCTGTTGTGGCTTCTTCTCTTACTTTTCAGCAATTCCTGACTAAATAGCAATTCCTGACTAAATAGCAATTACCTTCCGTGCAGGACAGCAAGGGGTATGTACAGGGAAAGAAAAAGCATTTTATATTCCTTGTATATTCTATAGATTTGCACTTTTATTTCACTTGACAGAAAGAAGTACATAAGATAAACCAGGCAGCATTAGGTTTTTACTTTTTATTATATTTTTTTTCGTTGTTCATGTCCTGAGACACTGACATTTTTCAGGTTTCCAACACTTTTGTTTCAAGTGTCATTGCTTATCATTATGACAAAAAGACATCACAACTGAAAGAAGATAGTCATCTATATATTTCGGCCCCTCTTTCCAGTGGATGTTTTCAAACACAAGATCCTGTTGAATTTGAAGTGCATGGAGGTTGATTGATGCTGTAATTGATTTAAAGCGGATTTCTCTTAGAACTGTCATTGGAAGACCAGAGGTGATAACACAGCTTTCATGATGAGCTCTGCATATGGTTTACTGATAAGGAAGTTGGAAAGAAAATACTGTATTTAAAAACCTTCAAAATAGAAGGAAGAAAAAAAGCTCTGACTTAATGTTTCTGCTGGATCCAAACCAGCAGAGGGTCCTGCATCAGGGCCAAAAGAGTTCCTGTGAATTGAGGAACTGGAACCCAGATAAAGCAGAGCAAAAGAAGTTTTCAAAAAAGCAGCAATTATTTAAGAGAAAATGCATATGAAAAAAGCAACTCAAAACGTACTGGTAAATTATTATAAGACTTGGGCATTCCTCAAAATACTGTGACAAATTCCTCTAATGTTACTGTCTAATTTCCCTTCCGCATTCATTTTAGCCCACGTGATTTGAAACTCTGACATGCAGATTTATACATATTTGTATATGATTTTTGCATTTTAAAAGACATTATTATTTTAGGCTTTGCTTTTCAGTTTTGATAGGTTTTCAGATGCCTGAGAGTGGCACTTTTCTCTAATTTTTTAATTCTCATGGTTTTGGAAGTTCATTCACACCTTGAGAACAGCTTGAAAAAAAAACCTTACCAGTCTGTTCCTGAAACGTTCCCAACACCCCAAATGGGAAAATGCAGTAAAACTGGCAGGTACTGTTAGAAATCTTAAGCTGACACATCTTACAATGATTTTACTGCAAAAATCAGGATATTAAACAACTCATACACTGCAATTTGTTAATTTAATTTATGATCTTTATGTGGAAGATGAATAACCCTCCCAAGATTTGTGCCTTGCGTATCTGTCTTAAAATCTGGGATTTTGGTTGTGTCATCTCTCTCCGAAGTGCAGTTGGACATACGTAGTGCCAGCAGGGGCTATTATGCCTCCAAGCTTTTGATTCTTTATAGGTCTTGCCAACACTTTGGAACCCATATATAGAAATACATGAGGTAAGCAAATGTTATTTATAGCATTTAATGTGTGTGAGGGGTTTTATTACTTGTTTTTAGTGGTGATATCTCTTGAATCTTCTTTGGCTATAAAATGCAAGAACAGTGGCGATTAAGTCTATCTTATGTAAATGTAGGTAATGATCCATTAACCCGTGGTATCAAAGCTATTTTCACATTCATCATTCAGTGACCTTATAACATGCGGAAAAGAAACAATTCCAGCCTATTCTGTTAAACTAATTCATTTTCTAACAGTATAATAAGCTTGTAGTAAAATAATCAAATTTTGAATTATAGATGAGGAATGAGGACATTAGTTCTGGGAACACAACACACCCACACACATTTAAAAGAAAACACACACACACAAAAAAAAACTTTAAAAGTGAAGTGTTTTACTTTTGATTTTGGGACTTGGAGGTCAGAGTGTAAAGAGTGATAGTGAATAACAACTAACTGTAACAGTGATAACAAAAAAATCTCTTGTAAGCATAGTACATAGTATTAATAGATAAGAAAATTGGGGTGTCTTTTTTTAAAAACAAAACAAAACAAAACAAAACCACAAAAAACCCAAAACATTTTTCTACCCATATTTGTATCTTTAGAATGCTGGTGACTGGAAAAGGTACCTGCATCTTCTGTTTTATCCATATGGTCCCATAGTAACAGATGCCTGAAATGGCTTAGGAAAGGTGTGACTCATGCTATCTGCTGGATTTTTCCTGGCATTTTTTCCCTTGATTTGTCAAAATATTGCACAAAAGAATGTTCATTTATAGGATTACAGACTAAAACCTACATTTAGAAATGCTGTCATAAATGCCTGCGTGCAGTCTGGCTGTCTTTCCTGCCAAGGACTGTTAATGCTTAAATTAGCCACCTGATGGTCTGGTGCCTTGTTGTTCACAAATGTCAACTGCTCATGAAAGAAATACTGGGTTTTTTTCCATGAATTCGGAGAATAACATTGAGGGAGCTCAAAATCCCACTAATTGCTGGCTAAAATGTGTGTGTACTTTTTTTTTTTTTTGCATTGTTTGGGGCTCCATTGTAGGTTAAATGGCAGCACATAGAGCTGCCCCCAAGCAGGAAGACTCTTCCAACTTTGGTCTTTGAAAAAGTGGCCAAGACAAAAAAGCAGAAAACTTGATCTCAGTCGTCTTTCTTTTTTTCTGGTTATAATTGTATATAATTATTAGGTAAAGAATTCAAATTACAGGCTTTTCCTCTATGCAGGGTTTATTCAGAAAAATACATTAATTTTCTATGTTTTTCTTCCATTGAAGTGGGCTTAGGTTTTTAGATGATTCATTTCTTTTTGTCTTCTTCATCTCCTCTCTGCCCTCTCCCTTCCAGCTCTGAATCCCCCCAAATGTAAAACCTTTATGAAAGCCCAAATGAATCAAAAAACGAAATAAAATAAAAGAAACTGTTTCTAATTTGGGAAGCATCTTCTAATAACGTTTTTCCTGAGTTGTAAAAAAAAAAAAACAAAACACCAAAATCAACTAACTTGTTTCCTATAATTTTTAAAATCACATTACCAAAATACATATGTAATTTGTACTTTTCATTAATATTAAACTAGTCCTCTACTGTAGTCTTAGGAACTGTTCCTTAGAAGACATTTTACTTCTCACATATAACTACCCCTTGTAGCTCAGATGTCCTCGGTCTGATTGAAAATAGGATTTTTACACCTTTTCACCAAACTACTCTGAGAACTGTTTAATCAGTTTGGGTAGCTACAAATATCTGGAATCCCCATAGGTTGCTAGCAGTTCATTTCACAATAAGCAAGAGGAAATATTTTAAAAGAAATAGAGCCTTTGGTGGCCAGCCTGAGACAACAGAGTGCCCAGATGGAATATTGTCACTGTTGATGCGTTTGCGTCAGGCATGAAGCTGAGTTTTGCCCTTGTAGATCTCTGCCTGGCACAGCCTCCAGAGATGTCCTTTAAATCTCTGCCTCCTCTCAACCTGGTCCAGAAAGGCTCGGCAGCATATTCTGAAAAGAATATTCTTAATATTAGTTTAACAGTTTCATATATTCAAAGTTTCAAATAATGAGAACACAGTGGAATAAACGCCTGAAAAAGAGACAGCTGATTGGGATGGAAGTGCTGAGGGGACAGAGTCCCTTTGGAGGTAGGAAAGAACAGCAATCCTTTGAGACTTCTCTTGTTTGCCATAGGATTATGATTCCCAGAGCACCGTCTCACAAGGGCACATAAAAGGGAAATTTTTCTGAAATATCTACTCTCTTGAACATTCTTGCATTTCCAAAATCCAAGCAAATAAGACAAACAGTCTTTCTGATTCTCTCTCTCACAGCCCCATCCCTAGGTTTGGTTTGGTGGTGTTCTATTTGCAACAAGGACAGGTCACCAGGGGAGACAACCGAGAGTGGCTGTCCCCAGGGTGCAGAATGTATCTGGGACAGGCTGTGAGAATTATTGCAATCCAGTACATAATTTGAGAAATAATTATTATTATTTTTTTCCTAACTGACAGTGAAGGTGCATTAAAGCAGTTGTTTTAGTCACCTAAATTGAATTTGGCCAAGATGGGCCACACTTTTTTTAAAAAGGGGTCAGGAACCAGTTAGCCAAAGACAGCCATTAACTGGTGTGTTTTATTTCCTGCGTGCGGGATGGTGAAGCATCCTGCTCTCCGAATGGGAGTGTGTGTGAGCCAGCATTTGAAAATGAAGACGAGGGCACAGAGAGATCTGGGATTCACAGCAGGAACTTCCAACCTCGCGTCTGGCACACGCTGCTTACTTCTAATCGCCTGTGCTCTGCAAATCTGTTAAAAACTCGTTATGCCACTTAAAACCAGGCAATAATGCGTCCACAAGTAACTGTTTGCTTTGGACCGTAATGGAATATGGCAATTTCCTGACTTGACTCAACCATATGAAAATAAAATCACAGAATCATAGATGTTCAGATATAGAGGGTATGAACACAGGAGGGGAGCAGCAAAGGGATGGTGATAACAACTATCCATCCGATAGGAACAGCGTATGAAATCGCTGCATCAAAACATAACCCATTTGAGAGCTTTGCAGCATATTTAGTCTGTGTTCAAGCTTTTTTCTTATGCTGTGTCGATTCCCCGAGCTTGTTAAAGTTGTAACTGATCATAATTAGAAGTAAGCTGTTGCAATGAGTACTTTCTTTTTAAAAGGCTACAGGACTTCACATATAAATGATGTATACGAGTAGGATAGGTAGACTTGGTTTACTTCAGCTACACCAATGTTTCTAAGAAATGCCTTACACCTTTTTTCCTTTTATATGGATTTGAAAAGAGGTTCTGAAGGCTTTCTGAAATAAATAATTTGCTTCTTTTTTGCTCCTCTTTCCTTGCCTGTATTTCTTTGTGGCTAAAATCAATTGACAAGATGACTCATTTTGTTTCATTTTTCCGTGTTGGGCTATTTTTATGTGGTTGTTTTTTTTTTTTTTATTTTATTATTTTTTTATCCTAACCCTACATTCTAATCCTCTTAAATTATACAATTTATTTTTTTTAAATTATATGAGAGAGCAGGATGGTCTAGACATGGCTTCAACCGGTATTTTTGGTTTGGAGGAAGAGTTGAATTTTTTAAATATTGTGTATTTGTCTGTGGTTTGGGATCACACAGAAAGAAACTGGACATTTCCATGTTGGCTTGTGAAGATCATCTTGCTTCTGCTACAGGGCATCCATCACGTTCACTGTATTTAGATCAGCCACTCTGCTCCAGCAAAGTACACTGTGAGCAAGTGGCCATTTCATTCTGCATTAAAAATTAATAGAAAAAGCCAGTTAACATGGGGCTTCCGTGGAGAATCTTGATATTGTGATCCTTTGTTATGCATTATTTATGTATATTTGTTACGGTGGTGAGTGAAATGGGTAAGCATTTGGCATTTTAACACTGTATAGAGCACACTAATGCAGAAAAGAATTCACATGTGTTGGAATTGCTTCTTTGCCGCATACTCACTTAAATGCAAACATCTCCTTGTTATATGGGGTGGGTGAAAGCGTTGGAGATATGCAAAATTTTCCTTTTTGATAGTATTCTGAGTGTTTCTTAGGAAACAAACAGAGTTCTACTACTTTGGGAGTTGTAGGAGGGAGACTTCCAACTCACCTGACGTTTCTTTGAGATTTTCTGATGCAGAGCTGGAAAACAAGTGCAAGTTTCAAAGATGCTGCGTTCCTTGTGTCAGTGCAGAGTGTTATTTGATGGGGTTGAGTTACTCTGCTGTTTTGCTGGTGTTTTCAGTGAACTGTCAATAAAAGAAATAATAAAAAAATATAGGCACAGATTAGCAGTAACTAAGAATATGGTTACTTTTAGTGGCGAAGTTAGAAAGGCAGTGAAGAGAAATTGCTCCAATGGGTATGGTGTACTCTGGTTTACTACTGTCGCTGCTTCAACAGCTTTGTAAAGAGGAAAAGGAAATCTGTTGGGTGCTATACAGCTGGATGTCGTAAGTGGGTGATAATTGCTTTTTTTGAAAAATTAGCTGTTGAAAGAATAATTTTAATTATGTCCCTGATATAAACATTTTACTGGAAAACAGTTAAATTATTTCTACTGAGCTGTGATACTGTATTGTTTGGGGAAGATGGTTTACCCCTCCAAAATAAATATTTCTGGAAAAAAAAAGTATTAAAAGAGATATGAATAGTAAAGCAGTTACACCATTTTTCTATGCAATGGTTTTGACCAGAGTTTGAACTTTTCTCAAGGTCTGAAACTTTTATTAGCTCCCATCTCTATCACTGCTGTCTTCATTTACAGTAGGTTTACATAAGCTCCTCATTTTGTTTTGATAGTGTCAAAACTTTTCATCTTGACATCTGCAACATTCCTTTTTTGCTTCATAATTTTGATTCATTTATCTAGATGTATAAACTGTGCCAAATCTATATTGTAACAACACCTTTTTTTTTTAATAAGATACATGGTTGCTTATTCTACCTAACACAGTGCAGTGTAATATGCAGAAGTAGAAGGAAAATGAAATGACATTTCATTTGCTTCAGAACTTACAATGCAATTTGTGTTCTATAGAGATGTCAATTTTTATTTCACTGCAGTCTTTATTTTAAATATATAAATATATGTGTGTGTTTGTGTACGAATATATGAATACATGAACATATATATAAACACACAAATAGGTTGCCTAGAGAACAGGTCGCCCAGAGAAGCTGTGGCTACCCCATCCCTGGAGGTGTTCAAGGCCAGGCTGGATGGGGCTTTGAGCAACCTGGTCTGGTGGGAGGTGTCCCTGCCCATGGCAGGGGGTTGGAACTCGATGATCTTTAGGGTCCCTCCAACCCAAACCATTTTATAATTCTATGCAAACATAGTTTAAGAAATCTGAGGAACCATTTGCTTCTGGATATTTTTAAGCAATAGCTTTCTGTTATTATCTGCTCTGCAATAATTTTTGGCAGTACCCAAGGCTGTGTTCTTCAATTTGCTACTTAAAAATTCTTTAAAAGCCTCTTCTCGACCACTAGCTCACTGGCCAGAGCAGGCCACCAAAATACTGAATGTTGAATAGAAGCAGGGCCCAGAGTTGCAGCTCTTCCCTCCACCCCACACTGTAGAGTCAGGTTTACTTTTCCCCTCTTTTTAGCTCAGTGACTATGAATGTAATGCATATAAAATGTGATAGCAGAAACAGATGGAGTTGCATAATACCTGACGGCGTAACAGTTGGGAACCCTCCAAGGAGGTGTGAAATAGGGATTAAAGCCTTCTCAGCTGGAGGTGGATGTGGACTGGGATCTCCCCTGGGGAATGTTTTGTCAGCAGGGTAGGCCGTAGCAGGCAGGGGGGGAACTTTTTTTCCTCTTTTTCCTGAAATAATCGGAGCTCATCTACATGAAGAGCCCAATAAGGGAAAGAGTTTAGTGTAGTCTTATCCTGATGGGTCTTTACCATAAACTTGAACATATTCAGACCTCAGTTTTTGTGCCTGCTCTATAAGAGGAGCTCTGGGTACCCACAGGGGCTAGGAAGTTTGGTGTAAGCTCTTAATGTTTATGGATTTAGATGCCTAAGGCTTCTTGAAAATGTGTTCTGGACTTCTATACCAAAAATGTCAAAGTTACTTCAGCAATGGCATTTTTGTTGTTTGTGTAGAACTGTTCTTTGTAATAACTAAAATAACTCATCTGGGGAAGGTACAGATGCCAGACAGAAGGATAATGCTGTGCCAATATTTAAAAAGAGTAAATGCAACAGTCCTGGTGATTGCTGGTCTGTTAGCCTGATATTGATCCACAGCAAAATAATGCAGTGGTTAATACAAGGTTTGCTCGATAGAAATTTAAGGAATATAATGTAATTGATGCCTGACAGCATTAGCTGAGGGAAAATAGGTCCTACCAAGCTACCTTGATAACAGTTTTGATGAGATTACAAGCTTGATTGATAAAATAAAGATGTTGACATTAGTCATATGCCTTGGAAAAACTATCAGTAGTACATGACACCATAAGAAGATCAGCAAAACAACACAGTGCAGTAGATTAAAAACAAGCAACTGGTATGTTTACAAAAAAATCTTTACAAAATTTTGGCATCACTGGGTAGATTTGCTTTGGGGTTCTTTTTTTTCTGTACTATTTAACTATTTTTATGACATGTAATGAATATAAAAGGAGTATTCATAAAATTTTCAGATTACACAAGGGTTGGGGATGTGGTTAACGATGACAATGACTGATCAGATTTGGAGTGGCCAGAATTTTTGTGTGCAAGCAAGCAGCATGCAAAAAAGCCCATGCCTTTATTAAAGTCACACTTTCAGAAAGAATGATCCTAGCTAGGAAGTGATTACTCTTGCAGGTTGTTATTTTGATGGAAATGAATTAAATATGAGTTCTTAGTGCTATCCCCTGGTATGTGTATGCAAGGTGTGTCGAGTAGGAATGGAAAAATGGTACCTCTGAATTTTGTTCATTTATAAACACTGTCAGAAACTCCCCTCTGTCCACGGTTCAAGGCATGTGTTCACAATTTAAACAATATTCATAAAGGCTTCCTTCCAAGCAAGGTGACAAGTCTATATTCTTTCCCTGTAATGGAAAACTGGAATAAATTAAAAGATCTTAATTTGTCCAAGCTGTAGAAGTGAAAAGCCTGGCTTGGTTTTTGCATGGGGAACAGTAATTTTCTATCAAATTGGAGAAGGAGTACTTTCTTTTCAAACAAACAATAATAAGGAAAGGCTGAAACCATAGGTGTATGGTTTTGGCTGAATTTCTAAATAGTGGAAAATTCAAATCATTTTTTCACCTCACTGCAGTGATCCTTGCCATTCTGCACTGAAGGATGGTGAGCATTCTGGTCATGGTGGCATATTTGTGAGGCCAACTGAGCCACTCTCCAACAAAACGCTCAAAAGTTATGGAGCCTGGAGCTTTGCTCGGTGAGGGCATCACAACTTGGTCCAGCAAAAATTTCCAAACTCTGTAGTATGGGTAAATCTGCAACTCTGTCTTATAACATTTCTGTCTTAAAAGCAATGAAGTGAAAATTTCTAATAGCTGAAGACAAGTTACAGAATTCCATGTGCAAACTGAAGAGTAGGTAAATTTTGGCTGTGCTATAGCTGTCTGTAAGATCAGGGAAAATCTAAGGAATCAGCAATTGTCAAGAAAGAGAAATATATACTTTACTGGTATATATTATTTTGAGAACCTTCAAGACAAAAATGACAGTAAGTGGATTTTTGGAAGGTGAGAAAGAATAGAAGATAGACGGAACAAGCCCCATGCCTGAGTTATGCAAGACAAATTCCCAATTCTATTTTTAGCAAGATAGAGCAGTCAGAGAGAATAGAGCAATATGCTATAAATGAAGAGTGCTGACAAAGCATATGTTGTTAAAAACTGAGGAAGGGTAATGAAATAGGACAGAGAAGGCTGAAATTTTGTCAGAATTCCATAAGGCAAATGAAAAGGAGCCATTACAGTTGATCTTCTTTGAGGAAGTGGTCTACATATATTCATTTCTTATATCAAAAGGGAGATTAAATGCTTAAATAAAAAAATCTAAATTTTCTACTTCAATTTATTGTAAATATCCTCATAGAAGTAGATTACAACTACTTTACAGCTAGAAGAGATGAAATGGAGATTGGTTCTCAAAGACTTTTTTTAAAAATTATTATTATTAATTTGTGATAAGTCTTGGTGTAGAATTAAAAGAGGCTCTTTTTGGGAAAGGGAAGAATTAACAATTGATCGTGTAGAGAGAAGAGAAAAAATGGCATTAGGAAAGTAAGTGCTATTTTTGAATATAGAATTGACTTAGAATTTCTATGCCAAATTCATTTTTGTTTTAAGGGCTTAATTTAGTAAAATATGTCTCTGAAAGGATCCTAGACAATATTCTAAGTCTAGTTTTTCAGCACTTGTTTTCTTCTCTGGTTTTCTTCTCTGCTGCTACCTTTGTGAGCACATAAAAATGAATAGAGTTCACTCACTATTCATATGCTTAAATAATAAGTGTTATAAATCTGTGTTCAGGTATGTGCCCCTATGTGGAGTGCTCGTCCTCAAGAAAATAATGCTTTTGTTATGTATTTTTAAAATTATCTTATGGTTTAGTTTGCATTACTCTATCAAGCTAGATAAATTCTGATTGTCTTGGGAGTAAACAGGATAATAAAACAAGAACACTAGTAAACCCCAGACTACAGTTCCATGTAATCCTGAAGCAAATATTATTACATGTTCCTAAGTACCCATATGCTTAACGTAGCCATAATATATTTCATTTTTCCAGACTTATGTACTTTTGGTGCATGACCTGGTTTGGGGGTGAGGAGGAAATTGCTTAAAAGAATTTAAGGCAAGCTTTTCCTTGTGCGATGATTAGAAGTATGAGAAATGCTATAAATCATTCATTGAAGCCAGCCTTCAGTGTGTCCAAATCTTCTGTCTTAATAGGAGATTCTGTTGAACATCTGGAATACCAAGGACCTCAGGCTCAATTAACTCTGTCTCTTACTGGTATTGACCACATATTTTGTTGAAAGCACAAACATTTTTCAATTTTCCTCCATTCTTATTAAAAAACATTTAAAGAAAGGTTGAAGCGTTCCTAGTGATTTTCATATGGTCCCTGTATTAATCTGGTTTTTTCATCCCCATGGTGTAATTCATCATCAGTATGGCTTAAACATGAACACATATTCATCCTGCCTGGGATCCCTGTAATCCCCTGACCCAGGCTGGCTAGCTGAACAAAAGGAAGCCTTAATTAAATTATTGCATAAATTCCCTTTGGAGAAGCTGAATAAAATTCAGTAGATGTGGGATATCCAACCCTGAGCAGATGTGAAAGGAAATCTGGGAGACTGGTCAAGTGGCAAAGAAATCCCAAATCTAAGCTATTGAAATGTGCTGCTTTGAGAGATGATTATTTTTGAAAGAACTGCACCCCCTTTTGAAGCCTTCTACTTTTTTATCAACATAGTTGATAAAGTGTAGGGTCCTGCACCCGGGGAGGAATAACCCCATGCACCAGGACAGGTTGGGGACTGACCTATTGGAGAGCACCTCTGAGGAAAAAGACCTGGGAGTCCTGGTGGACAACAGGATGACCGTGAGCCAGCAATGGGCCCTTGTGGCCAAGAAGGCCAATGGCATCCTGGGGTGCATCAGGAAGAATGTGACCAGCAGGTTGAGGGAGTTATACTGTCCCTCTACTCTGCTCTGGTGAGGCTCCATCTGGAGAACTGTCTCCAGTTCTGGGCTTCCCAGTTCAAGAAGGACAGGGAACTGCTGGAGACACTACAGCAGAGTAACACAAAGATGATTAGGGGCCTGGAGCATCTCTTCTAAGAGGGGACACTGACGGACTCGGGTCTTTTTAGTCTTGAGAAGACTGAGGGGGAATTTGATCAATGCTTATAAATATTTAAAGTGTCAAGAGGAAGGGGCCAGTGATGCTCAGGGACAGGACAAGAGGAAACAGGCACAAACTTCTACATAGAAGTTCCATCTAAACTTGAGGAGGAACTTCTTTACTGTGAGGGTGGCAGAGCCCTGGAACAGGCTGCCCAGAGACGTGGTGGAGTCTCTATCTCTGGAGACATTCCAAACCCACTTGGACACGTTCCTGTGCAACCTGCTCTGGGTGGACCTGCTTTGGCAGGGGGTTGAACTAGTTGATCTCCAGAGGTCCCTTCCAACCCCATATCATTCTGTCATTCTGTGATGACACACATGAGGACCACCAGCTGACGTCATATTTAGCTGTTCTATTATAATTAGCTGCCTGAGAGCTGGGATGATCCTTAACAAGATGTAGTCTGGCAAAAATACAAACAGTACAACACCTGAGATGAGACCTTAACGATGGCATCTTCTTTTGGTTCTCCTATGCTCTCGTAACACCTCTGCACAAACAGCAGAGACAATTGCTCATTGATCAATCAATTATTTTTCTGTAGTTGGACATGTTGCTAATGCTAATCAATTAGAATCTCCTTGTACTACTGGGCAGTCTTTATTTATCTTTGGGACTGGAGACATTTTAAATTTCTTTAGAATAATACCTTTCTAGAGAGAAGTGAATAATTATCTGAAAAGATGAGGAAAACTCCCGTTTTCTTCTCTTTAGGAAGGACTTTTTTTCAGGAAAATAAGATGTTATAGAAGGCTCTTTTTTTTTTTTTTTTTTTTTTTACACTGAACAATAATAGTAATAATAATAAAAAATTGAGTGAATCAGACTATTTGCATATGGCTCTTCTAGCAGCAGCGTTTGTGCTATTTCCTCCTTTGCTGTCACTTAAAATCTGTTCATTTGCACAGTGAGCGATGCTCGGAGCTGATCTGTCTGCAGAATATCTGTTTTTTCGATCAGGAGGGTTGGCTTTTACACAGTCAGCTTTCGAGGCAGGCTGGGATTGTGCAGGTGCTGGCGTTGGCACGCAGGAGGAGGACAGCAGGAGAAGAACAGCCACGGCTGAGGTATCGAGAAAGATCAGGAACGGATATTTTAAAGTCCTGTGGGACTGCAGTCCTGGTGCTTTGTCTGCCTGATATGTGCCTTGAATGGGAAGAATTTAGCAATTTGTTGGGTAAGTTGTTGTTTTAGAGAAAAACACTGGATAATACTGTCCAGTGGCTCAGGCAGAATCTTTTTCTGTTGATTTCAGTCCTTGACCTTTGCAGTGAAGTTGTCTTTTTTTTGCAGTACAGCAAATTTTCAGCATATTTCCAGCCTTTAGTTAGGTAACAGTTCTTCATCAGTAGGTTCATGCTGGTTTAAATGCTGTCTCACTGCTGACCTCACGCAGGGTGCTCTCAACGCCCCCTTTGAACAGATACAAATTTTTGAGAATGCAGCAAGGAACGTACTCTTTCTGTCACATCATGTAAAAGTTTAAATAACTTTTTTTTTTGAAAGCTATGAGAGTGCAAAATCAAAAAATAAATAAAAACAAGAAGGAAAGAGAGAAATTTTTTTTATTTTTGGGGAATAGCTTTATAATGACTTCTTACTTCCTAACTATTTCAACTAGATAAGATACCTCTTATCCAGTAATAAATAAAATAGAAGCTAAATCAAAGTTCAGTTGGATCAAGTATACACAAATAATAAATAAGCTTAAGGATTCCGAATCATATTCCAGAAGCATAAAACAAGCTAAGCTGGTGATATCAAGAGCCCAAACAATTCAGTAAAGTCTTTTGGAAAGTACCCACTGGGGAAACATGAAAAATAGAGGACAAATGGAGACGTGTCCAACCTTGGGTAAAACCTCACAGGTTTTAACTGCTGACTTAAGGATAAAAGAAAGGCACTTCTTAGCTAGAACTTGTATCTGTGTATCATAACTGACAGGCAATGACAGATTTTGCCCCTGACCTGTGTTTGTACCCATTGACTTCCATCAAATCCTAGAACAGTGTGTTGCAAAAACTGTGGGTTTAAATGGTAGTTTTACAAGATTCTTTCTTTTTAAATGTATCCCTTTTTTTTGTTGTTGTTGTTGTAAGAAACACATGAAATTATAATTATGTTTCATTATTCTATGTATTCTGGACTTGTTCCTGTGTCTTTAACAGACTGCAAAATTCTGCTGTACTTGTGGTTGTTTTTTTTCTTTTTACTATCTTTTTTTTTTTTTTTTTCCTATTTAGAAACTTCTGTACTGTGTATCTTGGGTTTTTTTGGTATTTTTCCATAGTTCTGCTCTAAGTCCTTCTTGAGGGAAGATGCCTAGGACTGCATGGAAAATTCCAGACGTGGTACATCATGAATTTATAGAATGGCATAATGATGTTTTTGAGATATTCTTAATAGTTTTCTATTTGCCTTTTTTGAGTGGTAGCGAGTATCAAGCTGACACTTTTAGAGAACTGTCTGACATGACACCAGATGCCTTGTACGCCTGCCGATGCATTATCTTGAGCTATTATCGCGCTAGGTAGGGTTATTTTTACTTGTGTGTGGCTCGTTGCCATTGAGCTGTACCTATCATTTTATCACCAGACATTCTGTATTGTCCCTGCTTTTTCAGTCAAACTTATGCACTAACATTCAAACTTGCCACGTGCTTTACTTAAATGTCGAATAGCACAGATCTGAGCACCTATCCTTGAAATAACCTACATCCCAAATTATTGAAAAAAAAAAAAAAGTAATTCTACCATATCCTTTTTATTTTTTAGCAATTTTTTAATTCACAAGATGACCCTCTCTCTTATCTCATGATGATATAGCTATTTTAAGATACTTAGGTAAGGGACACTAGCAAAAAAGGTTACCATATAGGCATAACTTATATTAATTATTCTTTTCCAGAATCTTCTTGCCTTTTCAGTGGGCCTGTATAGACTTGAGAGGCACTTAATCCCTCTTTTAACTATTTCACTATGTATCCTATTAATTCTCTTATCTTCTATGTTAGTTCTTTTTTTGATACGTTTTCCACTTGTTTTCTAAAGATTAGAAGTCTCGTTTTCTATCTATATCAACTTCTCTTTTATGTAGATACTAATAACAGACTAATTGCTGTGATACTGCACCTACTGGTAATACTTCAAGGGAAGGGACGTGAGTATGATCTGTCATATTTCGGTTGTTCATTAATCTTAAAAAGAAAAAGAAATGGAGTGAAATACTGTGTTTTCTTGTAGTGCCTTGATTTTGCTTTAGGTAATGTAATTTCTTAAGAGCCCACGGAGTTTAGATTTGTGTTTACATAGGCACTTAGCTATATGTTTCTGCTGGAGAGAGCCAAGGTCAAGCACACTTCTGCTGGAGAGAGCCAAGGTTCTCTCACAGAATCATGGAATGCTTTGGGTTGGAAGAGATCTTGACAATCATAAAGTTCCAAGCCCCCTAATCAATGCTTATAAATACTTAAAGGGTGGGTGTCAAGGGGAATGGACCAGTCTTTTTTCAGTGGTGCCCAGTAACAGGACAAGAGGTAACAGGCACAAACTCGAATATAAGAAGTTCCGCCCAAACATGAGGAGAAACTTCTTTCCTGTGAGGGTGGCAGAGCCCTGGAACAGGCTGCCCAGAGAGGTGGTGGAGTCTCTTTCTCTGGAGACATTCCAAACCCACCTGGACATGTTCCTGTGCAGCCTACTCTGAGTGGACCTGCTTTGGCAGGGGGTTGGACTAGATGATCTCCAGAGGTCCCTTCCAACCCCATATCATTCTGTGATTCAGTGAAAGGGACACAAAGACTCCTCGTACCTTGAAGACCATCCACGCAATTTCTATTCTGGGTTAGACTCAGTCCTGTTGTAGGTGATACAAAATGCTGAATATGGAGCTTCAATATGATTATGAACCAGAAATTTTGGAATACAAGCACAGAGGAATATTAAAGAACAGTTAAAGGCATATTAATGGTATTATGGAATGGGAATATTTTTTTTTATATTTATTGTCTTTCATTTTTTTAACTTTTTTTAAGCCATAGTGACAAAAGCAGTAATTCCTTTTAAGCAGAAAACTAAGATAATTGTCTTTAAACTGATACTGTAAGACTGTATTTATAAACCTATAATTTTTTTTATTGTGGTTATTTATGTACATGGAGGGGGGAAAAAAGGTTCCCTTAGCAATTTTTTTAATCTGGATTTTTTACGAAGCTCACATTATGAAAATGACTTGTCTCTGAAGAATTGTTCTATATAAATTTAGCTTTCATGATTAAATTTAGCAATATAGTGAAACAGAATTTTAACTCATTTAGAAAATCTTAATCCATCTTTTAATGCAGTTTCCATAATCAATTTATGTGGGGGGGAGGAGGGGAGAAAATGAAGAAAATTCAATATTTAATAGTTAAAATGTGACTCTGTGCAGACCCCAAGACACAAGGAAGCAGAAAGTCCTGCTAGGCTTTCCTTTAAAGAACGTTTTTCATTGTTATCTAGAAGCTAATTTTCAAAGTTCGTTTTCTACCAGTACTATGTTTTGAATAGCAACATTTGATGTTTTCTATTACTACTGTCAGAAAACTTACTTAGGTTAAAATAAACCAGATGTTTTGATACACTGTCTTTCTCAAATAAGCTCCCAGCAGTGAGAAATTGCAGATTGGTGTCAAACGATGAGCTCTGTCACTGCAAGATGTTCTAACCCAGCAGCTTTCCCGACACAAAGCTCTCTGGAAGGGCACCGTGTGCTTCCTCCAAGACAGCGCAGATTCTCAAGCTGTTCCTCAGTAGACGCGAGGTGGACAATTGATAACCTGCACTGCTCTTAAAAAAGATGTGATTTTTCTCTTTTTTACTCATTTTTCCCCCTGTAAGTTCTGTAGTAAAGCTAAAAAAAAAAAAAAAAAAAAAAAAGATTAGATTGGTATTAATAATGTTTCCTAACCGTCAGAATGATTAATATTTAGAAGATGACTTAATATGAATAAGATTATTCATTTCTTCTGATTACAAGGCTTAATAGAGATAATGAACTCAAGGTTAAATAACGCTTATATAGCACCTTTCACTGGGGTGAGTTCAAATGTTATATACACATAATTAATTATGCTCTAGAAGGTTACTATTATAAGCATGTGAGTAATATTAAGAAAAGCAAAATTTAGCAAAACCAGTATTTTGTCCTAAGTTGTGAGTTGTGGGGGAAGAACCAAGCAACCCTGAGCTTCAGTCCCTCTCGTAATCACTGGACACAAATACTTTATTCAAAACAAAACAAGACCCCGCATTTAAAAACTGGAGGAATAACTAACTGCACTCAGATTGCTATTCTGTTAACTTCAATTAGCTAAATGTGGGGGAGGAGTGCGTAAATGTGAGTAAAACTTTAGGGGAAGCAGATTTTCTGATCAGAAGTGCACTTCAGTGACACAGAGTTGAGATATGCACGATGGACACAAAGGGACAAAGCAGCAGAGCACATTGAAGTGCTACCAGAAGGTGAGGTTACCACTGAAGCAGGGAAGGAAGGCTCTCAAGGAGACTGAGAACTTGCTGTGACTTTGCTGTTCCAGTCTAGGAACAGGTCTCAGGTTTTCCTGCTGCCTTTGCAGTAAGCCAGCTTTTAAATGTGAACAGAGAGATAGGGTTGGGGTCGTCTTCAGTTTAGTTTAGTTTATTTCTTCAGAGCTTTATTAGTCAATTGGATTTTAATTAGTCAAAGTAAAAAAAATACAGGTGTACAGTTCACAGCACGTGTGCTCCTTCCCAAAACAAAAATAGAGATATTTTTAATTACTTCTTTTAGTAGATGTAGGATGTCCTGACTTGAATGTACACTACTTTTTTTTTTTTTTTTTTTTTTAATGAAAAGTGGAGAGGGGAAGGGGCAGGCACATTTGTCAGTTGGAAGAAGAAATGTGGCACTGCCCAAAGCAATGAAGAGTCAAGTCCCACTAAAGGTGTGTTTATGGGCGTCAAAGACATAAAATGTTGCCTTTTACTATTTTCTCCCATTACAAGTTGTGTAAGGTGAGAAGTTCCCTGGGACATCTGGGACATCAGGCTGAGGGTTTTTCACCTCAGAGCTCTGGGAACCCCATGCTCACACCTTCATGAATGAATCATCTTCACTTGATCCTGAGTATTTGCCTGGCAGTGGGAGTCAAGGAGTGTCACACACACACAGTCGCAGTGGGGTGTATCCACCATTGGGGTCCAGGAGGTCCCCTGGGCTGGCCCTCATCCCCCAAGTGTCTCCAGAACCAGGGAAGGTTTTCTGCACTCCTTACTTAGCTGAGAAGCAGAACACATTCTGCTCTAGCAATTCAAAATGAGGGCAAATTAAGGTAAATTAGAAAATCATGAACTATTTAATACTCCTATTTCCACATTATTTATTCAGAAGAAATTTCTATTAACAGTGCATTGGACTCACAAAGCAATTAACTCCATCCCTTTCACAGATCCCTCTACTGATACACTGACATGCTCTGCCGAACAAAGGGCTTGGTCTTTTGGGACTAAGATGCTGTTGTGGTTTGGTTTTTTATCGTTTGCTTATCACTGTGTTAACGTGTGAGGGAAAATGCTTAGTTACGTTGGTGCATTCTGTGAAGATGTAGAAGGTCAGGAAGATGTTTCTAGAGCTACATCCACATCAGAAATATTTTCCATTGTTAATATTCAGAGCATCCAAAATGATTGTCTCTTCTTCCTTCAAGTCTGCCTTGCCCTTGTTTCCCTGGGAAATGTGGCTTCTGATTTCTACATTCAGTTTGGTGCCTGATGGAGATATAAAACACAGATAATGGTTCCTCTCAAAGAGGACAAGTGTTGTTAGATAAACCATCAAGTATTTCATTGACAGAAAGATGCATTCTTTCTCAGTTCTGTGGGGTTCAAGAGTCAATTCCGGGATGGTGGATGCCTTTGTGCGAGATGTTTTATTTTCTACATAGCTCTTATGAATATTGTAATGCTGAAGTAAATGCACACTTTAATTATTCTAAAAACATAATTTATACATTAGTTTCCATAGTAACTTGTCATTGCTGTGGCATGGTTGGAGCAAGTGACATTTGTGAGTGTAGAAAGTCAATGTATGCAATGATTTACAATGTAGCCATTGATTTCTCAAGTAAATATTGTTTTTGTTGGTTATGGCCAGCTGAATTTATATTGGAATAGTTGTATATTCCATAGGTATAAACTAGATGGGGAAAATTAGTCAATGAGGTCACTGTATTTTAGTCATTAAGAACTGTAATTGAAATCTGTTTCCGCAGAAGGCTGTATTTTCAAAAATACACTACTTCAACACATGAGAATATTGTTTCTTCAGGGTTGGCTCCACTGTTAAATAAAGATTTAAGTGTTGAGCTCTGAAGGAATCATCGCTTTCAACCAGGGACAATTCACTGTGCCAATAAAAAGGTTGTGTACAATTTAGAAAGAACAAGAAAACAATGTTCTTGGCTTTAATTAGTTTTCTTGATATATAAGGTAATATATTTCTCAGAAGGAGATAAATGATACTAACACTTTTATTTTGACATAATAAGCCTTCTAAAGAATTAGTGAGTTTAAATGAAAAATACATACAGTACTCACAACCCCGTTTGCTGCTGTTACGCTTGCAGCTACTGTTGCATGTATCAGCACGTGGAGGAAACCTGTACATGGATTAAACCATGAGCTATTGCTGCTGCAAACTTATTTTTTTAATAGGCTTCCTTAATAGATTATGGAAATCGGCAGCAGGAGAACATCTTGGAAAAGAACTGGTTCATCCCAGAATGGGTTTGCTGATGTGAAAGAGAAGTAACACACAAATCTTGTCTTGATTCCAGAATCTGATAGCTGCAAAGCCACAATTAACCCAAGAATGGTTTGACAAAGACACCGCAGTTGATGCAAATCAAGTTAGAATGTCAAATTCTTGTGATTTGGTGCAGATTTATCTGTGGTGAGTTGACATTATTGTGAATATTACGAGCTTTTCTGTATTGATCTCAGAGCGAGGGCACCATTCGATAACAAGTTGAATTCTTCAAACCTTTAAAGGTTTCTTTTGGTAATGGCTCACTGGATTATCTGCTAGTAGATGGGGAAAAAACAGGATATATTGAAACATCAGTTCCATATATGATATTTTTGTTCTAAAGTCCATTTTTAGAATGTAGATGAGTAGTTACTCAGTTTGAGGAGGAAGTCCAGAACCAAAGAATGAAGGCAAACGTATTTAAGCTAAGGTAATATAAACTAAGGAGGAGGGGAATATTTCTACTGTGCGTGTACCCTGGTGGAAAGGCCTCGGTGGAGCTAACAGTATTCTAACAGTAATACAGACAGCAATACCAGCGTGCACAGTTACAGGGCTTTGTGTGGTCCCACAGGGGCTTTCACTGCTGTGTAGCTACAGGCCTTGCATTTGCAATTTCGCTGCCTGCCTTTCACTTTCAGCTGCGTTGACCTCTGGTGTCTCTGCTGCAGCTGGCTCCGCCGGGCCCCGGTGGCAGTGATGCCCTGCGCTGTTCCTACACTGTGGGCGTCCCTGTGATCTTGTGTGTGCAGACCTGGGGTGGGTTTCTCATGGGAAGCAACTGCTGCTGGGGTGAGAATCACCCTGCTCCTCCCCTCCTTTCATAACTGTTTCCTGACCCTTATTTTCTGCTTTCCCAATCATAGAATGGTTAGAGTTGGAAAGGACTTTGAAGATCATCGAGTTCCAACTTTCCTGCATGGGCAGGGACACCTTCCACTAGAGCAGGTTGCTCAAAGCCCCATCCAGCCTGGTCTTGAGCAACTCCAGGGATGGGGCATCCACAGCTTCTCTGGGCAACCTGCTCCAGTGTCTCACCACCCTCACAGGAAAGAATTTCTTCCTAAGATCTAAATCTCCACTCTTTCAGTTTAAAACCATTCTCCCTTGAGTTATTACTACATTCCCTGATAGAGTCCCTCCCCAGCTTTTCTGTAGGCCTCCTTCAGGTACTGGAAAGGGCTACAATATCCCCCAGAGCCTTCTCTTCTCCAGGCTGAACAACCCCAACTCTCTCAGCCTGTTCTCATCACAGAGATGCTCCAGCCCCCTGCAGTCATTTAAATATCTGATAAGTGTTACCCAGCAATACATGTGTAAAAAGTTGTAGTCACTAATCCCGACACCACGGTTGCACCTGATCAAGGACTCTCCAGTTGGCAGTACCAGCATGAGAAGTGTTAACTACCATTAGGGAGTTTGAGCCAGGTCCACTGAAAATTGTAGCAAACTGGGGGAAAGCGCGGCAAAAAGCCCTTGCTGGCATAACTACCTGCTGCACTGCAGCATCCTGTCTCAGCATCCTCTCTGCAACAACTTAATGCTTAAACCAGCTCATCGGTAAATCACTGCCTGAATTACAGAGCACAAGCACTGCAATTGTAGCTGTGCCCGGTTCACAAACAGGTGTTGCATCGTGAAGGGACAGGGAGGGAAGTGGGGATGGAGCAGAGCAGATAATCAGAAAACATCCCTTGTCTCCTACCTGCCTGAGAAATGTTCATTGCCCATTGCATCTATTGTTTTCATTCCCCTTTTCCTTCTCATTTGATGATGGAGGAATAGGAAATAGATTTGTTCTAGGAGGTCAGTCAGAATGCTAATGGAGAAATAGATTGAGATTGTGTTTTGGAGGAAATTTTCTAAGGCATTTGAATGTGGCTTTTCTTTTTCTTTCTTCCCTCCCCTCCCTGTTTACTAGAAGCAACCGGTCATTGGAAATTATAGAGAGACTGCTGGACTTCCACCAGCTGCAAATTAACTTGTATTTTCATATTTACCCGTTTGGTGTTTTTCCAGCTCCTGATGGAGACAGTAAAAGGCTGAGCATAGCTTTACGAAAATCTACCCTGAAAAGGAATTGGGATTGGGAAGGGGTAAAATGTGTGAATAAAATTGGAAAACAATAAAAAGTCACATCAGCGAAGCTTCTCTAGTACCTGACATGCTTTATTTTAGTAGAATTTTTTAATAATTTTATTTCCTACATAAGATCTGCGCATACATATATTGCAGCTACTGAAGTACTAAAAAGATAGTAAAAATTATCTTGAAAAATGCAAAGACTACTGAAGACTGGCTCTATCTTGAAGAGGGTGTGGAAACAGCAAGGGCAGATTAGAAAGGAAGAATCAATTTATCTGTCACCATTTTGCTATTTTACTCCCATGTCTCAGTTATTTTATCTGTAAAGTGAGGCTAATAGGATGTCTGTTGGGTGGACCGATCTGAATACAGTCATGCAGACAAATTACAATAGTTCAGGAAGTTATTGCTTGTCAAATGTGCAGCGAAAAATGCATGAATATTCCATCTTGGTCCAAAGTAAAATGTTATAGGTTAACCCATGTGCATTATACTTGGGAAATGGAGTGGATTTTACATACGCGCACATATTCACACATACAGAGTTAATGACTGTGATTGACAGATAAACTATAATTTAACTGTCATCACATGAACGTGACCAATGATTTGTATGCAGAACTGTAACGGTCCTCACCAGCTTTGTAATTCTTGTTTCCTAAATACGCAGACATCCACCATATGTGGATGTTCTTATGCCAGAGGAGAACGTTTCGGCTTGAGCACACAGATGCCACTGCTAGTTAAGAGGTTTTATGCACACGCTTTTTATGCTGTGGTTGGAATTGCAGCTATTTAGTGACTAAAATGTTTTCATCGTGGCCAGTTGCTTGAGAGTGAACCTAAAGGAATTCAAACATTTTGCTACTATTCTCTCAATACGACAAAAAATATTTTGGTAAACCAGTGCCATGTGCTTTTATATACTTTTTGATACTATCTTTATATTTGTGGGCCAGATGTTTGGATGGCATATATTTGAAGCACTAGTAGAAAAGTTGCCTTTTTCTGAACTAAAGCAATCGGTAGCTTCCCTCCATGTGTGATCCCAGCCATCCTCGTACAGTGGCAAACAGAAAGTAAAGGCTTGTGAAACTTTCTGGACAGTTCTCTTTTTAATAGGAAGGTGTATTGGGATTTTTTTTTTTTTTTTTTTTTGTGCATCCGAAATCCACCTTAGCTAGAGAAATCACAGAATCATATGATGGTTCGACTTGGAAGGGACCTTAAAGGTCATTGAGTTCCAACCCCCCTGCCATGGGCAGGGACACCTCCTACCAGACCAGGTTGCTCAAAGTCCCATCCAGCCTGGCCTTGAACACCTCCAGGGATGGGGCATCCACAGCTTTTCTGGGCAACCTGTTCCAGTGTCTCACCACCCTCACAGCAAAGAAGGTCTTCCTAAGATCTAATATAAATTTCCCCTCTTTCAGTTCAAAACCATTACCCCTCCTCCTGTCGCTCCACTCCCCGATAAAGAGTCCCTCTCCATCTCTCCTGTTGGTCCCCTTCAGGACGATTAAGGACAAACTCTCATCTAAGCTTGGCTAATTTAGTCTGTGATTAAGACATGGTGATAATTAAAACCTCAGGGACACTATTATTAACTTAGTGTTTGAGGTACAAGAACTTGAGGTGTTCTTGCTGTCCCACTCAGCTATAATGGCTTAGCAGTCAGAGCACTCTGGGTTCCCCTTTCTTTCTGAAGGATTCATATCCCTGTACCCCACTGGATGTGGGCCAGGGGATTTAGTTTTGGTTTAGTCTTAGTTTCCAATTGAAAGACATCTAATGGTGCAGCCAGTGTTTGCCTGTGCTTCTTCGCTCCATGTGCCTGTGTTCAGAACATCCTTCGGGAGTGTCGCATTTTGTAGGATGGAAAGACTGAAGTGCTTAATTCTTCATTGTGGATTCTGCACTGCCCTTAGGTCTGAGATTTAAGAGAAGGAAGAGGAAAGTGAGGAAAAGAACCTGAAGCAGTGATTAAGCATGAGAATGAAGTGCTTTAATGAGGGAATGACAGCCAGCACAAACTGACTCTCAGGGTATTGTCTCTTCTTCATCTCCCCATCAGCAAGGAGAGGGACAATGAGAATTTCCTCTCTAGTTTCTCATCATTTCATATCCACAGTTGTGATGTTCTTCCTCAGTTCAGGTTTGGATTCTGAATTGTTTAGATTTGGACTTCTTAAACTCGAGATTAGATTTTCATTTTGGTTTCCATTACTGTATGATTCTGCTCTATACCTTGTCCTCATTTCTGCATAAACAATGTGTTCTTCAAT
The DNA here is from genome assembly GCA_025769975.1 of Gallinago jamesoni. Classification (NCBI taxonomy): domain Eukaryota; kingdom Metazoa; phylum Chordata; class Aves; order Charadriiformes; family Scolopacidae; genus Gallinago; species Gallinago jamesoni. The sequence continues at coordinate 5,602,511 of JAOQGH010000077.1, forward strand.
TAATTTCTGAAGGGATTATTCAAACCATTCATTTGTTCTGTAGTTTTAGAGTTTGTAGTGTAGAGTTCTGTATTTTAGGCCTATTTTTAGAAATTAATGAAATACAGCATGTGAAATGCTGCAGTATATAACAGTTGTGGATTGCTGGACACCATATAGAAGTTTGTAAAATATCATTGTTTCAGTTAATTATAGTGTTGTGTGTCCATGAAGTTATCTGAAAAAAAATATTTAAAACCATGAAAGGATTTTAGTTTAGCAAAGTATTTTTGCAGTGATCAATAAGATGAAGAGAATTTTAATGCATGTTTAGGTTTCCATTGAAAAATGGGTGCAACTTGGAAATGTGGTAGGTCCTCGTTCTTTTACATGATATCTCTAAACATTGAAAACTTATGTAGTTGTGAAAATTGATCAATTTTCACTATGTATATCTTTATACTGCCATGCTTTGGTGGTTGCTGCATCATTTTTTCACTACGGAAAGTGGCAGATGTAATTATAGGGGAAGGCACAATTACAAATTGCATGCAATTACATCCAAACAAGTAAACAAAATAAAACTACATTCAGCAAGCTAAGGAATAGCTGAAAGCCTTTTAATGGAGATGCCAAAGATGAGCTTTTGCAGCTCTACAATTTACCAGTCAAATTGTTGTCATTTAGGAGAACTTCCCCACAGAAGCTCAGAGTAGAGCAAATGATTGGCAAATTGTCTCTCTAAATTATTATATACTGTGCTGATTGGTTTTCCCCTATTATTCTTTGACAAGATCTTAATATTTTCAAAGTTGGGAACTTTCATATTTTTCTTCCAAACCTGAACTTTCCTATTCTACATGTCTCATGAAGTGAGACTCATTCACTGTATGGGGCACTTCTCAGGAAATAAGTAATATTTTGAGGGTGTGATTATAATAAAAAAGCTTTATGAGCTTTTTTTTTTTTTTAAGAAGATCACACAAAAGAGGATAAACGCTGTATCTATATTGTTCAGAAGTTTATCCCTGAAATAAATTCTATCTTGTGGATCTAAATCAGCGGGAGAAATAAACAAAGCTGCTGAGATAAGGTCATGTTCTCAGGTATAGACAGATCCTAGGCTAAAGAAATTAAATTTTGGTTGTAAACAACTGCTGAGAATTTCTTTGTTGTCATGTGTACAGTTCCTAGAGCTACGGTATTATTACTGCTGGTTAACACTGCTGGTTAGCACTGCAGGACACGCACATCAAAAGGATGTTTTCTACCACGATATGCAGCTGCCTTTCACACAGCATGAACCTGCCCAGATGGAATTTCTGATGCTTCCTTGGGAAAAGGGACAGATTCCCATGCTGGGCACTTCTTGGTTTAGTGTTTTTTTGAAAGATTGTGTCGAGTTCTGATCTCTCCAGTTCAAGAACAACAGGGACTGCTGGAGAGGGTATAGCAGAGGGCTACAAAGATGATGAGGGGTCTAGAACATGTCTCCTATGAGGAAAGGCTGAGGGAGATGGGTCTTTTTAGTCTGGAGAAGACTGAGGGGGGGGATCTCATCAAAGCCTATAAATACTTCAAGGCAGGGTGTCAGGAGAATGGGGCCAGTCTTTTCTCAGTGGTGCCCAGTGACAGGACAAGAGGAAATGGACACAAATTTGAACATGAGAAGTTCCATCTAAACATGAGGAGGAGCTTCTGTACTTTGAGGGTGGCAGAGCCCTGGAAGTGGCTGCCCAGAGAGGTGATGGAGTCTCCATCTCTGGAGACATTCAAAACCTGCCTGGACACGTTCCTCTGGGTGGACATGCTTTGGCAGGGGGTTGGACTAGATGATCTCCAGAGGTCCCTTCCAGCCCCATATCATTCTGTGATTCAAAGTTGTTGAAGGGGTTGGATAAGAGGGAGAGCTGGCAGAGGGATTCTTCCATATTTCTGTAACAAAAAAGAATTTTCTTCAGCCTATCCAGACAGTGTCAGATTATCTTCTGATATCATGGAATGCCTCCGCAGCTGCATCCTCTTGACAAAGAATCCTCCCTCTCCACCAACAGCATACTTGAAGATAATTGGCTGAAATTTTCTTAGCAAATAATTATGTGAGTAGTAATGAACTGTCAATAGATTATTTAATTTCTGTGAAATCCTGCACTTTACAAATGGAGCGAAGAATAGTAACATCTTAAGGTTGTTGAACAAATAATTTCTTTCAAAAATACTAAAAAGATGCAAAAGTTTTTCTTTCTGCAAACATTTATGGAAACCAAAAGCTATTGGGGAAATGCTTAAGGGAAAAAAGCAGTAAAATGAGAGGTGAATATCAAATTTATGGAGTTAGACAAAGTTATTGAATCCTTTTTCAGTTCATTCACCCAGAATCATGTAGGAAAAATTATCTGTAGAAGTCAAGACTTGCATATAAGGGCTTGCCTTATTCTGTGAAGAATTTTCCATTTAACTCTTACTGTGTTCAAGCTACTTTAAAGTATTATTTAATTAAATGATGCCTCCAATAGAAATTACATATGGTATATTTCTCCTGCACCTGCGTAACAAGTAACCAAGCAGTTTATATCAGTATTAGATTAACAGTCTGTGTTCAAGCTGTGGAGCATGTCACCAACTCACTGCTCTATCAGCTCAGAAGAAAGAAGCAACTGGGGGTTCTTTGAGATGGCACATCTTTAAAAGGACCTTGTAATTGGGCAGTAATAGTCTCGTACGTGAAATATTTTCCTTTACATCACTTAAGCTGAGTGGATGAGTTACTGCAATGATTTGGATTAAAAATGCTATTGGAAGCTATGAAAAAAAAATCAAGAAGCAACCAGGAGCTCTGGTGAAAAAGCCTGCTTGCTTATATATTAAGGAAAAAAGCAGATAACTAAAAAATGTAGGTGAAAGGAACTATCAAAACTAATGACCAAACTAGGAAAATCTGTAGAATAAATAAGATAGTGAGCAAAGGAATATTATCAAAAGCAGGAGGAGCTAAAGACTAAAGTCAAAGTATTTTAAGTGCAAGAGTGGAAAAAGTAGCTGAAGGCACAGCATTTATCAGCCTGAAACAATGGCACATTTGCACCATCATGTTCTGAAGCAATTTGCCTGTAGGACAGAAAAATACCGTGTTTTGAAATCAGATGGGAATTAAAATGCAGCACCTTCTCCCAGGCTCTTGTTTTAGGTAAGATTTTGACAGGTACCAACGTCAGAAAAAGCTTCCTATCTTAGTGACTGTAATTTGTGTTAAGAAAAAATAAGGGAGAAATAAGACTTTGATGAATCTTGTGTCAGTGTGTACATGGATATAGATTTGAGTTATCTATTATTTTCTGGATAGTCTGCAGAGAAGTTGCTTCGATTTCAGCAGTATGAACTTAATTTAAAGTAAAGATGGTTAAAAATTTAAATGCATGAGAGAGTACAAATTTAAAATCAATACACACTTTAAAATACTGTCAAAAATCTCATCTCACTACTTTTACTCATTGTCACATTAAACAATTGAGATTAAAATTTTAGGAAATAAAAAAAATTGTTTTATATTTGATTTCTGCATAACTTGCTGATGCCTCAAATTGGAAGCATTCACCAAATGGTCCCCAAAGCCCCTCCAGCTGAATCCCAGTGTTGCTTCTCCCAGGCTTCAAATTTGCATACTTCTAAAATATTCTGCAAATAATACTTGTTAAGAACCGTGTCACATCACGTGCACAAGTTCAGCTAAGATTGTTCTCATCCATTTTGCTGTGATTCCTCCCTAAATGCCCCACCATCCCCTTCTTTGTGCTGGTGTTTGCTCTCACTCGGCCTCTCAGGGAACTTGCTGTGGTGAAGCCAAGAATTCATCTTTAAAGATTTTGTTTTCCTTGTATTAGTTTTTTGTCCATTTTGCTCCATGGAGACAGCAATGATTCCACCTCACTCCTAGGCTCTCTCTGCATTAATGTTTCAGTTCAGTTCAGGTATGAGCACTTTTTAAGTGAATAAAGGAGATCTTCCAGTCCTGTGAACAAACTTCATTGATTAACTATTAGCAGTTTTTCAGGACTAGTTTTTTCTATTCTGGCAAATTCTTCTCATGTGCATTTGTTTAAATAGAGAGAAACCATGTTGAAATGGTGCAACTTTTCTTAGTTCCTTAAGTTAATGATATTGTGTGATTATCATGTATAACAGGTTTTACAAAATTTGGGAGGAAGAAATGGAAGTGGGGGAGCAAGAAGGATAAATATTTTATTTTTCCTTTAATCTCTTCTTGTTAATGTGAATAGTAGCTACAGAATCTTTTTTTTTTTAATCTCAATCTCAAGGTTCATGTCAGACTGTTTAACCTTGTTCTGGACCTGCAGCGTGAAAAGCAAACAGCATAGGGAAGTTTGAAAGCCAATTCATCCAACAGTACAATCTTTTGCCCGGTTGGTACTCGGAGGCTGCAGCTTTAATTCAAACTGCAAGTCACCTTAATTTAATCTTTAATTGAAATAAAAATATCATTATATATCAGCAATGAGACCTAACAAATATTGCAAAAAGGTATTTGCTTGTCCAAGTTGCAGGAAAATCCATTAATTGCATTTTATTCATGGGGCCTTTTATTTTCTCCTTGCAAATATTCATAAAAACATAGGTTTTTTCACAAAATTTTGCAAAGGAACTAATACATACACACCTGTGAACTGATGTTCATAGCTGGCATGGTTGAAGAGAGATCAAAGCTGGGAAGGAATGTCACTGGAATTCAGACACAAGTTATGTATCACCACGAGATACGTAAGTAGTCAAATGGCTAGTGAAAAATTTAGACTTGCAAATACATTGCATATATGATTAATCTGATTTTAAATAATGACTAAATATGACTGCTATCAGGTAAAGCATTCTATGTGTCTTGGATCTTTGTTCATGGGAAATAGTCCCCCCATCATTAATTAAGTCTTCCTACTTGAAAAACAGACATAACCTAACCCATTAGAATAATGGTTCGTTATCTTTACCTACATCTATTTTATAGCCCTGTAATTGTTTTGATTTCTGTAAACTTACTTTTGATTTACGTTGCTAAAAACAAATAAATAAATAAATAAATAAAAATTAACTAATATAGCCACACAATCTCAATGTCATTATATAGAAGTTACCTGTAGTAGTGGCCTCTTAGCATCATACTTGAAAGTCTACAATAAAGAACATCACTGCCTCAAAGAAAGGTTAGAGAATATTAATAGTTCCAAATAGAAGAAAAATTTCAATTATGGGTCTAATAAACAAATTGCTCAAAAATATATTGTGGATGTGTTGAGTAAATAGTCAATTATGCATAATCTCGCATGCATTTTTTTGCTTTTCCTGTATATTTGATTACTTGAATTTAATAATTTACTTATTGTCTTTCCATCACCATACCCTTGAGAACCTTGATCTGATGTTTTTCAAATTAAAGCCTTATTGGTTATGTTAAATGGAGCTAAATATATATTTCAGAAAAATGAGAAGAACATATCAATATTGACATCTCTTCCTGGAATTCAGGGACTGTAATGAAAATCATCTTGAAATCTTGATCCGAACATTGTTTGAAGGTTTCACTTAAATCAAGCTTTTCAATTTTTCCTTTATTAATTCTTGAAGATTTCTAAAAATGCATCCTGTTCTGGGGAATTACAGGGCCCCATAGTATGGTAAATTTTGTGAAGTGATTGTGAAGCTTGTAATTGAATTAAACCACATGAATAGTTCTTATTTTGTTTGTGAGGTTGGTATAGAGGGGGTATATTGCATAAAGATTACGGAAGAGTACCTGTTAGTTGCACTTAGATGCTTTATAATTAGTAGCAGCATTTAATTTGAAGACAAGAGAGCTGCAGTGCAGTTCTTCAGCTCTGTTCAGTTCTTGTCTGTGTGTTCCACGTGTGGACGTGAATGATTTGTCCGGTAATTGTGTATGATGTTTCAAACTGGGAATGTGTCATTTTAAACTTCATTTAAATACTTCTGCGTCACTAGAATGATGAAGCAGCCCGTGGCACAGGTGCTGTGTGTGGGATTCCCAGCCGGGACTTTACAGGCCACCCAGCCTGTCTCCCCATATTCCGCCTGAGCCCGCGTCTGAAAGTGTTTATTTGGCACAAATAATCAGCGCCAGAGCTAATACATGTCGTGTGTTCCTCTTAACGTAGTGCTATTACTGAGAACTGGGTGTGAGGCTTCATGCTTTTGCCTTTCAGTGAAATAATTACCTGCTTCAGGAATAGTGTTATTGACAAGTACATCATCTAATACATCTCATTTGTGAAACCCTACGTACTTGGTGAATCAGGGGGTTGCTATATTTTGCTTTCACGTCTCCTACTTGCTACCACTATGGCTTTTTTGGATGTTTCATCTGATTTTTATTTTTATCATTGTTTTTTTCCCAGCTAGTGACTTTTGTCATTTGATTAGATGATCTGCTCGCTCAGATGAAAGATTTTGCTCACCACCAAATACCCAGATCAGGTGTGGCGATACAAAAGGATGAAAAAAAGCTGTTAAAAATACATGACGAGTGGCTTCTGCTGAGTGACTTAGTAACAGTTTTCCAAAAAGATTTCTCTGACTAAAAGTTGGTGGCACTTCATTAAAAGATCAGCCACATAAAAGCAGCTGTTGCACTTGAAGACGTATCCACTGAAAGACCGATCACACCCAGTGCTCTCAAAGCTTTTTTCTGGTATAAATCTAATTACTGTTCTTCATCCTTCCTGTTCTTGCAGTTCATTATCTTCTTAAAATGACTTCACATATATGATTTTGTATCTTTTTACTGACACTTGCCTTTTTCTTTTTGAAGTCTTCTGTGTCACTGTAAAATGGTGTTTTCGCATGCTTTCTCTATGCCTCATCTAGCGCAGAAGGAGAAAAATCAATGATGGGTATACTTCTGTACTCACTCTCTGCTCTCCCTTCCTTTCATAACGTCAGTTCTTCTGACATAAATTCAGAAAATGTAAAAAAGAAACAAAAAAATTAATCTATCTACTTACCTGCCTACCAATCTGCCCACCCATTTGTCTGCCTACGCACAAAAATGGGCAAGACTCATTCCATGTCCAATTTTGGCCTTCACTTACACCCTGTAATTCACAAGGACTAACATTTGACGTACTCATTCCATAGGGAATGGAGGATAATGAACTCAATCAGAATCCAATCAAGTTCTGGGAGAATTTGGGAGAATTTTGAAGTAGAAAAAAAGTTTGATAAAATGCAGCTTATCTATAGAGATCATTGGTATTTTTTTTTTAATTTGCTTGTATTTATCTTTGTTGTTAGTTTGTTGGATGATGAGAGTGTAGGTTTTAGATTGAAGGGGGGTAAGTTTTTTATCCCCTTTGACTTTTCTTTTAAGGTTGTTTTTGTATTAAGCACCAAAACAGAGTCTAAGCCTGGTTGTTATGCTGACCTAAAGAATAAATGTCAGTGAGCTCATGTGCACCCAGGGACTTGTTCTCCTGAGATTTTATCTCTGCTCAGCAGCTCACTGAAGCTCTATAAAAGACCGATTACAGTCAGATCTGACAATCATTTGAATCTCTGTGCATGTCAACAACTGTCCTCAGATCAAGGGTGACGGAGAGATCTCTAGCTGTATGGAAACAGATGTCAAGTCACTCAAGCGGTCTTCCCAGTTGTTGAACATAGATAAGTTGTAAATCACTTTAGGTCAAGGGAAAAAAAAAACACTTGCAAGAAGGCACAGGGAGAGCTAGGAGAAAAAGTGAGATAACAGCTGGAAAAGCAGCTTGTAAAAAATTCAATTTCTTCAAGGCATCAATAACTGTAAAAGCATTTGGATTTTCTACTTTAATTAATGCAGCTTCCTGTGACAATGAAGTCTTCAAACAAACAGGTTGGCTTTAGAAATGTTCATCTAAGAGACTGGACTACTGGTTCCAGCGTTACCACCAGAAAAAGAGAGATGGGTTTGAAGAACAGCAATGCTTGGCTGAATAGGAGACGCGTACAAGAATCAAAAGTGATAATCCATTTCTATAACAGGCAGTGCAATGGTGCATCCCAGGATGAACGTGGTCAAACTTTGCCATGCTCAAGGGATGCCTGAGATTTTTGCTGACTTCCCAGCATCACCACACTACTGGGTTTTGGTCCTATCAAGTTCCTGTAAAATAAATCAGAACAGCAGTCATAGTGCATGCAGAATTGTGTATGGGAGGGAGAAGGGGTTTAACCACCTACAGCTTTCTACTGGGAAGCTTTTAAAAGATGTAACGAGCATTAAGGTATTTAGTTACCAGCTCTGTGAGCGCATATGTGTGACACTCACTTTCAAGCAGTCTTTGATAAGAGATATCTATCCTCCCATAAAACCCAGAGGGAGAGAGCAGGAAAAAATATTTTTGTTTTAAGTCATTTTCAAAACGTGGAAGAAAAAAAAAACACACCAAAACCCAACCCTTTCTTTATGAGATAGTTTTGCCAAGTTCAGTGCAGGCATAAAATCAGTTTCTCCCCATTGCAAACTACTTTTTATTTCACTGAATTGTAGCGTGTGATGGGCCAAGGGGTGGAGTTGTCTGCCAAAGCTGAAATAACTCTTCCTGTGCCACTTGTCTTTGCTCTAGAAGTTGCCTACCTGATGGCGCTGCCCACAGTTCTTATAAGAAGCCATGGGAGATAGCAGAAGGTTCCAAGCCCTCATGAAAATTATTTGCATTCTTCAGTTCACGTGCATGCTCTATTTAAAATAAATTGTCAAGTAGTCAAGTAGAGGATTATTTCGTGTAAATGAAGGTAAATATGGTTATAAACCAGGAAAGACTTGCAGTGTAAAGAAACAGAGCCAAAGGATGAATGTGGCAGTGACAACCAAGTCTCTCTCTGGAAAGGTTTATCTGTCTGTGGCATGTGTCCAGCACAAACCAGATTGTCTCTGAAATGCTGAACACTTTAAGCTATGGGCTGACGAAGTCTCAGCTTGCCCATTAAAAGCAGAACAAACCAAAATTATTTCTCTTAGTGACATTGTCCAAGAGCTACAGTAATTGCAGACACCTGGGGCATAGTCTCAAAAAATATGAACTGGTGCAAAACAGAGTTGTGTTGTTTTGTTAAGAGTTAGAATCATAGAATTGTCTGGGTTGGAAGCAACCTTTAATTCATTGAGTCCAACCATAGGTTATGCGGTTATGTTGGAACAAATGGACTTTGTTGGTGAGCAGGAGATGCTGATTGTTGATATAGACACACTGTGTGGATGGTATCACTTTTTAATTAAATATTATTGAGCAAGTTATGATATTGGAGAGCACAGCATAATCCAGTGGCTGGAGTATTCATCAAGGACGTGGAAAATTCAAGTCCATGTGTTTCTTCTGTTCCAGTTGAGAAATCTCAACTAGATTACAACATGCTGGGGACCATTTTCACAAAACAAAAGCAATTTTCCTCTTTCTATCCCATTTCTATTTTGAAAGGAGAAAGTAAGCAGTAGCAAAACAGCTAATGAAGCTTAGCAAGAGAAAAAGTAAGAGAATTCTTGAAAATAGACAAATTAAAAAAGGTATAAACTTTTCTAAGCGACAAGAGGGGTCATTCAAAAACCTGCCCGCATTTTGCTATAAAAATTTTCTTTGTTTTCCTGAGATCCGTTGGGAAATCTGCTTCTCTAGAAGACGAGAGAAAGATGGTAAAATGTACAGTCTCCCTGGAATTGCTGTGGCTCGGGGACTAACTGAAGCTGATGAAAACAAAGATGCAAAAGTGCTCAGAAATCTTGGTGGTGGTGAGCAGAATTTTACAAGTGAGATGAGAAGGGAAGTCTGAAGGAAAAAAAAAAGACTTAATAGTCTGTGGTTGGTAGACTAAGAAGACTGAAGAACCAGAGTGAATACATATCAAGAGGAAAAAAAAAAATGTATATAGTTAACATTTAGATTTCTTTTTTCAGATAGAAAAGGCCACTAATTGTATAATTTGCAGTTGGTGTTCGGAAAGGGAAGAGATTTGCTGTGAACTAAAAGTCACGCTCTGAACCAGCCGTGGAGGAGCGAAATTGGCAGCTCTGCACAAGAGGCCAAGCGTGAATTCCATTGCCCCCGTGGCAGCGGGGCGCTGAGAGCAAAGCTCGCTCTACGCTACCCAGAAACCGGGTAAAAGTCAACCTGGGGAACAGGAACCGGGATGTTCAGGACAGCAATTAGTCATCAAATAACGTAAGGCTTCTGAAAAGGAAGCTGAGCGATGAACAAAATGCTGTGCCTGTCTCGAAATCCACTTGTTAAACCAGTCAAAATCCTGGCAGGGAGAAGTACAGAATTTCAATAGCCTGATGAACTGATTTGGTAGATGTGAAATTTAAACTTTGAATAATTCATTGGGAACAAAGGAGTTTTGGAAACTCAGAACATCTCAGACTTAAAATACATAAAAAATAGGTTTCTGCTTTTAAGTCTATGGACTTCTTTGCCCCAAAACCATGGCTTAACTGGGAACTCGGGGAGTTTCCTTAGACCTCTGCTTGAAAATCTTTCCAGTAATAGTTGTTTGTTCTGCACCCTGGAAAATATACCAGGGAAAGAATGAGAGTACTCACAGGCTTTGGAACTTCTATGCAGTTTCCTCTTGTTTATCTTCCTACATGTAAAGGTGCCTCCATGGGAGTGAATGAAGTATCTAGTATTTAGTTGTTAGGTGTAAAATTACATTTATTGACTATACGGAGAGATATGCAAGACCTTATTTTTTGAACTCAGCTAAATTAAGGAAGAAGTTCTTTTCTTAGTCATCAGTCAAAGTTTTTCAGCAAACACTGTAGGTTTTTAAGAAAAGGAGTGCACAAAAATGTTTTAGTAAATGTAGATCTTGATTATGTTTTTAATTTTTTTTCCTTCCTT
>JAOQGH010000077.1:5613487-5640399 GCA_025769975.1 Gallinago jamesoni
TTTTAAGAAAAGGAGTGCACAAAAATGTTTTAGTAAATGTAGATCTTGATTATGTTTTTAATTTTTTTTCCTTCCTTCATGTGCTGCTGCGACAATAAACCTAGTTTATTCTCTACCATCCTGGGTTGTACTTCCAATGTTACTTTAGCTATGCAGATATGTTTGTACTGATACCACTTTTTTTTTTAAAGAAAAATATTTTATCTTTAGTATCTATACTTACTGATGGATTCTGTAGGTACTTTGTAGGCAATGTGAGGGGGAGAAACTTTTAAAACTAATATTGACATTCCAAGGCACATGTGAGCCACTGCCTAGAGGAAGGAGCATCACAACTGTTGTTTTATGAAAGTAAATGGGAAAAACACTTATGTCGAACTGTAAAATAAACTCCTTGAAATTTATTTGGATACTGGTTCATAGGCTGGGAGGATTACTTGTTACTGTTCTGCTGATGAGAGAATTACCTTGAAGCAAACCTGAAACAAGCAAACTTGAGGAATAAGATTCCAGAGAACAGACCTGAAAATTAGATAATATATTCGCAAAAAAAAATGGGGCAAATATTTTTACATTGTGATCTCAGCTTCAATACCTTTCTTTTAATGTGTAAAGTAAATGCACCGGGGTAAAACCAGTGACTGTAAGAGAAAGGAACGTGAACAGCAGAAAATGAGTCAGGAGAAAAGAAGCACTGAAAAGCGATATTTTTTTAAATAAAAACTTAAAAAACAAAGACCACCAGGAGGCAGAGATAACAAAAGATGGGAGAAAGGTCCCCCAAACAGCATATTGAATTTTTTTTGGCCATAAAAGCATCCACAGGACAATAGCAGAGAGAAAGGGAAACATTACTCTTCAAGTATTTGTTGTAGCTAAGAGTTCCAGAGGCTGAGACCGTTCTTCATGGTGTGGGCTTCTCTTTTTTAATCATCTCTAGTGTGGCAAAAAGCAAAAAGCTTCTGTGGGAAAGAGCAAGAATAAAAGTTAAATTTAAAATACTTCCCTCCAACTCCATTGTTTACTTATATTCTTTATCATTGAGACTTGTGGGTCAAAGATCTGGGAAAAAAAGACATTTCCTACATTCTTTTAAAACAGAGATAGATTTCCATAGCACAAGAATGAAATGTCATTTTCGAAACAGCAAAATGGGGATAAAAAGTCATCTCAGCTACTGATGTCCTTAACTGATCTTTTTGGGTTTAGAAGGGCATCAAAAAGTTCTCACGCGAAGTAGGCAAATCAACTGCCACAAATCGACAGCAAAATGAACTCTATGGTTTTGGGTCTTCAGCCAGAGAACAGATGTGGGTTTCACTAGGGAGAGGTCGCAACATTTTTTATTTTATACAAAAGAATAACAAAACAAAAATGGGTAGTTCGGCACATTGTTGGATCCCTACAGATTTTATACTAAAATATTATGCACGTTCAAACGGCGTAACGCTGCAGAGGGTTTGTGCATCAAATGGACAGTTCTCAAAAAGACTGTGGGAATGTACCTACCTCCATTTTTTTCCAGTAAAACAGAAAAAAGAGAATACAAATTCTTCTGTCTATTAGCAACTCCCATCCTTCCTAACCTAAAATTCATTTCTTTGGCTAGGAAATAAGAAACAATATGTAGTTTCCTGTTTGTCTTAGGGCTATAAGAACCAGCGTTTGAATAGTTGCAGCATGGAAAGCCCAGGTTGATCCCAGATGGAGTTAATGCTCAAGGTAAATTAATTTAAATTGATTTGAAGTTGGTTTGTGGCAGCTGAGCTAGCATCTCTACCAGGACACTTCAGTGTGCTATGCAAACACCTCTGTTTTGAGCTACCTGAGGTGTTCCTACATAGTGATGGTTGGAAATGAGAACAGATGTCAGTCATCGAGCTTAGCAGACTTTTCCAGTCTCAATATTGAACTTAGAGAATCACAGAATGATATGGAGTTGGAAGGGACCTCTGGAGAACAACTGGTTCAACCCCCCTGCCAAAGCAGGTCCACCCAGAGCAGGTTGCACAGGAACGTGTCCAGGCAGGTTTGGAATGTCTCCAGAGATAGAGATTCCACCACCTCTCTGGACAGCTTCTTCCAGGGCTCTGCCACCCTCAAGGTGAAGAAATTCCTCCTCGTGTTTAGATGGAACTTCTTATGTGCAAGTTTGTGCCCGTTACTTCTTGTCCAGTCACTGGGCACCACTGAAACAAGACTGGCCCCATCCTCTTCACACCCACCCTTTAAGTATTTATATGTGTTGATCAGATCCCCCCTCAGCCTTCTCTTCTCCAGACTAAAAAGACCCAAGTCTCTCAGCCTTTCCTCATAAGAGAGATGCTCCAGGCCCCTCATCATTAATTGTTCAAATTTCACCTAATTTCCCTCCATGTGGCTTACGTGCTCTTGACCTAGACCCAGAGCTTTTGAAGATATAGGAAGTCATAAACAGACACAAAATTACATGTTTGTAAAATGTTTTTAAAGCAAAATACCTGTGGACACTATTGATTGCTTTACTTTGGAAGGAAATAAGAGACACTGAGGTGTAAAAAACTGAACATTAAAAAAACACGGATGTGCAAAAACTAAAATCACATCCTGCTCTTGTGGAAGTTGCTTAATGGTAATAGGATTTAAGCATGGATAAAAACTAAGGAATGCCAAGAGAAGGAACACAATTATGTTACTTTTTAGGTCCTAACCCAAAAATATACAGCACAAAGGCAAACTGTTGAGATTGATAGGATGCTGTTGTCAATGTAGCAGTCTGTAAATGGAATGTTTTAAGTATCTGTGTTCTTAAAGTCCTTAGGAACATATTCACGTAAAATCAGGCTATTTCAATCTTTTCTTTCTCAGCTGCTTTCATCAGAATAAAGTGACTTTTGTGCTTCACGAAATACTAGAACAAAGCAGATAGGTTCAGTAACCACAAAAGGAATTTCTTGAAATTATATTCAAGTAAATGAACTGCATCTCCTATAATTTCCTGTAAAGAGTGTAAATAATTCTGACAGCATTCAGCCTTACCCAGGCATCTTCTGTACTTATCAGATACATACTTTCTGTCACTATTTAGTCAGCCATTAACCGCTGTAGACTTCATTTTAAAAAACAGTGGTACCCCAATAGTATCTGTTATGCACTGTCACTTTCCTGGAAAATTCCTGCTTTTTATTTAAAATGAACATTAAGTGTCCCTACTCAAAAGATACTTAAATTGCAGCACTTACTCAGAACTGCAGAAAGCCTACCCGTTTTATAGGCACTTGCTCATCCTCAGCAAGAAGTACTGAACACTGATTCACTAGCACTATTTAGGAACCACACCTTAAAGTTCTTGTCATCGTTGTATTTTTTTTTAATATAATAGAAAAATAATCAGTTTGTTGTCATTAGTCTCACTACTGTTCTTGAAGGACAGGATTCTGTGTGTATTCACGCAAAGCTGAGTATAGAATTAGAGTTGAAAATACCAAGTTTATACCAGAACGTTCATGCATACAAACATCACCTACCCCTATATTGCTACACGTAAATCAATGGGAAGGATAATATTTCTTTACTCAACGCTTGGTAAAGGATTTTCTATTTTTTTTTTTAATCATCATGAAATCACAGGGACAATTGTGTGCTTTTCCTGTCTAAATCTGAGAAGGTTTGTTTATAGATCTTTACAGGAACTTTAGATTGTTTGCTAAATATAGATCCAGTCTAAAATAATGGGGGGGTTTTATATTGAATTTTCCTGTAACTGTTGACTTGTCTTTTTATTAGGAGAAGACAGGAAAAAAGCTCTAGACAGAAACACCACCTTTATTTTGAGAGAGTAGCATGTTGTAAAGTTTAGAATATTATATATAAACCCAGCATAATATATATCTTATTTATAAACCCTTTTGACACGTTTTGGGGTTTGATGTTTGAAAACATCACAACTATTCACCTGAATACATTTTTAAATCTGGATTGTTGACAGTTAAAGCCCAATATTGGGGCAAATGGTTTTAACAGCTCTCATAAGTCCAGCTCAACACACTCTGTTGTGATTAACTGGAAACCTCTTCACTTTCAGTCCTATTGTGAAAGAGATGAAATACTTTCTATAAGCTGTTTCTATGACTGTTAAAAATGCAAGCTTATCTTCATTTCTCTCTTCAACATATTCTTTACCTAATTAATTTATCACTATAAACTTCTAGTACAGATATATAAAACATTTTTAAAAGTAGTATGCACAGATATTAAGACAAATTATGTTCTATGTCTGGTTTCCTTTGCAATTTTTTACCATTTCGTATAGATTTATGTGGAGCAGGTTAGATTTTATCTCATAAGAAGAAGTTAGTTTGAGGTTTTATTTCATTCTGAATAGATTGTAAACCTAGGATTTTAATAATGGCTTGCATCCATTGAAATATATTGTTATACAAAACAAGAAGTTTTTTTGTCTCATTTTGGAGTATAATTTTAAAAGACTTTTCAATGTCACACACCTCTCAGTTAGACCTTGACGATTACCAATAAAGATTGGATAATTTAATAAGCACTGTCTCAAGCTCCCCTTGATGGAAGTGATATCTCTAGTCACAAATGATCAATCTCATGGCTTTACAACACTACTTTAGTGAAGAGAAGAGAAAGAAGATTGAGAAGATCATAAAATCATAGGATAGTTTACGTTGGAAGGGACCTTCAAAGGCCATCCAGTCCAATGCCCCTGCAACTAGCAAGGACATCTTCAACTAGATCAGGTTGCTCAGAGCCCTGTCTGACCTGACCTTGAATGTTTCCAGGGATGGGGCATCTACTTTTATGAAGTATAAAATGAAGTACAAATGCCAAATGCTTCTCTTTCCTCATTTAACCTCCTTCTTGGGAGTAGGTGACTTTCTTGTCTCTCCTCACAGAATGCCTTGCCAAGTAAGCCGTGCCTGAGACTTGCAAGAGTTGCTGTTCCTCACATTGGAGTGATCATTCACATTTAGGCATAGCAGGTTTTGGTCAGACTTTTCACATTGCCACTGCCGTTTCCTTGGTTTTATGGCATTCTTGCTTTTAGCAGTAATGCTGCCAGCTGTGGTAAAAGACAAAAAGTTGGACATATTTTGGGTTACTGTCTCCCATTGTTTGGTAGATATGAGCATTCTGGTATTACCAGTCACTTCCCTTTGCCTCTACCAAAGTAACTACACTTCTGGCCTCCCTTTCCTCTTGAGACCTCTGAAGTTTTCACTTCCTTGATGATGTGGTGGAAAGCTCAAAATGCATTATAAGCAGTGAAAAGTCTAAATATTCCACTCTGAAAAACTGTTATTGGCAGATGAGGGAGAAAAAGTCTCTGTAGCTTTCCTTGGGGACCAGAATTCAGCAAGCAAATAATATTTTTTCCACTGTTTTTCCTCTATATTTCACATGAAATTGTTCTTCAGACTGACCAGACTTTAGCGTCCCTGTCCCCTTCTCTTGGTGAGGATTCTGTCACAAGTCGGGCGCAGGTTCTCGGAAATTCCAGTGTGCTGGACTGTTATTATAGTCATAAACTACCAATTTTTGATTCAAACAACATTATTATACAGAATTACAATGAAACTGAAATTTCAAAGCATCAGTTTGGGTAAACCATGAGCGCTTCATCTCTTTGGCATCTTGTCCATGCACCAGCAAAAGCCACCAGGAGTTGCTGAGCAGGTGGATAAGGATCATGTCTCTGGGTGTTCGTGTCCGATCGCAGTGAGGTGGCCTGGCCTTGAGCAAAATCTTCTTTCAAAGGGAATGGAGCTGAATGAGCTGGAACTTTCCCATGAATCTCATTAGTACGTGTCCAATAATGGGGGAAGATCTGGCTTGAAAGGGCTGGAGAGCGGGGGTTTGTTCACTAAGATTTACTGCGGTTGTGTGGCTCTTTGTCTGCTTCCACCGCGCTGTTGTCTGAAGAGACTTTAGCTTTTGTGTTGTGAAAAAGATACAGCCAAGACTGAATCATTGTTAAATAATGCCTCTTTAGAATTAGTTTGGGAGTACAAAAACGGGGAGGGAAGGCTATTTAATGTTGTAGTTGGTAGACATATGAAACTAATTTACTCTCTGAATTGTAGTACCTGTCACACCGTAAAGCCTTTTAGAACTCTCTGAGAACTATTAATTTAACGTTTCCTGTAGGTAATACAGGATTTTTTTACCAGCTGTTCTAATTTTTTCTTCATATGAGTTTTGACTCACCTGTATTTATTTCTTAGGAAGTAAAGACTTGGATATGTTGTGAGAGATGGAAGCTTTACTTTGATATATACTACAACATACGTTACTTTTTGGGTGAAATGAAACGCATTCCAGGTCAGTTGGTAGTTACAGGCCAGTACTGAATTGAGCAGGACTCCCAGTATCTATGCAATATGAAACCCTGTAATTTTTACCTTTAGACACAGTATATACTCCAACAAACTTGATTAAGTCTTTTATAGTGTTAAATTTTGCACTTAGAACAATCAAAATCGGTTCTCATCATTTCTGTGTATGACTGCATGAGAAAAAAACAAGTCACACAATGTACCTTAATTAGATGTAATTTACATCTATGTGTCTGCCTACAAAATAAAAGTGAATAACTGTGTGATTGCAAACTACATAGTTCAGTTTAAAAATGCATGAGATGTATTACTAAGTTACTGCAGTAAAGCTGAATTAAACATATAAGATAATCTTTAAAATGAATAAGTAATGCAGATTTAATAACTTTTTTTAAAAAAAGAAAAGGCTCAAATACTTAGAAACTGTTGGCCCTCTAAGCTAAATCTTCATGTGGTTACAGAATATAGTTAAACATTTTAATGGTAAATTTCTTCTCCAAAATCGTAAATAAAGCATGCATGTTGATACTAACATCATCTACTAAAAGTCTTAATGTATCGCAGACAAGATGGAAACTTTTTTTTTTGCTATTTAAAATAAAAAATTAAGGTATCAGTGTACGTTCTAGTTCTTTCTTGTTTCTAAAACACTTGTGCCTTATAGTCATAAATCTCATTAAACCTTGTGAAATTTCACATTGTTTGTGACTTGAGAACTATTTCTGGGTTTGGATTCCAGTTCTACTGATGCAAACATGAACTTACTGAATTCTTGAATTCTCTCTCTATCCATAGACATTTCTGAGGGTGTGAGGGTGCATAAATGTTCAGAAGATGTGGGCCATAGAAGGATTTCCATCAAGATTTCCAGAGCTTGTTACAGATATGACCCAGTAAATTACTCCTACTATTCCCTTATTTTAATAGAATTCCTGCAGTGTAATGGAGAGCTGAACTGGAACACAATATGAAGGAATATACATGGATGATGTGTGTAAATATAGCCAAACACATTTTTATAATGTCTAATAGAGCTAATGTGCTGCAGAGATTGAGATACAACATTCTATGTTGTATCTGGCTGTTCTATTACACCCCGAAATTAGTCTATGAAGACCATCTACATGCATTTTTCCACTGACATTTATACACTTTGGATATGTAAATATCTATAGTATAAGTGTTGGTGTGTTACAAAATTGCTGGTATTAGGTACTCTAATTGTGGAAGTAATTAACACTTCTTTTGTTCACCTCATTATCATTTTTCTCAAACTGAGGCTCTATTAGCAGCCCATTCTGTATTAAGGATAGGCATCAAGTCATTACAACCGTTGACACAAGACAGCCTTGAGATGTGTGACACTAATTAAGTAAAAATCTCCAAGTTAAAAATAGGTTCCTTTTAGCTAATGAGGAATGGCTATCTACATAAGACAACATTAATTTTTTACTTCATTGATCATAAAGTATTGCTACAGTGTGTTGTAGTAAATCACCAAAAAAAATCATTAACAAAGCTTTTCTGTCTCTGCAAGTACAAAGAATATTAATTAATTTTGCTTCCTGAAAACAGAGCTGGTTTTTTTTCCCTCCTATTCCTACAGTTTTCATTGACAAATATTTGCAAATCCATTCTCCAAAAATAACCATGGAATATAAATTTGTAATAGTTTTGCTTATGTATAGGTACATAAAAGGACCTTCCTTTATATACTACATGCAAGAGCTTAGCAAAACTGTGGTTTAGCTTTTAATTTTTAGGGAAAGTCACAAGGAACATAAATTCTCTCTCTGGTTGTCTGTATGGTAAGTTTTACTGCACAAGTTGAAACTGCGGTCATTGAGCAAGTATATAAAAATAGTAAAATTCACTGATGTGTAACTATATTATACTGGGCAGTTGTGATGGAAGATTATAATGGTGCCAATTATTTTATTCTTGTTTTTAATCAAACACCACTGGCACACTGCGTTTTGCAAGAAAAAATAGACTTGATTTCTAAAGTAAGTTCACACTACACGTATCCTCTTGTGGGTTCTTCATTCTTCTTGCCTGCAAACACCAACCTGTTTTCTCTACAGCTAGATATTGTTATTACTATTTTCTGACTGCAAAGAGAGGGTTTTTGGATAGTTCATGTGAGATAATGCATTTTCTTCTATACTATGTAATTTTACAAGGTTACATTTTTCCATTTATGACAAATTCAAATGAAAAATTTTAAGGGTGAAATTTAGGAATATGTAAGAAGAATCAGAGGTTTAACAACTCTGCAAGACCTATTTCTGATATTTATATTCACAATTCCAGGGCTTTATGAAATGGGGAATGGAAAAGCATGATTTACCGTATTAACATGCTAGTAGGTCATATATACTTTTTTTAAGGCTATATATATATAAGCATGTATTTATAGTGTCCATAAAACAAAGATAGTTGTTAAATCAGGGAAAATGAAAGTCAGATAATAATGTGCAAAAAATATGAGTTTTCCAGCATCTAATGAAGCAGTAGAGAGAATAGAAGGTTTTGATTTAAGCAATAGGTAAAAAGGAAGGTATCTACCTTAACTTTAGTAAAGGCCAGAATTTTATAATCTCTTCTGTAGGGATGGAAATGTCTTAGAAATGCATGATATGCAAAGTACACTCTGTTGCCTTATTGCATAAAGATGCAGCCCAGCTGGCGATATCAATAGAGACATTTTCACTGACATCCGAAAAAATGCAAGTGCAAAGGAAAAAAAAATCCATTAAAACACATTTCTCTTTGGGACTTTAGGTCCCTGTCAGTTCCTCTGTAAAGTACAGTGATGTGCTGCATTACCTCTTCTCTAAAGTAATTTTCATTCTGATACACTAGAATCAGAATCTTTAAGCGCTATATATTAATAATATATTTATTAATTGATTTATTACATTATTACATTAATCTTCTGACACAGTGTATGAACTCTTTGGAAAGAATGTTGGAACGCTCCAGACGACTCCAGTCTCATTTTCTTTCCCCTTCTCTTTGCCTCTGCCATCATTTGTTCTTTGCTTTTTTTTTCCTCTAAAAAGAGAGACTGCAGAAAAGTTGGTGGGCAGAGAAGGTTTGGTGTTCCCTTTGTGACCGTTTCTCTTACCACCCTTAAGCTTGTTTTAAAAGAATATAAATAATAAGAAAAAAATCACATTATCATGCTATTCAATGCAGAAATGGTTAAATTTAGAGCTGCACAGTGCAAAAATACTCCAGTATTGTAGAACTCTTCTATTAGATGGGTTTTGGCTGAGATGGTCTTTTCTCCTTTTGGCTGGGTTTATTTTCAATTTTTGAGGTGACTTTTGGATGCAAAGTGTCCAAGCGCGTTTAGGAATCCAGGTGGATTTTGCTGTTATGAGCTGATGTTACTGTTACCGGTCTGATTACCTCCATGGCTTCTACAGCTTTAGTAGGTCAATTTATGTTAGGCAAACCCCAGTTTTAGTTGGGGTCCCGATCCCGGTGGCTGCTTTTGCCCCGATCACCTGAAGGAGTCGGTAGATTCTAACTCCAGCTCCGAGGAACTATTGGATAAAGATCCGAAGCTGAGCTGTTTTATAAAAATATCCTCTCACTTTTTTTTTTCCTCTTTGTCAGCCTTTATTCAACCTTCAGCATCTTTTTTCTCCTTCTCTCCAGTGGCTATGAGCTACATTACAGTAGAAAAGATGAGTCCTGTGGCTCTGTTAATTATTTACATCTGTGTAGCGAAGATGAGCAAGTGCCTGCCACACAGAAAGAAGGGAAAAGATAACCAAAGGGAAGGGGGTTGCTGGAGAGTCATCTCAAACAGAGCTCCTGGCTGTGTCCTCATAATGGGAGTATGCAAATAATGTTTGCATTTTTTAGACAAAAAAACTATTTAAACAATCAAAGTTATTGTATAATATTAGATTTAGACTGTCTGCTGTTTGCTTTTCTCTAGTACTTACGAAAACACACCAAGAAAGAAGAAAAGGCAAGCGATTGTAGGGCGTCATAAACCTAATATCCATATGCTGTGTTGTGCACCTGTGGGTTCATTTGTATATAATTCTGGTGCCAGTGTTAAAAGCCCATCACAGGGGTATAGAAATTTGAGTTTTGTGTGCTGCTGGAGGCTTGTTAAGCTTTACAGATAGATATAGCCTTTTGAGCTATTTTGTCTACAATAATACACAAATTTGAAAACCATCCTTTGGAAGTGAATTTCAATGTGTTTGCTTTCTTTCTTGTATTATGAGTTTTTGACTGACTAAAGTATACATCGGCACTTTTAGCACAAGCTTAAGGTCAATGCAAACCTTTGATTGGATTTGGAAAACTTTGGCTTGGATCGCTGTGGTTCTTCTCCCTGTATAAAGCCCAATGAGTCAAAGCCCGCTCTTAAAAAGGGAGGTAGATCCCAGAGGGCTGATGGTGTCCACATCTTCTGTCAATGAAGATGAGGAGACATGAGACACGGTGCTGGACGCTTCAGGGCTCTGGAGTAATGCAGAGCACTGATTTTCAAACTGTGAGGACTCAAAGCCATCTTTTGATTTTTGAAGTTCTGCATTACCTCTTGGGTTCCTGTTTGTTTCAGTATTGCTTTCTGCAGTCTTTAGCAGTCTCACCTCTTACATTTGGCCATAGGTTATGAGGACGTGCTAGGAATATATTGATTCATTTCCACGCTCACAACCCCACTGGCTGCCACTGGTTTTATTCTCTCACATGAAATATTCTGGAGACGGTGTGCTGTGTCTGTGAGGTCAGAAATTGCAGCTCTTCTGTCACAAACAGCACAATACTTTGTCTGCTTTCCTCTTTTCAGTTGTCCACATCCTACTGTGTTTATTGTTCTTCTTTTATGGACAGCTGAACACTTGATTTAATTGAAGGTGACTTCAAACTTATATTCATTATTAGCCTACATGATTGAATAAAGCATATGGATAAAAGTAGCAATGAATAAGGGGTTGCTTATGATACATAAATCCTTATTAAATATGAAATTCTTTCTTTCCATATATATAAGATACCAAAGAGTAAATCTTTTAAGAAATATCTGTAAATTTGCCCCGGCGTTTCAAAGTCCTGGTATTAAAAGTGTGCATCTAGTCTGTGTGAAAAATTACTTTTTAATGCAGTTATGATACTATGGGATACCATGTGTGTTTAATTTACACTTTACACATTAACCTGTAACTACAGAAATTAATACTTTTGCCCTAAGCCTTAAATATCATGCAGTATGTCTTGGCAGGGTCAAAAACTCGACTTTAAGATGTTGTGATTTCAAGTTTTATAGAAGATAAACATTTTGAAAATCCTTGGTTATCTATGGTGAACTGGGAAAAAAATAACTTTACCACCTGTGAGGATGATTTCTCACACTTTTAAAACTATAACAGATATTTTTTGTTTCTTTGGCTGCATGTGTAGGTTGCTTCTTCTTCCGAAGACCTATGTTAAAGGATAAATACTAAGTTTTTCAATCGATTCCTCAATCTTAAATACCCTATTGCACGTCCTGAGCCCACAGGGGTTCCAGCAATACTATGGAGGGGAGTTAACAGGGAGAAACAGGTCTCACAATCTTACAAGTGTGTTTGATGAGATACATACTGTATTGTACCACAGTGGAGTATTTTCATTTATCCAGAGAGATCCTAAATACTTCCCATATTTATCCAGAGAGATCCTAAAAGTTTTGTGGATTATTCCTTCTTCGACTTTGGGCTATTTTGGCTTATTTATACTCATTAATCAACTTCATTCAGTAATACCACAGACAAGACCTAGGTAGTTGTTACACCAGAACTTCTCTAGAAGGATATGTGCTACAGTCAATTATTTGCATCAACATTATCAATTTTATCTTTATGTCAGATTCTGTCCACTTCTGTGTTGGTGCTTTTTTACCTGCAAAGGTACGAAATACCTTTTCCATGGTTCCCGCCAAGAGTTGAATTCAAAGGCCAATGAACCAGTGGAATAAGGTTTTATTCAGGGTAACTGCTCACTGTGGAGATGGTTGACTCCATAGAGAGCAGGATGGATCTGTACATCACTGATGGACAACACAACTGGTGATTCTGAAGGCATCCCACGATTTGGTATAATTGTTTCTTCTGGCTGAGGACAGTCCAAGATTGGAGCTGCTGGAAAATTACTAGTCTTCAAATAGATTGGATGCAGTGATGTAAAAGGATGCACCACATTTGGCTGCTTCGTCTCTTATTTACCTCACTGACCTGAGCAGTTGAAAGGAAAAAGAGCTTTGTAAAAATTTAGCTGAGAAAGACGAAGGTGAAAAGGTTTAACTCAGAAGTAGCAGCTTTGATGCTTTTTTTGGTAACGGTTGTCAAATATGAACATCTGTAAATGATTTTGCAGTAAGAGGGTGTGTATGTTTTACTGTAATTTAATAACTATTTGTAGCCCTTGAATTTGTGCTGGCCACCCTAGCATGTCCTCTTTTTGTCTGGATGTCTCTACAGTCTCTGCAAATATCTTTTATTCATGTTTTGTAACAGCTTTTTTACCTTTTCTTATTTAACTGTCTGTTAAGGGGCAGTTACACCAAGGAGACAGTTAGACATCCTTCTTCCTGAGCCATAGTCTCTTGAGGTGCACAGCACACCGTGAGCAACCCTACTTCCATCCTCTTCGCCCTCCAAGCAGTGTCCTGGTGTGAGGATTTGAAACACTGAGACGATGCGTTACCCTAATTGCAGCCAGTAGTTTTGACTACTTTTCCACCAACTGGCAAGTCTAGGAATTATTGTAGGTTTTGAAGAGAAGACAAGACACCATCCACCTTCTATATTCTTAGCATTCTTGCACTGATGTAAAATACACTGAGATTATTTTGAAGAAGAACACTTTTAAATTCCTTTTCCCAAAGTTCACTTGATAACACTGTCAGAAGTGGCTGTCTGTTAAAGGGAGCGGGAAGAGGAGTAAACAAGATAAAAAGCTACTCATCTTTATTTGCATTAGACGTTTCAGCCTGTGCAGCAGCTGGGTAGGATTCCGTGGGAAAAGCACGTGCTGCTCAAAGGCATCGCAACATGCAGCTTTGTTTAGCTGATTTTTTTTATTCATGGAAGGTGGTAGGAATTGTGGGCAGGGACGCCTTGGGAGGTGCTGGCTTTTTCCACTGACAGTGGCAGGTGACTTGAGATCTGTTACCTTTTAGAGCAATTTTGCAGACAAAAGTCTTCTACAAAATGAGGCACAAGTCTTCTATAAAATAGTGCTTTTTTGGACTGAAGTTCATCTTCATTTGTAAGGCAAGTTGCGTTCCATAGCTTCATGCTTCTAAGGAAACAGAAAGTATGTATGAATTTATCTTAATCACATGAGTAAGTTACTTGCTTCATAGAATCATGGAATCATAGAATCGTTTTGGTTGGAAGAGACCTTTAAGATCATCAAGTCCAACCATTAACCCAGCACAGCCAAGTTACCACTAAACCATGTCCCTCAGCACCACATCTATACACCCTTTAAATACCTCCAGGGACGGTGACTCTACCACTTCCCTGGTGGAGTCCAGCCTGTTCCAATGCTTGACAACCCTTTTCCATTAATCAAGGATATAACTGGTGTCGCTCCATCGGCGCAAGGTGGGAAGGTGGAAAGGTCAGAGGAGGGGAGCAGGATGCTGCACCTCATGCCTTGTTGAGCTTTGCGGTCACCTGCTCTGCCTGCTCTGTGCCAGTGTGAGTTACCCTTCTACAGACACAGGCACTGGAAACTGCTGAAAATTGGTCTTTGGTGAGCCCATCCTGAAAGACGAGCAGCTTCCTGACATGTAGCATGGTAGAGAATATTTATAATTAAAGTTTTCTAGTCGGGATAAGTTTTTTTTTAAGTTAGGATTTTTGTTTAGCAGGCTGTGCTAACATCTATCTGTATTTGTTTAGAAATCGTGAATTCCCCCCAGAGCTCTCCTTTGCTTTGTCCTGCTGACTTCAAGAGCCCAGAGCTGCCAAAGCTGAGATTTTCCCACTTATAAGGGAGCTTTCAGCTACTGCCTGTGATTTCTGTCCTTCCTCTTGGAGTTAGTGCCTGGGAGAAGGTGAAAGCATATAGCACTTGAGCACGCTGCGTCCCAGGGTATATTTCCCTTGAGGACTGTTACAAGCTGTCAGACTTTAGCGCAGGCTCAAGGCTCCAACACATGCAATTTAAGCTGTTTCCTGAAAAAAAATCCACACCTTCAATCTCCGTCTAGCTAATTGTATCCAGTGTATAAATTATGATTCATCCTCTAAATGAGCTAAACCCTTCAGACCTCTAAATGTTCTGTGCAGTGTGTTAAAAATCTCCAAGTCTTTATCATGTGAAATTACGTTTGGGTTGATGTCTTTGATTTTTATTTTTTTTTTTAATCAGTCAAAATCCTCCCTAAGAGGTAAACAAAAGAGATCCTCAAAAAAATCCCTGAACTTCTGCAGAAATCCCTGTACTTAACACTTCGGAGATAAGGTGACACAGAGTGATTGGAGCCGGGATGGTATCCCAAAGGGAGCAGTCACAGCATCCTTATCCTCTCCCTCCCGTCCCATACTGCACAGTTTCAGAGGCAGATTCCTGGGCTGCAGGAACAGTTTCTCTGATCTAATGCAGCCATAAATGTGTAACATTTATATGTAATTTAATAAATATCTAAAATTATCTATATAGCACAACAGTGCGTGTAAATACTGGTACCTATTATTCTTGATATGACTCATGATATGATATTCATAAAGCAACTGAAAATTTTATTATACTTTTTAATGTTTGCAAACACCTGTATTTTTGGGACTCTCTGACCCATTGATTTCCTTTTAATTGCACTAATAATTTCTCGATGGTTTTAATTCTTCTAAATACAGCAATGATAATGCACTGAAAGTCTGCAAAATAGACTAATACATGGAGTGTTGCCATTAGCTTTAAAACGGAAATGCGATGTAGGACTCGTTTGCCTTGTTGTAGATATAAAAATATGCATAAGAAATTTTCTCTGTATTTTTTAGGTCCCGAGGAAGCAGATTTCCAGTGCCCCCCGAATTATGTTAACTGCATCGGTACGAACAAGTGCATTCACTTGTCCCAGCTCTGCAATGGTGTCTATGACTGTCCTGATGCGTATGACGAAGGAGTCCATTGCCGCGGTAAGTAAATTTGTGGAGGAAATAATGCTTTATCCTGAAGTCTTCTGCTATATTGCGTTGGGTTTAGGGTTTGTGTTTTTTTTGAGTTCAAAGAAAACCAGAACTTTCTTATTCCTGGGAATACATATAAAACAAAAATGGATTGTTAGAGATATGTTTTAATGTATGCTTCCAGCTGGAAGGGAGCAGATTTAGATTGGAGATGAGGAGAAAGTTCTTTACTGTGAGGGTGGTGGAACACTGGAAAAGGTTGCCCAGGGAGGTGGTTGAGGCTCCATCCCTGGAGACATTCAAGGTGAGGTTTGATGAGGCCCTGGGCAACCTGGTCTAGTTGGGGGTGTCTCTGCTGACTGCGGGGTGGTTGGACTAGATGGCCTTTGGAGGGCCCTTCCGTGGGGTCCCTTCCATCCACCTGGACGATTCTATGATTCTATGATTTTTGAAATATTTCATTTGAAGCAAATGCAAGTAAAAAGTCCATACAGGTTTCCAGACTTTGTCTTTAACAATTACTGACCTTGTGCGATGGAAATGGTTATACAAAAAGAAGGATGAGGAAACCCTTTCTCAGGGAGCAAAGATTGGGTAGCACACTATTCACCAGAATGTTTTTTTTTTCCTTATAACTTCTCATGAAACAAAAAAGCCAATGAAAAACACTAAAAAAATACATCAGATTTGGTTTAAGCATTATTCTGCATTGAGGACTTGCTTTTGAGGGGATTTTATTCTTACAGTCTGTTTAGGAGAGTAGTTACCAAATTTTGTCAAGGAGAAATCTTAATTAGAAATTGGTGGAGGTCAACTTTTTTAATATCTCAACTCTACTACTCAGAAGACTTATTAAGGTCTGCCTTGGGGATAGTTATAAGGTTGCCATATTAAGCCCAAATCTTGGATACCATGAGTCGTTAACATGTCAGTTATTCTCCATCAATAGACTTTATTGCTCAGATTGTTGATGATTCTCAACAGATCTCATGTTCAAAACCAGAAACACAGGGACAGGTCTTGGGGCTTCTGCTGCAATCCAATGTGACAATATATGGTAAAAGATACAATTAATGGTATAGTTCAGAAAGTTAAATTAGAATTTAAAAGTTCATGTGGACAGGTTTCCAGAACTGCCACAGTAAAATCTAAGCCAGCACCAAAAATAAGTCATATGGAAAAAAAAAAGCACAAAAAACCCCAAAAAAGAATGAAAAAAAATGCCAGCTGGAATTAATCAGTATAATACTGCTGACTTCACAATACTACAAGTAGTTATTTTTATATTACCAGATGAGGATACAGGCTGTCACAAAAAAATGACAATTCTTATTCACAGTGATAGGGATAATTTCTTTTATTGAAGGCTCTACTTTTGTACAGTCCTTGTTCAATAAGCAGTATGCAAAATCAAAATTTGTGTCAGCATAATGATTTTAGCACTGGTTCCAGCACCCAAAAAACCCCAAACATTAAACTGGGCAAAGCAGCATTTTGGCCCATCCTGAAGCTTTCTGAAGTTGAAGGTGAGTGTTTTCAGAGAACTCTTCAAATGCATATTCCTCAGTATTTCATAGAGTTGTATAAATTAACCTGGATTAAATGATACATGATTACAAACCTTCAGTGCTGAAAAATTATTGTATTATTACTATCTTATATTTTTATTGTATTTAAACTCTTTAAATCAGGAGATCAATGGAGTCAGAAGAAAAAACCCAACCATATGTAGGACTATGTATATGTAGCCTATGCTTTGGAATGTGATAACACATAAAATACCTAATCTTTATTCATACTCTTTTAGTTAATGCTCAAATACACCTTGTAAGGTTCATATTGATTCCCACACCTTTTTTATTATCATATATGAATATGAAAACTTCCCAATGGTAAAATTAATGTCTGCTGTAATAAATTACCATAGAATTTAGTAAAATATACTAAACAAAGATTTTCTGTAAACCACCCAGAACACATGGATAATGAAGTTCTTTTATATTATATTTTATTAATAATTTAATATTGTCTCCCAGTGTCTCATCTAGTAAATGGTTAACAACTCATTAATATTGATTTTTGTAGCAATTATGTATTTTAACATGCTTATTAGAGGCAGTTCTTGACATTATTAGTGGACACATTTCTATAAACAAAGCCAAAGGATATAGAAAATAATAATTTTACATTATGATCATGTGGTTTGATGCTAACTGCCATTAACGTCTCATTGTGCTACATTCTTATGTATTAGATATTTGGGATGGTTGCAGTATAGAATTATTCTCTCTCTCTATAAATACATATATCAGAACAATGCATGGGGAATCGTTGCGTAATTGTGTTGTACTTTTTCTATGTCCTAAATATGCAAGGCATATATTTAGATCATCTGTGTGGCCAAATGCTGCAGAGTTGCTTCAGAAGCTCAGCTGAATAGTAAGCTTTTTCATGATATGATTAACAAAAAAGGCATTCTGATAATTTCATTAACGTTCTTCATATGAAGTGTTTGATTGAAGAAGAGAATAGCGTTTTTAAAGATTTAATTGCAAACAACTCAGTTGGTCACCGAGCTGACTATGTGAAAATACTCTGTCGCTAGTGCTGCTGATAGCGTTGTGTAAATAAGTCACGGTCTGTGCACCAGGAAAATAAGTTGTGACACGAAGCCTGGGGTGTGTGACCACGGCAAAGAACGTTTCGGTGAACAGGGCACACAGCTCCACAGGAGCGAAAGCTTCTAATAATGGTTAAGAACTAACGGAGTATGAGCATTCAGTACCTGGAACTATTCTAATTTCTTTCTCTAAATTTAACATTCTTACCTTAATTCATTATATCATGATCTCTGAGAGATATATTCAGGCCTGCACCTATTCCTGGGCAAGTAAAAATATGATCATATCTGCAGTGTGAAATGGTAATGTATGTGAAATTTCAAGGAAATAGTAGTAAATACAATGACATTCCTGTCTCATCATCTTTTATTTCAGGCACATATGCATTTTTGCTGGTGAATGTAATGCATAAATTCAGGAGGGGTTGTGGCAATATGAAATAAAAAATGTTTTATTATGTACGGTTGTTTCACATTATGTGTTTCAATGTCCTTCAGAGGAGAAGGGGGTGCATAGTTCACTGAAACTGAAATTCACAGCGTAAAATAGTGAGAAGACATCCACGTTTGGTCATTTTGGATTCTTTGTTATTTTTTAACTAATTAAAGAATGCTTTAGAGAGGTGCATAAGCAAGGGATCAAAATATATATACTAAACCCTCCCATAAAGCGTGAGCTGGGGCTGGGGCTGTTCAGCTTTCTGAGATTCACAAAATAATTTAATCCCCATCCAGTCACGCTGAATGGGGAGTTGGTGCCCATCACCTATTTGGAGGCTTGATAAGCCTTAAATAAAGTTTACCATTGCCAAAAGTAGACCCAAGCTTGAGTGGTTCTGGCAGAGGAAGGATCCAAAACTGCTCTTGAGAATCAAGTTTCTTTCTTTAACATAGTTCTTCAGGTTTCTTTTGAGAGCCAGGTCTTTATCTCAGTTGTATTTTCAGCCGCTTTTAAAGCTCAGCCATGCAATGAGCTGAAAAGTCTTCTGCCACAGGAGACTCACTAAATTATTGCAAGCTGAACTATTTGGCTCTAGGTCATTCCTTCCCATGGCTCATCCCAGTCCTGTGTGGGGTTGCTGGGGGCATCTTTGATACAGGACTGGGACTGGGTCTGGCTGTGATCGGATAAAGTAGGTGTCATATGGCTACAGCTTGCCCCAGCCTCTAATTCTGTGGTCTTTTGAAGGTTAAAATACCTCATTTTGTTCCAAAGGCTTTAGGAACAGATTAGACAAATATCCGCTATGGATTAGACGGAGTAACCTGGCCTTGAGCAAGTAAAGGATTAGATATATCCTTAAGATAATTTTGAGAGAATTGCAGTCACTGTGAATCTTAGAAAGGGTTTTTTGTAGGGCTGCAGAGGTGATCTGTGCAGTTTTATAAATCAGTACTTATATGTATGTATGTATGTATATATATATGA
The DNA here is from genome assembly GCA_025769975.1 of Gallinago jamesoni. Lineage (NCBI taxonomy): Eukaryota > Metazoa > Chordata > Aves > Charadriiformes > Scolopacidae > Gallinago > Gallinago jamesoni. Next base: position 5,633,030 of record JAOQGH010000077.1, read on the forward strand.
CAGAAAATTGAAGGTAATACAACAAACTTGATTTTCGGTCTGTCTCTGAATTAGAGCTGTAGAACATTAGAACTTTTACAGAGTAAAGAAATGTCCTTTTTCACTTAACAGACTTAAAGAATAAGTTATTATGAATAGCTGCTGGAATAGTTATGCTAAAGTTCTGGATACCCCAGTCAGAAAATGCTAAAAGAATACTGAAAACAAAATGCAAATACTCTGCATACCTTTGGCTTATGCCAATTTATCATAAAATGGAACATTTTTGTAACAATTACTGAGAAGAAAAACTGATGTGGAATTAAGAGGTCCAGATAAGAGCCCAGTGAAGGCACTAATTGCACACTGATGCTCTGACTTTAGTGTTGAAGTATATTTTGCATTATAGTGCAATAGCTGTTGCATGTCTGTGGACTGTGTTTATATTATGCAGTGGGAATACTGCAGCAAGGTTGGCCACCCTACTTGACCAGACGGAATAGTAACAGCAGTAATAGTCTGTATGTACACTTCTCCAATGGACACATTCATCATATACATTGGGGTCTCATTGAATAGACTTCTCTCCCAGCCTTGAGATGGATTGTGCTCTGTATTTCTTTGTCTTGAGGATTGACAAGGGCTTTGGGAAGGGTAGGCTGGAGGGATTCCCTGGAAGTCTACCTGCACTAACACCCTGAAGTGCAAAGAGTTGAACAGTTTCTTGAGGATGCTGTATCTCATTCTAGTTGCTTCTACTGATTACCTACCTGCAGTATCTGGCCAGTATCCTGGCTCTGTGACATGCAGGAGTCACTGGACCAGGGCTCAGCAGAGCTTAGGATGTTGATCTTCCTGGCTCTGATTCCCAGCAGCTCCTCACTGAAGATGGAGTTGCATGAAAAATAGGCCTGTGTCTTTTCCTATCTGAAATAGTAATTATTCAGATTGCTTATACCATCTCATATTGAAATTAATCATAATTGAAAGACTGCAACATCTATTAAGGCTTGCTATTTGGAGAGTCATTATACATAAGGTGATTACCTGGTTGTCTACCTCTCTGCCTACCTAGCACCGTCGACAGGATGAGCTTGGTCATACGGGAGAATCTGCCTTCCCTTCAGAAGACTAAATATCTTATGAAAATAACTTCACATTTTTGTTTGATATATTAACTAGGTGTAACCCAACATCTTTTAGTAGGTTAATTAAGATTAAGAAAATCTAGTAGAGATCACAGAGGTTACTTGAGATATTTTGTTTTTTAATTAAAACTGGGATTTTGACTGAACATAACAGAGTCCTTCCAGGTCTTCAGATTATTTGGATCTTTGTTAACTGTGATCTGAACCATAATCTAGTCAAAGAAATATGCAAAGTCAAACTCTGGATCATTTAGTATTAAAAAAAACACCAACCACAGAACATGCATACAGAAGATTTGGCTGAATAATTGTTATGTTTGTAGCAGCCTATAATCAGAGTATTATTTTTCTGTTTAGGCTTTCTGAATGAATTGTTATCATAAGGCAAAGATAAATGCTTCTATTACCGAACCATGTTTTTGTTCTGGCACTTCTACAGCTGGAACACTGGGAAATTTTAAGTAGTATTTACCAGGGAGGAAAATAAAAATTTCAGAACTTTATAGAAACTTTTGGCCTTTCAAGAGTGAGGCAAAATTATAAAACTGGAATTTAGCATTTAGATCCTAGTCTTCTTTTTTAACAAGGTAACCAAAAAAAACTAAATTAGTCTCAAATTAGAAAGGTTCCCAGCATTTTCTCATGAGACCGTTTCTGGAAGTAGTGCACACCTGCAAAAGAAATCCCTGTGAACTCATTTGGTTTATTCTGACAAGCTTTAAATCAATCATCCTTTAAGACACTGATGTGCAAAGTGTCACACCAAGTTACTGCATCCTTGAATCCCCGGGAAATCTCACAGTGCTCCTGAGGTACCAGTGGGGCTGCTAAAACCATCAGGTAACATTTGAAATGATTCCCTCTGCAAGCGCTCTGCTTCTGCATCAGGCTTTTTACTTGTGGTTGTAAGATAGAAAAGAGAAAAAAGTGTAGGCACTAAAATAAGATGATTGTAGGTATTTTTGCTTTGGAACAGAGCTGCTAGTAAGTTACTACATTTGTCTGGGGAAAGGCTTATTTTGCTTTTTTTTTTTTTATTTTATTGTATCTCCTTCTTATTTTACCATCCAAATATCCAATTTCTTGTATATTACTCTCTTTCCATTTTTTTGCCTTAATAGAACATGATGCGGCTCACTGAAATTAGTCAAGGTCTTTTAGTCTATTCTGCTGTCAAGGCAAAGAAGTCATGGGCTCCGTGATTTAATAACTTTCTATCACAAAATCCCGTTGCAGCAAAGCAAATGAAAGGTGTCTGCCAAGGGATAGACGTTTGAGTGACGTGATTTCATCCCACCTTTTATGGGCTGTCACTAAAAGAGGCCAGAACATACAAATGAACACTATTGTTAAGTTATCAGCATTGTCAGTGTGGCAAATTAAGTGCAGAATTTAAATGTTTCACCATATTTTATAATAATATATGATAAATGATCATTATATATTACACAGTTTGTATGGAGTGTTGTGATCTTGTCCACTGAAGGAGCGATGTATGTCTTGTCTTCTCCCAATCGTTATTTCCATTTCGAGTTGCAGTATACGTTTACCTGAAAGTAATTGTTCGATAATGTTCCTTGCTGGCAAAAATCAAGTGTTGGTCAGTTATGGCCTCCCTGAATACAAATACTGATTATTTTTCCTATTTAGCACATGTGTTAAATACATATACTTTCTTCAAGTCATGGAAACCAGGTTTACACTGGGAAAGCAGTGTTGAATGGTTGCGCCATGGAGTTCTTTTCAATCTTCCTTATGAGAGAGGAGAGTAAAGATTTTAACTCAAATATTTCAGTTTTTCTATGATTCTATTGCCTAGTGAAATGCACAAAGTGTAGGAAACATGCTAATATATGATATTTTAAACAAGATTATGGTAGTTAAGAGGGCCAGTTATTCGTGGTGGTAGTTAACTGGCTTGTGTTAAGGGCTACACAAACCTGATGAAAACAGCTACAGTCAGTGTTACGGGGGTGCGATGGAATGATCTGAGAAAGCTTTGTTCTGTTTTCCAGGGATTTAGGTTAAATGGCATTTATTGTTGCCTGCTGTTGTTGTTGCCTGCTGTTACTGTTTTGAGGCTGCCCTCTATTGAGAAAAGAAAACAAACATTTCAACTCTTACTATAAGCATCTCCTTTTCAGTTTAATTCAACAATTTTTATTTTCTTTCTGTTGATTAGTGTGTATAGTTACCTGATTATTTTTCCCTGTTACAGCTAATAAAACTCTTTAAGGAATTGTCTTATGTAAGAAACGTAAGATGTTTTCTGTACAAATAAATTTCAAAGTACTTTTATGAAGATATATACCCTGGGTAGAATCTCTCTATCAGGAGTTCCAGGTGTATTCACATGGCAAAACAACTGACACTTGGAAACTCACCCCGCAAGCAGGAATCGGAGCTGCTGCCTGGCTCCAGTTAGTTCCCATCAGAGTATATCCTAACTGCATTTTCCATATATATGTGTTGGAGACAGCTTTTCAGTGAGGAGAAACAAGGGCCTGACACCAAATGCTTACAAAACACAAATAACCTTGAGGTGGAGGGAGAATCGATAGCACAAGGTTTATCTTCAGCTGTTGTCTCTGATTTTCAGGGTGCAGGGGGTAGCTCAGACATACTGAAATCTTATTTAGGAGGAGTAATGCTTTTTTCAGTTTCCTTTTGAGCATTTTTTTCCTTTTCCAGGATATACAGGAACTTTAAAATTTACACTAAAAATAGCGTAAGAATTCAATTAATACTTCTTCCATTAACTAATAGTAAAATTATATCTGATGAGGAAAAATGCATCTGAGGCATCCGTCTGCCAATAGAACGTGTTATTATTAAATTTCTGTGGCCTATTATTCCAGTGACATTATTTGCCTATTACTCATATCAACTGAGTTTTAAAATAATTGGGCAACCTGGTGTTTGAAGTGAGGAAGAAAATTAAGTGAAAGGCACGTGTGCTGAAAAACGTGGCTTGTTCCTTCTAAAGCTATTCATAAAGTTGACCTGAATTTACAGAACAGTATCAAACTGAAGACAGAAAAGAAGAAAGAAAAGAGCAAATTCCGGGGCCAGTCAATTTGTCAGAAGTGCAGTTGTCAGTTTTCTGCCCCAGGAGTCCTCAGCCAAGGTAAATTATGAGACTTGGTTTCAAGTTCTTTCACTCCCTGCCTGAAGGGATTTGACTTCCCTACTCCTTATCTTCCCAAGGTGAATAAACAAACCAGCAAACAATAAGATGTTCTGCGTGGGGGGTGCTTCAGCTCCTCATGGTGCTCTTCTCTGTGGAATAAACAGTTAAACATTTATTAGAGCAAATACTCGAAGCACCAGGAGGATTCATTTCAACTCTCATGGCAAAGAGTCAATTCTGGTCTCTCGCTTGTCCTCATCTCAGCAATTGGTTGTGTCTTGTTAATGGAATTCTGGGATTAGGGTGGTCCTGCCTGGAATACATATACCTCTAACAAAAAATCCACCTTCCTGCCTATATATATATGGTATACACCGTACCCTGCCTTTCCACACGGTACAATTTATAGCTGAAAAGAAGAGAACTCATATTTTTTTCTTCTTGTCAAGGACCTTAACTTCTTACCACATCCCACTTCTTGCATTTTGCAATTTTAAGCTTGTGAAACTGTAAAATCAAAAAAAAGTCTAAATCATTTTCAAATTGTGTAATGTAGTTAAAAAATTAAAAGTTTCCAACATTTCTTAGACTATGATAAACAAGTCAAGATGTCAGCAGTGATTTTAAGTGAGATTGATAGTAGTCAGTGGTGTGAAGAAGTTTGCTTTGACACTTTGAGAAATAACTTTTGGTCTTCCACTCAGAAGCAAGAAGATGCACAGAACATAGAAAAACTGATTTTCAGAATTCATTATATCCTCTCTGGAAGGTTTCAGTTATCTTTTCTCCACAAAAAATCTGTGTCAAGAAAGTGTAACTTAGTCTTTAGCTCACAGGAGTAATGCCTATAATTTGAGTTATCTGTAAAATGTACAGATTAAAATATTGAGAGATGAAATGGAAGGAGTTAAAAATTGCACAAGAAAGAAAGGAAAAACGTGGTGCCATGGGAAAGTACAGACAATAAAAGGAAGTAAAAAGAATCACTGGAAGCAATCAAATAAGAAAAAAAAGTGGGAAAATACGGAGACCAGTCAATAACAAGGTTGAGTATAATCCTTTATACGAGGGCTAGTAAAGCAGACCTATTTTAAGCCAGTGCTTTCTGGAAATATGTGCGTCGAAGAGTGGGAACGTGTTTCCACTGTGCTTGACTCAAATAAGAAGAGTTTGCCAGGAGACTCTGCAGTCTAAGAATATTTTCTCTGTTGGGAAAGCAGGTGTATTGAAAGCACCAGTGCTGTGCATGCAATAGCATCAATCTTTACAGCTCACCATCATTTCTTTCTTCACTTGAAGCTGTGTAGTTCAGAAAATTTTCAGATGATGTAAAATGATACTGATAGAGACTTCAGTCCTCTTTGCTAGATAAATTGTAATGAATTTTAATGCATGTGAAGCACGTACGTACTGGTGGCATTTAGTACTATACACAGATGAAGATTTTCTACTAATATTGTCTTTTAAATCCCATACATTATGCCAAGTAAAAACAGACCTAATTTACTGTTCTTTGTGCAGATGATGTCCTCTCAAGTTAACAAGTTCATTAACAACTTCTTAAGTGTGAAGACCCTTGTTAAAAAACTTTTAAAATAAGTAGTGTGTGCAAGAATATTAATTAAAGAAAATAAATTAGGATGAGACTTGACTCCTACTGGAATTAATAGCAACATTGCCATGATTTTAGGCTTCCAGATCCAGCCTATCCAAACCAAAAAATGTGATTAATTTTTTTTTTAATCACTTGTATTCAGGTGCTGTTTAAGCTTTTACATGTGCAATGGATGCAAATTCTTCACATGCAAAAGTATTTGGTGTTTTGTTTTGGTTATTTTTGTTTGTTTGTTTAAGACATTAGGAAAATGGTACATCTTGAGAAGGATGAGCCCTCTTTGAAGTTCAAGATGTGACCGTGATCCACTCTGTGCAAAACAGTAATATTTTCTGGCTGTTGTAGTTGTATTGGCTGCTCTCTGAGCATCTCTTTTTTAGCTGTGGGATATCATGTGGTAGAACATACTCTACGAAATCAAACTTTCTGAGACTATATTTAGCATCCTCTAAAATAATTTTTGTCCATCCAGTCATTCTTAAAATCCATTCACATGTAGCAAAGTATTAAAAATGCTGTTCGGAAGATAGGATACCTTATATGGGGAATGGATTAGTGGAGCAATGGACCATTGTCAGCCTTTCCATTTTCTTGAAGTGATGACCACTAAGATTAAAAAAGAGGAGGAATTAACAGCAGACCAGATTATGATTCCAAAAATAGGTTTATCTGATGCACAGAGACACTTTTCTGACCCCTTCATGTTGCAGCTTGGTTTCCATACTTGGGTGGAGGTTCCATAAGAGCTGATGTCACATTCCCAGAGCCAGAATAGCCAGAGAGAAAATGCCTCTGTTTTAAAATAAAAGACTCATTTCTAGTAATTTAAGCCCCAAACACATCTCTTCGCCCTGCTATAGAAGGTCAAAATCCTCACTCATTAAGACCTATATGTGGTCTTTTAAACAAATGTACGTTTTAATTACCAGCAGGCAATTCAGCACAATTTGTTGCTGTCTAAGGTACTTTTTATTTTCTAATGGTCTTGCATATTTGATAGCCTCTTTCAAAATTATCCATCAGATGTAGGACCTGCTGCTTGTTTAATTGACTTTTTCCCTCTTTTAATGATGTGCATCACCTAGAATTTTAGCACATGTGAATCCAGCTGCACATGGGAAAGGCAGCACTTTGTATCACTCCTGTACACTTGTATCACAACTGTAAAGGTGACAGGGACTGGAATAGGGACATTGGAGCTGTGACCCATGTGCTTTTGTCCAAGAGGATTTATAAGAGAGAAAGTACCCGCTGCTGAAGGGCAGGAGCTGTTGGTTGCTCTGCCCCCTTTTCCTGGGAATCTGGAACCCACTCTGCCTATTCAGAAACTTTTCCTTGCAGGGTTGTTTTTTTTTTTTTTTCCCTGCCTTTAGGGTAAATCTCTGCAACTTCAAGGAACAATCCAAGCACTAATGAGGAAAAAGGATCTGGGAGTCCTAGTGGATAGCAAACTTTCCATGAGCCAGCAATGTGCCCTTGTTGCCAAGAGGGCCAATGG
>JAOQGH010000077.1:5640499-5660440 GCA_025769975.1 Gallinago jamesoni
CCACAACTGGAATACTGCATCCAGTTCTGGGCCCCCCAGTTCAAGAGGGACAGGGAACTACTGGAGAGAGTCCAATGTAGGGCAACTAAGATGATTAAGGGATTGGAGCACCTCCCTTACAAGGAAAGGCTCAAGGACCTGGGACTCTTTAGCCTGGACAAGCGAAGGCTGAGGGGAGACCTTTCCTACGTTTACAAGTATCTAAAGGGTGGGTTGAAGTATAATGGAGCCGGACTCTTTTCAGTGGTTTCCGGCGATAAGACACAAGCTGGAAGATAGGAAGTTCCACTCAAATACAAAGTAAAACTTCTTTACAGTGAGGGTGCCAGAGTCCTGGAAGAGGCTGCCCAGGGAGGTTGTGGAGTCCTCTTCTCCGGAGATTTTCAAGACCCACCTTGATGCAGTCCTGAGTGATGTGCTCTGGGCACTATGGCTTTAGCTGGGGAGTTGGACTAGATGATCTCTAGAGGTCCCTCACAATTCTGACAATTCTGTGACTCCGTGATTTATTAATTTTAAACATCATAATAAGGTGCCACCACGGCATGCTTCTCAATGCTATGCTAAGATTATTTCAACAGCTGTCCCAAAGCTCGTGCCTTGGATTGGTTGTGTCATCATTTCCATAATCATTTGTTTAGCTGCACTCTTTGTTATTGACTCTGATAATTTATTTATCAAGAACCAACATCTTCATTTAATGTGCATTCAGATCTTGATTTACTCACTAAACTAAATTCCTGAACAAAAATGAAAACAATGTGAAGTCACATTTTATGTTCTGTTTTAAAATATTTATGGTAGAACAGTTCCACCTGGGACCAAGGCTTTGTTGTAGAAAGTAACACAGACTTACAGGTTGAAAAAAAGAATAGTTCACAATTTTGAAGTAGGAAAACACTTATTTTTTTGCAAATTTGAGCTTTTTTACTTCATTGAAAGACAATGAATTGATAGAAGAATGGCATGAAACATTTATGTTCAGGTAATTTTTAGGTTTCTACAGGAAAGCCATGAATATAGTTTTAAATTCTCAAACTGATGGCACGCACTGGCATCAGAAGGATAAAACAGGATGGAAATAACTTCTATTCTGCAAATTGCTACATAACATGTGCACAGATACATAAAACCAAAACTGTTCAGACATTCTGAGTACTCGCGTTTAAGGTACATTATAATTAAAAATACTGTTGTGAAGTGCAATTGTTCTGCTTTCTGCCATGAACTGACACTCATCATTTATATGAAAAAATAATCAGAGAACTACTCACAAATTGAAGTGTATGCAGTGTGAGGCCTGTACATCTGCTTTCTGGTACATTTGAATGTCCTATGACTCTTAAAAACATAAAGTGCTGTATTAGCCCTTCAGGGAAACCTGGGCTTGTTTCCTGCCCTTAATGCGGGAGCTGGATGCTTTGATTTTTAGAGAAGAGAAGAAAGCACAAACCCAACCCAAATCTTATGTTGGTCATAATGTCTGGTATTAGAGGAAAGGATAAAACACAGTGATCTCCAAACTGTAATTTCCCCCTCTTGAGCTTAATGGAAAAATGCTTTAAATAGAAGCATCCCTTTTAGTGACTCGTTGTGGTTACTGTTCAGATGAAGCAAAATGGGGATCATGGATGCTTCCTCTCTCACTGCAAAGGTTACTGGTTTATACATATGTGTCCTATTTGGCTTTGCAAAGGAGAAAACTAGATGAAAGACAAAAACATGCCCTTACATGATCCCCACAGAAAATCGGGCTTTCTACTATTTGAAAACTTTTTGTTTTGAAGTTCACCGGTATGTGCCAGGTTTCTCAATATTGTCTTGAAACTACTGTACAGGCATGAATCATTCCGGTGCTAAAACTGTTCAATTTGCAGGATGTAAGAACTCACAAACATTTCTTGGTACATGCAGAAATTTACAGTCTTGTGATTCCCATAGCTTAAAAAGTCCATACATTACATTTAATAAAAAATTGTTCTGCCAGTCTAGGAAATTTTTCCCTCCTGATGCCAAAGTGATCTAGAGCCGGGAGGAGCCGTTTGCAAAATGCCTCAGTTCTTCTAAGACTCATTACACAGTCAGAACATCCCTAAGGATATTCATAATTCATGTGATCCATACCTTAGGATATACATAAATCATATGGAAATTCCCAGCATGCAGCAGGAATGAGAAGCTGGGTCTAATGCAAATTCACATAGAGCTGTCCAGCAACTGGGCTGGTTTGGACCTCAGCTCTGTAGACGTCCATATCCATCTGATATACTTATAAAAGGAACCTTAGTGCTTTCAAAGCATTTAGTCTTCTAGTGCTGGCATAAAGAAAGTCACTCTGTTGATCTTAATAAAGCCGCTATAAGTGTTCACCAAAGGATCCAGGAAGCTCTTTTCAATATATGGACTGTAAATGAAGTAGAAATTGCCGTTGGCTTGCATTAGCACAAGTTGCAGTCATCTTCCAAGTAAAAAGTGATGTGAACGAAATACAATTCTTGTTAAGGGATACATCTGCAGGCCTTCGCTTCTGACTTCAGCTGAGAAAGTGCTTCTCACATCTTTCTTTTTCCCCTAATGAAGGCACAGCTGTGCATTTAGAGACTTGACAAAGAGTGTGATTAGGAGTTCTAGACTTCCAAAATAAGTATCTGTCTTCAAAAAGAGTTGTTATTAGCAACTAATTCTTGGTGAGATTTATTATTGTCTCATGTCGCCGACATTTTTGGTGGTAGAAGCATGGGAAAGCTGTAGCAGTTTAGTAAATCTTAGCATCTTCCAGAATCTATAAGGTGCTTCAATTTGATTATGAGGTCTGGATGAGCAAGTCACAGACTCCATACAATCTGAAAATATTTAGTTCAAATAGAAATTACTGGGGGGGTTGTTGGGTTTTTTGTTGTCATTTGAGGTTTTTTTGGTTGTGTGGGTTTGTGGGGTTTTTTGGTCATTTCTTGTTTATCGCTACAAGTTTTACTGCTTTTGGATTGCCATCACTGCCTCCTGTGGGACACATTTTTGGGGCTAGCTGGGTGATTCCTGCAAGCAAGAAACCAAAACAGGAGAACAAGAACAGCTTTTAACTGTACTCATTCTCGCCCAGCTGGTGTTTTCTCATTGTCATACTTTACTCCTGACCAGGGGAAGAGGTGAGTGGGCAGCCACAGACGTTCTAACTTTCCCTCACCAGCTCTCAGCCTGGGTAGTGGTGTTTTCCTATAGTGGAGAGTTGGACTCTACTCATCCATCCCACAGTGATTATGTCCAAAGAAATTACTGTGGCTGCGATCTTCTGTAGCTGGAGTACGTGTTCTGTGCTGAATTTCTGTTCAGGAGCTCGCCTCCTGACGTGAAAGGGCTATTAATGTAGAGGAGAAGTCTATCTGGGGTATGTAAAATATGTCAGAGATTTCCAAGGAGCTGACAACGCTGATGTTCAGCACTGTGAGTTCTGCTGGCAAGGAGCTTGGAATCGTTGATTGTGGTGCTAAACATACATCAAGAATGTAATTCATGCTTTAGCTCTAACAGCAGCTGCCTTCTATTCTAAACTGACCTGCACTTCAGGCAATGTAGTTTTAATTTTAAAAGGGCCACTAATCATCATCTCTCACTCTGAGAAGTCCTGTTGCACCTGAAAGTGTGACCATAAGTAAAGCTCGCACGTTTGTAATTCCAGTATTTGGGAAGAAACCATAATCAGAACAAACTTTAGCATTAGTAGTAAGCTGGTGATTATGACTTTATAGGTTCTACTGCAGTTATACTATATATATTTCAAAAGACCTGATCATTTACAGACTTAGTGCAAGTAGATGCTGGGATTCAGCTGTTGGTCCGAGGCACAGCCTGAGTACTTAGGTTTTACTTAGATTTTTCTCAGATGAGCTATCAGTGAGCAAGACTGTTGCACAGGTAGTTTTGGCACAATAAGTGGTTTTCTTGAGCATAACCAATGCGGACATTTTTATTTGTGACGTCTTATTGTTTTATTTTGTTCTTTTTTAATAGACATTAGCCAACAACTGGGGGAGTTTTTAATGAAAACTAATCTAATGGTTTTTTGAATTTTACTGTACACAGAAGACTAAAATATTTGTAAATTAAAAAGTCAAAGGTGATTTTTTAAAACAATTTTATATTAGTTTTTTAGTAAAACATCACAGAAACTTTGTCATTTTGAATATGAACAATATAGGCTTTGGGGTTTTTTTCCCACACTGATGTATTTTAAGAGGGTTGCAGAAACCTCCAAATGAATCCATGCTGTACATAGAGATGTTTACCTTAGAGAACGGTCAGACAATATAATTAGAATCTAGAATTTTGGAAAACATAGATTTTATTCATTGTGATAAAGATTTAAAATAATCACTGGAAAGTAAGATCTCATGAAACATGAAGTATTTTAAGAATTTTAATTAACATTTAATGAATGTGGGAAAACATAACAGTTGATCAAGTCCATTCTGGCTGGGGAGGGAGTGGAGGTGGTGCTGGGATGCGGGAGACCTGTGGATTCAGGCAGGATAATGCCCAAGGGAGGAGGAGAGCCCTGTGGTACCTGAAATCACAGAGTTCACATGGGAATCTTCATATCAGTGCATCGTTATTCTTCCTGGAGTGTCCTCCCTCCCTTTGCTCGGGACAGAGCGTTTAACCACTGATGTTGACGTATGAGTGTGACTGGTAGGAACCTTTGAAAGCACATCTAATGTTACCTGGAATAAATAGCTATGCCATTGTAAAAGAAGCTTACTAATTCTTTTTACCTCAATCCATATATGCTATTTTTAAAGCACTGTGTGTCACCAGCTGCAGTGTAATTTACTTTTAGAGTATAGTGCTAAAATTTTTCTAGTCTCCTTAGAGTCATCTAAAGAGGGACGTTTTCAGGGAAAAAAGCGATGCATAATCTAAAATACTGCAGGATAAAGCTTTTATTACTGTTTTGAAGGTAATTAGAATTCATAATATTCATTCTTATTTCTTGTCAGAAAGGTTTTAAAAAACTAAACTTTGTATTAACAATTGTGGGTACTTGATAAAGTTATGAAAATCAAGAGACGAAATGGTATTCTGGAAGGACACAGAAAGGTCTAATTAGTCTGTATGAAATGGAATTTTTGGTGCATGAGGCAGTTGCCTCTCGTACCAGCCATCATGTTTGCTGTCAGTCATTAGTTCCCTTCCCATTTCCCTGCGGAACCGCTTTGTCAAGGACTGGGAGTTTTCTGTCACAGAGAAAACTCTGACTTGATAGAGGGAATCTGGTCTGTGGCTTGAACTCCTGGGTGCTAAGGTAATAATTAGTACCTTATAATAATGATAACTAGTCACTCCAGAGGCAATTATCACATGCATAAGAATTTATATAAGGGAAAACCAGTTGGTTATTACACGGGGTCAGGATGAATGACCAAGTAGGGTTACCATAGTATAAAATACAAACAACCTGACTGCTATTTTCAGAACACTCTGGCCCTTTCAGGCCCTCCTAATGATAAACCAGACTAATAAGAGCAGGGACAATGTTTCCTGTTGTACCTCACTGTAAAAATAAGAGTTACTATGAAATTTGATATGCAAACTACAAGAAAGTTCAGGGAGAAAAACATAGCACAGGCTCCACAAAACTCCTAACATCGCTTAACATTTGAGAAGAATCGTAAGTTAAGGAGGAGATTTTAAAGGAATAGTTTAAATGTTTACTTTTTCTTCTTCCTTTAGCAGTTTGTGTCATACGAATCAATGGCTATTTGCCTTTTAAGTTCCCGTAATCTCTTCATGAAACGAAAATTTCAGAATATGTTTTCCTGGTCAGTAAAATGTTTTGTGGAGTTATATTGATGAAGATCTGTAGCCTATTTGCAGCGGTGATACGTGCTCCTTTTAATCCATCCATCTTTCAACAGTGACAAAAGGTGGCTGTTCTCTTTTTAGTCATAAAGTTAACTTCAAAAAGGAGATGTCAGTAAGTAAAAGAAAGCAATTTTCATCCTTTAATATCGCCACAAACCCATTTTTTGTTGATAGGTGCCAAAAAAGGTTGCAATCATTTTGCATGGCTTTAAAGCAGCGATGGCTTTACTTTGAGCACATTAAATCTGCACTGGTGACTTAAAGGAGGCAGCAATTACCACATGGCTCTTGTTACTCACCGAGAGAAAATGATGAATTCATACGTACAAGAGTTAGGTATTTTAATCATTGACAGGAATACTTAAATCTATTAATCATTTTGTTGTTGTTTGACTAATGTTCTATTGTTGGGCTCGATTTGCCAATGCATTCATTTGTTGCTTGTTATTTTGTCAGTGAATTATAATTTCATTATTCTCTGACCTTGTTTGTCCTTTGCTCACGCAATTGCACTGTAAGGGGGGTTGAAAGCATTTAGATAAAATAAAAAAAAAACAATCCAAACTTGTATTTTTGCAATGAAACTGCACGGAGCTTAAATCTTAGTGAGGTTCAGCTGATTTTTTCACAGTGGTTGCAGCCGGGGCTGCTGCCAAAGGACCAGGTACAGTGAGATGGTCCAATCTGGAGAGCAACCCCAAGCAGGCCAGGAGTGTGGTGAACTAGACATCTCCGAATTGTCTGATGGTCCATCATAAAATCTCACAAACTGCAGTCTGGGGACTGCTGAGACTGTACTTTGAACTGTTTTAAAGCTAATAATCCAGATATGTTGTATGTTATATCTATATTCATATTCCTATTATTGCTTCAGTAGTTATTTACAGCAAAATGAATTGGCTTTCATTTAACTGCAAAATATCTGCAGTACCTTCCCTCTTCTAATTTGGTGCTATGGATAGAAAGTACAAGACTATTCTCATTTTAGAGTTTTCCATGCATTAAAAAAATAATATAGTACAGTAGGTATTTGTAGGGGGAGGGAAACATTTTTTATGCCCCAGTTTCCAGTACATAGGGAAAAGCTGATTTAACATTTGGAAAACAAGAATTTGGTGTGCTCCAAAATGTTTGAATTCTGTTCTTGCCCAGAGTTCAAGGTTTCTATGGTGAATTGATATAATTTTCACCCACTATTTGTATTTTACACTAGTAGAGAACCAGAAGCACTGGAGATCCTGCTTCAGAGGATTTCATATTCAGTTGCAAATTAATTTTGTATATTAGTATGTGTATCTAAACCCAGACCAAGCTAATCAATCTTTATAGCCACAGATAATATGATAACAATAATTAGTAAGATAATGGATCTAACAGCTGTGCAATAAACTTTTCCTTAACACAATGGGACTGTGTAGAAAATAGAAAGAATAAAACCTTTCACTTCCAAGGGATTTTGTATCATTTAAATTGGAATCACAGGAGAGATCAGGAGAGGAGAGAGACCGTCCTTCCCTGCTCTGATGGCCTCCAAGATAACACATTTTTATGATGACAGGATTCACCTGTTCACCAAGGTTAATAGCTGTTTGGAACGGTGGCTTCTCTTTGCTTTGTATCCTGTGCTGCGGCAGGCTTCTTAATAAATGGTTCTGTCTAATAGCTCGATCTGGGCTTAAAGGCTTAAACAGGAGACTCCGTCCCCGACTGAAACGGCGAGTTTGTGCCTTTCTTACAGCTTGAGCTGCTGTTCTCACTAACGACCAGGGCAGGGACTCCCAGCCTTAAAATCTCCCGCCGCTCCTCACCTTAGGTTTGGATTCAGCTCTTAAGCCTGTCATGGAGGATGATTATTATCGTTGCTAGTTAACTGCCTTCTCCATCTGTGCATCAATTGCGGGGATATCCTCCCAAACGAAAACAAATCTGGCGCCTGCCTGGAAATTTCAAGCAGCTGTGTCCTATATAGGTACGGGCTTACGCGCGCTACTGCTGAGAGATCTGCGAAACGCACCACCACTGAGACTATTGCCTTGCTCTGGGTGGACTGGGAATGGGGTCTGGTAAAGAGAAAATTAACAGCACAATGAAAGAAGAATGTTTGCTTTTAACAGCTCTTCTTTTATCTTCTTTTCAGAGCGTGTTTGTGCTTTATCTCCTTCATGTTATGGCAGAAGTTATGAATGTTGATGAGCCAATGCAGATTCCTTAAGTACTGAGACTAGGAACCATTTACCTCTTCATTCAGCAGAAGCTTGGGTCAGATTCAGTCCATTTTACACAATATATTTCCTAAAAGCTGTCTACAGAGTGTTTTGTGTAGCACGGAGAGCAATTTGGCTTGAACAGGATCATGCGTGTTCCAGTTTTAACCTACGTGTAACTGGTATCAGTGTCCTTGGTGGTAGAAAGGGCCCCAAAATGGATGTGTTCCTGAACGGGAATGGGCTCAAGGGGAAAATGCAGTTCACTGGGTAAAACCAGAGGAGAATGGTTGCACCAAAGGCCTCAGGAATAGCCCAGTGCTGTTCCTCCTGCCTCCTGGGTACACTTGGGGGTGTCAAAAGCAGAATTAGACCACCCATCTCAGGTTAGAAAAGCACTTGGCTCCTGCTGTATTTTATTCCAAAGTCCAGGTGTGCTGCCTTTGTTATCTTGTCTGTATTCATTCTGTGAGCTCTGCATGGACTTAACTTTCATTAGATGCTGTATTTTACTTTATCCTGATTTATCACTATTTAAAAGACTAGGGATGCTGTAACAAATTCCCTGCCTTCCATTCCAGACCTGGGTGCATTTCAGTTTGAGGACGACTCTTAGATAACTTGCAATTACTTTATGGTCCTTTTGCATGGAAGGTTATTGCTGTTCAGCGCTGACCTGAATATTTTTCTTATGTGTTAACACAAGTGCCTGGTGCTTTGAAGCAAAATAGAGGAATAAAAGCCTAACCTCCCACGCCAAAGAGCTGCGGTATGAAGTGGTTATAAGAAATTGTTATGAAATCCTAATGTCCTACTGGTACTTTTGATTTTTGGGAGGCTGATACATCACTGCTGTGCCAAGCCATGGGATTTGTGAGGGGTGGAAGCTGCTGTTCCCCTCCTGGCAGCCCTTAGCATGCATAGGAGGGGGGAAAGGCTCAGTGTGTGAGTCTCTGAGATTGCTGCCCCTCTCCTTCAACAGCTTCTCAACAACAGTGGCTCTTCGCCCCTCATGCTTTTTCCCCCCAAATACATTTTCATCTTCTGCATGGAAATCAAATAGGAAAGAAATTCTTTTCATTATGTTGGTTTTATTTGTTTTCTGACTTAGTCTAATGCACAGGATTATTCTCGCCCAAATAAATTACACATTAGAAGCAGTACAACAAAGGTATGTGCTGTTTCAATGGAAATAAGTTGATATCGGCAAAAGCGCATAAATACGAGAGAAGTCCAACTGTGCATTTTAAGAAGACAATAAATGAAAGTGGGTTGTTTTTACGTGATTTTTAAACAAAATTGTTATTCATTTCTGCACTATCTGTGCTTTTGTCCCTTCTTCTGCGTTCTCCACCTCCTCCTTGGTATTGACTTCTGGAAGAATAATAATATTCTCTGGGAGAGGGGTTTGTAATTTGTGACTGCAGTTCACATGCTTCCTTAAGAACACTGCACCCTGCAAGAGTTATGCTGCCCTGGCCTAGAGGTGGAAGCAGACTTTCTTGATCTCGCACCCCATCGAGCTGAGTAATGAAGGTAGTGGAGAGCAGCCAAGGCATCAAAGGCAGCCACCATCCACTCTGCTGTCAGATGTCCTGATTTTTTTTTTATGTGTTCCTTCTTTAATACAATACTCAGAAATAATCAAATGTATTGTGGTAAATATCAGCGTGTTATTGCCGTGCATAAGTTGTACTGAAAAATCTATATTTCATGGAGTCTAAATTGTGCTGAATATCCAGAGATATTCACTAGCTACTTCTATGGCTCCTGCTGTTTTTTTATGTACTTCAGGGAAGTCATTTATGATGCTTGAGTCACCAAAATTTAAGGTGACATGACAACCCATAAAAGCATTTCAGTCTCCTGGAGACACTTACGTGCCATAGGAAAAGCAGTTAAACAACTGAGAATCTTGATGTTGATTTTGTCAATCTTCCTTACTGTCTACTTCCAGAAGGGATTTGCTGTTCAGTGTTTCACACTGACTCACCCCTCTTTGCCCCTGAATGACCAACGTAATCGTGCAGTTGGCTCTGGTGCGGTGGAACCAGCAGGTAGCCACCGTCTGTCCTGCTCAGGAGTGTTGACCTTGTGGGTGACCCCCTCCAGCACAAAGGCAAGAACAAATGGGGAATGTGCTGCTCTAATATTCCATACTGCACAAAATTAGAATCTATTTTAATGATGTTCCATTTTTCTTGTGTCCACCCCAACGCTTGCTCAGACCAGATGTACTTTCTTTAAGGACAAGCTGCAGGGTCTGTTCTGTTGCAAATTCTATCATTTTTTTTCTATGAAGCTGGAACTCTAGAAGGAAAATGAAAACTGTATTGCGACTCATTTTCCTCCTACATGGGAAGAATTGCAATCTGCTGCTCATGCTAAGGGAAACTCATGGAAGCAAGGGACAGGACAAAGTAAACTATGAAGAGCACTCATTGGAGCGTACCCCTCTTGTTGAACAGAGAACTGTTCTGTTACTAGGGCATATATTCTGAGTTTGTTTTCCAAAAAGAAGAGGCTTTTCCAGTCCATGATCTCCAGTCTCAAACTGGTTGTGATGCCAGGTGTTATTTTCACACTTCCAGGCAATGCCTACTGGGCGCTAACTGTCCAGCAATTCTGATTTACAATTTATTGCCCGTCCTGCCAAATCCTGGTGAATAATGCATTTCTTCACAGTGAAAAATACCTTGTAATACATTGTGGTGTAAGTTTTCCAGCTGGTTAAAGAGCAGATTTGTGTGCTTAAACCACAAACAAACGCCAGTCTCTCTCCTAGCCATGAGTTTGATCTGTGCACTCTTGTTATGTTCACAAGGGACTTGTTTTACCCAGGTAGAGGGGGGTGTGTGTATGGAAATCCATACCATAACCTATAAGTAGAGCTAGTTTTAACTGAAGTTTGTAGTCTTTTCCTCAGCACTACCCAGCACCACTTAGGCATGTACACTGCCCCAAAATACATGACTGCTTTCCTGATAGCTTTAATGCATAACTTTTATTGTCAGTTAAATCCAAGTCCACACAACAGACTTCTGATATTCCCCACAATCTCTTCAACCATCAAACTCCAAAGTGGACTTGACTAAATGGAGATCAAATGTACTTTAAGAAAAGGCTTTGTCTGCTGGGGGATGTGTTGTGTCACACAAAAACCTTCTGTCTAAGAAAGCAATGGAGCTGTTGCTAAACTATTCTCTCTTGAGTTGGGGGGAAGGGGCCAGATACGGTGCTTACTTTCCCACTTCAAAACTGTTACATTTTCAAACTTGGTACAACATTTTAGAAGTAGAAGTTATTTTTGCTAATGGTTTTGTGTGTGTGTAAAGGCATGCGTGATGATGTCTTGGTTCATAACCACCACATGGGAGAATATTTCTACTGTTATTCCAAATCAATTTTTTTATGTAAGAAAAAATCTCAAACTTTTTTCTTGCATATTTGTCTTGCCCCAAACCTTCCAATACTATTTCATTCTTCCTTGTTTTCATACTGATATATTTAGGGGTTCAGTTTGATCAGCTTTGTTATGTTCCAGAATTTGTCTTGTTCATTTCAGTCAGTTTTTGACACTGGAAGCTGATGAGAGTCAGCAGTAGTGGTACATTCATATAAGGAAGGCAGAAAATATGTATTTAATGCAATTGTTAATGTTAAAAAGCAGATTAAGTTTATATAGTTTCATTGTGGAACCAAGGCTGAGACACCTATAAAAATCTCTATTTAAATTCTATTTTCCTTCCTGTTAGTGTGCAATAAATGCAAAACAGAACAAACCAGCCAAAAAATCCTGCATAGAAATTTTCTATTTTAGCATCTTGGTTTTTGGGTTGCATGTTTGGGTGTGGTGTTTGTTGGTTATGGGGTTTTTTTTGTTTGTTTTTGCTTCCCCTTAAATACCATTTACAGGTATATAAACTAAATATAGTTCATTTCCACAGCTTAACAGATGTTACACTTTTGACAGGTATTCCCCAGCCAAAATTCTGTGCATTTTAGTTATTTTAATGTTATTTAACTGATTAAAGATGCAGAGGAAAATAATACAGATATCTCCTTTAAATAAGTAGATTATTATAGCCTTCTGTGTTCCTTCTTTCCTTTCCTTAGGTTTTATTGTTTAGCCATGCATTGATTAAAAGAAATTATATACAGGATGACTCCAAGGGATAAAAATTAAATCTGTAACAGTCTCTCTGATTCTTGAACTGTATAAGAATTGAAATTCTAACTCTTGGCAACTTTGAATCAGTGTAATTCAATTGATTTTGTCAGATTATTTGAATTACAATTGTGAGAACTGGCTTCTGAACCTAACCAAACAAGCCTTCCTTAGATGAGTTCTCCAGTAAAATGCAGTCCAGTAGACAAACTTGTGTCCTTGGTGATGCAAAGAGAGATGGACTGAGAAAATAAATGTATAAATGTTTCAGACTGACAGCAGAGCCTCTGACTACCTTTATTTGAAAGAACTGGACTTATTTATTGTCCTTTCTGAATCAATTTCAGGAGTTTTATTACATGGTCAAAGGTACTGTAATAGTTGATTGTATTTTTGCCATTTTTCTTTAAATTCTTGATGGAATCCCAGGTGTAGGTAGACTAATTGTTGTAGTAAATTTAAGTTTATGACAAAGGAAATAGACTTTTTTTCCTGAAGCCCATCTGAGACAGTAAGTTCTATAATACGGAAGGTATTAAGATAATGTTATTTATATATTAATTGTATAGTCTAGAGACATCAGCAATACAAAAGGTCGTGGTAATATCTTGATGCTTTTTTTTTTTGAGATTTCAGAAGAGTTTCTGCTTTATGTCAGAAGAGATTCAAGACTCTCAGTTTTTCCTCCCCACAAAAAGCAGGAAAATAGTGATACCCTGATTTAAATGTTCTCATGGCTATTGTCATTGGCTCCAATGAGATTATAGTCAGACCATAGTTTTGAAAGAGAGCTAAATAGGTGTCAAAAATATTGTTATTTCCATTTTATAGATAAGGAGGAAACCCGAAAGTGTTTGATTGATTTATGAGGAAGTCTGTTGCCTCACCAGGAAATAAAATGAAATTTCAAAGGATCTAAAACCTGTGGTTACAGGTCCTCTCTGTGTTATTATGGTGCTGTAAAAGCAGTGTATTTGCTGACTTTCTTTTCAATTGGTGCCAATGAAATTAATCACTGGGTTGATTCTAAATACAGTTGTGCTGACTCGCCAAACTATGCTGGCATATATTGTTATAACAATTTACACATGCTGATGGTTTTATACTCCTGAGAATGAAGTTTTAAAAATACAATATTATTTATACTAACATGTTATGTGACAAGAAAATTCACTGAATATAAAAGCATGGTCTAAAATTTCTCAGAGCTTTCCCTGCCTGAGTGACCAGCCAGTGAGATTTTATGTATCATTTCAGGTCCAGTTAGAGAACTTGTCTTCATAAATCTCTTCAGCATCTCTCCAGGTGATAAAATTCATGTCAAACATGACTATGCTCTTTATCATTTTATGGACAAGTTTGTACACAATTCCATTCCTTCCACTACTGTTAGATCAAAGTAGACAAATATGATCTATATATCCTGTGAAAGAGTGCTGATCAATATATCTTCCACTGCTTGAAAATAAAGGTTTCAGGTTAACAAATTGATGGAACTCCACCAATCTTTGCAAAGAGGAAATCTTCATTGTTGGGTGGATTATGAATTTCCCATGAGAACAGAGTAATACTGAGACATTATCAGTATGTTTTTTCCAAGACCATAAAGTACAATTAGTATAAAGCATTGCCAAGAACTTGCTGTCAAAGTATGTTCTCCTGCTAATACAAATGGCTCCCTGAACTCCCTAAAAAAAAAAAATTTGGAGACTTGTAAATATGGGGAAAAATAAGGAAATCTTTATTAAAGAATGTGGGACCTCCACACCTTCCCTTTCCAAGGTAAATAATAATAATTTTCCCCTTCTTGACAAGCAGTTCCAAATATCAATATTCTGTGGCTTGCTTCCAAATAGAAAAAAAAAAAATAAAATAAGAGGACTACACAACCAGAACATTATGCTAGTTGTGTAATGGGCATATTTTGCCCTAAATGTGTTGATCTTCAAAACAAAGAAGTCCAAATGGGCATGGGCAGCTGCCTCTCATTGGAGAACTTAAACCTGAGATCTCAGGATATGACTCCTCCTCTGTTACTGATTCTAGTTAGAGAAATCAAGATGGACATAACATTTCCTAATTAACAGTCAGAACTTCCTCAAAGATTCTTTATCCAAAAAAAAACCCAACTCAATAACATTTTCTTTTAAGACTAAAACCTTGCTTGTCTAAAAAAATAAATCTTTATCAGTTAAATCTTTAAATGTTTAACAGTGCCATCTGGTGACCTTTGCCATAACAGCACTATATTTCAGAGCATCTTGCTTTGAGGACCTGAAAGGACTGCACCCACAACTGCCCATTGCCAACTGAATACCTACTTTGGCAAAACCCGAGACATTTGCTATTTCTATTTGCCTGCCTTTACAGCTTCCAAAACTGAAATAAACTTATTCATAAACTCACATTTTCTTCTTAATAATGTCACAATTTAAATAATATCTATGCAATATTTTATACTTATCAAACTACCTGTAGAAAGATACATGCAATTATTACTGGGTAACCAGACATCAACACAGTTAATAGTCCTTTATTGAAAGATTCCCATGAACTATGGTGGGATTGTAGGCAGTCTAAAAACAAATCACTTGAATCACTGATGAGGACTCCATATCCAGTGATGAACCTTAACTGTGAGTTTCCCTTCTTTTCCTTATCCAAATTTCTATTTTTAATATTATGGGTTATTGTAAAACTCTACTATGGGTTATTGTAAAACTCGTGAACATTCAAGGCCATTTTTTCCCTGGTGACAAGATGAATGCAATGCATATCCTATTTTATCCTATTTATCCTTGCCTATTTTGTGCATTGAAATCTGAAACATTGCAGGACAAGGACTCTAAATGTGAGATGTGCAAATCTCACTGTTGATTTCTGGAAACTACTGGCAGTAAAAAAAAAGGAAAAAAAGAAGCTGTTAGAAATACATTTGTTTTAATTTAAAAAATAAATTTGGATTTGAATTTAAATTTTGAAAATGGTTGAGGAAGAGCAAGAATGAAAGATGCCATTGAATGTTGTTCTTCCCTGACGATTACAAGATTAGTGCCAGAACACTCCTCCCTTCAGAAGAGGAAAGAAGAGAATTAAGTAGTTTAAGTGGTTTAGAGAGTTGTCCTCAAGCATCTACTAGACATGACATAAGGAAGCTGCTTGTTGACTGTGGAGACCCTGGGAATACCTTTCTCAGACAAACATGGAACACCTGCTGAGCTCGGAGACTCTCAGCATTCATTTGCACGCAGCGTGCTTGGACGTGTAGGATAGATGCAGGTAAATGAATAGAAATGGAAAACCTACAAGCTGCTTAAAAGTAATACACATGTCTTCTACCTCATAAAGATGCACTTGTCAGGTTACTGTTAACTTAATTAGAGGAAAACTGAAAACCAGACTCATGCAGTGGGAGGCATCGCGCTGCATGTTTGCCCCGATGCAAACCCATTTTTCATCTCTTCTAGTGATAATATTTCTTCATTTTATTTCAGTTGACCCATCACTAAGTAATTAATGCATATGCTGCTCATTTCTTCCATCATTTCTTTGTCAAACATTATTCAAAAGTCAGCTTTGACGTTTTATTCCCTTTCTGAATTTCAGATTTAATGCGTTCAGGTCTGGAGATGTTGGGGGGTGGTTGGTTGTGTGCTACACGTGTGTGCAAACTTTATGTTTCTGTGCGTGAAGAGAAATGCTGCATGTTACTGAGATTTAGGGTGACTCAGGGGTATAGAGGCAGGACGAAGGAGAGATGGCCCTGGGGGTGGGGCTGGGAGGGGAGGGCTGGAGACAGGGGTATCTGGGGTTTGACAGGATATAGGGGATAGAGGGGCAGGGGGAAAAGGAAAGAACCCTGAGGTGTGGGGCTGGAGGGGTGAGAGGGAGCTGAGGAAGGGGGTATGTGAGATTTGGGGTCTCTCCGAGGGATACAAGGGGAGGGAGAAGGGGAGGGAGCCCTGAAGGGAGAGAGTGGTGGGGGTCAGAGGGGGCTGCAGGAGGGGGTACATGGGATTTGGGGTGACTGCAAGGGATGTAGGGGTGAGAATGAAGAGAGGAAGCCCTGAGGTGAGGGGCTGGGGAAGGGGGTGTCTGGGATTTGGGGTGACTGTGAGGGATATAGGGGAAGGAGCTCTGAAGGGAGGGGGTGGTGGGGGTCAGAGGGGGCTGCAGGAGGGGGTATGTGGGATTTGGGGTAACTTTGAGGAATATAGGAAGAGGAGGGGGCCCTGAGCTGTGGGTCTGGAGGGTTAGAGGGGGTTGAGGGGTCTGCAGAAGGGAGTTTCTGGTATTTGGGGTGACTTCAAGGGATAAAGGGTATAGGGGCAGGGGAAAGGGGAGGGAGCCCTGAACTAAGGGGATAGGGGGGAGCGGGAGGGAGCTGGGGTAGGGGGAATGTGGGATTTGGGTTGACTGAGGGATTTAGAGGCAGGAGGACAATGAGGGGGCCCTGAGGTGAGGGGAAGGGTGGGGGAGCAAGGGGTGCTCTAGGGGATTTGGGGTG
This sequence comes from Gallinago jamesoni, assembly GCA_025769975.1. Taxonomy (NCBI): domain Eukaryota; kingdom Metazoa; phylum Chordata; class Aves; order Charadriiformes; family Scolopacidae; genus Gallinago; species Gallinago jamesoni. Next base: position 5,657,238 of record JAOQGH010000077.1, read on the forward strand.
ACTCTATGAAGGTTGTAGGGGCAGGAGTGAAGGGGAAGGAGCCCTGAGGTGAGGGGTCCATTGTGGTGGGGTTGGAGGTAATCAGAGGGGGCTGGGAAAGGGGCATCATATGGGGGCAGAGGGGATTTGGGGTGACTCTCTGACGGTTACTGAGGGGGGACTGGATGGGAAAGGACCCCTGAGGCAAAGTGGGGGCTTCTCTGGGGGCTGACAGGGGCCATGAGAGGTCTGCAGGTGAGGGTGCTGGAGGCACCTGGGGGAGCCGACCACGGGGGCAAAGCAAGGAGCTGGGGCGTGTGTCTGGGGGGGCTGGGGGATGTCACCTGGGGCTGGGTGAGGGGCTGAGAGAAGGCAACATTCCTCCTGCTGCAGGTGTTCACCGCCAGGTCCTGTTCACTACCGTGGGATGGTTTGTTGGCTATTACCTCACTAAACGTGCGGACTACGTACATGCCAAGGTGGACAGGGAGTTGTTTGAGTACATCCGGCACCACCCAGAAGACTTCAAAAAAGCAGGTATAAAAACTTGTTTTTTTAAAAGTTCTCAGCCTGCATTAATGCACAGATTAATAAGCGATAATGTATGTAAAGATGTTGCAGGGCTGCTTGCGGAATCCATTCTTTTCTAGCAAGTCTGCTAATTCTTTCCTGTGTATTAAAAATCTTGCAACAGTATTAAGGATTTTATCATATGAAAATAGGTATTTTCCATTAGCTGTTTCTATTCTAATAGGCTCATAGAACCATAGAATGGTTTGAGTTGGAAGGGACCTTGAAAGATCATCAAGTTCCAGCCTCCTGCCATGGGCAGGGACACCTCCCACTAGAGCAGGTTGCTCAAAAGCCCCATCCAGCCTGGCCTTGAATGCTTCCAGGGATGGGGCATCCACGATTTCCCTGGGCAACCTTGTTCCAGTGTCTCACCACCCTCACAGGAAAGAATTTCTTTCTGGTATCCAATCTAAATCTCCCCTCTTTCAGTTTGAAACTATTACCCTTTGTCCTGTCACTACACTCCCTGATCAAGAGTTTCCCCCAACTTTCCTGGAGCCCCTTTAGGGACTGGAAGGGGCTCTTCTCCCTGGAGCCTTCTCTTCTCCAGGCTGAACCCCCCCAGCTCTTTCAGCATGTCCTCATAGGAGAGGTGCTCCATCCCTCTGATCATCTCCGTGGCCTCCTCTGGACTAATTCCAACAGGTCCATGTCCTTCCTGTGCTGAGGATTCCAGATCTGGACACAGTACTCCAGGTGGAGTCTCACGAGTGCAGAGCAGAGGGGCAGAATCCCCCCACCCTCACCCTGCTGGCCACACTTCTTTCGATGCAGCCCAGGATGTGGTTGACTTTCTGAGCTTCCAGCGCATGTTGCCGGCTCACGTTGAGCTTCTCATCCACTAACACCCCCAAGTCCTTCTCCTCAGGGCAGCATTCTCCACCCAATCTGTATTTATGCCTGGGATTGCCATGTCCCAGGTGCAGGACCCTGCACTTCTTGGTTGAATTTCATGAGGTTAATAGCTCTATCGGCTGCCTTGATGACCAACTCGTCCTACTAAAAGCTTGGTTTAATATAAAAATGCCAGAGGCAAAAAAAAAAAAAGGAAGAGTAGACCAAACTTGTGCCACTGAAGGAGAAATAAAGAAAATAATGAAAATTAGAAATCATAGGGTTTATTCTTGTAAAATCACAGTTTTAGTGTTTATTCTTGTAAAATTGCAGTGTGTGTTGATTCAGAAAATAAACGGAGCAGGTGACAAAAGGATAAATAGAAAAGGCAGGAAACCTGAAGCGCCGTTGGCCCTTGCTGGCCTAGAACCTGGCTGAAAAACAGCGCAGTGGCTCAGCCCAGCAATGCGATGGCAGATTTTGGTGAAAATTGGCTTCTTTGCTAATAAAATCCAGTTATTAGGTGCTGATTAGCTTTTCCCACCTCCATCCCCTTGCCTCTTGCAGAAAAGAGAAGAATTGGAGAACTTTTGGAGGATTTCTACCCAGTTCGCTGAGGATTCCTCCCGGCGGCGTTGTGTCGTAAGGATGCATCTGCTGAGCTGATTCCACGCCGAGACCTTCATCGGGTCAGCTGTAGCTGTTCAACCGTCCACGGCTTGGGAAATGAACCGTTACTCGCTTTCATGTAATAAAAGCTGTGATTAAATACAAAATGTTTAATTACTTGTTCCTCTACGGTGTATTGATACGAACATGACTGAAGTGTAGGGTGCTGCATCTGCAGAGAAATAACCCCCTGCACCAGGACAGGGTGGGGGCTGACTTGCTGGAGAGCAGCTCTGAGGAGAAAGACCTAGGAGTCCCGGTGGACAATAGGATGACCATGAGCAGACAATGTGCCCTTGTGGCCAAGAAAGCCAATGTCATCCTGGGGTGCATCAGGAAGAGTGTGACCAGCAGGTCAAGGGAGGTCATCCTGCCCCTCTGCTCTGCCCTGGTGAGGCCCCATCTGGAGCACTGTGTCAGGTTCTGGGCTCCCCAGTTCAAGAAGGACAGGGAACTGCTGGAGAGGGTACAGCAGAGGGCTACAAAGATGATGAGTGGCCTGGAGCATCTCTCTTAGGAGGAAAGGCTGAGGGACTTGCATCTTTTTAGTCTTGAGAAGAGGGGGGATCTGATCAACACCTATAAATACTTAAAGGGTGGGTGTCAGGAGGATGGGGCCAGCCTTTTTTCAGTGGTGCCCAGTGTCAGGACAAGAGGAAATGGGCACAAACTTGAACATGGGAAGTTCCACCTAAACTTGAGGAGGAACTTCTTTCCTTTGAGGGTGGCAGAGCCCTGGAAGAGGCTGCCCAGAGAGGTGGTGAAGTCTCCTTCTCTGGAGGCATTCAAACCCCATCTGGACAAGTTCCTGTGCAACCTGCTCTGGGTGAACCCGCTTTGGTCAGGGGGTGGGACTGGATGATCTCCAGAGGTCCCTTCCAACCCCATGTGATTCTATGATCCCCTCCCTCCACCTCCTCCCTGGAGGCTGGTGGCCATCTGTGCCCTGAGGACACCTTGATGGCTCATGGCCAACTTGGCCCACCAGAGAGCCACACGTGGGGGGGGCGCAGGTGTGAATTTGTGGGGTGCTTCCCCCTGGCACCTGCACGAGAGGCCAGAGCACCCCCGAACCCAAAGGCCAGGGGGGTGCAGGCAGGGAACCTGCCCCCCGGGAGGGCTGAGGGTGCTGGCAGCCCCCCTGTCCT
>JAOQGH010000077.1:5660540-5702312 GCA_025769975.1 Gallinago jamesoni
GATGTTGGGGGGTGGTTGGTTGTGTGCTACACGTGTGTGCAAACTTTATGTTTCTGTGCGTGAAGAGAAATGCTGCACGTTACTGAGATTTTAAGGTTCAAAAGCGTTGTAAGGAATAAAACTACTGGATGGATTTGAATTTTTTAAAAATACTACATTTTTCTGGAAAAGAGGCTATAGTAACAGACTAGGACTCTGTAACTGGTTTTGGTGATTTTTTTAATTGAAATTTAGGTTTTGCTGAGCAATATGAAAGTGATGGTGAATTTTCATCACATTTTCAGGACATATTATCCTGAGATGCACAGAATTTGGAGGGAAGGTCCCTTGCTTTAACTAAAAGTTCTGTGCTTAAATCATTTCATCAGGAAGCAAGAGCCCCTGTTTCAAACTCTGTCTGCTTGGGTCAACGTGGACTTCTCCCTGCCTCACTTAACACGGGTCACTAGTTCATCATGCTGCAAGGTGTTTTGGGTTAACACTGATTTATTATTAAATTACTGAGTTACTCTTTACTGAAAAAACGGTTTATATGTGTCGGTCCATATTTATGGAGGATAAGCACTGAGTTCTAGAGTAATTATCTTTTTATCTTTTTGTTAAAATATATATTTATATATATTTAACTTCTTAAAGTGGAACATCCTAATCAAGATTTCTCCTGAGAAGACATAATTTCAGTCAGGCAAGTGGGATCTCTGTTTCAGTCTCTCACAAAGTGAATGTCAATGAGACTACTTAGGGAATCAAAGACAGCTTTTTCCTGTCTGTTTTGATAATAAATGTCTAAATTTATCCTTAAGTTTTATTGGCTGACTATATTAAAAAAATGCCCAAGATAGAAATAAAGCACTTTGTAGATCTGGGGAGAAATTAGTGAAGGGCAACAAGTTTTATTGAACAAAGATCATGGAGTAACTTCTTTATTAGGAATAATGGAGCAAGCTAAGACTCATCATCCTCAAAAATGGTTGTCATGTTGGAATATTTTAGGGGTCTATAAAAGCATGAGTAATATGGGTAGGGATTCTTTTTCAATATCACTTCTATAACAAAAATTATGGACCCTCAGACAAAGTCAATGGGTGGCAGGTTTCAGGACAATCAATGGAACGTGTTTCTTAAACACATTGAAGGAGAAGCCTATGAAATTCTTCTCCAAAGAATGTTGTAAATGCACAAGTTTACATGGGTGTAAGGGCAAACCAGGTAAGTGTAGGGAAGAAAAATATATACCAAATATAGCTTCCTTAGAAAATCACTGACCTGAATATATTTAGAGTCTGAGAGGCTGCTAAGGGGGAGGGTGTCACATACATGCCCTTTCTGTGAGCATCAGGTGTGGCCATTGATAGTAACTGAGCTGGACCCACCACTGGCCAAATGCTTTATTATTTCTGAATGAGAAAATATCTAGGGGAAAGATGATTCTGCCAAAAAAATAAATAAATCAATATGTGTGAATAAACATTTTTTGGCTGACCCAGACATTTTTTAATTCCTCTTTTTCAGTTTGCTCAAGGGATTTGGTAAAGCAAATAGAATTAATATGATATAGTCACAGTTGCATATTTTAAACTTCTATACAGTCTTATTGTCTGCACATGCAGATGTGTATTCATGCATAAATAAGACATACTGATCACAGGAAAGATACATAATTTGATATGTATTTCCTTTTTAGAGTCGTCACACCTAGACCTTATTCCATCTACTATATTTCTGTTTGGGTTTGTTTAGTTTCGTTTGTTGGGTTTTTTTTTTTCTTTTTGGTATCATCCTTATTTTATCCTTGGATTAGCAATAAATCTCGTTTCTAGAAAGAAAATAGAGTTTACTCTACCATTTATCATTCCTAAATCTCAAAGTGAAAATCTCTCTCTTCTTTGAAGCCCATAAAGCCGTGCAGCGGAGACAGAGTTTGATACATACCAGTAAGAGCAATTATCTGTGTCCCAGAGGATGCTTCAGTTTGTGCGAACGCCGCCGCCTTGTTTTGTACACAGGGCATGAATGCTCTAATGACCACAATTCATGTTGCCATTTAGAGACCAGGGGAGCCCGCTGTGCACCCCCCCACCCCCCCCTTGCTTTTACAAGACTAACTGACACAAACAATCAGGGCAAAATCAGAGGATATATGAAGTCTCTTTTATCATATCAGCACAACTAACAATGTCACAATTAAATGTGTGTAAGCATTTCCTTTATAAATACAATGCCTGGCAGTTAAGATTGCCGCTGTTAAAAATCCCAGTAGATGAAACACAGTGTTTTCTAGCTTGTTTAAAAAATAAAATAAAAATCCACATCTATTAAAATGAAATACTTCGCGTTGGTCAAACTTGCTTTGAAATGGGACAATGAAATTTTTTAAGTGTGCCAGGCCACTTGAGTAATGATTTTAAATGGTGTTACTGCTTTATACTGTGTAGTAAGTTACATTCAACCATAAAAGCAAACCTAGAGGAGAGTAGTAACGTACATTGCACATTGTTTGCCTGCAGAGGTGCTCTGCAAGCACATGAAGGGAAGGAGGGTACGAGGTGCAGCATCCTCCCTCTGTGCCTTTCAGGGGTCCCCCCGCTCTCACCGTGAGGACGGTCTTGTTGGCACGTAGGCACAACCTCCTTCAAGGGAGTGCTGGGGAAAGGGGGTTTAGAACCAGCTGAGGTGGTACGTCCAGTCTTCGTGGGTAGGTCCAGTCCCACCTGGGCTGCGACACGATTTGTGTTGATGGGCGTCTCATCTTTCTGGTTCCCATTCAGGGAAGATCTAAGACGTGTCACTATTCATAATATCAGTGTAGGTGTGTAGTTTTATGTATCAATTTATGCCTTGCTCTCTTATCTTTTCCTTGTTTCCTGCAATTACAGTGTTATTTACAAAATTAGTGCTGAACTTGATGGTAGTTTTAAATCTTCTCATTATAATATTGTAGTCTATTTTATCCCAAACTAGAGCACTGGGACCATAATTTTAGCAATTATAGATTCTTCCTTTTTATTCAGTCAAGCAGGAGCCCATCTTTGCTGAGTGTGTAGCAGCGTTAATTGCTGAGGGACTTATTACATGGGACTCTTGTTTACAAGTAAGAAAAAGCATGTATGAAAGAGATTATGAGTTGGTCTTCGTAAAGTGTGTTTTCCAGGCAGTAATGTTTATGTAAATGTGTTTGTCTGATCTGAGCTTTAGAAAGCTTTGATAAAGTGTAATGCAAAACACTAATTGGTGAATGTATCAAGAATGCATTGGGAAGGACTTCAGTGGGTAAAGTTATTGATGACAGATGGGTCTTCTGAGGCAAGACAGTGACTGAAGGGGTGTCTTCAGACAAGGCTGTTTTCTGTGCTTTATATCTAAAGAGAACAATGCAGTGAGATGCTGAAGTCTGGTAGTGACATTAAACAGTTGGGAGAAGTCAGTTCAAAGGAAATGGTAATGTTCCAGCAAGATTAAGGGAATACACAGAGATGTAATCAAGATCCAGAAGAAAATTAATTATGAAACTAAAGGAACAGTCAAGTTATAACAGTGGTTTAAAGTCTTCCTGTAAATATCTACATTCTCTACCATCAAACTTGTGAGCTTGAGTGATTAGCTGGCTTCTGTCTTCTTCCCCACACTCCTTTAGAAAACTAAAATACCTTAGATACCTAAAATACCGTGACAGAGAGGCCAAAGACTGAGACCTTGCAACTGCTTCTGCAGCTCTGAGAGGTTTGCTCTAAAAAGTGTTCCTTTGAGCTGAGAGTGTTGGCTCCTTTGCTCTTTTTGAGCTACTGCTGAAGTGTATCAACCTCAGCTTGAGTATCAACCCCAGCTTGAGAATCAAACTCAGCTTGAGTATCAACCACACTGATGGAAATGACACTGTGGGAACTGAGTCATCAGTGCCAAGGAAACTAAATAAAAATAAAAGCTGTGTGTCAAAGCATGAGCTGGGAAGGAACTGAGACCACAGACAATATTTTTTTCTTTTTAGCTCTGTATTTATCTCTATGGAGGACTGTGGGAGTTGTAGAATAGGATTTTTAAAGTGTTAGGAAAAATAGTCAGGAATGCACAGTTTATAGTATACAGAGAATTCATGAGACATCTGCTAAGTTGGTTTTGTTCCCCTTTATTTACTTTTAAATAATTATTGTCAGATATAATTATTCTTTTTTTGATGGAAATTCAGATATCAGATTAAACAAAATTCCACTAAAATACTGTACCTGTTGCTTTGTCTAAATGGCAATGAAAAAATAATGACTATTTTTGCAGTGTAGATTTGCATGTATGAGGTTATCTATTCAAGTTATGCAAGAGTGGAGTTTTAGACCACTTTATTAAATGCAAAATTCTGCATCATTTCATATATACATTCTGTATACATTCCATAGGCTGCCAGAGAATCCATGCACCATTAAGACAGAGGTTCAAGGACTAAACATAAGGTTCTGATAGTCTTTTCGTGCTGTAGGATACCTGCTTTCAGCTGTAACTCTTCATAAGCTTCCTAGTGTTCCTTTATCAGGTGTCCCTGCCCTGTGCAGAGGCTGTGATTTGTTTTGGAGATACACTGCTATTACAGGAATCATTTACCATAAGGGCCTGAAGCTCTTTACGTCTGGTGATGTGCAGGTAGTCTCCGTGAGATACTGATGTCCCTTCATCACCAGATTAGTCTGTGGAGCTCATTTATTTGATGAAATACTTTTATATTTGTGATATTACCTGGTTTATGTAAAATTAAACATCCCTATTTAAATATATACACGCTCTTTCTTTTCCTAAGAAAAATGAACCTAAAAAAATTGAATAGCAGGTGGTGGTACAAGCTGTTTGAATGACTTGAACACATATGCCTTGGCTGGCTTCTGATTTTGGCAGGTAAAGAATGAAGATTTCTTGTATTGGTAGTCCTTCTTGCTCCACCCTGAAAAATGCAGAGGATGTAAAGTGAAGTAAGCAACACCTAAGCATCAAGAAAGTAAAGTGAGAGCAAGTTTTGCTCTATATCTCTTTCTCACGTTCTTTTTTTTTTTTTATTAATATTAAAATAGGTGAAATATTTTGCTCTGTGGTATTCCTTAAAACACGTAACAAAAATATCAGTCTGTTGTGACTGCACCTGTTACATTTTATTGTTCCATTAATTTTTTGTCAAAATACATGACGTGCATGCATCATAGATCACACAATTGATATATGCTCTCATTCATCTGTTGTGCCACATAAATCACTTCAGATAGGGATATAGTATTTTAAAGAATTGACAGTACCAGTTCAGCCAGAATTGTTTTTCTTTTCTTTTGCTGAGATGATTCAGGGGAAATAAAAGAGTGGAAAGGTTCTTGGTAGGTCAAAATTTGATGGTTCTTAAGAGAAGAAAAAGGTGCAAGTAATCATTGACTCCGTACGTAATTGACCTTGACATTAAAATCATTGAACAAAGATAATCTATCAATAGAAGCAATACAGAAAGACATGTTCATAGTGCTGGAACAGAGAAACTATGTTTAACCTAAGACTTCTCACAGCAAACAAAGTAAGAATGAAATATATTGCCTTCTAGAGAGCAGGGTATGACGAAGTTGGACAATACCTATTACCAGTCTGAAGATAGCTGAGATGTCCTGTGAAATACCCAGCCAAACCTTTGAACAGACAGTGAATAAGAAAGCTTCAGACAGCTCTTCTCTCTCACTCTGAATGCAGGAATTTCACAGGCTAATGATTTGACCTTTATGTTGTGTAAGAGAAGCATCTAATTTTTCAGGAGCCCACAATATAAATGAAATGTGGTCTACTTCACAAAATAGTATTTAGTCACCAGAACTCTCTTGAGAGTATTGATATATTAAATACATATTATAGGCCAGATACAGCTAAACTTGGACGAGTATGTGGTTAAGCATTTTGTTTCCTTTATGCCAATGGAACATACAACATGTGAACTTAATGCTTTCAACAGTCAGAACTTTACCCACTGAATTAAATACTCATTGCAAGTGCTCACTGGCTTCCAATTCTGACAGGGTCCACTCTGTCTTCTAAGGGAAAAAAAAAAGTATTGTATTTACTAGTAAGAAATTTCCATCAGGTTTGTTTTTTATTAATTTTTCATTTCTCCTTTTATTTGCCTTTCAAATACACTACACTTTTGCCTCTTTTATTTTAAGATCCCGGCCTTTCTTAATTGACCTTTTTAGGATGTTTGGATTTGGCAGGTGAGATAGTGCTCGTCATCCTAGGAGCACTGGGAATTTCACTCCATTCAACCCTTGCTATGTATTTTTTAAAATTATCAAATATGGCCTTTTTGGAAGAAAAACTTGGGAATTTAGAATCTTACTGAATAACTCATGACAATAATTGTAATAAACAGTGTCTATTGTTAAGCAGCAGAGGTTCCTAACCTGCGTAGGAGCCCCACCGCCCCACCTGAGCATCACATGGGAAGGAAGTGGCTCGTGACCACATCAGAAAATAGCTTTAATTCCCAGTGGAACTCTATAAACGATGTCCACATTGAATTATGAATTGATAATCAGATCTTAGCTAAAAGATGTAGTTGAGCTGACTTCTAATAATCTTTCACTTATGGAGAACTAGAGAATCTGCCTTAACTGCAGTTTTAAAACTTTTGCACTACTTTTGCGTGTTACTCCATGGGGAATTGGGGTTTGGGCAATAGCTTTGTATATTTTTATGGTAGATTTTGGCATAAAGCTAAAACTTTGCAAACTGTAAAATGCAGTTATTTTCAGCATACATAACATATATTTTATCTTAACCAAGAAATCAATAAATTAACATTTTTTTCTTTTTTTTTTTCTTTTTTTTTTTTTTTTAATTTAAAGAGCAGAGTCAACACTCTGCAGCTGGGTCTGCCCAGAGACAGTTCTACAGAGTTTGTGTTTTCATTTATTGAGAGGAAATTCTCACTCGCAGCTTGTGGTCATAGTATAGGTTAGGGTTTGAGGTTTTTTATTCACACATCTTTCATACATTTCAAAGGTTTTAGCATGAAACAGAAAATAATTATTGCCTAATATAACAAACAAACTGGTGAGGCAGGTCATGCACTGTCACCACCATTAGCTTTTTTAATATGGCTGGGTTCAAAAGCTCTGATTTTAAATTACAAGCAGCCTTGGCTTGCTCTGGCAGCACTCTCACCCTCTCCTTCGGATCCACTGCCACTTGCCAGTACCTCCCTTTGATGTGGTGTGGAAAAAAAGATGGAAGTTTCTATTGTTAGTGAGTAAAAATCCCTTAAAACTATGTTGATCCTATTGAGATTTTTAACTTTACAGAAATTTGAGCAGAGTGATTTAGATGCTTGAGAGATGTAGTTAATTAGAAGTTTTCCTGCCTGACCTAAGTGGGTTGAACTGTGGGAACGCTGATATAAACAAGTCACTGTATAACCCAGAAAGGTTACTTAAATTGATGGTCAGGAAATAAAACAAATGTAAGAAATTATGCAGATAAGTTAATAATACAAGAAGGATTGATACTGATTAGCATATATAAAAATGAGTTCCTCATATAAAATAGACAACATCAATAAATAAGAATTATTTGGATACAGTTATTAAGATGAACATGTAATGCCTGCTCCCTCGGAGTGTATCCTAAGTGAAGTTTGGGGTTTTTTTGGACCTGGATGGAAGTTTACAGAATGGCCCAAGGCTCATTTGTACCCTTGATAAATGACCCAACAGCCTGGAAAGTTTCTTCCTTCTTCACTAAATGCTCAAGTACAGACTCATAGAAATATTTCTTTAGTTATTTTCCAATTTCAGGTTTTGGCTGGAGCGGTTCAGTTTCTCTTTATTGAACAATACAAGTGCTGTCCCAAACTGGAAAGTGTCCTAAAACTGGACTTGGCTATTTGAAGGGAAGCACCACTTTCTTGTGGTTTCTTTTCTCTCAGCCCTTGCTAAGGCTTCTACTTCAAGTTTGCACCAGTTTTTCCTTCTTTCCCATTTTCTGCCAGCTAAAACATTCAGCAGGCAGTGATCGGTGCTGCATTTCTTCCCCAGATCCACAAGAACTTTAGCTGCTGATATTCCCCCAGGCTGTCTCAGAGTGTCTGATCTGATAACTATTAAGTTTCAGCAAATACCCACTATTCCTGTACATAATTGCATTACTAACATTATTATTACTTTGCAATAAGCAAAGAAAAACAGAGGTCCAGAGGTAAACATCACTCACAGGCTGGTGTTTCCAAGTTGCGTGACCTCTTTTTCTCGCAATAGGAAAGTGACTTTCAGCTGCTGTGTGTTTTATGTTTGATGCTTGGTCTGCAGTAAAACTACTGTTCTTCTTAATAGTCGTGGTGCGTTGGGCTTTGGGGCCATTTTCTCCACAACCTTTTTACTTAGGACATAGTTAACTTATCCCTACAATTAAAAAAAAAAAAACGCATGTAGGTGCAGAAAAGGGATTAGTCGTATTCCTGGTAGTAATATTGATCAGCAGTTCATATACCTGGCAGAGCCATGGGTTTGAGATATTTGCTGGCCACTGGCTGTCAGAACCTGGAAGATGAACCAGAGGAACTCCTTGGGAGTGTATTTCCCTAAGCATTTGCTGCTGGCAATTTTCAGAAGCAGGACACTGAGCTGATGGATTTTGTGACTGAGCCAATATGGTATTACATATGTCTCCCGGAGCTACTTTCCTCAGTTTTTTTCACTACTTTTTGTTTTTCTTATTTTACAAACTGATGATATGTGTTCAGGAATGTCACAGAGCAGATGAGAACCTTCTGTCCCCTGGACATCTCAGGCATCAGGATGTATTGGGGACTACTGCAAACAGCTTATTTTCCCTGCCCTGGTACATGCTTCCTCTCCTGGTTATCACTGTGAATTCCATGACAAATTTCACAGGAGCTATAAAACTCTGTGAAATTTCTGGTTTATCCTAGAAACAGTGAATCTGTTATGCCAAGAAGGCAAGTCTCCCAAGGTCCTCTATCAGCTTGGATGGAGTTTCTTCTTTCTATCTGCTTTTAGCTTTCAACTGTGCCTTTACCCATCTCAAGAAATGGATGGAACGAAATTTTGTGCAAAGACAAGACACTAAACTGAGATAACTGATAGAGGTTCTAAGTTGTTTAACACTATTGGTTGGTTGCTGGAAATAGGGTTTGGGGTTTTTTTTCTGTCAATATTCCAGATATTACCAAATAAGCACTCTGCAGTCTTCCCAGTCGTCTCTCAGGTGCTTAGGTCCTTGCTGCAGTTCTTTTCTATTAAGAAATTGCACGTTTCCTTTAGCTTCCCTACCCTTTTACTATGAAAAATATTTTTGTCAGTGGTAATTGCATTACTAGTCACTTTGTCCTGATTTGTCTTACCATTGCGAAACAAATGGACTTCATAATCTGTCTAGACGCTGTGGTTGTTACTTTAACAGATGTTTGATCTTCAAAAGCAAGACATCCCTCAGCTGTTTTCAAGAAAGCTTTCAGATACTGCTTTAATTCATTTTTTATATGTCCAGCCCTTGTTTTAAATCATATTTTTCATTTCTGAGTCATCAGTGAGCTATGGAAGTGCCTACACTGTTTGTTCCATCATGTATCATCGGAAGGACCAATTCCTACCTACTTCCCTTGGAAATTGAATTCCTTATGTAACATTTCCAGAGCCTGGAGGTGTTCAAGGCCAGGCTGGATGGGGCTTTGAGCAACCTGCTCTAGTGGGAGGTGCCCCTGCCCATGGCAGGGGTTTTGGAACTCGATGATCTTTAAGGTCCCTTCCAAGTCTAACCATTCTGTGATTCTATGTTTCTGTGATTTCCATTGCACCATTTTCTTTGAAGCAGTTAAGCAAATTCAGGCTCTTGGAGTTTGTTTCAGGTAGGAATAAAAAAATGATGCTATAAGTAATTTTTTTTTTTTTTTTTGCACAATCCTTTTTAGTCACAAAGAACATCCAAAGCTCTTTTCCCTCGGCCAGGAATTGCGACACAGATGATGTCTCCAGCGCTCCGGCATTCAGCCCGAGAGCTTTCCTTCTTAGCTTTTTGATTTTATTTTTTTTTAAGAACAGAGCTTCCAGAACCTCTTTGGCTGTGCCCCAGGCTTATTTGCAGCCTTTTTTCTCTGCTTCACTGGTCTTTCTACTTCTTTCTCATTAATAGAAAAACAGTCACACAATCATATTCAGTGAAACTCCTGTTCCCAAATGTCCTGTGTGTATCCTATCAAGCTGAATAGTGACGAAGAAAGTCTCAAATTGTTTCAGCTACCTGGTTCCACAAAGGAGCTTACCAGCTTCTTACCAGTATCTTTAATGAATTCACACAGACAGCTAATTCTAAGACCTATCATCCACTCAAGAAGCAGAACATAGTGAGCTTATAATCAAAGCAGCTCACTTTTGGATTATTGAGTATTTAACTCCACTATAAATAGGCTGCAGACAAAGAATTGTTTAAAGAAATTAGAGAAAGATTTAAGACAAGAGATAGTTATTTTGGAATGTTGAGAAGACAAAAGAATTATTGAGCTTCATGCTTAATATGTATTTACCACAGATTTTTTTTTTAGATATAGAAATGGAGAAAAAAACTTGTCTTAAGAAAAGGGCTTTTTTTTCCAATGCTTCCTTTCATAATACTTTTTATTCTCCAGAAGCATTTTGCTGTTTTTTCTTTGATATGTTAGTATATCTTTTTATTTCTGGGTATTTTTCCCTTATGAAAAACATGTATGCCTTCACATTTCTATAACAGGAGCTGTGTATGCGAATATTTTTCTAGTTCTTCTGATAAGTGAGTAGTCTTACAAAATTTCAGTTATCTAGCAATATTAGTAAAATGTTCTGTTCTGTTAGTAGATAATTGGGTTTTTTTTCATAGTATTGGGATGAGTTCATTATTGTGGACTATGTGATTAGTTTGGAAAGAAGGATAGTCTTCAGTCAGCTGTTTTTTATACTGCTATAGTTGTGATGTTTTAATAATTAAATATAGTGTTAATTAAGTATCGGTTCAATCCCTTCATTAATAGTTCCTTCTTTCCAAGTTGAAAGCTCTCTGAGTTTAAATATATTCATATTTTGTAATCTATACATGCCTCTATATACACATCTTCATTTTCCTCTTATTTTCCTTGGTTTGTGGACGCACTGAAGACTTGTGATAAAAACAGGAAGAATAATGTCTGTAACAGAGAGGCGTATGTTTTATTCATGGGGAGAGCTGGTTAGGTCCTGGAATAAAACCATTAAATATTCTATACGTTGTTAGCAGAGGATACTCGCTCTCATTCCTTGTCAGTTCCATCTCTTTTTCTGTTCTTAACATTAGCTCCTTGCTCCTCCCTACCCACCCCAGCTCTGGTTACTTGTGTGTTGAGATTTTTTCCCTTTCTACTTTCATTCAGACTTCAGATCTGAGATGGGTGTTTGACTCTCTTGCCCCTGGGGCTGGAAGAATACCAGAACAGAAGCAACCCTCAGTGACTGCAATGCTATAGCTATTATTTCCTATCTTACCCCCCAATGACATTGCAGAAAGATTACAAACGGCTGTTAACACACATAATTTTAGTAGTTCAAGTGAACATGCTTTTAGGTATATTCAAACCGCCTAGGAGTTCTAGTGACAAGAATGCATATAGAAACTTCGTTTTTAAAAAAAAAAAACATTGCAGAATTTTTTTCTTTAGATGCAGAAATTTCATATTCACATCAGAAAATAATTATAGTTATTGCAGCCATCCAAATACATGACAGCAACGTAATATATGATCTATGATTTCAGACAATTATTTCAGACTGGAAGTGCTGAATAACAAACACCCCAAAGGATTTCTTACAAAGCTAGAAACTACAGATCAAGAATTTTTTACAGAAATAGGTCACAGGGTATTTCCAAAGGCCATAATAAAAATAATTGCAAAAAAAATAGCAATCTTCTTATGAGTAAAAATTTGATCTTAAGTCATCTAGTAAATCGTTAATTATTTATCCATCTTTTCTTGGGAGTTCAAGTAAGTGTAATTGGTTGGTCCCTAATGAGATGCAGTGAAGATTCACATTGTCCCTGTTGAGTTGATAAAAATCAAATGAGAAGAACCTGTGAATCTGTCTGTGGATGTTGTGTATGCAGATAGGCTAATTTCAGCTCTGCTGGGGAAAGGTCTGTAAGGGCAGCGGGAGAGGAAAAGAAGGTTGGGAGCAGGAGGAGATGCTAAATTGGTGGCAGTATTCTTGTCTTCTTCTATTTTGATAGAAATGCAAATTGGATACTTACTATCTGAATTAATGGCTGGTCTCCAAACAGACAAAGCGCCACTGATGTTTGCTAGCCAGTTTTTCAAAGTATCAGTAAGAAAAAAAAACAAAACAACAAAAGTAGATTTAATCATTTGTGGAATTGGGAATACAAAGTGCAATTCTACAGAAAAATAAAATGCGACATGAGATGGGAGCTACAGTCCAAAGTCATGTGTAAGAATTCACTGTTATATTGGGGCGTGCTTTTCCTTAGGTTGCTGTGCTTTGAGCCAGTGCAAATTTTCTGTATGTTGTGCTATAGGGGAAAAAAAAAAAGGATACATTTGCTTTTTTATTGCATTTGCATGATTTTCATTGTAATAATATTGTGCTGTTCTAATGAATTTTAAAACCCTAAACTTTAGGGCCTCATGTCATTAATATTGTGCACTTTTGCTGGACTTTGAGCCACACTGAAAGTAGAGTCAAGGGGAACAGCGCGTCTCCTCTTCTTACCCCCAGCTATCGCTGTCTTCAGCAAATTTTCAAAATACCGATAGCAATAATAATAAAAGCCATCTCTGCATTTTGTAACATGCTGGTTTGAATTTTAGTGGCAACAGCATGTCCTAGTGCAGATTCTCTGGTCTAAACACCCAGATGCAGCATTTCAAGGGTGCGTGCAAATCTCACTCCAGAGGTTTGGATTTCATTTGCGATGGGAGCTGCCAGATGGAAGGAATTAAAAGACCTCTTATGACACTGTCAAGAACAAGACAGTTCCCTAAGGAAGGCTTCTGCCCCAAATGCTGCCTGCTTGTGTGTCTCACCACACCTGGTGAACATCTGAGGAGGAGAGCTCTGGCAGAGGATTGAACAATGCCAGATTGTTATGAGCACATTCAGCTAAAAATCTGAGTATTGCCTGCAATTGCATAAGCTGTTTTTGTTCCAGATCTATAAACTGTACTTAACGGTTCCTTTATCAAAAGGCATTTTGAAGCACTGAGCAACAAACAATGAGGACTTTGATTTCTTTATTGTTTCATGGAAATGTTTTGTTTCGGAGATGCATGTGAGAATGCTTAGTTTTGTATTAAAAAATAGAAATGACACGTAGAAGACTGACATGTACAATGGAGTCTAAATTAACTTCATTCAAGAGGCACAGCTCCAAAGTATAAAGCATAAAACCAAATTCTTTTTTTTCCCTTTTTTTTTAATATTATGGTATAAATCTAAAGAATGAATCTTGATTTATATCAATGCAAATTAATAGACTTTGACCCAAAGTCACTGTCTTATTACAGTATTTGTTATTTTGTCCTTGATAAATGTATTAAACGATATTTATCACTATGAAAGCTCTACTATAATTACTGTCAAATCCAAGTAAATAAAAGATGATACTTAACTGACAATAACAAGATTTATTTAGTTTGCTGTGGCCTTAAATTAAAGCTGCATTAGCTATATGGCCTTGTAGAAACACAGCAGTCAAATCTGCTGCATCTGAGAAAGATTACAGTCTACTTCACACACTTCTTTTCCCAAATACATAAAAAATCAGTCCTCAGAGAATAAAATAATTGGATATATATGTACGGAGCACTTGTCACTAAATTTTATTCTTTAACAGAAGTAGTTGTCTACTGAAGGCAGGAACAGAGAGAACAAATGATTGTATTCCCTACTATAACTTCTCCTAAAACAGGCTCTTTTTCTTACATGATTGTGGAATGTGAAAAATTACTGTCAATTCTTACTGTTTTGTACAATTAGGTTAACATGGCTTTTGGATAGAAAAATAGGTTACATTTAAGAGTTTGTCAACATGTTCATTTTGAATCTGGGCACTTATTCAATGGATCAAAACCCCAATGCAAGGAAGGTTGGTGGTGGGTTTTTTCTTTGTGCTTCGTGTTTCATAATGTCTTGTCATAAAGTCGTCTGCTATTGCATTATTTATTGAAGCATCAAAATTAATGGAAATTGAAGCTTTGAAAGCTTTTAGGGGGAAATGTAAGGTATTCTCCCCAAGTATTACCAGTTAGAGTGGGTCAGATCCTGCACAGCAGAAGTTGTAACTTCCACTGAAAGCAACTGGAAGGGCAAAGGGGACTTTGGTGAATTTTAAGGGTGTGCTGCCAAGGCTTTTCAAAGGAGCTCTGATGGAGTAGAGCCATCTGGGTGAGGTGATCTTGAATAAGAAAGGGAAATAGTTAGAACATAGCTCTTTCTCTTCTTGTAAAGGCAGCAAAGGTCTACTTTTTTTCCCTGCATTCAAGAGAAATCCCTTCATTCTGCCAACTGGTGAACATAAAAATATCCTCCCAGTCTTCCCATCTTTAACTGCTAACAGTCTAGTAAAAGTCGGATGGAGGATCCCTCTTATTCAGAATTTCCTTTTATTTTTGCAACATTTTTACCTAACTTTGATAATGTGGTTTTTTTTAAAGATGACTGTGCAGTTTTAATAATCAGTATGTAGGATACCAGTTTTTAAATTAGTAGTGAAACTATTGAGCTATGTCCGATTTTACCCTGTAACTGCAAGATCCACTGACCATAACCTTTTTCTTCTTCGTTAGTACCTATCATATATTGATATCTTTATTTCTTGCTCTACTTTGGCAGTAAAGCATTTTCATCAGCTGCTTTAAAGCGTACTAATAGTAGGGTCAGACACATTTTCATCGAATTATGGGAGTTTGGAAATATTGCTCGGTAGTTCATCCAATAATAGTTCATCCATATGAAAAATTAATCTTGACCCTGCTCCGTATCAGAGATACCAGATTCTTAATGCTCGCGTTGTGTGACTGAGCGCTACAGATGGGAACGTTATTTCCTCACTCCTATAACCTCCGATTTCATGTTGAGCTCCAACCCTTTCAGCTTCAAGAGGTAGCAGACTACTGTCCATCTGTCAAGGCAGAGATGTGTTTGATGAAAAGTGCGTTAAGATCTGAGCAACCGAATCATAATTACGCAAATGACTTCCCTATCAATTAGCCGTTCCTTTGATCAGCTGGCCTCTGCAGACTTGGGTGATGGGTGCTTCTCCCCCTGCAGCACCTTCTCTGCTGCAATGCAGACAAGCCCAAGGACCCTGCCTTGATCTTCTTGATGTAGAAACCTCCCTGCCTCACTGGGTGCATGGGATGATCTTTCAGCTATTTGATTGCTAACTTTGCTAATTTTTGCTAAATATATGCTTATACATAAGCTGTAGCAGTCTGATTGCTAAATTCAAACAAAACAAACATTCCTTGATTAACATACTAATGGACGTAAGCAGCACCTTGACTGCTTCCCTATTTCTCTTTTTTTCTATAAGCTTTTTCAGCCAGAGTTTCCCTGGCTAAAATGTAAGCCTGTACGTCAGTTAGACAAAGAATCGGGCCTGTGTTCAGCATCTACATAACATCTCTCTTGGGGATAAAGTTAGTTCTTTCTTGATTCAGTTCAGCAAGTTTCTGCTGATCTGCATTCTGATAGCTGGTTTGCAACGAGGCTGAAATCTGTAATTGTCCTGTGTGCAGCAGCAGGAGATTTATGTTCGTTTTTAGTTGTTTACAAAGTAGCAGAGATGCATGAAATTGGAGAAAGGAAATTTGGTTGGGCAGTGCCATTAGGATGTATGTAATATTATATTATAAAGAGTTTGTTACTTTGCTGTTACACCTTCTTACAAGATGGTGTTTAAACCATCATGAAAATACAATTCAAGCAGACAAATCAACCAAAATACTATATTGCATAGTTTTAGCTGCCCTAAGAGGAACTCCTTATGTTTAACACTCTGAGTTAATTAAAAATTAATTACCAAACAGGAAACCACTGCACAGTCACAACACTAAAACTGTATGTTCTGTTTTGCTTAAGCCTTTGAGGAAACTGGTCTAGTGGGAGGTGTTCCTGCCCACGGCAGGGGGGTTGGAACTCAATGAGCTTTAAGGTCCCTTCCAACCCAAATCATTCTGTGAAGATTCTATGAAGCCCCTGAAATGCCACAATTTTAACAAGAATTGGACTAACACACACACTGTTTTAAGTGGTGGGGCGAGGGGACAGGTCTGTTTAGTGATGAACGTATGAGATGTCTTTCCTTCGTGTGGTTTTGGATGCTCAGGATTGAGCAGAAACTGTCGGCTCTGAGGGATGGTGCTGCATTATGGAGAGCTCCTCGGAGCTCTGAAAGATACTGTTTCTTATGGATGGCGGTGCTGAAGCTGGATGGCCACCAAGACAGGTTTTATGTATTATCACAGCTAAGTTTAGGAGGTGATGGCACTTTGTCTTAATACATCAGCATTCTAACAAGACCTCACCATAAGAAACAACAATGTTCATAGCACACTATAAATCATTCTAAGCAGTACAATAAGTTTTCGTGGGGCGTCCTGATGGGTGTCAGATCTCAGCAGAACACTTCATACATCTGAGAGAGAAAGACTTAACTACCAGATTTCTTCTTGTCTGCTTATGTGAAGTGATAAACGAAATGTAATAGCGTTTTTGACCAGCTTATGTCACACAGAATTCATGTACCGAGTTTCGGTTTAAAGGCCTAGAATTTGCATTTTAATTGTCAACAATATTTGTCCTTTGTAGTCATTGATAAGACTTTTTTTTTTTTCCTTTAAAAATATTGATAGTAATCTGTCAACACAATTACCTTTTTTCTTTTAATTGAGTTTGGATTTGTGCAATACAACATAAGGAAAGATAAGAATGAACAGTTTTAAATAGGGAAAACCAGAACCATTGACTACGAAGATTTTGTTGAAATGGATAATAGGCTATCGCAAACGAGAAGTGATTGGAACTCTTCTGCAAAAGAGAATCTATAGGAGAAATTATGAATAGCTGAAAAACAGGATTTTGGCATAATTCCCACTGATTTTCCCGATAGCAAGGTTAATTCTTAGGATTTCATTTTCAAACATGTTACAGGTATTAATTGAGCTGCTCAGCATTCTGCTGGAGTATCTGCAAGTTAATAGCTTGCTTGAGCAGATATTGCGGGGCTGCGGTTAAATCTCTGACATTCCTGATCTCATCTTGGACTCGGAAAACAGACTTTCCCCTTCACAGCTTGTATCTGCCTCAGGAGCACAGAGCCATTACCCTTCGACAAACTTTTCCTCACCTGTGTGGTTCCTTCAGTTTGATTTGCAGTTAATCTTTCCGCTCTGCTTCTCATGCTCATCGTAGGCATGGCGTGCAACCAGAGGCAATTGGGTAAGGGCTCTACAGCTCTGAAACCTGACAGTTGTAATGGAAACACAACAAACTGTCAGTCTTTAATAGCACCAGGTCTATTACTACAATTGCAGCAGAGCCTGTTCATAAAACAAGCTGATTTTCTTTATATACTCATGGTTAATACTGAGATATATGTGCTGTCAGTTGAAATACGGCTAATATTTTTAATGCTTCTTAGGTTTTTATCTTGCTGCAATAGTCTACAAGCAGAGACATATAGATCCCTGAACAAAGACAACCGTCAGAGACATCAAATCCACATTTGCCTTTTGGTATAGAAGAGAAATAAATGATTCCAAGCCATTCAGGCTGAAGGAAATTGTATTCACTTTAACACCTCAAGACGTTTGTAAAAGCAGTTGAAACACAGCTGCAGGCTATTCAAGAAATTTGATGACTGGCAAAGTCCTAGAGGTGGCTTTAAACTGCTGTTACACAAAGGGACTGGGGGCACCATGTTGGTCCTGTCTTTCCTTTCATGCTACAGAAATAAAAAATAAGACGGAGGAATAGAGGCAGGAAAACTGGATACCTGTGTTTTGGAGTAGATAGGAAAAGACACCTGGGATAGGTATTGGAGGAGGATGTGGGGTGAGGACTTTCAAAACTGGAGAGAGGCATATGAGATGTGAATCAAAGCACTGCGGGAGGATTGGAGGGATTAAAGGCAGGAGACAGTGAGAAGAGCTACTGCTGTTGAATTCTCAATGTAAGGCAAGAACAGAGCATCCTCTGGAAAGGCAGGGCTCAGCTATTGGAAGCAGGGCAAAGACCAAGAAACTAGTGAGTCAGAAAGTAAGAAGATCCTTATTCACTAAAGACCAAGAGAAAAGGAGTTGTTTCATAAGCACAAATTATATTAAAAATGGAATAACATCTTGGGGTATCTGGTCAATGCATATAAATACTTAAAGGGTGGTTGTCAAGAGGATGGGGTCAGTCTTGTTTCAGTGGTGTCCAGTGACAGGACAAGAGGAAATGGGCACAAAGTTGAACATAAGAAGTTCTGTCTAAACATGAGGAGGAACTTTTTTACTTTGAGGGTGGCAGAGCCCTGGAACAGGCCGTCCAGGGAGTTGGTAGAGTCTCCTTCTCTGGAGACATTCAAAACCTGCCTGGACACATTCCTTTGCAACCTGTTCTAGGTGGACCTGCTTTGGCAGAAGGGTTGGACTAGATGATTTCCAGAGGTCCCTTCCAACCCCATATCTTACTGTAATTCTGTGATCTTGTATCTTCATCCATCCCCCCCAAAAATGCCAGGTTGCTGTAATCTTCCCTGAACCCCACAAACATACCTTTCCCCTTCCTGTGCTAACCCACAGACCTGTGCTTTCCTTCCAGACCTGTCCCTGCTGCCACCTTCCCACCACACTCTGCGTTTCCTCTGCCTGCTGTCAGGCACCCTGCCTGCCTCCCTGCAGTGTCCCTGACCCCCTACTTGTCCCCTCGCTGGTCACCCCAGCGGGCAGCCCCATCTCCTGGACCTCCTCCGTGCTCTGCCTGAGTTCACTGGCGCGGTACAATGTGGGAGCCAATTGCCAACACAAACCAGAAAGGGAGTTTTTTCACAGCTTCCCCGTTAAGCGGAGGCAGGGAAATAAGTTTCTCACCTGCCAAGCTATTGATTTTCACAAATCTTGTCACAATTTAATACCTTTAAAACTCCCAACCTTCAGTTTGGTTGAAATAGGCCAACAGCTTCCAAAATTGTAAACTGACTGTTCAAGTGGAAAAACATTTGAAAAACGGAGGTGTGTTTTGAAGAGGAATGCTCTCCTTTTTTTTTTTTTTTTTTTAACATTATTCTTAAATTCTTCATTATTGTGAGTGCATAACTGCACATACAGTGTGTTCCTTTCAGGTTGAATTCCCCCTCTGAATTATACATGAACAAAAAGGGACGTCTGATGGCTTTGCTGTGAAAAGATGTCATGTCAAGTCCCAGCATTTCTCTTGCGTATTTTTATATGTGCCTTCTGATTTCCGAGCTCGTGAGACACGCAACATTTGCTGTGGTAGCTGTATTATTAGAGAGGACAAGAGCATCTCTGCAGGACTCGGGGACAGAAGGTTGGCCTGAACACAGGGATGCAGACAGAGCTGACTTTACATGCAACAGAGACCAGTGCAAGACATATGGCCTATTTCTACACACATCCATGTGATATATATGTTAATGTGAATATATATATATTAGTTCAGTACCACCTAAAAGCTTGCCTGGCTGCACGGTGCGACTGGAGCAGATAAGCAAATTGAAGTCTGCATGGACTTTCTGTTCTATCAACAGATTATTTTTAACACCTCCCTCCCCACCCCCCATATTCCCACAGCACAGTTTATTTTCACGGATACTTGCTGCACCTGCTAACAGACACAGAGGAGCTGGATGCCAGTTGTTTTGCCGCTCCTCCTCTTAAGCACCACACATAACTATCTGCGTGGCTCCCGCATCCTTTATCAGTGCTGCTGCTGCCTTCTCCTACGTGCCAGTGCCACCTGGTCCCATGGCGAGGTGACAGACAGTAACAGCCTGCCTAAGAGGAAAGGCAGGAGAGGGAAGGTGAATGTGAAAAAATGCAAAATAAAGCTCAGAGAAAGACAGTCACGCGTATATTTGCAGTCCTATGGAGCGTATTTGCCTTACAGCCCAAAAGGATAATGTAACCACCTCCTCTCCCCTGTCGCTCCGCACTTCTCCTGCGGTCCCTCCCATGTCTTTCAAACCTGCTAAGAAGGACAGGGAACAAGGTCGCTTTTTCCTTGGCCAAGAGAAAAGCTGATGCATGGAGCTTCTGGCTGGCTCTCGCCTGCAGACAGAATACTCTAAATCTGCACTGCCTGCACTTTCCCTAGGGATGGGGAACTTAACAACTGTTTTGCATTTGCAAACTATAATACAAGGTTTTAGCGAGATACACTGAATGTGGCAATTGCAAAGCCCTGAATTATACAAAGGAGTCTCAAGTCTATGTTCATATCTAGGTATAAATGGAATATATATACTGAATTACTGCTGCCTACCTGTTTCCTAACAGAACCACAATGAAAAAAAAAAAAAAACCACAGAGAAAAAGTGCTGGAGTACTGCTTCTTTATCTCAGAAAGGATTTTAAAACCTATCACTTTAAGTAGTCATTCCCATTCAGCTATTACAGAAAATGGATGGGCCTGGGGTTCTCTACTGAAGGTATTATTCCTTTGGGGGTAGATGTTGATACTGTACTCTTTATTTTGTTTGTACTAGATGAAAATAACCTCCAGCACACCCAGATCAATTCTAAATTGTAAATATGTGGAAGTAAAACATTAAATTCTGAGTAACTGTTGTGCACAAAACCATATAAACCTCATGCTAATAATATCCTTGGGACCCTTCAGACCATCGAGGCCCAGAGTGGAATGGCTTCAGCCAGGCGTTGGGTTGTTTCTTTCCTTTCAAAGAGGGTTATCATTAGTACTCACACAAGACCAAAACTGAGCAGGAAACTGGAGACTTACAGTGATGTTACTACTCTGTGAAGTTCTAGGATGTTTGTATTTCAAGTGTCCTAGATGCTCTTCTGTTACAGTACTGAAAAAACCCAAGTACTACTAAAAGGCATTTTGGTTTAAATGTAGGGCAATAGATTTTTCTGTTTCCCTGAAGACAGCAGAGGTAGCATTTGCTGTGCTTGAACATCCTGGAATAAGCAACAGAAGAGGCTTTTTCGGAACTCTCTGGTCCTGCAGTTCATATTTCTCTTGCTACACAACATATTTTTATTTATTAAGGATCAAGTGACATAACTGTTAAGTTTCTACTAATTGTAACCCACAGCTATTTATGTATTTATGTTGGTTTTGACTTTTATTCGGTCTTTCTAAGAACAAGCTTACTTACTGCTATAAGAAGATAAACCTAAAGTGCATTCTGCAAATACAAAGCACATACCTGTGGTAATCATTGTCATTCCATTTAATCCTTAGCGCTGTGAATTTCCGCCAGCACAGCCTGTAATGATTTTATGAAAGAGGTCCTATGAAATAGGTCTGTATTACTCACTAGGGTAGTAACAAAAATAGTGTTAGATTAGGCCCATAGAGTTCTTCATTGTAGAATCAGTGGTAGAATTTAAGAAACCTAAGTGAGGATAATTTTGGCTGGGTGATAAGATATTTTAAGGGATGGTGGCAACACAGTTCAGGACAGCATGTTTGTTAGGGTACACATTGCTGCTGATGACTTTTTCAAATCATCGATAAAATATTCCACTTTCTGTCTGCTTCTCTGTCACACAAATATAAGTTATCCTGGTCTTTATAAACCACTTGGGAGAACTGCTTTTAGATGAAAGAATTAAAATATACCTCATTTGTTAAGGTTTATTAGCCACGAGTGTTCATGTTAGAAAACATACTATGGCTCCGTGCAGAAAAAACCCTGTTTTCAAATCAGGCTGTAAACTTGCTCTGAGAGTGGGAGTAGTGGCCATTTGTCATTAATCTCTCATCCTGTTGTCTCCCCTGTTGTTGGAATTCAGCCTAAATTCTTCTACATACATTGTGAGGGCATATTAGGGAATTGCATGCACTAACTTGGCCCACGAGTGCAAATTATTTGGTGCGGAATAACCATTTTCAAATATAGGTTGTGACATCTGAAGCTCATTTGGTGAACGTAAGAATTATAATTGAAGAATAAGAGAAAGATATAAGAAATAATGATAAAACTAGAGAAGCCTTCTGTGTTCATGATTCTCTGAAAGGTCCTATGCAAATGATTCAGTGGTTTTAGGAATTATTTTTTTCCAAGTAATTCGATTTACTTGTGAATAAAAACGTTTTTTAAGTTGAACATTTCAGAAGCATTTTAATATCATGTTCACATATTGCAAGTATCCATTTTTGCTGAATGAAGTATTGCTCTCCTCTTTTTTTCTTTTTTTTTTAAAGCTGATATGGTTGACTTCTTTTCATCTAGCTACATCTGTTACTTTTTATAAATAAGCCTTCTCTCCCCTAAGAATCAAGCAGAACTTCTTCCAAGCCTTCTATTCTCAAGTGTAACTTCAGAAATGCAGAAATAATAGCTTTAATACTTGGCCTTTATTGGCTAATTCAATAGCTTTATGTACTGTAACCGAGAAAGGTAAATGTAAGGGGGATTATAAGGCAAAGGGAGAAAGTTTTTCTTATAATTCTGATCCGAAAAAAACTTCTCTGCAAAGGTCCATCTGGCCAAGGATCCTCAGCCAGAAGTCACTGCTTGGGAAAAATACAGGGCTGGGGGAGAGACTAAGTGCATGTGCCCTCTGTTTTGGGAAGATGAGCATCTTCCAGAGTCACGTTTTATCTGGATCACCCTTTTCTGCCTAGTTTTATGAATTTCTTTCATCTGTTTTGAATCATTTTATACTTTTTCCTGCATAACAGTATGACCATGATCTTGTCAATTAGCTCTTAGCTCCTAGAATAACAAGAACAGGCCTAGAGGAGATCTGTATTAAGTGTCTTAAACTTCTTCACAGCTGCAGAATCCACACCCTCCATCAGAGTTGGTGTGTAGAGGCGTGAGACCTCTCAACCTGATGGATGGAATTTCACGAGGGAGATCAAGCCCTCTGCACTGGTGTCACCGCTGAGCTCGGAGAGGATTTGTGGAAGGCCCCAGAGGACCTGGCAGCAGCTCCCTCTGAGCCAGAGGGAAAATCCTCCTCCTCCATTTGCCTTCTCTCTAGGTGGTGTCACTCATGAAGGCATGGATTTTAGCAATTTTAGGGGGATTGTGATCATAACCTATTAGCACTGTCTCATTCAGGGACTGACACAGGTTAGATCTGACTCTTTCCAATGAGGTCAGCAATAGCTGATGGCTGTTTTGACAAACCATCATATATTTTGCTATATTCTTTGGTGTTCTTAGCAATAATGAAAGTCTTCCTAGCATTAGATACCGTTTATCATATGGAAAAATGCATAGTTTATTAGTTTAAATTTTTCCACTTACTAATTACTCCTGAAGGCTGTACATTTCTGCTTACTTAGTGGCACACATCTGGAGTGTATAATAGATTGCAATCAAAGTTCACTGGGGTTACACTGTAAAAAAATCCTTCGGGGATGAATGGTGGTTATTATCAGTGACCTGAATTCTATTACCATTTCAAAAATAAAAGTGTTATCTAACAAAACAATGATGTACTAATAAATGCCAATGTATCCACATTAGTTCTTTTCTTCAACAAGCCATTTACTCTTACTGAGTGCTGTTTATGAAATCTCTATAATGTGAAGGGTTTATGATGAGGTCAATGAAATTCATCCATCAAGTTCAGGTCTTAACACAACATTCTGAAACAGCCGGGTTTTATTATTGGTTGTCAAGACCATTTTTCTCTGATTTTTTCTGATAGTTTATTGAATGAAATGGTCTCAGTCAGTTTTGAAAACATCTCTTTGCTTTATAGTTCTTTAATACTTGTAATTTATTTTTTTTTATTATTTATTTCAAATTGCACAGAAAATATCTTTCGTTTGAAATATAAAGAAAATTCAAAGAATGGGATATTCTAAGGAAAAGCCAATCTCCTTCTCATCCTATAACTAATTTTTTTTTTCCTCAAGTGCTGTCAAACGTGTCAGCCACTCATGTGAGTAATGTAATCCCAGGTTTGGGATACGCTGGGGGTTGGACATATGTACAGCACCAGTGGGAGTCCGGCTACTGCTCTGAGCCCAAGAGTTCATTCTCTGTTTCTGGTCTTTGTTATTTTACGTTCCCTTAAGGAGGTGTGAGATGATGATGTTACAGAATAATAATGAGCTTTTGAAAGAGTAAATGTTTTATTTTTACCCAATAGAAACTTATGCAATAATGCTATAAGAGTGGCCGCAAAACGAGAGTGATTGTGACAATTATAGAAATTACAGATATGGCCTCTTCAATGAATACTTGTGTGCATAAGAAGCCTCATATCAATAAGGAAGAATATAATTCTTAATCCAGAGATTTGGAGGATTTTCCAAATCTCATGATAACAAAGTTTTAGTAAAAATCACGTAAGAACAGACTTTGGAGGGCAAATTCAGAAAATGTTTTAGTTAGTCCAAAGAGGCTCCGTCATTAACTGCTAGTGAAAACTGGGCATTATGCTTTCTAGTGAATTATGTAAGGGAAGGAAACTGTGTGTTGATACTGTACTTTCAAACAGATCTGTAAAGGTTTTTTATTTATGATATACTGATCTAAACAATCTCAAATAGCTCTCTTCCCTGAGTAAACTACAACTTTGATGTCTTTAGGTTCAGAAAAGTCTGGCTTTTTTGAGGTTGTCTTTCATATTCCAAGTGAATTCATAAAGTTTTTTTTTCATTAGAAGTTGGTCCTGTGCTTTGAAACTCTAGATGTGTACTGAGCAACAGAGAGGGCTATATATTAATGTTTGCATTCTTTATTAGTTGAAGCCTGATGGAATTTCAGAGTGCCAAAATAAAAATGGAGATTTAATATGCATAGAAGTTGTAACTTTAATTAGCCAGTATTATCAATTAGGCACACTCAGTAGAACTGGAGTATGAATTTTGATTTAGTGTATCTGCTGAAGAGCTGGAGAAAATGCAAAATTAATGTTCAATTAAAAATGAAATTGATCAAAAATTCAGTTTTTTTTCATTCAGTAATTTACTAGAACCAGTACCATTAATTCACTGGAACACTCAAAGTGGTAACGACCAGTTTTGAACAAGTAGGGTGTGAGCCTATAGCTCTCCCTCCTAATTGCTATTAAGTGTAAACCAATTTCTAGGCTTTCATCTAAGGGTGGAAATTTTTGACTATTATCTTATGGGCACAGTGCTACTGAGTAGTCTGTTTGTCATTTATAAAGCTCTCTTTTAACAATTACTGCGATCAACTCATAGAGTTATTTATCAATGAATATGAGAAATTAGAGATGAAATATTTATGCCGTATCTTCTGGTCATCCCTCTTTTAGTACAGGATTGCACCCTGTAGTGTAATTTTGATGAGCCTTCCACCACTTTCCTTGGAAAATGAAGCAACTGTTAATGATATATTAAAAAAACCCTACAACAACACTTTTCCTTTAGATTGTAAAATATGGGCAGAGATTTTAGCAGTTGGAGAAGTGAACTTGCTGAAGTGGTTTCACTTTCCACTGCTTAGTATGGGCCAACGGGAAAAACAAGATGTCATATATATTTCTGTAATCTTTAGCAAAGTTGGTTTGGTTTGTTGTTTGGTTTTTGTTTTTTTTTTAATTAAAAGAGAACTTCCTAAAGAGTGTCATTATACAGTCCTCTTCCAGTACAAGGAAGTGAAATTGAAATGAAATTTGCTCATTTGTCCCAACTTTAGATAGTCTCATTACTCAGAAGTACTGAGTACACTTTCCCTTGTTGTTATGATTTCTTTTTATATCACCATGTTTTTTTTGTGTGAATGGGAAAAAAGAAGAATAGAGGGAAAGTGTGCACCTTGTCTCCTTTCCTACTGTGTTTCCTTCTGGTTGTGTTTCTTCTTGTTTTACTCATTCATCTTTAGTCCTAACTATGTGGGGTTTTGGCCAAAGTTCTCAGTTTCTGGGCTCCAAACACCAAACTAGAAAGGAAATTTTAATATGCGTAACGTTTCAAAAAAAGTAAAGAAGAACAAGATAAGAAATTATGTTTTCTCACTAGATGTAAGCCACTAATTAAGCTAGTATCAGACATCTAGGCAAGCTGAAGGGGAATTGTAAAGTGTAGCTCTATTCTTTGTAATGCTATCAAGCATGAGCCGAAAGTGGTCTGAAAAATCTTTATCACTAAGCCACTAGAATATTTAAATTTCATTAACATCACCTCTTTTAATTAACACTTTAATACTTCAATTTTTGGTAGATCCAATATGCATCACCAGAAAGTACCAATCTAAAAAAGAGGGTTGGTTCTGAAATCCAAGTCTGGAAATAAATAAATAAATAGATAAACTTGATGATATGTTAAATCTGCCCCCTACCTGCATTCAATATAGTCAAGAAAAAATACCTGCTGCTTTTTTTAATAGAAGCACAGCTCTACTATTTCTTCAGTGTGAGCCAGGAAGAGAAATTGAGCTATTCATGTATCACCAAGCAAAGGGATAAATTACAGTTATGGGGAATTCTGCCCTCGGCTACTGGCAAAAAAATAATAATTTGTATAATATGGTTATATTTATGTTGAGTAGCCACATGGTTGAACACATTGCACATTTTAAAATATTTACTCTACAGAATTAATTTTTGAAAGTGTTCATTGGTGTCCAAGTACAAACTGAAATTTAGAGAAATGCAGAAAATGAGTTATAATATTCTTTTGTAGCAGAATGTATTTTGCACTGTTGAGGTTCCTATATTTACCACCGTGGTATCTGAGACCTTAAAGTGAGGACCTGGAACTATGTGATCAGCATATCTCACATTTTATTAATTACTGAATCTCTAACCAAAATATCATCTCATAACCAAAGATCATTGTCTTATTAGAAGATAATTATTCTAGTGACACCAGCGAGGACAATATTTTACCACAAGGAAAAATATCAGCAAAACATTTTATAGTAAAAAGAGTTCTAACCTGTTTTAAAGTGTTTTAAAGAATTTTTCTGTGGATTTTAGGGTTTTTTTTAAGCCCAAACACCAATTAACACAGCGCTATACAATAAAGGTGTCAAAATCAAATATCCAATAAAAAAATCCTTTATCTTATTTAGTGATTTATCCTTCTTGGTTTGTGATGCCCTGACAAAGAGCACCCTCTGTAGGTAGCAGCTTCTCCTGCTAAAAGCCAGGTCTCAGCACCCAGCTCAGCTGCTGCCTTCAGATGGTGGGACCTTATTTTAGCAACTACCCAGTGAGCAAGTAAATATTTCCTGACCTGGCTTGGCTTTGAAAGACTTTGTTATTATGGAGGTTTTTCTGTGTTAATTATATAATTTAGATTAGTGGAGTTGGACAGAGGGGCTGCTTGGTGGAACTGGCTGAATGGCCGCACTCAGGAGAATTGTGGTCAATGGCTCAAACTCGAAGTGGCGAGCGATGGTGCGTAGTGTTCCTCAGGGGTCGGTACTGGAACCAGTACCATTTAACATCTTTGTCAGTGACATGGACAGTGGGAGTGATTGCACCCTCAGCAAGTTTGCATGATGTTAGCAGCTGTGCAGCAGACAGCATTTTGATTTACTGCTCTAAAATCCTACAAACTCGTTTCCAAATCCTTCAAATTGTAGAAACAGAATTATATATTCCCACAGTCTGGGAATATATTTGCTCGTTTTATTCTCCTGTAATTTTATTTCAAAATTAGACTTGAAAGGTACTGTTTTCCCTCTTCCCTGGATCAAAACATACATTTTGCACAATTATAGAAATTATAGGTGTGGTCAACATGGTGCTACCTTCTGTGTTGTGGGTACAGCAGGTATTTTGATTTGTTCCAGGATTTCATGTATCAAGCGTGAAATAGGAACATTCATATTTAAAGAAATCTTACTCTGCATAAAAGGTACCTAGTCAAAATTAAGCAAGTCTTTAGAAAAAACAGGTCACGGGTCTAGGCTAGATAGAGCCAATTGTGTAAATGAAGAAACAATGGAATGGGGAGAAGAACATAAAGTTAGAAGGTCCTTAGAACAATAGCAAGGCAGTGAAAGCCTTGGCATTTGGCATGCCTGAAATACACAGGGAAAAAACAATAACAGCTTGCAACGAGGAACATAACAGTTTTCATCAAGATGAGTGACAATCATCACCAAGATACAGAAAAGAGCCACTCTGTAGGAATTGTGTTCTTCATTTAATTTGCATTATGCAACTTCTGTAGCTTCACAGGTGGGCTCGGCACCGGCTCCTGTCCCTGCCAATCTGCTGCTCTCTCAAGGTTTTCCTTTTGCGCAGCTCCCAGAGGAACAAAGCTGTCGTACAGAGCATTTCTGCTGTCCCCAAACCTGAAAAGCCCCAGAGTGGAGATTCCTATGAGGATTCTTCACATTCTTTATGATATGCTCGTGTCATCAAGACGCACTTGGGCCTCTTGATGGTATCAGTACACCATAGGGTACACAGCCATTACATATATATATATATATATATATATTAAATGTCCTTTTCATGTTGTCCTTTCTGTCTTCTAAATCTCTTTCTCTCCCAATCCCAACCCACCTCTACCTCAACCTCTTATTTCCATGCATTTTTCATAGGCTTTTCCAGCTTCCCATTTTTATTAGGGCTGTAACAATATCCAATTGACACCAGCAGGTAGATGGTTTATGCCGTTTTTCCATTTCCACAGAGAACAAAACCCATATTACAATCTTAATCTTACACTGTAATATTGAAGTTACAGCTGGTTTGGAAGATACATGAGCTGTCTGCCTTTCCTCATGGGAGAGTTTACAATCCAGAACCTTCAAAATCTGTGGTGTTAAAAGCTCTGGAGCCTACAAACTTCCTAACAGAGGGAAGCTGCTAGCTGGGAAATCACACTTTTTATACTGCTGATTTAAACTGAATTTCACAGAGTTGTAGAGAAGTAGATTTATAGCAATAATAAACACTGGTTTAACAGTCACTTTGCATGGTCAGAGGCTGAAGAGTCACTGAAACAGTAGTTTTCACACTGGAATTCAGATTGTGTACTAGATCTCCCCAGAGAACAGCCTCTTTCTTTCTTCATTTCCAGTCCTGTGCCAGGACCACTATTTTATCTTCAACAATAATTAGTATTCTGTGGTACTGGATAGCTCTTATAATGTGATACTAGATATATTTCATTAAATGATGTTTAAACAAGCAAAGGACAAGCTAAAGAAAAAAATGGAAGATCAAAAAGCATGAAGGATGGTGAGCATGTGAGCCAGCAAACATGCACAGCTTGTTATATATGCAGGGAGTGATTTTAATTTTAACAGGACAGTTTTTGAATCCATAGCCATGGGCAGGTACAGTGAGGTGACAGAGCTCTGATGGGACAAGATGCCATCACTCTCCACCAGCTGGCTCTGCTCTGGAGCAGATGAGCAGTTCTCACGCATTCGATTGACTCCACAGAGAGCAATAGCAAATAAGGGAAATAATGCTAACCATCTATTATTTTCTGGGCTAGCTATTTGCTGTGTAAATGTGCCTCCACACTCCAAAGAATTTGAACTTCTCCCTCTGCAGAGTCTTACAGGTTTAACTGGAGGGCAGTTGGTCATTACTGGTCCTAGTTTGACTTTAATAAGTGAGCTGGACTTAGAGGACTGCAATTTACTTAGAGGTTTTCTCTGATTTTGAAGCTTTTTTACCAGATGCAGACTTCTTTAAAAGTATGTTCAAACCTAGATAACAGAACTTACATTATTTCTGCAAATACTATTGTTCTTCACGTTGCTTTTCTGTATATTTTTTTTTCTGATTTTCTTTGCTACTCACACAAAATTGTATGTTTAGATTTTAGAGCATGATTCAGATGTAAGAGAACAAAAATTCTTTAAAAGTTAAAATATATGTTTATATGAACAGAGTTATCCAGTGCTCTTAAAGATTTTTAGCAGAGATTATGTCTAATTTCTCAAAAGACATTTGAATCTTGCAGCTTAATTGTATATGGTTGAGGTTTTTTTCCTTTATTTTTTTTCCTCAAGTTAAAGAATATGTTGTTGCAAATAGTTCACAATTAAATTTTGAAGCATAGCATGGAAAGAGGTGAAGGGCTTAGTTTTTATATTTAAGGATGAAATATGTTCATGGTAGTTCTGCTATTGAAGTGTTGGATGGAAGGAACAGTGTCTGCACCTTACCCATGCCCAGGTACCACAAGCCCCTTTTCAAACATTTAGCACCAAAGATGCAAGGATTAAATCTAATCATACCCTTTTGATGTAAAACATTGAAGAAATATTTCACAGTTAGATTTTGTGTAATCAAGTAGAAATATCCATACAGTAATACCCACCATTCAGTAGATGAAACAGCGACGTCAGACTCTCTCAGCTACCCTGGGAACTGGGTGAGCTGGGGGCTGCTCTGCATTTGGATGCCCTGGAGGCATAAGAGTACGTTTTAGAAGTGTCACCATTTACACAGAAGCAAAGATTTTGAAGTAGATGAAAACTGGGTTGGAGCAGAAAAAAACCAATAAAATAGATTAAGGCCCACAAAAGTTTATCATGAACAAGCAGAGGATATTAAAGGAAAGGGCGTGCACATGGACAGCAGAACATAATTCATCATCCTGAAAAGAAGAGGAGAGCATAAGCCTGCTTTTGGCTAGATTTTTCTGTCCTGAGTCCATCATTCCAGGTGCCTCTGGGCCTTTGGGTGCTTTCTATCTATGGTCTTACTAAGTCTGATATCATTCATTCCTGTTTGCTATAGCTTCTCTCTTTCCTCTTTATAGACATTCAGTGGTGGTTTCCACTCAGCTTCTCATTCTGTTTATGTACCTCTTTTTATTATTTCTTGGTCTTACTGGAGTGGATTTTGTTCATGTAACACTTTGATTTCTTTACCTCATTAATTCTTCTTTGATTTAGTTCAAATCAAAATGAAAAGTAGATTAATCCTGTAATTATTACAGCTGTTATAAGTTTGACATATTGTTTTCTGGCATTGTTTGCCTTGGAAGGCACAAAACACAGAGTTGTAGGTTTTTCCAGTGCAGCATATTCAGTTAAAAAAGAAGATTTATGAAAAAGCATAATAGAAATTCTTTAAATACTCAGCGGTATTTGCCAAAAAGACTCGACAATAAAAGTCATAGTCAAAATAAAAAGAAGACTTAGTATTTATGTTAGTAACTACAAAGCATGATGGTTAAAAGAAAAAATGAATATTTAGTGGAAGACAAAATTATGAAGAAGAGAATTACTGAATTATGGAACTGGTGAGATAGCAGATAGAAACTGGCCACAGATTTTTTTTTATTAAATTGATGGTGGGAAACTAAAAAACATAAAGTTGGTTAACTAATTAAAATTAGAAAGTCTTCCGGACACAATTTTTCTTTCTTTTTTTTTTTTTTTCTTTCTATTTTGATGGAGCCACCTAAGAAATAACTAACCCTACTGGTCCCCATAGTGTTGAGAGAACGTGAGGATGGAGAGGATATGGCAGGGTGGGTGAAACTTGAAGTTCTGCAGTGGAAGAGCACGATGTCAAAAGACAAGGTAGGAGATGTTCCGAGCTAGAAGAAAGCGTTGCTGAGGGAAGCGAGTGGGAGCTGCATTGGCAAGAGAGAAAGACTGAGAGAACTTTCCTTGGTGACATTGAAAACACTCCGTTAGGCATTTGGAAGTGATTCGCCGTATTGATTCTGTGCTCGGTGTGGAAATGATTATCGTGTTTGTGCACCAGCTACTCAACATGCTAAGCTGTTTTATCAGCATCTTTTGAGTTTTAATATTCTGAACGATAGCCTTTTGCCACTGTAGTCCCATGCAGAGAGAGGAATTCTAATCCCCCCTTGTACTTGATCTGATTTTATTAACACGTTTCCTCTCTGACTGACAGGCTCCATTCATTAAATTATGAAATCCAAATTAACCCCAGGCTCTGTGTTCTGTGTCATTCCTTGTCAGGGTCAAGAGAAACCAGGCCAAATTATACCATTTGCGCCTTTTTTTTTGTCTTTTTTTCTTCCTTTTTCCCTTTGCAGATCTTATTATTTAACATAAAGATTGAACTGTATCTCTCATCTGTTCTGACATACTTTGATGGTTCATTACAAACGGCTTTAAACAGATCAAAATGCAGGTTTATTCATCCTTGCTGTAGAATTAGGAATGCTGGCCAGTTTGGAAAGAGCCCATGGATATCCACACGGGTTTGTTTGCCGCAGAAGAAGTACCAAGTTCTCCTTATTTTGCACAGTAGAACCAAAACGGCGGTGAGGATCTTCTGCAGCATTAGTCAGCCAATTTTGCAGCTTTTTTTCTATTCACAAGGAGGCGAAAAAAAAAAATAAAATCCAACTTCTGAATTCTCTAAATGAGGTCTACCTCCTTTTCTTTGAAAGAAAATAGAAAGCTTGTTGCCTGGTAGAGCTCAGCTGGGGCCTGTTACCTGAGAGTGATTAGGAGAACATGCTTTCTGCCCACTCTTTTCTCAGTCAGGGAGCACTTCTCTACTTTGGGAAAAAAAAAAAAAATATAAAAAAAATAAAAACGATGGCACAAAGCTATTGTTGCTGACCAGCATTTTTCAATCAGGTCATCTTCTTTCTTTTTAAAAATCTAAAGAATATTGCAGCTGCTACCAGTTGTTCTTCTTGAAGGGCTTTTTCAATGTCATTTCATTAAAGGAAAAAAAAATAAAAATTATCTAGGGATATGGTCATTCTTGTAAAAGATGTGAGATCATGGAAATACATTAGCTTTCTGTTTTTCAGCTGTAATTGTCATCTTACCAGGTCTCTTAACTTGGGATTTTTGGTGTTCTGCTCTTCATTTTTTTCCAGTTTTCAGTTGCTTTTCCACAGATTTGTATCAACATCCAACTTTTATATTTGCTTTCTCCATCTTTGAAAAATGAAATTAAATGATTTCACCTGAGCTTAATTTAAATCAATGTAGCTAATAAGGACTTGTTTATCAATGTACATAGGACGTGTCCATGAAATTAGGGAAAATACAGACAGCCAAAGGTGAAGTGATTGCTGAAAATCTGGGAGACATCAGTACGGAAAATATGGATTTAATGCATTTCTGGAAAAAATTCAGTTTTGAATCATGTTTTGGGCATAAATAGCCATATTTTTATTATCCATATGGTTCAGTAGTCCATTATATTAGTCCACTGACCTGCCTGACACAGCAATACTTGGACTGTTGTGCCTCCTGACTTACTCCTTCAATGAAAAGAGGAATATGGAGTTCAGTATAGCCTTTCCTGTATGATTCTGCCTTCCTTTGGTTAATTTACTTTGTGCATGAGTTAAGTCGCTCATTTACTGGTTCTGGGAGTCCTGCTTCCTGACGCTGAGCACTAATGTGGTGGTGTCACTAGGAAGAGATTTTTTATGCGAGCTGTTTCGTACAGAAAGTTGATAGCGAGTTCCTTGAATTTTTCAGAAACGTTTTCAGGAGCGACTATAAATTTTTCATACAGAGAAGATAAAATACGCAGCAGACAACCACCCCGTAACAAATGGTACCATCTGAAAATGTGAAGTTATGATTGTGGTATTTTAAAGTGCATGATTTTATGCTGAGTTGGAGGCAGCGCGAATGGCGGGGATGCGGATGCCCGTGTGTGCCATATCTCAGGCTGCTCACGGCAGGCGGTGACACTTTGCTCTGAAAGCTCCTTTAAGTCACCCTCCTGGTACATTGTGGTGGCTGGGAGAAGTGGGAATATACTGCAGCCGCAGTGACCTGGGTGGAGCACAGGAGCCTTCAGGTTTTTTAATAGCAGCAGTCTCCTCTGCCAGAGAGAAATTCTGCTAATGGAAAAGACAAGGCATTTGCATAATCTCTATTTTTCCAAACAACCTTTCTTCTTCTGACTTTAGCAATGTGCCTAGTGCTACATAGACTTTGTGACCTTCCCGCGCTGCCTTCTTGATGTTTGACAATGCGGATCCGAGTTCGTCAGGCTGCCTGAATCCTGGAGCAGCGGTAGCAAAAGAGCAACTCGACGCAGCGGTATCAGCCTCATTAGCAGCAATAATGGGCTCTTAGTGCAGTCTTGATTCTCGTATGATTTTAATGGCACAGCTTTCTCTGTCTTTTTTTTTTTTTTGATATGGAGAAAGCATGAAGTCAGAGAACTTTTGTAGTCAATAAAATATGGAGGGTTGCAGGTACACATTTCTTATTCTCAAGGTGTAGCTGTCTTTGTTCTGAAGAGCAGACCATTGTCAATAAAAAATGTTTGATGGAAGATTTTCATTAGGAAACTCTGAATTTGAAATATTCAGGTCAGGAAGAGCACACTGTGATAGTCAGCATTTGGTTTGAACTTCTGAACATTGGAAGGGTTTTTGGAGGTACTGCTTGAAAGAAAGTAAATCTCTGATCCTGTATGGTCTCTCAATTTATTAAAACCCTGAATGAACTAATAAAGGCACTTCAGAGGCCATTATACATTGTAAAAAGCAAGTAAAAATAACACTGGTCCCTTAAAAGTTCTCCATACGATTTTTTGGAAATAGTTTTGGATGTAGTTGTATTTTTCTGATAGTTAAGCCTGGTACGCAGCCGGGGTCTGCAGAACAATTGGATTTCTTACAGGTTGACGTGTTGCTGGGTTTTGCTGGTATAATTTTAATTGGGAGTCTTGTTAGTAGTCTTTACATCAGAGTATAGTCCCAGTTTTGTTCTCGTTTGTATTGAAATAAAGATCTGGTTTTGCTTTTGAAAGATGAAGTCTGGATTTTGGCACAGCTCTGCGTATACACTGCCTCGTTCTCACAAGGAAATTGGCTTTCCTTTCCATTTTATCCTTAGTCCAAGGAGCCAATATTATTATAATGATTAGCAATTTGTTTAAATAGAGTGAATCCTAGAGGCCAACCAAGATCTTCTCCCTTATCAACCGAATGGGTCAGAATAGCCCAGTAACAAATGGCAGTAGGGGTGTGATTCTACACCATCCCTGTTTTTACGCCTGTGTAGCAATCAAAAAAAAAAATAAATAAATGCTACGCTTATTAGAGACAAGAGCTCTACAAAGAGAGAAGAACCATAGGAATATTTGCCTCTGCTAAAAATGAAGACCTTTACCAAACCTTACATGTCCTTTACCCATCCTTCAGTAAACTGATGAAGGGGAAGTGGTGGTCTGCTCCTGTGTGCGTCTTGGGACAGACAGTAGTTGATGCCACATCCCCAAATATATGAAGCACATAAATTAACCTCAGAGTGGGCAGACATAATTTTAACATCTGGCATACCAGCAGAGTATAAAGATAAATTCCTTTGCTCAGTCAGTGGGATGTTTCTCCCTTCATCACTACGGTGTTCGGATCCCCTCAGAACAATCCATACATTTCATTTTTATACCAACCATGGCAAAAACAAAGAACTTGATTATCTCTAATTTTAATCAGCTCTGACATCAGAGTCGAGAGGATATGTTTGAATCCTACTTCAATCTTAGGTTGTGAAATTATTATCTTTTTGCAAAAGGTAGCCATTATTAACTCTACTAAACTTAAATCAGTGGAGAAAGAAAA
This sequence comes from Gallinago jamesoni, assembly GCA_025769975.1. NCBI lineage: Eukaryota > Metazoa > Chordata > Aves > Charadriiformes > Scolopacidae > Gallinago > Gallinago jamesoni. The sequence continues at coordinate 5,696,228 of JAOQGH010000077.1, forward strand.
AATTGCTAGGTTTGACATTTTTAATAAATGTTCCCAAAAGAACTTTGTATTGGGGGGAGACTTCTAGAATATTCATAGTTATGTTTTATTAATACAGCAAATTGTGTTTGAAGGAAAGGTAGAATTTATGTTTCTTCAGTATTTTCTTCAAGCTTAATTTTGAAATGTAATTTTTCCTTGGTTGTACTAAAAGCTATTAAAAAATTGCATTTCCCTCCATGCAAAAAGAGTAGGGGTGGGATATGGTGATACTCTTCATTTATACAACTCCTTTTTTATTAATTTAATGATTCAGGGTTGTTGTTTTCCCCATGTTTTACAGTAATGGTCCTGTATGTGAAATGAATCCGAAGCAGTGCAGTAAAACTATGGAAATATTTCTTATCCCAATAGCTGACACCCTGCAGCTCATTTGTGTCCTGAATCACCTAATGCAGAGACATTAGACCAAATGGAAGTGGAATAAAAATAAAATATGAAATAAAAGAAACTATTCACTACAGTTGACAATGTGACCTAAAATTAACTTCACTTCTAGGTCCCATTACAACCTTTGTGTCACCTGAATAATAATAATTGTTTTCGATGTAGTTAATCTGTAGGATTTTACTTTTTTACCGATAGTCAGATATCATAGCCCAAAATCTGAATCAAGCCTGGAGCCTCAGCTGTACTAAGAAACATAAAAGTCAGTGCAGCAACATATGGTCCTTGTACTGAAAAACCTGTTTTCAGGAGATGCTGCAATAAAGTCTTGTGAGGGTTGAGAATTTTTAAAAATATTTCTAAACTGGCTTCAGATTAGTTTACTAATATGCTGATATCTCTGTGCCTGGGCAAGAAGAAGGTCTCAGAAGCTGGGACCTGTCACAGCCACAGCTCTCCTGGGCAGGTTTTGGCGTTGAGATGAGCTGCTGAAATAACCAGCCCAGGCTGAGCACCCTTAGCCTCCGGGGAATTTTCGGAAGGATTTGTTCTAGTCTGCTTTCACTCTCTCCCATGTTTCAGTCGGTGTGTGAAAGTGTTGGGAGATGGCAGGCAGCTGGTGAGAAATCATTTCTGCACCGATCATCCAACGACGGATGTGCGTAAGGATACATTGAAATAGTCCTATGTATTTTTTTACCTGTAAAATGTACATACAGATGAAAGGCCATACACGAGCAGATGTGCTAACATCTGTTTATTACCTGCTTCATGGGACGCTATGTGGGAAATGGTTACATTTTTGTGCTTCTTTTATTCAATATCTTTGGCTGGAATATTTTCTTTCTTTACCTTGTAAGTTTTTTTGCTATGCAATAACAGTGTGTTGATTTCCAGATTCTTCTTGGTTCAGAAACGCTGTTTTGTAGATATATTTCACACTCCCTTAATAATGAGATTTTTCAAGCAAACCCCATGCATAACTGCATGTGCTTAAAAATATTCTCCAAAATAAAAAGCTTCGTGCAAAATAGGAAGACATGAAATCAATGTGCAAATTGTACTGGCACTGTAAATATGGCTTATACACTCAGGTGGCTCTTGCTGCAACTTGTGACATTGTTCACAAGGAGTGTCACCTTTAGGAGGCTATTTTTGGCGATGATGTTTCAGCGTGGGGTTTTAAGGGTAACAGTGGGTACTGGATATATTCTCGAGAGATCACCTTCACATTCCCTCAAGTATTTCTAGGTGTATTAAAAAAGTAAGCAGTATATATTGCTGAATAGCTGTGCACACTTGTTTTATTCTTTCTCATAAAACCAGATTCAGTAAAAACTTCACCGATGTTATGGTATATTTTTCGACAGTATCCAAAGCCATTACTTTCTTTGGATAAACAGCAGTTAGTGAGAATCTTAACTATGCATGTAGGAAAATATTCAGGCTCTGTAACATTTGTCACTTGCAGAACAGCCAGAGCAAGAGAAATGCACAGCCTGAGCTAGAAAAATGTTAATGTAAACCTTTATACGATGACAGTTTGGAATTAGCCACCTCTCACTTTCTTTAGCCATGAATAGGCAGAAGAGACATTTATGAAACTCAACTGACTTAGCTTTGGGATTTTTTTTTTTTTTTTTGAAGAGTATGAAGCTGTTGCATGTCTTAGGAAGCTGCAGGTTCCTGCGGGCTGGCTGCGTCCGGGCTGGTTTGGGGAGCTCTGCAAGCTCTGCTGGCAAAGGCTGTGACATTTTCATGGCTTGGAGAGAAGTCAGTCATCACCAGAGAGGCTGCTGTATTTTGGAAGCAGTTTTTATCTCCCAGTTCTTTGTTACTATTGCTTCCTATAAACTTTGAGGGCGTTTGAGGAAAAAGTGTCGGTGCAGTCGGTTGACTGAGTGTCTCCCAACTTACTTCACAGCCCTTCATTTCTAGGCTGTTCACGGGTTCCCTGTGTTGGCCTGCACCCTTCTTGGCCAGGCCAGCGGGTAGGCTCATCTCCAGCTCCCTTTCCAGCCAGTTTTAGGAGGCTACAGAGAAAAGAAACCTTCTTTTGCCTTTCCTCACGCCGAACCCCTTTGGAGGATTCCTTACAGAGCTCTGCGTCTGCCGTCGCGGTGCTCTCTGTGCACAGCCTCCAGTCATGGAGCAGATGAAAAAAGGTGGAGAGACAGAAAGAATTTTTAAAAAAGGGAGGCAAACACTGTGACTTTCTGCTTTGCTGCTTCCTTGGTATGTTCCCTGTCAGAATTTGACTTAGTAAATAACTCTTTGAATCTGTATTTAGAGTGGGAAGTATTTTAGCAAGAAATAAGACTCAGCACAACCAAATCTATTTAAATGCAGCGTAATTGAAATGTCAACATAGTCTTGAAATGCCTCAAGGTGTTTCTTCGGTGAAGGCTGGATGTGACACAAAATAGACGTCTGAATAGTGTGGTATCGAAGAAAGCCTTTGTGTACTCCTCAAATCTAATCTCGCACTCACCTTCCTGAATGTTTGAAAGTGCTTGGCTGAAGCCTGACTGCTGCTATGGTCCCTGCCCTTCCCTTCTTTCAGGGAATCTGACAGTTCAGAGAAGGTTTTGATCTTGGAGAAGAGAGAAGTTCTGCAGCTCTCCGTGCTTGCAAGCGGGGAGCTTTTCCTGCAGGGATGCCCAGCATTAGCTTGGATCTCCTGCCCTGCTTGGCACTACAGATCTTCTACCTTTGCAGGGAGTGCTGGCAGGCACGCTTCGCTCAGGAAAAGTATTGGGAATCTTGTTTCTCTCAAAGTGATGGTTGGCTCTTCATTCAACTGCTCGTGGAGTGGCTTGAAAGAAGACAGCACTGTTTTCCACCAGTTTTTATGTCCACTTTTGGGAAGGGCCAGAAGTCCACTAAGAATGGAGAGTAGAAAGTACCACTAAAGTGTAATTTCATCTTCGATATTTCTGATAATCGAACAGTTAGGGTATATTACTCTTTTCTTAGGGAAGTCCTCTACTTGGTGACCCATAACACAACCCCTGAAGCACACTGCTCTGCTGGCCTTCCAGTGGAAGTAAAACCTTCATGAGAAATAATAGTTACAAGCAAAAGTGGTGCCCTTCCCACTGTCCCCCAGTCCCCTGGCTGGTGCTGCTGGCCACTGTCACAGGACTTATTGTGGTTATAATTTTACAGTGATACAATTTCATTGGTGTGTCTGTCCTAGCCAGCACTCTGGCTCTACATTTCAATCTACTTGTGCAACACATCTGGTTTTTTTAGTGATTGATAGGCAGAGAAGACTAATCCATCCAACTCTTGCTTTATGAGGTAATACGGCTTTTTTTTTTTTTTTTTTAAAGGGGTTAAGTTCAGCTAGATCTTTATCAGCAAACTGTGATTTCAGATGGAAAATGAACTTGACAACTGTTTTAACAACCTGGATGTTTATGTATGTCTTTGGTTAATGCCTAAAGTCAATATTTGTTAAATCTGATTGATAAAAATACGTGCCTTTCATCAAGGTCAAATTAATTTGTGGAAATTTGCTTTTGCTTACCATGCCGCCTTTGCACAGAATCCCTGACAGACTTTGCTAAAAACTATGCAGGCGTTTTCTCATTTAAATTATGATTATCTCCGCTGTGAACTTCCCTGTGCACACTACCTCATTTGAATGTGTCTTTTTTAAAGGATGCCTCAGATTGGATGCCAATTCACTCAGGTGATGAATTAACAGACTTGACCTAATTCATTAATTTGAATGGTATTTGAAGTCTTTATTTTAGTCCGGGTTCCACTGATAGACCTCTCTTATAGACATCTTTATAATAATGTCCATTTATCAGCTTCTTAAAGGACATAACTGGAAACTGATTGTGACTGCTGGGATGCAGGCTGCCTTTTGGTTTGGGTTGTGTTCTGGCTTAGGTTTTCGATGTGCGTTGCAGGTCATGTCAGGCAAATGTAAGGCTGGCTTTGCATTAAGTAGTAAGGCTTGGAAAGGAGTTCTGAAACTGTATCTGCTAAATATGGATGGACGAATTTATGTATACTCAAATGTTCATACAATGAAACTGTGTTTGAACTGCTGTTTTCACATGGTACAACCACACCATATGTTGTACCATAGTTCTTAATTTACACTATGTACCGTAGTACAGGACTAAGTAAATGGCATAATTTTGTAACTGAGGTCATTAGAATATAGATATATATATGGTGTGCAGAAGATTATTTCCAGATATTATAGGTGTTATTACAAATATAAAAGCCATGCTGTGCAATAATTAAGTTAATATTGGAAAGAAAAAAACCACAACCAAACAACCCTCTGTTTCTATCTTCTTAATGTAGATTCATCTCATGATCTACTGTGTTGTCCTCATGTTTGTGTCTGTTATCAGTTGGTTCCTATCACATGTTTCTGAAAATGGTTCATGCCTGGATGATAGGGTATATGGGTTAGTATATAACTAACTGTGGGGAAAAACAGAAAGAAAGAATAGGTGTAGAGAAGGGAAATGACAAAGCTGAAGAAGTAAGTTAATGCCAGAACTGGAGTAGGAAACTCGATGCCATCCAGAGGATGAATTTTCTCATATTGAAAGAAAGACACGTACAACAAATAGAAATGCTACATGAAAAAAAAATTATCAAAGCTGCTTCTGAAGTGTAGTTCAACCACCGGCGGCTGCTGAAGTTGCCTTCTCCTTCTGAGTTTGGTGAAAATTTGGGAGAAATGTGTGGAAGGGCTGTGAAAGAACTTTCGCAGGAGGTGGCGGTTCCTGCCTCCTCATTGCTCTGAAATGTTGCTGTTGCTTACATAAAGAAAAAAAAATCTGGTTAAGTTTGTGAAAATGCCATGCTTTTGCAATGCTTCAGATGATGACAGGATGGAACCACCTGATGATAGCCTGCTTTGAGGGGAGGTGGTGGCCGGAGCTGCCTGAGGGAGGCTGGCAGCAGGTACGGTTGGAGAGGAGGAAGGTCACTCACAGTAGTCACTGAAGCATGAAACGAAAAAATGTATGCTAGACTTAATGTATACTAAATAGCTTCAATTATGGTACAGTTGTAGTCAGGTAACAGTGAGTAGCTTTCAGTAATGAATTATCTATTCTGACTTGCTCTATAACCTCATGAATAGAAACAAGAAATTAAAAGTGCTGCGAAATAATACATTTTTGTCTCCTGAAACCTCTCTTCTTTTGAATGCGACAGTAGAGTTATTTTTCACAGTTGTGTAAGTACTGCATATTATTTTTTTAGTTTGAGAGACTGTGTCTGTTACAGGCAGTTGGAAAGTTTCTTCTCCTTCTGTGTCCAGTGTCCTTTGTGAGGAGAGGTAAACACCTTGGGAGAAGTGGAAAACACTGCTTTTCGGAGAATTGTTGAGCATGTTCACAATAGAGAACTTTCTGCAGGGCACTGGTGGGAGAGAAAATGAGGACTGTGCAGCAAAATTAAAAGCTTAGGAGATATCAAAGAGAGAGCAAGACTTGCTTACTGAAAGGACAAGACCCAGAAATTTATATGGAAAAGAAAAAATCCTCCCCTAGACAGGAATGTCAAAGTTTCTTCAAGCCAAATGCCACTGAAAGCTGATGGAAGAGAAGGCTGAGGGGGGATCTGATCAACACCTATAAATACTTAAAGGGTGGGTGTCAAGAGGAAGGGGTCAGTC
>JAOQGH010000077.1:5702412-5765539 GCA_025769975.1 Gallinago jamesoni
TATAAATACTGAAAGGGTGGGTGTCAGGAGGACGGGGCCAGTCTTTTTTCAGTGGTGCCCAGGGACAGGACAAGAGGTAACAGGCATAGACTGGAACAAAGGAAGTTCCATCTAAACATGAGGAGGAACTTCTTTCCTGTGAGGTGGCAGAGCCCTGGCAGAGGCTGCCCAGAGAGGTGGTAGAGTCTCCTTCTCTGGAGACATTCCAAACCTGCCTGGACACGTTCCTGTGCAACCTGCTCTGGGTGGACCTGCCCTGGCAGGGGGTTGGACTAGGTAATCTCCAGAGGTCCCTCTGAACCCCATATCATTCTATGATTTTTTTTCTGTGATTCTGGCTGCAGAAGAACACTAAACAGGTACTTCACTTGTTTCAGCAGTCCTTATCCTTTTTTTTGTAGGGATGGTAGCTAATCAATCACTTAAATTCAGATTTAGATGCACATATTAAATGTTTTCCTGAGATACGGTGACCAGCTATAGCTCCCATTGAGTCAATTCCTTCTAGCAGCTGGAGTTAAAAAATGCTCAGTGCTTCTGAAATTCAACTACTTAATTTAGGAACTAGATCAAATGAAGGGTTTAGTTAGAAGAGAATAATTATTTTCTTATGAAAAATTCATACCCCTCAGGACTGGAAGTTTTGGTTTTTATCTTGTTTGGCAGATAACAGATTGCTGCTGAAAACAAGTAATAGGTGACTCTGTGATAGGAGTTGTATTTATAAGTTCTCAGACTCCGTCTCCAATCCTGGGCTGAAAACAAAGCCTATCTATTGAAACATGCAGAAAAAGAGAGGTCCAGATAATGTTCTCAAAGATCAGTATAGAAACATAATATGTAATATCTAACAAGCAGTGATAGACCGATCAACTCTAGTACTTTCTGGATAGTACCAAAAAAGAAATCAACCCAAGAAGCTTAGTTTGTGCTGATAGGCTTTAGAAATTAAAGTAAAGCTTTTTCTAAATTTAAATAGAATTATTATGTCCTGGTTGTTAGAAAAAGTGAAGGTGAACTATACACATATATCTAGTTGCTGCTGAAAACGCTTTCCCAATTTAGGTTTCAATTTCTCTTTTCTTCATGAAAAATTAAATTATACTGCCACTATTTTAAATCATTTACTCTTTAATTGCCTTTTTATTTTCAAAGTAATCATCTATTCTGATTTTCTGCTGTACAGATTGTACTGAAATTCATGTACTTAATGGCTTTTATTAAAAGTCACTAAATAAATAAAGGACTTTATTTTATTTTTTTTTGCTTAGCTACTCCAATCTCATCTTTAACTTTGAGCATATCACTTTGCCATTAGGCTAGTAACAGGGAGTAGCAAGAAAGTAATTAAGAGCCATTAAGAGCCACTAAGTTTGTTTCACTGGTGTTATATAAATACATTTGTGCATGTCTCTTCACATAAGTGCATAAGGACAGAGCTATCACCAATATGTAAACAGTATAATTTTTCAGGCACAAGTCTGGTAATAATAATATAAATATACTGTGGGCAAGATACTTGTAGCCTGGTTTTATTTTAATATTACTTTTCAAGGAAAAAAAATATGTTTCTATAACTGTGAATTTCTTGTAATTGGTGTTCAGAGTCCTAACATGATCGAATTTTCTAGAAATTATGGGAGTGCTTATCTCCGTGGAGAAAAAGTCTCTTTGAAGTCTGAGCACCCTCTAAGAAGTTCCGCTACTAAGTCAAGCAAAAAGGACATCGAATCCCAACTAAAGATGTTCCACAGTTGTAAGAGGCTTCCTGCCTCCTCAGAACTCTTCCACTAAAACGTTTTTGTTACTCTTGGCGGTGATAAAAGCTGCTATAGATTTCTTTCATTGCATAACTAGTGAACATACCAACAAACAAACCTGGTTCAGCAGAAAGGTTTGCTTCTTGTTCTTTGATCTGGGGGAGACTAGAGAAAATAAATTGATAGTGAGGCATTTTGTCCAATTTTCAAACCATATTTGATTACTCCATATTGGCATATTACTCTAAATTAACCATATTACTCCTTATGAAAGTCTTCAAATGACATGCAAAATTAAAGCATGCTTGAAACAGTAAATGAATCTATTCTTCATTTTCCCAAATGATAAAGTGTTTGACTTCTGATGTAAAACTTCTGATGATAATATTAGATGGGAGAACCCTATATCAAGGTCTTCAAAAAATACTGTTAACTATATACTATACAATATTTATTCTGTGTTTCATTATAGAATATATATTTATAGATAGACATTTTTTATATAAATATTTAACAGTATTTTAAGTATATTTATAAATTAACAATTTGTTACATATAGCTATTTAGAACTATTAACTATAAGTGTAACTCACTTATAAACAATATAGAGATAACAGTGTTGCAATAGTGTTAATCTTATACTGAATAATTTTATTTCTGAGCAATCTAATCTTGTAAAAATCCATTCTTCTGATGTAAAAAATAGCTACAAATATAAACTAAGGCAATGCATTTATTTATTAATTCCTGATTCGGATGTAGGTGGCTCTGCTTACTGAGTCCTACATAGATGGTGCCTAATAGTTCTTCGATGAGAAAATGGTCAGGTTCTCTGCCAGACTTGGAATGAGCCAAGAGCATCCAGAGTTACGTCCATCTCCGGTGTTTCTACTTGAAGTTGTGAAAAGCTTCACTGAGAGACACTAGAATTTTGTTATACTTTGTGGAGAGAATATATCAAAATAGAGTTTGAGCGAAGCAGTAATCCCCACCAAACCTGCCTGAATATTTATTGTCTCGAGCCAAGCAGTTGGTACAGTTTGACTATTCTCCAAAAAAATCAGATTCTTTAAAAAAGACAGTGGAGAAAAAAGAAACAGATGCTTTTTCTCCTTCCCTTCCCCCCCCCCCCCCCAGAAACCAGGGAAGAACCAGGTTAACTTCTAATGTGCCAGAATGTAGTAGCCAAATGTTGAAATAATGCATGAATCCCTTGTGTAAATACCATGGCAATTCCTTATTTATTCTCAGTAACTAGAAATAGGGCTGATCTTTGTAGTACAGTTTAACCTCTAAAGCACATCACCTGAGTTGCTCATTTTCAGTCTTCTCCTTTGCAGCTGAGCCTTGAATAATCTCAGGCTCTGGCATGCTGAAATTGGCACAGAGAATTTTTACATCATGTTCTATTAACTTACTTATCAGCCTTTTTTGCTTATGCCCTGGAGAATTAAGCTAAAGGATACGAGGATGACAGTTATTTACACTGTCCTCACTAATAAAATGTGACAATGATATCTCCTGTGAAAAAAATGCATATTTATTTTCCTATACATGCAAAGGTACATACAGCTACACAAAAAGAGAACTGTTACCTAAGTGTACAAGCTGCAGGTGGCTGAAAAGCTTCATCACTGGAGTATGCTCCTCACCAGTTGTTTGATTTATAGGATGGGCTAAAGGAAGGGTTTTATTTTTGGCTCTAGAGGCTTGGAAGTGCTTTGAAGAAAAATACTGAAACAACAGCTGGGGGGACTCACAATGAAAAATAAAAAACCCATCATTGTCCTATGGAAAATATGCAGTAAAAATTAAGCTTTCCTCTGTGTTATTGATACCTATGACCATAGCACGTGTGGGCACTAAGGATGCCCAGTTCTGAGCAGCGGAGGTGCTGCGCTGGGTAGATCACTGACTTACAGCTAAATGAAGCAGTGAATGAAGAGCAATTTTTGTGCTTCTGTTCCTTTCAAACTCAGCAACACTGAATCAATTACACATTGCCAAAGGCTAAAGTCTCGTTAGCTGGGTGAAATATAAGAAAAGCAATGAAGAAACATGAGTCATGGGAAAATGGCAGCAAATGTTACCGCGCTTCCCAGTGTTATGGCTGGTTTCATGTTTTCATCTCCAACTGTATTTAGTTCTTCCAGAAAAGTCACCGCCAAATAATCCAAGCTGGATGCAAAGTGAGGTGACAACAAATCACCAAACATACAATTGTGCGTCTTCTCCCAGACATTAGGAGAGCAGCTTTGAATCACGATGATTTTCTAAGCTTTGGGGTTCGTAGGTTCATATTTTGTAGCTTCTCTGAACCATCTGCATTTACGCACACAAATATACACGTCTGAGACAAGACTCAGACCGGTAAGTGAGCTGCTAGGAAAACGATGTGACACAGTATTTTGAGAATTGGCAATTGTCTTTCCAGACACCGGCAGCAATACGCAACTCTGAGTGGAATTTGTCATGAATCACAGAACAGAATGGTTAGAGTTAGAAGGGACCTTAAAGATCATCGAGTCAGGGACACCTCCCACCAGACCAGGTTGCTCAAAGCCCCATCCAGCCTGGCCTTGAACCCCTCCAGGGATGGGGCAGCCACAACTTCTCTGGACAAACCTGTTCCAGTGTCTCACCACCCTCACAATGAAGAATTTCTTCCCAATACCTAATCTAAATCTCCCCTCTTTCAGTTTAAAACTATTACTCCTCATCCTATGGCTCCACTCCCTTATAAAGAGTCCCTCCCCATCTCTCCTGTAGCCCCCTTCAGGTACTGGAAGGGCATTGTAAGATCTCCCTGGAGCCTTCTCTTTTCCAGGCTGAACAAGCCCAGCTCTCCCAGCCTGTCTTTCATAGGAGAGGTGCTCCATCCCTCTGATCATCTTTGTGACCTTCTCTGGACCCGTTCCAACAGGTCCATGTCCTTCCTGTGTTGAGGACTCCAGAGCTGGACGCAGTGCTCCAGGTGGGGCCTCATGACAGTGGAGTAGAGGGGTAGAATCACCTCCTTGAAATGTGAAATGTGCTCCTCCAACGGGGTAAGCACGCTCTAGAAGCCACTTTACCATCCAGCCCCTCTTGCTGCAGAGAAACATTGAAACGTTCAGGCTCTCTAGCTGGCAGACACTGCAAATGCTGCTTGTGAAAAAATGTATTGCTTATTCTTTCCCCTGCCACAGTTCAGAAGTGTATATGTCTGTCTCCCAGGAGAAAAAAAAAAAAGTAACAATTGAATAAGAATTTTATTTCTCCAGTATATATTTTCCTTCCTACCAGTTTTTAATTCTCTTCTAGCTTAAAGTCCTTTCTCTTATCCTTCACTGGGTTTAGTCGTGCACGTAAAAACAGTCCAGTTACTGAATCGCACGTTTGGTTCTCTGGGATTTGTTGTTATTCAATCCCTTTATGTAATTGATTCCAAGTCCTTGGCTGAGTTTCCAGGAAGGCTCTGCCTCGTGAGCCTGATGTTTCTGCTCGGCAATTTTTTGAGGATTTTATCTGTCAAGTAAAGTTGTATTCATGAAGAGAAGCAATTTCTGAGGTAGTACTTCCATGAAGAGGCATGAAATTGGACGTTGGAAAAAGCTATTATAGGTGTCTTTTATGATTTCAAAATGATTTAATTATGTTTTTCCACATAACTGAGAACTGAGCAAAGTAAATAAAGACGCTAGCTATTTTTTTCCCTGGTATCGGGAAAATAAAAGTAATAATCTTTTGGCCTCTCTGAAATGTTTTAAAACTCCCACACCTTTCCCAGCTCTATTGCTCCATTACATTTGCAGCTCCAGTTGAGGCACCGGAACTAAGACGGAGGCTAAACTTGTCATTTCTCTCTGCAAGCTGTCATTCCTGAAGAGGACCAAGACATCTTGATGTGCCACCTAAGGGGAACATGGCACTGCAACTGCCAGCTTCTATCTGCTTGAGGCACAAAGGCGATTATCAACTGAACTTACTGAGCCACTGGACTGGATACTTGACATATATCAATAGATGAAAACACACAATTTCCTTGCTTTACATCGTCAGGTGGCCCAGGGGCTTCTACGCTCGACAGCTCCTACGATCCACAGAGCGCTTGTGACCAGCACAGTGCTCCCCAAAATTATTAAAGCTTGTGTGAAATGCCCTTTGGGTCCTGCTTTGCTCATGAAAGAGTCAGTCTGGCAACACTGCCGTCCTATTTTCGTGCAGTAGTGAATTGAAATGCCAACTAATTGTCCTCTCATCCTTGCCTGCACCTTCTCCTGAATCTGGGACTCTTTGTGAGAGGCAGCACTTGTAAATACCACTTATCAGTAAATATCACATATGCAGTACCAATGACTTTGGTACTGAAGCACATTTTAACAAGGGAGATATTTCTTAATTCTTCTGTTATCTGATGCTATATAAGAAATTCATATGGACTCGGCATTGCTTAATGTAGATGGACTTTAAGACAATTGTTCTTTAGTGAGATCTGCGTGAGAAAGATGTTTCGGTCATCTACAAGGGACTGTTTCAAGAGAGACATTGAACAGTGATGATGACACACCATGCATGGCTTCCCATTAAATAGAGGTGGAAAAAACATGTATAAAACTACAGTAACGGTCACACTTCTTCCATTTAGAAGTCCTTCTTCTCCAGTGGCTGGATCAGCTCAGTGGAATCGTACACAGGGCTGTGCATCACTGGTGAACTGACACTAATTATGAAGTGGTTAACCATTACAGCAGAACACTGTGGGGTTTCAATTATTAATTAATGTTTCCAGAGCACTCTGAGACTCACTCAGTAGTTTTTTGTTGGAGGATGTTCTATTAAAAAACTGCTTAAAGTTATTACTTCTGAGATGACATCTTAAAATGCATTCGGTAAATGTTCAAAGTAACTGACATGTAGGCATGTTTGCATATACATATATATTTTTTACAAATGAAAAAAGCCAAAAGTACAAAGCATTATTAAAAAATAAATGCTGCAAAGATTTGACAGGCACGTGTTTGAGCACAATAAAAAACAGCAGCAGAATGTGAAGTAAAGCTGAGTATACAAATATGAGAGTGAACAAGGTCATTGAAATACTTGATAGTCAAAGTAAGTGATATTTAAGAAGCTGAAGTGGAAGATGGTTTTTCATCAGAGAGAAAGCTAATGTATTACCTTCTCTAAAATTTATAACTTTACTTTTTCAGACAGAAGTCTGTAACTTAATTTGATTGACCTCATACTGAAGTACGTGGAACACTCGTGATTTTTTCACACCCATAGTTTAACTGCAGTCTTACAACATTGCTTGTACGATAGCATAGAACAGCGACATACAGGAGTTCACGTTCGTGAACATTTCAATTGTGAAATTTCGATCCCCTTTTCCCTTCATTTGGTGAATATAGCTTGCATTTCCCATTCCCTGGTCTGTGACTTGGCTTTTTGTTGAATTATGATACAAGAGCTGGCTCTGCGTATTGCCGAAGTAGATAGCTGACTAGTGCAAAAGGCTCAAAGGTGACATGCTGTATGCTTTGCCTGAAGAAATGGAGATGTTATTGTGCAAGGATGAACAGCCTCCTGTGTCCCACCAGCTCTGGGCAGCACTCGCTGCTGGAGGGAAGTTGAGGGTTAGAAGAGATGTGGAAGAGGGAGGTGACAGCAGCTTCCACAGGGAGCAATCGCTTCCCAATCTGCCTTCCCACCCCCATCTTGCCTGCAGGAGAAGGGAGAGGAAAGAGAAAGCTCTTCCCCAGCTCTCCCTCTTGACCTTTTTCTCCTCCCATTGCCACCTGCCCTCTGCAGATGGTATTTAATTGCACCCCTTTCCTGCTGTATGTTGCTGTATGTTCCTGCTGTCACTGCACTGCAACATCACATGTCGAAGTGATGGAGCAGGTCTTTGCAAGGAAGGGACAGCCTGTAGGGTCCACAACCCCAAGGTTGGCAGGAACCTCTGGAAAGCAGGGTCAGCCATACCAAGTTGCCCAGCACCGAGTCTGGTCAAGTTTTGAATATTTCCAAGGATGGAGGCACCACAACCTCTCTGGGCAATCTATTCCTGTGTTCAGCCATCCCAACAGTGAAAAAATGTTTTCTTATGTTCAGACGGAAATCTCAGGAAAATTTTTTTGGTGGGAGCTGAATAGGGTTCATACCTCTGGAATGTGACTAATTAAGGACAAGTCTTAATAAAGGGACAACCCAGGAGAGGGAAACTACCTCATCAGGGATAGACTCCTCAATTGTATTTAGATTTCCAGAGCTCCCATTGAGAGGTGTCCTAACGTCCTCCACCTCCCCAAAATTTTACTGAACCTTTTCCACACCAGATCCTGCTCTGCCCCTGCCACCAAGCTATATTTTTTCTCTCCAAGCATTCCTCAGGCTCTGAAATGCAATTTAATTATAAGGCTGGGAAATAGTGAGCTAACTCTGTAAATGCATTTTATATGACAAGGTCTGGACTACGAAACAGCCCAGGTGGTCTGCTCTTGTTGATTGTCGGTCCTCTCTATAGCTTATCCATTCCGCCAGTCTCTTATCACCATTGACAAACTTTATTAGTCACTACTTTCACTTCTGGATTATTAATGAGCATGTTCAGTATTTTCAGGCTTCATATCTTGTTAGACACAATTTAATGATGATTCTCTTTAACTCAGTGCACCTGCTTCAGTATGTATTCAATCCATTGAAAATATCAAAAACTAGAAACTGGTTTACATAAATTTAAATAAACAAGTGAGTTCTTCTCATATGAAGGATACCTATTCTTTTAAATCTGTATTTTGTATCCAGATTAATAACCAGATAAATGACTCTTCAGTCATGAAATCACTTACCCAGTTTAAATTTTCCCATGTGAACTTCTGTTCAGTTTATGCTTATGCTGGTGCCTGGCAGCCAAGGTATAACTAAAACAGCAAAAGGTCAGAATAATGAGCCATTTCCACTGGTGATGCTAATATTTTACTACATTCCTACTACCCGCTGATCTCATCTTTTTGAGCGTTTTGTGATGCTATGGTTGAAGAACACCACATAAAACAAATTGTTTTGAAGCTCAGCCAAATATTGTAGGTCAAGATTTAGGCAGGAAGACATTTCAGTAGTACATCCTTGAAAAATAAATTTATCCATGAACATGGTAGGGAGATACTGTTAGGTAGAGTTACGAAGATGGATATACATCTGAAAAGGAGTGCTGGCTGGAGATGGATTTTGAAGATCTAATTTACTTATTTAAGCTTTGTTCTTTCTGCAACCTTCCTTCTTCTTTCTGACTTCATTATGTTCGAAATGACAAAAGAAAATGAAAAAAAAAATAAATTGTCTTTTTAAAGCTATCTTGTTAATCACAGTCAGCCCTGAACTTCCTCAGCAAGACGTGCCCATTTTCACTGAACAGTAATCACAGTGAGACACCTCTGGTTTCGAGCAGACTGACAAGTGCATTAAACAAGATGTGTAATTTTCCTGTGATCATAAAATACACAAATACATTTTAATGTCTATTTAAAATAATACATTAAGTTGTTCAGCAGGTGATTGTCAACACATAGACAGTGACGTGTGGAAAGATCCAACAGAAGGTTGAGATTCATCAGGTAGAATTTATGAAGTAGGATCTGTGTGCCACCGTGCTCAGCTGGCCTTACCTTGAGCAGACACCTCCCCTGTTTCAAGTAAGATTTTCTGCATCACATGGTGTTTTGGACCAAGGTTCCCAATGTGGAGACACCTACTGCTGGGGGTTGAGCTCTGAGACAGTATAGTTAAGATGAATTTTTCCTATAAATGATCACTAATATGACAAAAACTGACAAAAAACCTTTTACATGACAGCTTTGTCCTTATAGCACTGGCTTAAGAGGTGGGACCCAGGGTTACCCAGGTTGGCCTCCAGCCTTAGGGCTCTGATGGGGCCAGTTTTGTTTCAGTGGTGCCCAGTAACAGGACAAGAGGTAATGGGCACAAATTTGATCATAGGAAGTTCCATCTAAACATGAGAAGGAACTTTGAGGGTGGCAGAGCTCTGGAACAGGCCGCCCAGAGACGTGGTGGAGTCTCCGTCTCTGGAGACGTTCAAAACCCGCCTGGATGCCATCCTGTCCAACCTGCTCTAGATAGATCTGCTTTGGCAGGGGGGGTTTGGACTAGATGATCTCCAGAGGCCCCTTCCAACCCCATAGCATTCTGTGATTCTGTGATTCTGTATTTACACCTCACACCCCACCAGCCATTCCCCCAGGGACGCACCATTCACTATGTCTTACACAATATAAGGTGCTCTCGTGTTGAATCCATACTGTTAGGAAAAAAGGAGTTTGGTGGGCTCAGAGAACGCACATTAGAGTATGACTCTCTTGCCTGATGATCATAGTAATGGCAAAGGGTGGAAATACAGCAATATGTTAACATGTTTTGGCCCGTATGGACTATTTTATGGAAGAAAATTCAAGAGAAGCCTGGTACCCAGGACAAAGCACCGTTCTCAAGCATCATTTCTCTGCTTATGTCCTGGATATATTACAGTAACACTCTGGCCTTAGGAAGAGATTTTGCACTCTGGAGTTTAAGTAAATGGGAGTTACCTACAAGTAGACCAGGCTCAGACATCTAAGCTCTATGAAGGAAAAGGATTGCAGTTATACCCAGGACTTACAATTGACTTTAACTTGTTGTAGGCAGTTCAGGAAGCAGGGTTTCCAGTTGTCATTCTGGGTGATTGTTACCCCCTCTATGACTATATAGAAATCCCATACTACCTAGTGGATCTCGGGGGCAAGGCAGCTGCAGCCTGGCTTGCAGACCCTAACCATAAATATCTCAGGTTTTAAGGCATCTAACTTTTAGCTAATTTTTCTTTTATTTTAGCAAAAAGGAAAAAAACCACAACTTTAATCCTGTGTTTTCCCAAGGCTCCTGACCATGAGTCAGGCAGCAGTGGCCACCCGCACATGGTGCCCAGATGCAGATGCTGCAGCTTGACCTGCGCTGGCCATGGGAAACACAAAAAAGGTGGAGGAAATTTTCACCTGAGCACGCATCCAGGGGCAAATGGGAATCTTTTTTCTAGCCTAAGGTGTTATTCCCCTTCGGTCTCCACTATTTGAGTATAATGGGACACATCTGCCATATATGCCTGGGTTGTTTTTTTTGTTGTTTTTTTTTTATAATTTGACTCCTTCTGCTTCTCTGCCAAACTTGGACTGAGGTCACCCGTAGTGGGAGTAAAAGGTTATGAATCTGATCTCCGATTTCCATATCTCTTTTTCAGTGGTACATCTACCATAAGAGAGTTATGGGCTGAGGTGTGTGACAAAGATGATTACTTTTTTGTAATTTTTTTTTTTAATGGTGCGATAGTCAAAACTAATAAAATGACCAACAAATGTAAGATAAAAACGTGCTGCATTATTTCAATCCAGCAATTGAGTTCTATCAATCAAACCACCCTTTTCTGTCAGAGAAGCAAACCGTAGAGCTTTATATTGTGCATATAAAATCAACAATAACAAGCAAACAAAAAACTTAGGGTAGATTACATGAAAGAGTCTAATCTGTAAAAGAATTGTACTTCAAAACCTCAGAAAATGAACTAGAAAAGAAAAATAAGGCTTACAGCATATGTGTGATAAGAATAGTCTAGACGTCAGTGTATGAATATTGAATCACAAAAACTGAATAACATACTGATAATATCAAGTAAATTCATGAAGCTCAAAGCTGCCAAAAAGAATACAAATATTTAAGAGAAATAAGAATATGTATGGAGTGCAATTAGAAGACTAACGCAGTAACAAGCTCCCTTAAGTTTTCCTCTGGGTATGTTCCAGAGACAAGGTAAAAAAGGATTAATCTTGGTTCCATAATGAAAAATGATGTTTTAGCATAAGATAGTGCATTGCTTGAGGAATATATTAGTAGAAGGAACCTCTTGGGTCACACAACACAGTTTCTGGTATTTCAGGGGCCTTTCCATATGCTTTCTTTCATGAATCTATCATGATCCATGTCAAAAGCATTTATTTATTTTCTGTCCCTGCTGTTCCCATTCAAAGAGGAGTTCCAGAACCTGATTACGGTAATAGCTAAGAACCTTCTCATTTTCAGCCAGAATTTATTAATGGGCAATTTATACTCATTTGTACTTCTGCCAATAGCCCTTTAGCTTAAATTGTCTCTTTCCTCACTGTTGATCCTTTGATATATTCATAGATGGTAGTCATAATTCCTCTTCATTTTCATCTCCTGGTGCTAATCAACAGAAAAAGTGGCAGTCTCCCCTCAGATTGCAGCTCTCTCCTCCCCTGCTAATCCCTGACACTGTTCTCTGATCCTGCTCAAATCTGAGTCCATTCTCTAGGTATTCTCCAGGTTGGGGTGGGCACAGCCACAGACAGCTGCACCCTGGAAGAAAAAGGACTCATGAGCATCCTGGGCCTTCCTACCAACACTTTCTCCATGGGAAATGCTTATCCCAGTGCCCTCAGTGATGCCTTTCCCTTTTTCCCAGGCAATGTCACACTGGTAGCTCATGGCCATCCCCCGATGGGCTCTGACAAGGATCCTTTGTTGTTTCAAATTGTGAAGTCCCGAACTGACGGCAGAAGCTCTGCTATTATTCCCTAAGCATATTGTCTGGCACTTTGAACTATTAAACTTCATCCAATTTCTTTTACTTTCTCCAGCTCTGTATCATTGATGTTTATCAACGTATTGTAATCGTTAAATGTTAATTTACAGAGTACTGTAATGTTGCCTATACTACCCGGTATATATTGTCATTGCAAAAAGAGCGGTACAGGATTTATATAGTATAGATGTACTTAGGAAACATAATTGGGAACCCACTACAACCAAAAGGCCTTATTATCATCCAAGTGGCTCAAAAATAAAGGCATCTAAATGCATTTTGCTGGGTGCAAATCTAGTCCTCTTTCATCCTCCCAGGAAAGGCAAAGCTAACCGAGGCATCTTTGTAAATCCACTCTATTGCTGAACAGTCCCCAAGAGCCAAAAAAGTTTGCAGTATTAAGAAACTGCAACTGAACTGCTTTTCTTGTTAAATGAAACAGCCGAAACATCTAAGCTTGAGAACCTGGTGTGAACCAATTGTGAACCTCATGTGTAGCTCAGGAGGAACTGACATAAAGGAGAGTCAGATCAATTGGTTAATCCTTTCATTAAAAAGCCATTCAAGATATGATAGTTCCTTATATCATTCATCTTGGATGAACTATGATAAGCAGTGTATTTCCTTGAACGCAGAAGGAATATATGAAGCCAGGATTTTATGACTATGAAGTCCTGTGGGAGCAGTTTGTTCAAGAAGCTTACAGCTCCTCTGAGTCACTGTCAAAGGTATATTACTTTAGAGGAGATGAGATCAGCAGCATCTTTGCCTGATTGACTGCTCTCCCGTGGGACCAGGCACCTGGGAGTTAGGGGAATGTGGAAGTCAGGGAGCAGAAGATTGACGTGGGTGGCTTTGAGAGGCTTTTGTGGTAGAGCTGGAGCACAACTTTAGAGTCTGGTTCATGGAGATGTGGGGAAATAAAAAAATGCTGCCCTTCATGTCTCCTGTGGCAGACAGAAAACACTGAACAAAATGACCTAAATCAGAGCTGGATGAATTGTCAGTACTCCTTGGACTTGGAGAAAATAGATCACCCTAAAGGCACTGACAATGACTTCTGCTACCTGGTATTTCTGTGAGTCTCATGCCTTGCTCTGCAGCTCCATGTCCTGAATTGTGGGTCTCCTTGTGAGCTATAAAGCTCTGTCCTTTTGCTTTCCCTCAGTGCAGCTTCTTCCTTTAAACCTTGCAACAGAAATACCGTGCTTTGACAAATTCTGAGCTGTGATAAAAGTGGAGAGCTCAGTGATGCTCATTCTTCACTGCCTGTGTACTTTGTAAACCAATTCACATTGAGGAATGGAAACCAAAGTAGGTGCAGAATTTTACTCTGATCTGAAAGCAAGGTAGGAAAGACAAGAAATGAGGATCCCTGGCTTTTGTCTCTTTAAATTTCCTATCTGGAGCATTACAAATATCAATGTTTACTGCTTCATGATTTTTCTTTGCCTCCTCCCCTCTTCCCAAGAAGCTTGTTACAAATCTGACCAAACCATAAATACATACACTGTCTTCCATAGCATGTCCTTCAATACTTCATTTCCAGAGGCAAGTAAACTCCATTTTTTCCCCAAAGGTTCCAGGATCAGTGACTTAAAATGAAGAAAACAAAAGAACTAGTAAAATAGAGGATATATTTGCTTATCCTTGAAGCTGTTGCTGTATTTTGTGCTTTCCCTCTTGTGGATTCCCTTGGCAGCTTTAGCAGATCAGCAACAGAGCAAAAACGTTCTGGGGCAGGAAGGTGGCTCTCACCCAGGCAATAAGAAACCTCTTCCCTGGAGCTGTGAATGGAGGCAAATTAATGCTATAATAATTTGATGCATAATTTAGTGTCGGGGGGGAAATTGTTAGTCTGAAGTCGGAAATGGATGGTGGTCAACAGTGCTTCTTCAACAGATTTCGGGGAAAGCCTGGTGTGTTTGAAGGATTCCCAGTGGGGTGTCTGGCCACCAGTCCCCCAGGGAAACTGGTAAAAGTAATTTTAGTCTAAAACTTGAGGCAAGCGATAGGTTACTTCTTTGCATAGCTGGGTAAAATGAGAGGGGAAATTTTGTTTTTCTTACGTGATCCAGTGGACCATAAAACATGTATTTTGAGGGAAAAAAAAAAATAACTTATTTCATTAACTGATCAATATTCACAGTGAATTGATTTGAACTCGATGATCTTTAAGGTCCCTTCCAACTCTAACCATTCTATGATACTATAAGGACTTGCACAAGAGAAGGAAATATTAGTAGAATATCTCCTCAGAGAAGCCCTTTCTCACAGCGTAGCAGATGGGCTGAGGACACCGACGAAGCTGGGAGAGACAGTGTGAAAAATAAAGCAGGGCGGAAGGAGAGAGGGTTGAGATGCGTGACAAGAAGTGCTTTTGGCAGAAATGGACAATCCACAGCACTTCAGTTCTGCTGACTGTAAGGAAAATGCACCCCTTTTTGTTGTTAAAAGCCACCCACATGATACTGCAATGATTTAAAATCAATGAAATTACAGGTTTTGTGAAAAAAGAGAGCAGATAGACTGCTTTTATTAATTTATTCATTTTCCCTTAATGGATTCCACGTGCCAATTTATTGTTGCTGGTCTCCAGCAGCCTTTGCTGGCTGTGTGTGGGTCCCACTGTTCTGGTTTGAGCTTCTGGCTGGCTGCATCCATCATGGAAAGAGAGCAAAAGAGCCAAGTCCCAGTTGTGAGTCAAATACTCATCATCCGGTGAAAGCTCCTGGCTGTGCAGCACCAGGCAAATATTTGAGGAAGAAAATTATAGGTTGTAAAGGATGGTTGATCCATGTTTGCTTAGAAACTGAAATGTATATGTTGATTTTGTTCAGATAGAAATATTAAATAAACAGATAGCACCTGATCAGCCTGGGTCCCAGCTCTGCACCTCAGCACACAGCCCTGTTTTAGGGTACCTTTAGGGAAGTTTCCTGGTTTACATTCTCTATGGGACTCGTCTTGGAAAAGTATAATAGATTTAAGCACCAGACTAGGTTAAAAAAAAACCAAAACAACCAACAAAGCAAACTACAACCAGCAAATGTATTCTCTTCCTATTCACAAGGGCACAAAACAGCAGAGAAATAAACCACAAACCACCTGGAAAATGGGCAGATTTAGAGAGCGGATGGTTTCTCAGCATCTAGTCAGTCTGTGGATTGCGTGGATTACAGAATTCCAGGGAATGCCCTGTGATAATTGTGTGAAGCCTCTCTGTTTCTAGAATAGTTGCATTATAATAAGTAGTAAGTTTGAGTGCCAGCCACATCCACTTTTCTCCGATAATTTCAGCTTCATTTTGACACAGGCAGAAGTTCCAGAATGGGAGCTCCAGGGCTTAGATGCTGGTGCAGACTCTTCTTCATATTCATTTTCATTCTACATCCAAGTAGAACCTGATGAATAATGACCAGACAGATTAAAACTGCCCACATATTAAAATACAGATTTCTCTTTTTTTTTTGTTAGGACACACCCCATTACTTTCAGCCAGCCCTGGAACAGAACATTTCTGTGTCCATTTGCAGGTTATTTTCTGATTCATCTGCTTATAGGTCTGAAAAATATCACCAAATCAACACTTTCCTCAATCCTGTTCTTATTTTCCTGGAGGAAAATATGTTGTTGCTCGTTACAATACCATTTTTTTGATCAGCATAATTCTTGATACACATCGTACATCTTAGGGCAGAGAAGTGTTTGAGGGTTTTTGTTTTGTTTTCATGCCGTTTCATGCTGGAAATCAATGCAGTCTGTATTTCTACAGTGTTTGCTCTGGTTGTTAGCCTCATGCCTCGTGCTGCTGGTATGTATTTAAGCAGTAGATCCTAAGAAGGACTTTAGCAGTAATGACATAATGTCCACTGTTTATCCAACATTACATGTCCACCGTTAAATTATTGAACCCGGATGTGTCCCCATTGATCACTGTGAAGGTGATATGTGTATCAGTAAATCAAAACAAGCTTAAAAAGATAGAAAATCAATTGATATGAGGAATAGGAAAGACATAGATGTTTAAACCTTTCTCATAACCTTGGCTGTTTTTTTGTAACTATAATCTAACTGTTTGAGCTGTGGTGGGGTGGGATTTTTTTCCAAATCGTTGCTTTGACTGAAAATGACTGATGTGCAAAAAAATGGATGCTTAAGCAGAGCAACAGTACACCTTGGCAATAAACTTGCAACCAACTTTTGATAGAACTAAAATGCTGATTTCTATTTACCAACTTGCTGCAATGCAGTTTTCAAAGCAAGCATTTTGCAACCTATTATGTGTCATAAGTATATTTCCAAAACCAGGTAACATAAATGGTGGTGGTGTTCCCTTCTGGAGAATGCACTTACATATATCCAAAAGTTTTCAAAGCTTGCAATTTAGGAATAATAAAACTATTTAGTAACATTTTGCTCTAATTAATTTTATTTACAGAATTGCTACCCAAATGCCAACAGATGAACTGCCAGTACAAATGTGCCATTACCAGGAATGGCACCAGGTGTTACTGCGGAGATGGATATGAAACGAGCAGTGATGGAAGGAGCTGCACAGGTAAGGAAGAAACAGGCTGTAACCTTAACTCCCAGATATCCTCATGGTCCCCTGAGGGCTCTCGGTGGCAGAGAGGTGGGGTTGGGATGGTGAGCACAGCTGCTTCATATAATCATAGAATGATTAGTGTTGGAAGGCACCTTAAAAATCATCTGCTTCCAACCCCCTCTCCATGGGCAGGGACACTTCGCACCAGACCAGGTTGCTCAAAACCCCATCCAGCCTGACTTTGAACCCCTCCAGGGATGGGGCATCCACAGCTTCTCTGGGCAAGCTGGGCCAGTGTCTCATGGCTCTCAGAGTAAAGAATTCCTTGCCCGTCTCAAAGGTGTTTCTCAGGGATGAGCATGGGCTTGTGGGCATGCAGTGGGAAAGAGTCCCCCTTCAAAATGGGAGTTAGGGCCTCCTATTTGTTGCCCTGCTGGAAGCTCTTCTGAAGTTACTGGGAGGAAAGCATCCCCAGCCAGACTGGAGGAGGTGGGGAGTGTTTCCCACTGCTCAGATGAGTTTACAGCTCATTTGTGCGAGCTGCTCTCCAGACCTCCCTACCAGGAGACCCTGGAAAACTTGTAGTATTTCGCTTCATGTCCATAAAGTCACACCTAGATTAGAATTTGAAAAATGAACACTCCCAGATCATACAGCATAGCTGGGAATGTTATTTCAGCATAATTAATTGTAGAGTGAAATTGCTGTTCTTTTCCATTTCTGAAATATATGACTTCTTAATTCTCTATCCAGGTATTTGTTTCTTGTTTTATTTTTTCTCTTTTTATAGGCAGATTGGAGTTGTGTTGCCTTATGTATGTGCTCACCACCAATCACTCCTCTCTCCAAGTAATAGTGCTAAGCCAGATTCTACATAAATATAATTTATTATAAGTTCTTTGGCTCAATGTCTGTCATGTTTTCTGATTGAAAATACATCGAAGGAAATAATTTCAACAGCGGTTTTTAAAAATGTCAATTTATTACTTAAACCCTCAACCACTGTTAAATAGCATATCTTGATTTTATGGTATTATGCCTATATACCCTAGTTGAGAAAATTGTTCTTTATATTTATTAGAGAAATATATAGGTTTTGATGTATTGGATGATGGTTTAATGTAGAAGTTGTGACAGTTCATTTAAGGAACTATAAGACATTGCCAGCATAAATAGGTTGAGAAGGATAATCAATTATTTCCTGTCTTGAAACATTGCTTCTTTCATCAACCCCGATAACTAGCGGTCTCTCGTACTAACAAGGACCCAAATGTCTCCCTAACATGCTGTAGACATCAGGTACTACTTGAAAAAATGTTTCATCTTTCAAATTTAATAGTTACTAAACTTGAAAACACCCAGCTTTCTGTTTGATTACTGGAGTAATTTCAACAAGCAACATCTGTGATAAGGTCATGGCTTGAGAAAAGGAAAACATAAAGTGTTGTACGATAATGACTTAATGACTTAAACTTTTTGGGTAGAATTCTGATTTATTGTTGAATTATTTTTTATTTTTTTTTCCTAATCCTTAAACAAGATCTCATTAATGTCCCTTTAGATTTGAATGAATGCAACATGTATGGAAGCTGCAGCCAGACGTGTATAAATACAGATGGATCGTACACTTGCAGCTGTGTGGAGGGTTATGTCCTTCAGCCTGATAACAAATCCTGCAAGGCCAAAAATGGTAAGTTTTAACATCTTCTTACCTTATTTTGGTTTAATATTTTGTGTTTTGGTCCTATCTAGAGGATGGATATGAAAAGATAGAGAGAGATGAACACAGGAGAGGTGCTTTTTCCTTCCCTGTGCTACAAAGAGCCCCACAACAACCACAGAACAACATTTCACATATTACAACAATACTCCAAGGGAAATATTAGAAGTTATTATATGGTTATTATTAATTAAAGTGAAATACTCAATTCAGCCAAGATGAGAACAGCTCCCAGTTTCCCTGTTCATAAATAAATCAAAGATTTTCCTCACACAAACAAAATAGGCTGTTTACTCTGGGAAGACAACGGAGGCAGTGGGAAGGCAGAGGAAATGATTGTGAGGTAATTGTAGCCATAGGATTAAAAAAGACATGATATTGCTTTGTCCTTGCAGTATCCCAAGAGGTGAATTTCATTATATACATATTCAAACCAGGCTTTTTGTTACTTAGTGCATGTTTTCATTAGTGATAGTAGATTGGGTATTAGAGGGAATTAGTGAATTGTGTTTAATGAAGCGATATCGTACACAGTATTTTCTTACTCAGCATATTGAATTAACAATGCTTTTATATTAAAAAAAATCCTCAAAAGTTCCTTAGGCAATTATTCAACATCCACAGTGATTCAACACCCAAGTATAAAGCTGTGTTTGTTATATACTTTTTCAGTTCTCCTTTTTGTAGTTCTTTTCCTACCAGAAAATAGGAAGGCCTTCTGTTTTTTTGAGGTTTCCTCACGTAAAGAGTATTGCTAAATGTGTTCTGACTTGAGCACCAGTAAGAGTTACAGAGCTTTTTACTGCTTCTACCAAGTTTTGTATTGATTCACACCACCTAGCTGAGCATATTTTTTTTAAAAATCACAGCAAAGTATTGTGAGATAAGAAAGTCCATACTAAATAAAAGTGTTTTGATATTCTTCTTCCTCTGCTACATGAAAATCAGTAACGCAAGGATCAGGAAATCCTTGTGGTGCCAGCACTGGGCTTGAGCTGAGCCTTTGAGTTTCCCTTCTTAGATCCAGCAGACTGTGGAACTGAGTGTTGTAGTGATCTGTCACTATCTTGGTGGTGTTGATGAGATGAATCAGATTCACAGCGAAGAACTACTCATCCGTCTTTTGTAATACTTCATCGTGTCTGTTTTACGGTAGTTTTCATCTTTTCTGTTATTTTCAGAGGGGAATTACTAGTCATTAATCAGAGAAGTCACTGCAGGACTGTACAGAAATCAAGATCATGGTGCTGCAAAGAAATTACTGTTGTTCGTTGCATTTCTTTTTGTGTGTTTGAATAAACACAACTTTTTGTTGAATTAATGATGGATTAAATAATCAATGTGATGAATATTTTGGTCAAATAATTCATAGAGCACAGAGGTCAAAAAGACACCTGGTGCAGTAAGAAGGTGCTTTTTATCGCAGAGCTCTGGAAGAGCTGCATAATTTGTAAGAGCTTGTGTTGCTTCACTGGCACCATCTTAGTTTGGAAAATAGCGAAGTTTCCATGGACCAACAGGTCACTCTCCTCACCCTTCATAGCTTCACTGGTCGTACAGACTGCTCATCACAAGTTTTGACCTTGTGGGATGATTTTTGAGCAGGAACAAAACCAAGGTGTGGCCCTGAACAAATAGACAGGTGACAAGTATCCACAGCACAAGTCAAAAATGAGTCAATGTTGTCCCATTGCACAAGTGCAGAGATACTACCCTGGTGGGACAGGATGAGGGGGAATGGTTTCAAACTGGAAGAGTTTAGATTTAGTTTGGATCTCAGGAAGAAATTTTTCACTCTGAAGGTAGTGAGGCTCAAGTTGCTCAGAGAAGTTGTGGATGCCGCAGCCCTGGAGGTGTTCAATGAGCACCCTACGTTTGAGCAAACTGGCTAACATGAGGTGTCCCTGCCCCTGGCAGGGGGTGCGTGGAACTAGATGACTTTTAAGGTCCCTTCCAACTGAAACCATTCTATGATTTTATGACTTCTATGTATAATAGTATTATTGCTTTTAAGTTGTACAAAGAAATCCTGCTACTTACTCAACACTGGAAACTCTTCAGCTGGGATGTGACATCCAGTGAGGGGCATTGCACAGGGCAGATGGGGATGAGTAGAACAGAATCAAGAAAAAAGGTGCCTTAAGGGAAAAAAAAAGAACACTTAGAGAAGTTATCAACTTTTTCTTCCTTAAAAAACCTATAGGAAATAAGGATGGAAAGAGCAAGCTATCTGCTTTGTCTACATGTGACGAAGTAGTTGTCAAATAGATAAAGAAAATGACCTAAGGAATATTCTGTTCTGTATGTAAAAGCTGTGGAAGATAAGAAGCAGCAGTAGAGGTTTAGGTCAGGTTAGGCATTATGTAAAACTGTCAATGTTAATAACAGTGGATCTGCTAAGAATATGAATTTCTGTCCACGCTGAGATCCCAGATATGCAATACCAAACCAGCAGCCCTTCGCCACACCTTAGTTTCTTCTCTGTAAATTGGGTGGGAGGTTTCTGAATAGAGAAGTGGGGGACATGGTGGAGACCCCAGTTGCAGAAGGTGCTGAGCAGGTGGCACGTGTTTGTGAGCACGAGTCTGGAGGAACCCTGCCCCAGCGCAGCGGACAGGTGCGGTGGCCACTGGAGATCACCAGCAGCTCTCGCACAACCATCCTTCCCAACGTGGGATGGAACAATTAGCAAAGAAGTTCACAGAAGCGACTTTTTTCCTCCCCTTCAGGCAGCCAAATGCCTGGCTGTGAAGGTGGTGGGGTTTATTCCTCATTAAATTCTGCATTTTCTTCCTCAGCTCATTTAAATAACTTTGGAGCACGGTACCTTTGGGAAGGATGTTAAAATAGGTATCAAAACAGCTGGGGGCACACCATGGTTTTTCTCCAGACTTTTTAACCACACTTTCTTTTATGAATAAAGAAGCAGTTAATGACTTCTTCCAAGGTGAAAATGAAACAAAATACAGCTTGGCTGAACAGAGTTTTAGAACTTCTTTGTTTACCAAGTTTGCATGCCTGTATTGCAAGGCCTGCATTTGATGAAAAGAATATTTAAGGAAACAAAATGAGAGAATTGGAAATCTTTAGCTGAGGGGAAAAAAAAACAAAAACAAACCACCCTCATCTTTCCTCCCAAAAGTTCTTGGTATGTTTTTTATCTGTGAAGCCTATCTCGAGAGAAATGCCATGCGATAAAAAAACAGATGTCATGTAGATAAAGCAGGATGAAACTGATAACGATTAAAGTGAAAAGCTTTTTTTTTTGGTATTTAGTAAACATTCAGCATTTCCTAGATTGATTTTACAACACGGTTTTCTTGCAAAAAACTCATAGAACTAAGTTTTGAGGTTTTAAAAATAAAGCAGCCCATTTGTGGGGCGTATTGTGGATAAACGTTGAAAGTTGTTCAAAGTAAAATTGGACTCCATTTTATTCTACGCTACTAGATTTTTTTTTTGACTTTTATACAATGCACATGTTACTAAGAGCAAAGTACTTATAATTTACAATGCATACCTCAGGAGAAGGGTTTTTAAGCTGCTTGTAAACACTGAATTCTGGGTTTTATCCTTTTCATATCATTGTAGTGGAAAAAAAAAAATAAATTGCCAGCATTTCTGAAGCTTTTGCTTCCAGAGGAGAAGTAGGACTGTTGGCAGAGCAAAACGCCTTAGTTTCTGATTTGTTGTGACATCACTTATTGATCTGTATTTTAGACGAGATCAGGGAGGGGGGAAATGCAACTCTTTCATCTTTTCCACTACTCTATCTTAAACATAATTCAAAGGAAGAGGCTTTCATTTTAGTCAAGAGGGATGAATCATAAAACTTTCCCGGATTAGAGAGCTATTCACTTCTTATCTTTCCTATAAAATGAAAAAAAAAAAAAACCTCATGAAAAAATGACACACATGATGTCCAGTTATTTGAAAAGCTGCTGTCAGCTCACTGTAACTCATCCTAGATCTGTCCACTAAACTTTTAATCTTCGTAGATTCTCTTCTTGAGAAACAGACAAGCTGGTTTTGTGGGTGAGATGTGATTTTTTTCATCTTTTTTGGTTTTATCTCCATTATACAATACAGTAATATGCTTTAATTTTTTATTTTGTATTTTTGTAGGAACTTTTAATATGTTTGGTATAGATTTATCATCAAAACAGTTTTACTCTTTTTTTTTTTTTTTTAATAAGTAATTAAGAAATCAGCCTTTATCTGAGCAACACTGAAATAACCAGGTTAGCTACCCTACTGTGAAAAGACATGATTAACTGATTCAAGCCATTGAATTATTTCATGTATGGGCTGCACAAAAAATATAATTTCAAGCTCAGTAATCTAATTTCTGGTTAAATTCTGCCAGAACGCAGATGTATTTTTAATGTTTAATAGTGCCTGCTGAGCAGAAGCTCTTAGCGGTGCCACGGGTCCTTACCATCCCTTTGTCTGAAGCCAGGTTCGATTAAAACTGCTGCTCAGGAGATTTGACACTAATTCTTTTTTCAGAATTCCCTTATGTCTTAGATATTAATACTAATATGCAAGTTTGCTTCCCCCCCCCCCGGAGTTGGGTGAGGTATTAAATCCTCACTACAGTTTTCAATGGGTCAGTTCAAAACAGTACAAGAAAGGATGTGGTTCTCTGTTGCAGCCTCGGACAATTGAATAACGCCACCGGGTTGGTAACTGCAAACAGCTCCTGCGTAGCTGCCTCCTCTTGAAGGCTTTATGGACTGTAGACAGCGGAAATACGTTAGTTAACACAAAGTATAAGAGCAAAAATAATGGTAGAGGATTTTTCTCACTGCTGCTGGTTGGGAAAGGAGTGATTGAATCCAGAATTAGGCAGAATTCTTCTGTGGGGAGGGAGAAGCTGAGCACAGACTTGTTAGATGGAAAAAGAATGCCAGAACTTAGAATCATAGAATTGTCTAGGTTGGCAGGGACCTTTAAGATCATTTAGTTCAACCATCAACCTAACTCTGATAAGAAACCATCACTAAACCATGTCACTAAGCACTATGTCCACCCATCTTTTGAATACCTCCAGGGATGGTGCCTAAACCACTTCCCTTAATAAACCTTTCTGTGTAAAACTTTTTCCTAATACCCAATCTGACCCTCCCCTGGTTGAGGGGGCCGGTTCCTCTTGTCCTATCACCCAACTGCCTTCTCTTTTGGAAAAAGCAAGACTAAGGAGATTTACTCATGTCTTACATGACAAGAGGTTGTTTCACAACCAAGTTCAGTCCCTTCAGTTGTTAGATATCTTCTGATATTAAAAAAAAAATAATTCTTATACGTGGGTATGACTGATGGTGGAAGAGAATTTGAGGCAGATGAGAACAGTCAGTACTTTCGGAAAGTAACACTACAGAAGGTGGTTTTGGAGGTGTTGGTGTGGGATTTAATGCAGAGGAAAAAAACATGTTACAAGGTAGAATATACATTTTGGAATGAGAAACAATAGGTAAAGAGTAAATGGAATCCACTTTACAAAGAATCCATGCTGATCCTTTATGGCAAAGAACTCCTTTATGTAACAAAAAAAAAAACCCAAAAACTCAGCAAAAGAGATGTTTTAATAAAAAGCAGGTACTACCAAACAATGTAACACCTACTTCTGTGGATTTGCGTGAGAAGCATTTTTTTTTTCTCTTTAATCAGACTTGCTGATGAAGTATTATTTGTCAAATCCTTTTATTTATGCAAAATTTTTTCTCCATTTAGGCAGCAGGAATCGCTTAGTAAAATTTTGAAAACTTTATTAAGTAGAATGTTGATTGAAAGTACAAAATTTCAATACCACATTTAAACATTGATTTATTCCTGTGAATACAAGCCGATTACATTGGGGTGAGAGCTCTTTACTTGGCAACACACATATTTTTCATGTATGCTTGAAACTGCAGTGTCAGTGTCATGGTTTACCCCTAGCCAGCAATGGGGACCACAGAGCTGCTCGCTCACTGCCCCAGTTGGGATGGGGAGGAGAATCAGAAGAGTAAAAGTGAGAAAAAACTCACGTGTTGAGATAAAGACAGTTTAATAGGTAGAGGAAAAGACACGCACCCAAGGAAAGCGAAGCAAGGAATTCATTCACTGCTTCCCATGGGCAGGCAGGTGTTCAGCCATCTCCAGAAAATCTGGGCTCCATCGTGATGGTGACTTGGGAAGACAAACACCATCACTCTGAACATCCCCCCTCCATCCTTCTTCCCCAGCTCTATACACTAAACATGACATGATGTGGTATGGGATATCCCTTTGGTCAGTTGGGGTCACCTGTTCCATCTGTGTCCCCTCCCAATCCCCTGTGCTGCCTGAGTCTACTCACTGGTGGGGTGGTGTGAGGAGCACAAAAGGCTCCGACTGCCCAGCAACAACCAAAAAACACCAGTGTACCACCAATGCTATTTCTCATCCCAAATCAAAACACAGCATTATACCAGCTGCCAGCAAGAAGGTCAACTCTGTCCCAACTGAAGCCAGGACAGTGAGTTTTTATGTTTTGGATTAATTTTTTTTAATTATTTTTTTTAAATACAACATCCAAAAGTTTTCTGACTTTGCAACATTATTTAATTGAAGAATGGAACTGGACAAATAGACATGTTGTAGTGGTGTTGACCATGTTGAAAAGGAAAGCATTCCATGAAATGATTAGCATGAATGTACCTCTATGCAAAATTAGACACCACTGTTATTCCAGTTAAAGCAGAAGCAATTTTTAGGATCACATTATCTTCCTCAGGGAATCACAGAATCAATCATGGAATCATAGAATGGTTTGGGATGGAAGGGACCTTGAAGATCATCAAGCTCCAACCCCCCTGCCATGGGCAGGGACACCTCCCACCAGACCAGGTTGCTCAAAGCCCCATCTGGCCTGGCCTTGAACACCTCCAGGGATGGGGCATCCACAGCTTCTCTGGGCAACCTGTTCCATTGTCTCACCACCCTCACAGCAAAGAATTTATTCCTAAAGTCCAATCTAATTCTCCCTTCTTCTCATAAGGTCTTTCATCAACTCAGTCTCAGTTGGAGCAGGACCCTGAATGCAGAACAACATCTAATAGGAAGGCGATTTTCAGGAAACCATGACACCATTTCACATCATGTTTTATTTCAGCAACAGTTCCTCATTACAAATTGAAGCAAAGCAGTGTTACCCTACAGTTTCTAATGAAACGGCTCTTCCCAGAATAAAAAAAAGAGAAAGTGCTCACATATGGTTTTGATACAGATGTGCCCCTGACAGTTCTGGATTAACTAGGACCTTATTTCAGTTTAAAGGACCAGCCTAGATCTAGAAGATGATGTCAATCAATTTCAGCAGTATATGAAATATATGGAATACACCACATATAAGAGACACCTCATCCTACAGAGACTAATATTAATTTGGTGTTGACTAAATCAGATGCATTATTTCAAACCAGCCCTGGATGTTGAAGACAGTAATGCAATTAAAGATAGACCTAAAGCAAGAACAGCTGCTTTTGTGTGCCCAGTAGCACCCATCGTAATGCTAAAAAAAAATTTGTCCAAATGAGAATTGTTTGTTCCTTTGTGTGGATAACTTCGCTTTTTAAAGTTTTAACTTGATCTGGAACATTTCTTGTTTGCTTATTTCTTGTGACACTCATGGTAACCCAATGGAAACTATGAATTCTCTGTTCCCTTTTTGCTGCCAAGACACCCCACCACATGATGCTCTCTCCTTTATAATATTATAGAATCATAGAATGGTTAGAGGTGGAAGGGACCTTAACGATTACTGAGTTCCAACCCCCTGCCATGGGCAGGGACACCTCCCACTAGAGCAGGTATTAATACATGGCATTTAGCCCATCATCTGTACAAGGTAGCCAGGTTTTGCTGCATTGGGGTTTTTGTTAGGTTGTTGGTTTTTTTTTTATTATTATTTTTTTTTAGCAGCATCCTCTCCTCAGGTTTTGTCCAATTTTTACAGACTCTACTATAAAAAGTACCTTACCATTTCATGTGTACTCGTAAATTCTGCAGGTTTTCCTGGCCTTCATTCTTTTAGAAATGCCAGTAATCTGGATAGAGACAATTTGCATAACTTGTATTTGAATTTATGACTTAGGCATGAAAAATGTTGCAATAATGATACTTAGAATTAAACAGAAGCTGTGGGGCTAGGGCAATTAATTTTCTTTAATGATGGGAACCATTAGAACAGCAGGATAAAATAGACTAGTAATTTGGAGTATATGATAGTTATGAAAATAAAAACAAAACCAATTTATTATATCTCTTAAAATGTGCAGGTAAGAACATTAAAAACTACACTAAAACAGAAGAGATAAATATGGTATACACAGTCTATTAACCCTTTAAATTCTCTTTACTTTGTTTTTAGAACCTGCTGACAGACCTCCTCTTCTTCTGATTGCAAGTTCGGAAACGATTGAGGTATTATACCTTAATGGAAGCCGAGTATCTGCCCGAACTCCCGTAAAAGGGTCTGCAATTTTGACACTAGACTATAGCTACAAAGAGGACACAGTTTGTTGGATTGAATCACGAGATCTTTCAAGCCAGCTGAAGTGTACCAAGCTAACAAAAGCTGGGAAGTTAACAGACGAGTGGATAATAAACATTGCTCAGTATCTTCACAGTAAGTATTTGACAGTGTTTTAGCAAAACAGTGGTGTCTGTCTTGGCAAACTGTTGCAGGAGCCTTCAGAGGTATTTTGGGGCTTGCGGTTGAAAATAGTCTTAAAACATTAAATATTGCAGCTCACACTGAAGCACTTTTATGTTTCTCACTCCTATATATATATATTCAGTGTGAGTTGCAATATTTATATCTATGCAAAGTTTTTAAAGATGTGTATTTTTATAGACTAAATATAATGTGTGGAAGTGACGAAAGTGACAAAACCAGCAGCACAACAGAGAAGAAATGTAAAATATTTCCTTTTCTCTGGCAAAGTAGTGCCACATAAAGCTTGAAAATCATTCTTTGATATTGAGACAATATTAACAATGAATTAAAGACACACAAGCTTATCACATTTGCTGTCAACTATCATAGGTATGTTAGTTCTTGAAAATAACAAAATCTTTCATGACTTAGTGGAAATAAATTTCTGGCCTTTGTTACAATTAAAAAACAAATTTTTGAAAGACCTAAGGTCATCATACTGAATTAGCCTTTGGCATTACAGCATTATTTCTCAAAAAGCTGTTACCTTCTGAAGGAGGCGTTCAATTACTTATACCTTCTTATGTGAACAGATTGCAAAATAGCATGCAGTCAAAAAAAAATGCAATTTTTTTCATCTTTCACAGAAGAGATGTCCAGAGATCAGCTTATAAATGTCAGCACTGAGGAGTGCAATGATGGGGTTAATAACTGGCTTCTAAAACTAAGAGAGGAACCTAAGATTGGACCTAAGATTTTTGAAAAGTTCTTGGAGAGAGATGGGCATCAAAGAATAGCTCTGAACAGATCTCAAACCATCTGATCATCCGGTTCAGGAAGATTCTACTCACAAATTTGATTATAACTCTTAAAGATTCATGTCAATGTGATAAGTTCTTCATTGAGATTGTGCTTTAGACTATCAAGATAGCTGTTGTAAGATGTGGGCATTTCTGCAGAGCAGGGTTGGTTGGGGTTTTTTTAGCCTATTTTCCTAATTATATGTTTACTAGAATAGAAAATAAATTAAAAAAAAAATAAATAAAACAAAACAACGACAAAAAACCCAAACAAAACCGAAACTAAAGTATTTGGGTTTTGTTTTTTTGTTCATTGCTCATAATGACTATTCTACTTTTAGAGGACTCTCTTATCCTAGATGTATAGTTGTTTGGGGCTTTTTTGCCATTCTGTTTTATTCAGGGTTTTTCTAATGTTATATTCTAGAAGGCTTTTAATACTTTAGAGACCTAAGAGCCCTAAAAATCTTGTTGGTAATATTCGATAGTGCTTTTTTTAATTCACTCTGTTATTGATATTTTATTTTCTTTTCCTTTCAGTAAGTACAATCAAATTAACCACAGTCTTTAGGAAAATCTGTTTTGTATCGAGCCGTATGTGTGTCTGTTCTGTCACTTAGCTTCATTATCAGGGTGGACCTTAGCACTATGGGTTTGTAGTTCTCCACCAGTTCTCTCCCGTGTTCCTTTCCCTCTGTTCTCTGCGTGTGAAGAGAATTGCTAATCTTTGTGGCGTCCGGATCTGCATTAGTGCATCTGTTTGCAAAATTAAGGCTGTGTGATGGGTTTGAAATGAGTATAGTGCCTGGAATTAATGAGCTAATCATTTTTCACCGTGCTAGTACACATCAGCCTGTGGTCTCTTAATATTTTTCTGAAACTTGACTGTAATCATTCAATCTTGTTTAAATGAAAAATAGAAATTCCCATGGACACGGATCGACTGCAGAGACTTGTTCCAACTTCTTCTTTAATTTTGATTTGGGAAATGGAGGTTTGGAGGCTTAGAGAAAGATTGCTTGGAATCAGGTTTGGAGGTCTGACTGAAAAAATCAAGCAGATTCAGCTGTGGTGGTGATTTTTTTTCCAGACGCACACATCTACAGATGTTGTTCTTGGATTGTAGCAGTAGAGCGGTGGCAGTCCCCGTGGTGTGAACGTGCTTTCTCAGGGGGACAGTAAGCGTGAAAACTGCTTTTGTCCCACACCTGCTCAAAACTGCGCAGTGAATGGTCCTACCAGACTGGTTCATTGGGGCATCTGAGGCACAAGACAGCATGGACAACAGACTGCTCCTTAGGGGAATAATAACTTCCAAAGCTTCAACCAGAACTCATCTGGTGCAGATTTCTTGGTTGTTTTCTTTTTTTTTTTTTTTCTTAATCCCGGTACTCAATGCAGAGATTATCCACCTGTGCTGCTTGTAAATTTTTATTATAGCATGGATAGGTTTTGATAGGTTTATCCTTTTATCCTTTTAAAGAAAGATAGGTTTCTATAGGTATGGTACTATCAGCACAGGCATTCTTGTCTTAGCCAAGGCTGGGCATTGGCTTGTTGCTTCATCTTTGTCTTTTCAAGACCAAGAAGTTTTTGGAAGAGAAGCTGGAAAATTTCCTCCTGGAAAGATTTACACAGAGAGTGTCGGAGCCAAATGGGCTTTCAGGGAAGATTCTCATATTAGGCAGGCTCATCCAACCACTGCCCATAACGGGCACTCTCCTTGTCAGTTTATATGTGCTCACAGTCCACTTCCAGTTTGTACAGCAAGATGTTCAGGAGCAATCGTTTATGTAAAGTGCTACCTCTAGGAACAAACAAGCAAAAATTCTCTTTAATGGCACAAAGGTAGAAAATCTCTCACAATTTTCTGCCCTTCCAAAGCCATGATGTGCAACCTTATACTGATACGTTTATGTGCTGGGGTATGGAGGGTGGTGACAAGAGCAACATCTTCTGGATAACAAAATTCCCTTCTTCCTCATTTTAAGTGGCATTTTTTTTGGTCTTCGTCATTACAAGTACCAAGCACCTTATGTGCTCTCCAAACAAGCACCGGCCAGCACAGCCTGGGTTTTAGCCACTATTCTTCTGCAGAATATAACAAAATCTCTTCTGGGATGAGGCTTCAGAGCATGATATTTTCTGCTTGGGTGGTATTTCATTCGGGTTTTCTTGGCACTCGGTTATCACAGTGCACCAGTACAAATCCTGGAATGCTTGTCTTTAGCTTTGCCACCTCGTGGTGTTTTATACCTCCAGTCAATCCTACCTCACCTTGGAAGGCTCACAGGCTTTTCTGTTGGCAGATGAGCTTGTACAAGATCGATCTGGATGAAAAGAAACCTCTTGCTTCTTCCATACAGATTCAGTTTTAATCTAGGTGCCTTCCCTCACCTGCCCTACCACTGAGCACATGGTGGAAGAGTTGCTCTGCGGTTGGAAATGGGGAATGGGCATGGAGGGTCATCATCTCCAGAGGGCAGAAGACACCTCTCTGCTTGCAGAACCCAGCACCTTCTACTCACTCTCATGATCATAAGTCAAAGCTGACTTTTTGGCTCCCCTACTTTTTGGATGTGGTTCCTATGAAGACCATCAGACAGGGATCCCAGAGGATTTGACCAGGATCCAAAAGCTTCTGGTTACATTCCTGTTTTCTTCCATGGTTTTAGTCCCCCTAGTTGTTCCCCCCACCCCCTGGCCTAAAATATTTCCTAGTAGTGATCAATCACAGTGACTAGTGCTCTGTTCAGAATAGCTGACGAGCCTCAATCATTGAAGGAAACTCTTAGCTCTAGAGATGCTTCTGTCAGCAGCCTTCCTGTGAAGTTCTTGTGAATATTCATGAGAAATCAGAGTAAAGTTTGGCTTGCTTAGGAGGAGAACAACTGTGAAGATCTTGGAGGAGGTGTTTATTCCTACATAAAGTCTGCCCAGTGCTTTATAAACTGTCACATAGTTGTAGAATGTGATTTTTCTTTTTCTTCTGTGACAGACAGCCCATGCTTACAGACCTCCTAGAAGATGAACAGAAATGAGAAGGCTTCATGACAAAGGTTATTTACACCTCAAATGGCACTTCAGTAGTGTTGAGAGCATCTGATACTGTAACAGGAGCAAGAATGAGATGTGAGAAGAGGATCCTAAAGAAATATCACAGCATACTTCTCCTGTATATGGTATCCACTCCTAGAACCTTGACTGATCCTGCATTGCTGTTCTTGCATTTCTGGGAATACTGGACAAATGATGTTTCTGGGATAGTCACCTTTCTTACTTTGTCCAAAGTTTTTCGGTTGTTTTTTTTTATAGTGTCAGTATCTCATTCTTAAGTGCTCTAGACAGAGCAATCATTAAATATACAAAATTAGGATAATTTTCACATTATTTTCATGTTTATTCAGCTTGCATTTCCCATCTCCTTTTACTGACCAATCACCCAGTCTCCTGAGGTCCTGCAGTTCTTCAAAACCGACCCTCCTCTTTACTATTCTGGAAACCTTATTTTTATTATTGAATTTTGTCACCTGGGTATTCATGTTGTCTTCTAGGTGACCTGCAAATGTTATCTCACATAGGTTCCAGCACAGACCACTGCTTGGTGATGCTTAATGGGGAACTAGTTTTGAACTCCATCTTAGCTACATGTGTACATCACTGTTACATGTGTAAGACTATATCTTTCCTGAGTCTTCTCTCATGGCTTCCTGAATGCCTCTTGGAATTTTCATGTTTAAAATTTATTTTCCTTTCCAAGATCTTTTAGCTGTTCCCCCTTGAGAGAAGCCACAAGTCCAAATCTTTAGTTGGATGTCTTTCATACTCCGTGGCCTGATAAGGGAAATGCTTTCTTTGCATCATCCTTGCATCTGACCATACATTCATTCCTCATTCTGCTGTACCTGGACTTACTTTTGATTCGGTATTTGATACAGCCTTGATGAGGTGCTTTCCTGGTGCAGTGAAGAAACAATGTTATCTGATAATTGTCCTTTCAGGTACTGTTTTTCTGCCCCCTGTAATGAAAAGACTCCTTTGAGACTTAGGTCTGTACACAAACTTCCCTTTAGCAGTATGCTCCTATCTTCAGCTCCTGGCTCGTTTTTTCTTATTATAGGTTATACGTAGCCTTTTTGTGATAGTCATGTTTACTAGAACAAAAAAGGGTAGTTTACATCTTTTTGTTAAAAACATTCATCGACCTTTCTGTTCCAACAAGCACCATCAGTTGGATCTCATCCTTTCGCTGTGGTGGGTACTGCAAATCCATTATCTTGTTTTATGAATTTGTGTATTTGGTGTATATTTCAATGCTCGATAGTGTTTGCACAAAAGTTAAGATACAATCTGTGAGAACAGAGCTCCAAAGAGAGCCTTGCATATATTAGGAGCTTCTAAATGTTAGCTGTGAAGGATCTGTCTGCTTTTACTGCATCTTCTGGATTCAGTCCATTGGATTTGACTTGAGGATTGTGCTATCAGCTTGAATCGTGTCCCTGTAACATTACGTTGTTTTGAGGCAGAAGCTTCCATGGCAGATGCTCTGAATTGGTGGCATTTCCTTACAAAGGGAGGTTATCTGCACTTAATCCCTTTTGATATAAGGGCTATTTATTAGCTGCTTGTTAATTTCCAAGAATGGATTTTTTCAGTCATAGAAAGATACGATACTGTTTCTTCAAGCTTTGTTATTTATCCAGCTTCCACTATTGATCTTTCATTGACACCAGTCAAACCCTGATTCTTTTCCTAGCAAAGCTGTTGTGCTGTCGGGTTTCTTTGTATATGCTTTTCAGTAGTCGTGCCCTGGACAGTTAATTCTCAGAACGAGTACAGAAAATAAAATGTCTTATCGTAATGGCGTTGCTCAGTGCAGATTTGTCATCGTTTCTTTTTTTCCCTTTCCTCTCAACTCCTCAGCTCTGCCTGGGCCAGTGTCCTGAAGCCTCTCTCTGCAAAGCCTACGTCTCTGCATGTCTTTATTCTCACTTCTGCATTTCTGGATTCCCTTTTCCCCAGTTTTTCATCTTTCTAGCTGAACGTATTCAGGCTTCCATCCTAATTGGCTTCATTATTGTCCTAACAGTGGGACATGACTGTCTTCCTTACATCCCAACCCCTCCTTGATAACAAAGGTCTTGTACTAGGGAGAAAATCCAAGAGCAAGCCAGCTATCACCTCCCCCTGCAGCTGATGGAGTTTGTAAATGAAAAATGAACACTTCATCATTGTATCGGTAACCACCTACATTTTTCTTTACCAGGCATAATGCAGAGGGACTCTTCCTCTCTGTTAAATTGAATTATTATACTCCTTGTAAAACAGTAACATTTGTATTTGGTTAACGAGTTTTTGAAGACAGAGTGAAATAATTGTGGGGGCCGCAAAGATCTAATGTACAGATAAATAGGTTTGCTGTAAATAGAAAATGCACAGTTTTGTAGTGAATATTTTACAAATGCATTTATATCCCCAGAATAATGAAATGTCAGGGTGTGGGGGAGGAACCAAAAGCAAGCAAACAAAAAAAAACCCAAACCCACAAATATTTTTTTGACTAAATCTGGAATTAAATAATGCATGTTTTATGGGATGAGACAGACGTCTTCCCATAAGTCTTTGGCATCGATATACACCGTGTTGGCTTCATTTTGGTTTTTACTTGGTAGCCACTGGAACTATTCTTTGTAATATGATTTTCACAAAAACTGAACTTGTTCTGCTTCTGTGAATCCACTGTGGACTTCCATAATGGGCAAGTGGCCAGGGAGACACAGAGATTTGCATAGCCCAGCCTTCTCAGAGATCAGGAAAGATGCTCCCTCATTCCTTTCATTCCAGCTCTGGCTGAGCAGTTTCCTTTCTATCTCCTGAAACCAGATAATCCTTTTTTTTTTTTTTTTTTTTCCCTTTTTAACATGCTGCAAATGAAACTAGAAGAGAATGGTGTTGCCTTTAACAACCAAAACTTGTACCCCCTCCTGATCCCGTGCAGGATCTAAGCAACTGTCCAGCTACAGTAATTTTTAAAGGTCTTCTACTCTTTATGCTACAGCTTTCAGGCTCTTGAGATGTCGTCAGTACTCACAGAAGCTTGTCATCTGCCTTTCTTCCAAGGAAGGAGATGCATATAGGAGATATATAGAAGCCTTATAGAAACCTGCCCATTTCAGTAAAGTAGGTTATGGCCTTAAGGTGCATGGTCTTAGGAACTATCTTCAATGGCAATAAAAGATTAAAAGATCTGATTAATGTTTTAGTATTATATACCATCAACTAATTATATATACATGAACCTTTTTTAAAATTTTTTACTGGTTCTTTATTATTTTATTTATAAGTTTCCCATTTTTTTAAGATATACCTAATGGT
The DNA here is from genome assembly GCA_025769975.1 of Gallinago jamesoni. Classification (NCBI taxonomy): domain Eukaryota; kingdom Metazoa; phylum Chordata; class Aves; order Charadriiformes; family Scolopacidae; genus Gallinago; species Gallinago jamesoni. The sequence goes on from JAOQGH010000077.1 coordinate 5,736,927, forward strand.
TTTCTCCTAAACAGAGATATTTCTTTGTAAATTCGTGTCACACAGAATGATAATCAAGCTTTCTTCAGTTAGTCTAATTGACAGCAAATTTGTCACTTACTTCCAGATATTTATTAATTAATGCAAATATTTCATACAGACTTTATCAAAAAAACCCACTAAAGTCAACTGAAAAAGTCAAGAAACCCTTCTTTTTGCATAATGTACATAATGTAGATTATGTAGTTAAAATTAGTTCTTCTGCCTCCAAGAGAATTTTTTCAGAGACACAAATCATAGAACACAAGTTGCACCAACACTGCAATAAAATAAAAAAAAAATCTGTGGTTTTTCAGAAAGACTTCTGTCTTTAGAGGAAAGAAGAGGACATAAGAAAAACTATAAACCCAAAGTACTGTTTTTTTACATTCAACATCATAACTGGTACCTTATTTTGATACCAAAATACGGTATCACTTATGAAGCACTCTAGCAATTATAGACCATATAGTCCATGAATTTGCCCTTCCCTATCAGGTGCACAGTAACACAGAAACCTCTGCCTGCTGTATTATTCTAGGGAAGGAACAGGAAGGAAAAAAAATCTGCTTAAACAGTTTATGCAATGAAACGAGTATTAGAATGAAACCACAAGTATTAGGAGTTGAGATCTAGCTGGTGGCCTCCACTAATTGTTGCGCTTTGCAACTCATATTTTGATCTAATGCTTTGTATTGCTACAGGGGAAAGTGTAAATAAAGATCACACTTTTCATAAATGAATGAGAAATTGCGTTAATCCAAGTAAAACTGAAACCAGAAGATACTTACTTGATAAAATAAAAAACAGTTGCTGTATCTTTGTCACCGCTTTTTAAGAAATTATATCAGCTGTATGGCTTTGGGTTCTGGGCTGCTCTGCTTTCAGTCCTCGCCACAACCTGGGTGTTTCTGGTTTCTGGGCTGTGATGGAGCCACACCAAAAAATTCCTACGGGTCAGAATAAAATCCAGGGCTTGCTCTTTTCATAGTACCTTCTCAGGAGGTCTTAGAGAAAGAGGAGTTGCATGTTTGCATATGCTGGTAAAACTGTGATTATTATTTACACTGTGGTGGGCATGACAAATTAAAACCACCATCTGATTTGGGGCTTTTCTTCAGTTTTTTTCTTCATTTGAATGGCAGAAGCAATGACTAGCTCTAAGAGTATTATCTCCACCTCATAGAAATATTTTTGTCTTCTCAATGCACAAAATGTACATTGTGGATTTCTACTTAGAATGAAGCAAATTTGATTTAAAACTTTCTTTTGACTTCAGCTGTGGAATAGAACTTGAAATGCTGAAAACCTTATGGATCATGTCAATGTTATGAGATAAATAAAACGGAAGAACAAATCCCATCCTTCCTGCTATTTGTCAGTGAGGCTGAATGAAATAAATTCTTGGGTTTGCTTTAAAATTTTAAATGGTGGTTTTAGTGAAGCACTTATTCTGAAATTCTGGAATTGAAAAATTACATGTAGCGAATCTTTTAAGTGGAGTAAATCAGTTTTGCTAAAGCCAGGCTTAAGCTATATAAACTTCTTAGTTCTGGAAAAAAAGCATTTTGATCATTGCAAGTAATTAAATGAGAAGAGAAGGACAGAATATGCAAAAGGGTTGCTCTGTTTGCACAAAGCTGACGCCCTGCATTTTATCAATGTGTCAGAGAACAGCTGCAGGTTGATGGGTTGGGTTAGGCGATCACCGCCACACTTCTCAAGCTGATGATAAAATTTGGATAGTCTTTGCATGTCTAATTGCGTAAAATCTCTGTCGCACTATATAAGCAAAAATAATGAGCAGATTGAGAAGTGTGTGGGGATACCTGCCAGGCTTTGCATTTCCAGACACTCTTGCTCTTTTTGGCATTTTTGGACTTACTTGCCTGTCATCTGTTGATATTTTACTGAAGTATATGATTCCATTTCTCAATATGAGGGAGTATTTTTAAGTTTATATGTAAGGAGATAAATGTAATGTGTTTTAAAAGATCAACGTTAAGACTCTTTTAGTTAAGAATATACTGAAAATATGTGTTTTGATTTTAAGTCTCTTTGAAGGATATAATGGTTAGTCATTGAGTCTGCTCAAATGGTTGCAGAATCCAGATTTGTTTTAAATAGTCATAACCATTGCATTCACTTAAGAAAGGGACCCATTGGGAACAGCAGACTAAAGTAAGATGAAGTAGTGGGAAAACATATTTTATAACCTTCTGTGAATGCACTGTAATCCATGTTCTGTGTCTTCCAAAATAATTGGCCACAGTTTGAGTTTTTTGAGTTTTTCCTTTTGCAAACATACACTCGGACAATTATTCTTTCATAGACTGAGAAAAAAAAATATATATATTTGAAGATAGCTGCTCTGAAAAGACCTGAAATACTCTTCAGTGTGGACTAGAGAGCCGTGTGTCAGGCAGAGGGGACTGCTGGCTGGAGGGATGCTGGGGAAGGGGGAGGCAGAGCCTGGGCAGCCCCCAGTGCCCTGCTCCTGCTCCTGCTCCACTGTGAAACACAGGGAACATCAACACCCTGTTGGGAACACTCACCACCCCAGTAATTTAACATTTAGGGTAGGCAAAAAATATTACTACAAGGAATATCATTGCAGAGCGGATGTAGAGAAGGGATGCAATGCGTATTCATGTCTCTCCTCTGTATTTCATTGCAAATATTGGGACAAATTCTTTTTACTGTTACGTGAAAGGAGGAGTGATTTAGGAGGAAAGGCATAATACTGGTAGTCAGGAGACCACTGTTTTTCCCAAGACTTACGGGATGACATTTAGCAAGTATTCTCGTCTTTTCCCCTCTAAATGCAAAATGAGAGTAACAACATTTCCATATGGCATAGGGATGCTGTGAGGTTTAAAAACTGAAATGCTAAAATGATGGGGGATACACAAAGTAGGAGTAGTTAGCGCAAAGTACATAAGACTTCTGTAGTTGAGGTGCGATTAGGGCCTCTTATCATTCTGAAGTGGTGAGTTTTGGAAAGGGCTGGAAGCTTTCTGAAAGCAAAGTTCAAGTTCTGCAAATAGAAGAGCATTGAGCTTGAGCTGTATTACTGGAAGCAACAGCTATTTGAGTGGTTTATGAGACTTTTTAATGGACTCTATGGTGGTATTCCATTTTAAGATAATACTCAGGGAGACCAACACTTGGATCCCACCACTATAGTAATAATGATAGAAATTAATAAACAAAAAGAGAAGCAGTGTCCTGATATTTGGATGAAAATGGATAGAAAAATAATTAATGCATAACTCTAAACCCATGTTTTATTTTTATTTCTTGCATTACTGGAAATAAGTTAGCAAGAAAAAAAAGATAATTTATATATACATATATTTAAGTGCCTCGCTAATGTCTGTAATTTAAGTCTGGGAAGTTGTCTGCTTTGTTGGTCGGGTCAAATATAATAAAGAAGAGTCTTCTCCTCTGAAGTTACTATTTAGATATTGAAAAGTTGTAATAAATGGGGGAGAAAAAAAAAAAAAGAAAAGACAGGAAGAAAGGTTGGATGAGGTAAAGATTATGTGAGCATGTGTTTGTTCTAGTCAGTTGGCAGTCAGCATTCAGAGACGTGAAGAGTTTTGTTTGGGTTTTTTTTGCTCACACTATAATATGAGGCCAGTGACATTTATGGGTGCTGTGGTGTGGATTTGGGTGTCTTGCAGAAGTACGAGCACGCTGAAGGCATCAGGTGGTGACAGTGATTCTTCTGTGTTGTAGTGATAGTTACCCATGGATATAATGATCCTTAGTGAAGTATTTCATTTTCAGAGGGAAAAAAATGAAGAAAACAGCTTAATATCCTTTAATATAAGAGGCAATTTCTTCTTCCGTCCTTAACAACCCTAAAAAAAAAGAGGCCATCTCATATAGTAAGGTACATAATATGGTTTTGTTTCAGAGATATTATGTGGAACAATGAGGTATGTATTTGCTAACTGTGCAGGTTATATTTTGTATAACTGAAGATATTTTAAAATTTTCTAGTATTCTCTAAGTCAAATTCTCAAGGTGGATTAAAATTGGACTCGGTATGCAGATTTTAATTATATTATATCAAGTTCTGTAACAAAATCTATTTTAGCAAATAATTTTTTTTGAAAGTGTAATGTCTTCTCCCTTTCGCTTAATACGATTGGGATGAAGGTAAGACTTTTGTGCCCAATATGTAGGTATCTACATACCAGAATGAAATATTCTATGGTCAGTATTACTTGCTGATTGAAATGGAATATAATAATGCCCTCTGGGAAACAGATTGACTTATAGCACTAGCTCATATCATGTACTGCATATTCATATCATCTAGACCATATATTGCTAATAGCAGTATATAGTGGGCTTGAAATGAAATTATCCTACAAAATTATGGTATGCATTTTACCTGCAATAAATTCCAGCATAAACCAGATCCCGTGAACCAGTGTTATCTGACAAACATTTCCTTCTACAGAAAATGTCCAGTGTGAGTTTCTTTCATTTCCTACCCATTTCTTTAAGCACTGACAAAGATAATTTACTTCTACAGTAATCCCCCAAAAGCGTTCCTTAAAGCACCATTGCCTACTTCTGGTATTAAATTGCTCAGACTTCCTCTGGAGGTAATTTTCCTTAAATATTCTGTCTTGCAAAAGTAACTCCCTATTTTCTTGACTTATCCTCACAATTGTAACCGCCTACTGCTTTAGTGTCTTTATGGGAAAAGGTTTAAGTGACCTTATTTTTGTGTGACAATAGTTTATGAAGTCCCTAATACCTGTGACAGGCAGTCAGAGCAAGGTGGAAGGTTGTAGACCATCAAGGTTGCCTTGATGGAAGGTGGTCAAAGGAGGTGAGTGTTCCAGCCTGACGTAGCCACCTGGCTCTCCCAGCAGCAGTTCCCAGTCCAGGTGCTGCCCATTGCCACTGAATTATGCTTTAATTTTAACAGTGGATGACTTAACTGCTTTGAAGTAAATAACTGGGTTTGATTTACAGCCTCAGCAGATTTATAAGAAGCTTTTGAATGCGCAGTTAAAAAAAAAAAAAAAGAAAAAAGAGAGAGACTGTTATAGCTGTGTACCTCTATAAATCTGTCTTTATTGTTCGGCGTGTACACAGGCTACTGGGACCCCATTACAAGTTTACAATCACCGGGCAATGTGTTTGAAACTCGGTAATGCAGAATTAGAAACGTTACGGGTTTTGACTATTCTTACTCGTTTCTGACACGAAATTGATGTCAGAAAATTCACTCCGTATAAAAATCATAATACTCAGGATTAAAAGTTAGGGCCATTCACGAGGCCCCTGTTTCATTGCTTGGCCCTTTTTCTTGTTTAATCTATGGGCAACAGAGCCAAAGACCCAATAACAGAAAATGTCACTTTTTTTTAATCATTGTGTGGTAGAATCACTCTATAACACGAGCAAAAGAAGAAATATCCTAAAAAAATTAGGATGGGATTTTGCTACCCTGCTTTAAAATTCCTGGCAAAGGCACAGACCCAAGAACATTTGGGGTCTGCCACCATCCCGTTTCCTCCGAGTGCCCGCTAAACAGAGGGATTGATTAGAAGAGGAAGATGTGGGGTTTTTTTTTTTTATTATTGTTATTGTTGTGTAGATCCCAGGGTTTCTCTCAGTACCTGCTCGATGTTCCACCTCAGCTTCTGTGACTACTTCTCGTCATCAGTGCTCAGATATTAATTCGGAGAGGCGAGGACTGACAGGGCTCTTGTAGGCCGGACTGTGGCACGGTCTTCGTGGGGTCCTTTGAAAGGTATGGGACGGCTGATTTTAAAAACTCCTAAGTCGTGTGAAGTTTCAGACGTTGGACTTTCTCTTCTTCATAAATGAGCCGCATTAGGCAGAAGGATAAAAGTCTGATTTTAAACAGAAATGCCCATACGGAATAAATGCCTAAAAATGTGGTTTTTTTCTGTACCTAGTTGGAAGCTGAATGCTCAAATCGTTGAGTGACTGGGGAGACTTCGTCTCTGAGAGCCTAGGTGTCTTCCTGAGCTATCAGGATGTTTTCATTAAGTATTCATAATATTTAGATTAAGCTCATATTTTTGAAAACTCTTCAGCTTGGGGAAACCGCTATTGTCTAAGTGTTCACATTTATAGGGTTTTTAAAACAGTATCTTGTAATATCCTGTAGGGTTGGAAGAATACCAACTGTATTTTCGACACTAACCCAATTTATTGAAATTTAAATTATGTTACTCAGCAATAAAGAGGAAAAGCTTTCTTTTCTTTTGAGGAACTTGAAGTCTGGATGCTTTAAAGTGCTTACTTAAATTTAGTATGTTTTAGGTTTTGCACTATACTCTTTACCAGCAGTATCTAAGGCTGATGTAATTCAAAGGAATTAGATATCTGAGGATGAATCATTTGAAAAAGATAAATGGATATTTTTTGATTTGATTTTCATTTTTAAACATATGCAATAATCGCTCAGGACACGGCTGTTAAAAGTTGAGACACCAGTGGGTCTAGCTTATTGAATGGTGACATTTTTAATAAAAATTGTATTTTGTAAATGGCATTGCAGACATAATTACAGCAAATTGCTGTCAGTAGAAGGGGCACAGGAAAATCTATGCCAGCTTAACTTTCCCCAGCCACGGTGTCAGCAGAAGGTTGTCTGGGCTGCTAATTAGGAACATTATTCTCAAAAGAGAGGCACAGCAAAGGCTCTGCTTCTGCAGGATTTCACAGCCTGTCATTTTTTAACTACTACTTACCTGGTCCCACTATTACTGGCTACTTTTGCTAAAAAAGAAAGGATTGCTACTGTTTTTCTCGTTCTTCAGAATTTGTCTTTTTACTCAGGTTGGGGCAAAATGCCTATCCCCAAGTTGCTTGCAGTTGTTCTTTGGAATAAACTTAGTTTGTCCCATAATAAATACTTTTTTTTTTTTTTTTTTTTTCCTAAATAGATATTAATTAAACTAAGCAACTCTGGCTATGCCTGGCACTTTATTATTTGCCTTCCTTACACAGTTCATAAAGCCTTGCCTGCTAAAATCTCAGCTTTCAGTCACAAAAATTAAAGCAGCTTTTTAGTCATGGAGAAGTAAAATGTATATATGTGGAATAAAACACAGAGATTGGTAAAACATAAGGAAAGGCAAAATGTCTCAAATACGTTGTCCCGTTTTTACTTATTTTTGATGTTATCTCATTTTTCATGGCTTTGGCTTCCAGCAGGAAGCAGGGGGTGCATCCTTAGCCAAAATACAGTGAAGGAAACTCTTACTGGGGGCTGGTCTAGGAGAGCGAGCCCCGGAGGCAAACACTTACTGCCACAACAGGTTGTATCGTGAGCGGGTGTGAACACACCTGGGAGATCTGAAGCTCTGTTGTCCCAGCCTTTGGGAGAAGGGGGGCCAGAAGGTGACTCCTCCTGGCACAAGGCACTCGAGCGCTACCACCCTTGCGCTCCTACATCGCACCGCCGCTGGGGACTACACTGACATCTTCCATGTGTTAGGATGCTCATTACAGAAATGTTAAGCTCCTGAAAGTTTTATTACGACCATCCTCTCTTGCTTCTCGGAAGCGTTTATTCCCTCAGCATATGGCCAACCGTCCAAGCAACTGTTGCACAAGCCTCAAAAGCTTCTATTGTGGAATAAATTACACAAGTGACTCCGAGCAGACCTGACTCCCTGCAACAAAGCTGAGCTGCTCTTCCCAAAGTGGAAAGATTTCAATACAATAGACCCAACCCAAACTATTTTATGTTTCTGTGTTTTGGTGCAGTAAAAGTAGCAAACATTTCCCTCCCCACGACTGTGGTTTGGAGGCTGCAGTCATGGGAATCAGGGTACCTGCCCACCCGTGTTTTTCTATTGATGATACAACAGCCACTTTTTAAACCATTTCCTCTTCTCTCAGCTCCCCCAGGCAAGCCCAGAATACTTTCCGTGTGAACGTCTGGATGTTACATTCATTCAGAAGTGATCTATATGTGTTGTGGAAGAAAAATTAGTACCTTTTTTTCAGCCTTTTGGGTAAATTCAGATCAACTTTTGCAAAACAAACAAAAAAAAAAAATTTAAGCATTTTCAATTAAATACATTAATTCTAGGAAAATGCAAGCAATAAATCAGTACTGAATTGTCATATATATATATTTAAAAAAATTGTACAAAAACTATCACCAAAGAGAAAGAATGAACCATGGTTCTACTTTGCCATAGTAACTGTCAATGAAATTGTTGCACCTTGAATCTTGAGTAGATTTCCAAGTTCCTTTAGACGCTCCTCACTGCAGTCATCTTCAGAGCAAGGAACGTTTTAAGGATATAAGGCAGTAGAAGCTAAGTTCTTTGCCTTAAAATAGAGAAAGGTTGTCTATCTCTCTCATTATTAACCAGAAACACACAGACAGTGCACTGAGAATTTGTAATTTGAATTCTATTTCATCCAAAATCATTCCCCAGTTCGCTCAGAAGTTTCTACAAAAGGCTCCAACTACTATGAGTTCCACCAAGTAGTTTGCTTAGATCATTTTTCACATTAAAAACAAGGGACCTTTTTACTGAAGTGTGTAAATGGAGAAAGATTACTAATTTTTCTGCTTGCAGTCTTTCTTCAACATCTGGAAAAAATGAAGTCTGTTAACATAATATTGATTTTCATAGGCGGTGTGTGTGCTGAATCCTCAATTACAACAGTAGTATAAATAAAGAATATGGTGCTGGTTTTCCCTCTCTCCTGTTAACTGAAGTCTTCTCATGCAAGTCTTGGTTTGAAATTGAAATAAATGCAGTAATTCATACAGTGCAAGAGACATGATTGAAAATTAAAGTGGAAGAAGACAGTCGTTCAATATAGCTCTGACTTATATAAACTGTGTTTTGGCCATAAGACATTTATTTCCAGTGCTCTTTGAAGATTTAGCCCCCCTCATATAAAACTGCTATTTTCTCTAAAGGTATAATAATATTTGTGTGTTTGACAAAATAGAAAAAGTATACTTCTAGCAACTCTTTTGCTAGCACCCACGGTCTACATAAAGTCATTAACTGGAGTAGAATTTAGACCGTATGATGTCTTAACTATTCTTTATGAAGTCCTTAAGAGGAAATCCTAGTTTTTAGAAAGTAATAAAGGAAGGATGATCTCATTTGGCAGGAGTGCTCCAAGGAAAGTGTTATTAAAATAGGAGAAACCCTCAAAAATATGTACAAAATTGCTCAGAATAAATATGTGTGTTTCCAGAGGGAAGCATTTCTTCTTAGAGGCTTCAGAAACTGTGAAAGAAAGAAAAAAAGATTAATTACTTTAAAGATGTGAGTGGACTAGCAGTCTGTACATATTGGGTTTTAATATATGAATCCAGAAACAGGCATGAAATGAATTCAGTAACTTCTTGAGTACAAGAATACATATTTTAAAAGTCCCCAGTGCAACCCAAACCTTATCTCTATGGTATAGAGAGACAACTTGTGTGATGAGTGAAGAGCCATTCAAAGCCGCTTAATGCATAGCTGCTGGCGAGAGCAGAGATTAAAAGTTTGATTCATAAAAGCTGTTATCTGCCAGCTAAGGGGATTTTGCATGTAGAATATAATTTTATGGGGGAGTGGACTTGGACTTGGTGGCATTTCCTCAAGTATGAGGAAAAACTTCTTCATGGTGAGGGTGCCAGAGCCTTGGAACAGGCTGCCCAGGGAGGTCGTGGAGTCGCCTTCTTTGGATATTTTCAAGCCCCACCTGGATGCAGTCCTGAGTAACATTTCCTGGATTGCTCAGCAACATCACTTTCAACTATTTGATGCAAATGGTTATCCCCAATATGACCTTCAATTAATTATCTTTATTTTCTATACAAAATACCTGTTCAGAGACATTTCTTCTGACATATTGATGAGTAAGAAAAAAACCACAGTCAACATTATTTAAATGTGGATATTGTTATGTTAACAGATCTAATAATCTCTGTGTGGCATGCCTTTTAGGCATGTCACTATTATGTAAAAATAGGTGTTTTTCCCACAGGTTAAGAAGAAAAGAGTGCCCTCCTCCAGAGGGCTGCTACCTCAGCTTGTTCCTTTCCCCTGACTTCCCAATGTGTAGCAATCTCCCAGGGCTCTTGCTGCAGGAATTTAATTACTAATTTCATTTCTACAAATACTTAAAATTGAATCCCTTTCGTAACTCTCATTCTTTATAAATATTTTCAGAAATGCCTCTCTTACATGGAAGCCTAGGGTCAATTTTCAAAAGTCTCCTGGAATCAGTGAGCCATAAAACCTTTAATTCCATGAATCCAACTTCTGGAAAGCAGACACATTGAAAATGTTACAACTATTGCCGATTTCCAGAGGGACAGAGTTTTTCTGAGATTTTTAAAAGCACCTCCTATATTTGGCTTGGACAAGGGAAAAAGATGCTTTTTCCCCCTGTTGTCTGAAATCCATTAGTGCTCGCCTGTGCCTTGTGCTGCACCTGACATTGGCCTCCTCTGGAGGTGGGATACTGGACTAAATGGAGCATTTCTTTGTTGTGGCTCAGCATATCTTTGTAATAGGTGCTCTCAGGAGGGAAGAGGCATAATATCCTCATTGAATTAAAAGAAAAATGAATAGTAGAAGGGGGGGATCTGAGCTAGAAGAGACAGCAGTGAACTGTGTAATGGGACGGCTGAGATGGAATGGAGCTGGTAGCTATTCCTGAGATTTTATTGAGTAAATCTTGTTTACGTTACCTGCACTTTGAAGGACAACGCGTGAGCCTCCAAGTCTGATTTAAGTATTTCACAACTATATGTCTCATAAGCCCTAAGTTATTGTCAAAACCTACAATTTCTTTTTGAATTGTTTACTTTATATTCACTAGGGCAGCAGCTCTGTAACAGTACCAACAGGTTCTTTTAGGAATGCAGAAAAATAACCTAAGAATTCCACTTCTGAAGGATGATAGAAATACAGAAAACTAAGAGTTACCCCAAAAAAGCTACTACGTGAAATGATATTTTATCACATCTGGCTTCTGTCATCATGAAAGAAGTGCAACTTACATTAACAGTATTTTGAAACCACTGTGATATAGAGAATATATATTTTTTTTTAAATAAAAAGAAATAATATTTATTTAACTTTGAAAACATTTAACAGGAAATATAGTAATTGAGTTATTCTTAATTTAAGAGTCACTAATTCTCATACAGGGTGGTATCAATAGAGGACTGTCAACAAGAATAGGAAGTAAATAATTCTTAGTTAAATTAAATTGATAGTTGTGTTCTTTGCACTTCTTTATACCTTTGCTCACTGTAACAGTAAGGCTATATATGGACAGGTAGGTTGACTCATAAGAAAATTGCAGGATATAGAGTGGTTCAAGGATCCCAGGAAAAAATAAAGGAACTGGTTGCTTTAAAGCAGTTGTGGTAGGGAGCTGTGAAGCTGCTTTAGCCTCCCAAGCAGGAAAACTCCCAGCGTTGTTGTTAAGAAAAGTCTCTCTATAAGCATCATGCAGACAGCTATGTTAATGCTACTTATTGTGGAAGTTGAATCAGAAATCTGGCAGCATCCAGATTTCTCAGAACTACAAAACCAAAGTTATTTAAATGAAAACGAATGCATGCACATGCATGTCTGCTATTACTTACAATGGTTTTAGATGTGCATATCTACACACAGTGCTTTTTTTTTTTTAATTTCTGTGAAGTATTTATTACCTGGGTTTAGTCCCTTTTTAATATAACAAATAAATTCTTGGAAGCTTTATCAGCGCAGCATCCCCAGGGTGTAACAGACCTCCTAGAACACTCAATTCAGGATCTGAGTGGCTCCAGAGGCTGCCTTCCCACGGTGACCTGCAACCCCCAGGGCTTCACATCCCTCTTTCACAGACGTGCTGTCCTGCAATGATGTTCCTTCTGAATATACCGTAAAAAATTCACAATGACGAACTTTAAAATATGTAAGAGAACTATGCGTGGCTTTCATACCCTTGAATTTGCCATCGGACTTTTGTACTTAAAAAGGGAAAACTCTGTCCAACCAATATTTGTGTGTTGAGAAACGGATTCCTTATTATATACCATATAATACGTGTAAAACCAGCTGGAGCGCTTTAACTGAGTAGAGCATCTGCGTGGTGAAACAGCTAGCGCTTCAGTTATTTGTATTAAAATTGCACTTCTGAGCACTTTTTCCTTTTTTTTTTTTTTTTTTTGGCAGATGTACAGCAAATAGCAATCGACTGGATCACCGGAAATTTTTACTTTGTGGATCACGTCAGTGACAGGATCTTTGTGTGCAACCGGAACGGGTCAGTCTGCATCACCCTCATCGAGCTGGACCTCAACAACCCTAAGGCCATAGCGGTCGATCCAACATCAGGGTAAGGTCGTTTATCTGCATTAGGGGTTATTTTATATGACAGGCGCTTGCCTGTGACTGCATATAGTGTATCTGTTTTGCTCAGGTGTTTTAAAAACTCTTTTTTCGTTGCTGAATTGATCTATTTGTATAGTTGCTATAGCTAAACAATAATGTGTAACGAACTGGTAGTGAGTAGTTAACTATATCAATTGCAACAGGTGCCTTCTTTTGAAAAAAAAATGAATTGGAAATGTAGAAACAACGTTAAGCCCACTTTTCATAAGATTTTCTTTTGCCTCTGTGTTTCTGTAAGTTGTATTTCTAGCTAGGTCATGAGGATAAGGAACTTTCGAGGGTTTTTCTACTGTATCCCCTCAGTTGCAGGAATACTGGAAATAGCTTTAACAAGTTTAATTGCATAGAAAAGTTATAAAATTTTGATTCTGCTTTAGAGGGTCAGCTAAAATGGTAAAATTACATTGTATTTGCTGTTTCTCTTCCATAGATATGTTCAGCATCGCTTGGGAGCAAAACCCAGCTTAAAATACAGGGTACTAAAAGTCTTACATTCCTTAACAGTCACCAGCTGGGAAAAGTTTTCAAGCGAATGATGAAGTAAAAGCATTGCTAAATAGGAATAGGATCAAGTTAATTCAAAAACTAAATTTTGCTGAGGATTTTAGAACAGGGATATTATCTTGGTTTTATTAGTTTGTAAGTAGTTTAGACTGAAACGCCTGGTGGAATACGTCCTAAACTGCCATAAGCCCTTTCTCAATAAATACAAAAATATTTACTGTAGAACAGCTTGTCATCCATATGTGGACTTTTGTCACTCTATTTAAAGCCTGATTGAATATTAAGATGCGTTATCACAATGACTTTAATTCTGACAAGAACAGCTTGCATGTAAAGTTTACAAAGAAGTTTTAGAATGTAATTCTTGAATATAGCTGTATTTCTCCCCGCAGCAGATGGTAAGCCTGACTTCATCTGACTGTAGAATTGTTTTAAAAGAAAAATAAAATTCCATGTATAAATTGATTTTTCTGCAAGTTCTGATCTGAAAGAATTTTAAGCTTTCAAATTTGCCAGCAGCAGCCTTTTCTTTATACATTTGCTTGTATATTCTTTGCTGGTTTTACTAGAAGAATCCAAAGCTTGTCATTAGCTAATCTTATCTGTCAGGGGTGTAAGAATTGTGTCCAGCCCTTTGTTTCTGTGAGGAGGGATGGAAAGGGAAGAGAGGCCATTTTTCCTTCATTTGTTATCTGCTACAAACCATTCTTATTCAGAGACTTGCCTTTTCCAGTGCCATACACAAGAGTAAGATTGTCTTATTTTAGCGTAGATAGAAGTGCTGGCCTGCAGAAAAGACCAGAAGCATTTATGGTATTTCAGAGTGGGATTCTTCAGAGCAATGCCAAATTATTTCAAGATGGAAACACTTGGTAGAAATTGTTCTCAGAATGCATGTTTTGCATTTCATCTGTTATTTTTTTACAGGGCTTATTGGCAATTTTATTGTCTGACACCTTATTCTGTTAAAGGATATCTAACATACATTTTAACTGAAAAGTCCCATCTTATATATTAGTTCTCCTTGGTTGTGAGTGGGTTTTGGTACAGAATGCAACAGATAATCAAAAAACATTCTGGCTACTTCCAAATATTTTGTTCCTTTTTCTTGTTGGTCTTTTTTTTTTGCTTTCTTTTTATTCTTGTGTACTAATAGTAGTTGAGACATATTTCTAAGTCTAGGTATTAGCATGGTATTGCTGTCTAGGTAACTTGCTGGTTTTATGTTATTTACAGAATCACAAAACATTCATATAAAAAAAATATTGTTGCACGTTGAACACTGAGTTGTATAAAAGTGCGTGTGCAATAGCTTCTTAAAGCACCTATATTTATAGGCTGTAAGCATATGATTATAAATCCCATTTTTGTGGGGTTTTTTTAAATTTAAATATGAAGCCCAAGCTGTTCTGGGAGGTTTCATCTCCTGCAAGAACTACATATTTAGGTATTAAATGTGATTACTTTGTAAGGTATTTGCTCCTCCGTTGCGCATTGCTGGCATAGCATCTTCATTGGCCCCATCATCCTTCTACAAGCTGAAGGTCCCCTCACAGAGAGGAGATCATTTCTATCACTAAGGAATTCAGAGCTTGATTGCAAACCTTTATATCTATGATAAATGCCCTGCAGTAGCAGAGGGTCAAGCCCTGCCATTCTTACATGTTCGCCTCTGTGCTGTTATGCCTTCAGTTGTTTTCTGAACCAGGAATTCTGCATTTATCAATAAAACAACTAAAGCACTGGTGGAAAATGTGTTAATTCTGAATAGTTCTCCTTGTTACACTCAAGAATGTATTTTGAGTAGGATTAATTTAACATCTTGGTGCCTGTGAGTTTTGTTAGGTGTTTAGTGATGAGGGTTTCATATATTCTGAGTTTACAATGGATCTTGAGCTACTAAGCTTATTTCGTATCATGCAATGAATGAAAGAACTTTTGTTATTCTAAAACAACTTTAAATTGTGAGAAGAAAGATTCTGCTGTTCAAAAAACCCTTGAACAAGCATGTTTGTGGTGTTTCTAATCTAAGCATGTTACTTTGGTTTAGGATTTTAGCTCTTCGATCAATCTGAACTGTGTTCATGTTTCGGTTATTCCAGACTGTATCTAATGGATGCCCACCTGAAAAATTCCCCTCCAAAACAATGAAATACTAACTTACCCATGTCAAGGGTGGTTTGCAGTACTAATACTCATCTGTTACATCAACTAATTTTCAATTACAGGTAGCACAGTGTAAGTACCAGATCTCTGTTAGGGCCATTACCAGAGGGAAGAGCTCTGTCTCCACTGATCCCTGTGGGTGCTTCAGAGTCCAGACTGGGTAGTGAAATGTATTGAAAAACAGTAGACCAATTCTAGCAGGAAATACAGTGAAAAGAAAACAGAATCAGAGAGGGAGAATAAATCATTTTGGAACAATATATTATCTATCAAATGCCTTTGAAGTAAGACGCTTGGCTCCGTATGTCTACAGTTCATAGTTCTGATAGATTTTAATATGGGACTTCTTTTCTTCCATGGTCAGCAAACAAAACAGCTTCTACACCACCTTTTACTGGTGTAGAATTGATGATGGCGCTGACGGCTGTCACATGAAACAAATCTGAGCAGAGTTAGAATGATTTTGTCTCTAGCTAATGTCTTCCTTCAGTGTTGGTCTGCTGTACTCGTAAGGAATGACTTTTTAAAGGATTCCAGCCTGTTTGGCAATCAGCGTGCATGATCTTGAGACTTTGATCACCGTACATATATGATAGGGAAGGTATTACTTTTAAAACTCACAAAAGGACAGATCAGATATAGGTTGTCTCCCAGCTTTGCCACCAACCAAGTGTCTGTAGACAAGGCATTTTTAATTTTTTTTTACATCTCAATATCCCTTTGTATTTAATAGGGATCATAAAATGTGTGTTGTTATCTGATATTTGGATGCATTCAGGAACATTAGGAATTAATATTGTAGAATGCACTGCTAACTGTGTACATCTACATAGTTACACTGTAAATATGTACACTTAATTACCTCCAGCGTTCAAAGTAAATTATTGCCTTCCTCGGCACCATGATGGCAACAGAGAAAGTATAACGGCATTTTACAAAAATAAAAAACCATTGGAGTGGGGAAATACTGCAGTTCCCACCCAACAGGAGCATTTGGAATGTTCAGTCCTGACTGTACTGCTTAGACACCTACCATACATGGAGTAATATATATTTCAGAGTTACTTAATTTCTCCTCGGACCCATTTTCCAATTTCTTTGGGAATGCCAGGAACTGGGGAAAGGTGGGAATAGCAGACAAGGCTGTCGGCTCAGGGCTACTCCTGTTTCCAGAAATGTACGACTGGTAACGATGGCTGTGATGCTATTTGGGATGCCGATCATAATTTTCTACTATATCTCATAGGCTTATGGAAAAAGATGAAATTTCAGGCGAGCGTTTGAAATGCAGAGGGTATTGATCTAGCACCCACTTAGAAAACTGTTCCAAACGTAAGGAGCTGTGTGGGGAAAGGGCACGGAGGGCGAGATTACAAAGAGGATGTGCAGAGCAAAGCTGGGGCGTGGGAGGATGCGCTGGGAGGGAGGAGATGGGTCCAACATCAATCACTATAAAGTCAAGGAGTACTGGAGGGGGGGGAAGAGGAGGAGGGAGAGGACGGGAGAGGATGCCCAATTAGAAGCTGCAGTCATTGAAATGGGAGCTTGTAGCTACCATTTAAAAGTTGTATTGGGGAGAAAAGGCTTACTGCTGAATAGATTTGTGAAAGGAGCAAGCTCACACTTTAATACTGCGACAGTGTGTGTCATGTAAATATTTGAATAAATCTTTTAATCAGCTTTTCCTTCTGCAATGTTGTAGAAATAAAAAAAAAATACAAGCTCTGCTTATTTCTTTCACACAACATTTGTAAAAGTATAGAGGAAGAGATTGTGTTACGATGATGTTAAACGAACAACATCTATTAGCGTGTTATGGTGTTATGTACCATTTCTTGGTAATAAGTCAGGGAAAAAAACCCAAACAACTGCACAACAGCAAAAAAAAAAAAAAAAGTAACATTCTGTTACATTTTAAGTCTGTAATAGTGATCAGTTAATAGACTCATAGAGTTGTCTGGGTTGGAAGGGACCTTTAAGATCATCAAATCCAACCGTAAACCTAACACTGCCAAAACCACCACTAAACCATGTCCCCAAGCACCACCTTTCTGCTCCATAAAGGTGAACAAGGAAACAAGGGAAGAATTAGTAGCTTAAGTTTTCCCCTTCCTGATCCCAGGAATTTGTCCTAGTGAAAAAAAAAATAATAAATTATTCCATTTACTTCCTCTCTGATTCTAAGTATTCTAAGCAAAGATTCTTCTGTGGCTAAAATTAAGGCTGCAGTATGAAAGTACAAATAATCATAATTAAAAATACATCATTATATTTTGAAACACAGTAGGAAAATTTGCCTGAGTCTAAAATTTCAGAAAATAGGAGAAAGCAAGGGGTAAGACAACATTTTGAAATGCAGCCTTCTGTGTAAGGCCAGAGCTGAGCAGCATCTTTGAGAGAAGGTTTAGAAAAGTCATGAGAAACACTTGTTTCTGCCTATTAAAGTTTTTCTTTTTACTCGTAAATTTATTCCACTTCTGAAATAGTTCTGGTAGGTGTAAGAGGAAGAAGCTGGGGGTTAGTGATGTGAACCCCCTTATCTCTGAGAGTGATTAGCTCCCGTTGTGTATCTCCTTACTCAAGCTGTGTGTGATTATCCTCCGGGGATGTCTGCGTTTATTGGACAGATCGAAATGTAACGTAAGGTCCACTGAGCAGTTCACATCAGAGAGCCAAGGGAATGGGAAAGCTTTTACACATCACTGAATCAAAAGGAGATAGCTCCTGTAGTTCCTGGGGTATGGAAAAGCCATCCCAGAGGATGGAAAGCAAGCCTTAACAAGTCAAAGAAATTTTCTTTTCTTTCTTTCTTTTTCTCCTGTGAAGGTATAAATAGAAGGTGTTTGGGGCTGACAATTCAACCTGTTTGGCAGCATGGAAAGACTTGTAAGGCAGTGAGAGCTATTCTTCTTGGTGGGATGTTAGAAAAAAGCTAAGAGAAACTTTTGCATGGGCAAATTCTTTGCTGGAGCATCTGACTAGACAGTGCCTGAGGCCAACCCTGACATCCTGTATTACGAAACCTGCCACAGTGAGAAAAGAGCAAGTCAGCTGATGAGGAGGTGGAGAGAGAGCTTTCAGAATCAACTTTACTGAAAGTATTTATTTTTTCTTTTCTTTTCTTTCCTGTACCTATATCGTTCAAAAAGAAATTAATTTAGACACAATGAAGAGAGTTTGCATTTACCTTTCATTTGACTTAAGCATGATATAAGGCAAACGGATGGGTGAGAAAACACACTTGCAGAGTAAAGTGGGGTCCTGGGTGACACTGGGAGGCATTTTGGCGTTCCTGCAGAGCCCTCTCTACATTCAGAGGGCGAGAGAGGGTGGGTGCTGCTCTGGGACCTGGAGAGGAGCAGAGCTGGGTGGCACCGTGGGCTGTGACAGCACCCTGGGCTATGGACCTCAAGATTTTGGAACATTGTGAGAGTATTAAAAATATCTTTATTTTAATCTCTCCCTTCCTTCCTTCTTCCCTTCCTCCTTTCCTCCCTTCTTTTCACTTTTTTTTTAATTAGAAATCCTTGATTTGAATTGTTTTTTCCCATTTCACCTGAGTAGGGAAGGTTTTCCCCATGTTGGGCTGCCTCTGGCCTGATGTTAGACAGCAGCCAGAGATGGGGTGATGCCCAAGGGATTGCTCGGGTAGTCAGTCGAGGAAGAAAAAGCCTTTGGCCTGACCTGGCACAACGCCCCAACAGCACGATAAATGGCAATTGGATTTTGAGTGATTTCTCAAGGAAGGAAGAGGCAGAGAAAGTCGAGGAATTTGTTATCAATGAGGAGATTGTGTTTCTAACAGGGGAGGAAGAGAGCGGGAATGGAAAAAGCAGGGAAGGTCAAACCAGTATATATATTTTTCTTTATTTGCTTCATTGTTATTTAGACAGGGGAGTCTTTCAGGATAAAAATAAAACATCTACACTTACTGTCTGCTGCCTTTTTTATTCTCTTTTTACTCTCTTCTCTCTGAGCTTTTATAGCAGCCACAAGGCTTGGGAGACATCCCTGAGTCTTAAAACTTCTTCTTTTTCCTCTCAGATTAGTCACTATTTTCTGTTGATCAAAGAGGAGTGTTATAATCGTTAAAGCTCACTTTTAAATAGCAAAGTCATTAGTATTTTAATAACATGCCATTATTAAAAGAGCTCAGTTCCTTTTCTTGTCACAAAGTAGTTTCAAAGAGCTTTAAGATACATATAAGAAACACTAACTTCTAGAAAGTTTTAAAGGTGACCTGAAAAAGAATCTTCTTCATAAAAAAACACAAAAATAGCCAAAAAACTTTGTAATAACTAATCATAATATGAAAGTTTTCATTAAGAATTCAGATTTTTGTTGCTTATCCTCCCTCTTCACGACCTCTTTCAGGCTGTGAACAGTTGGAAATGGTATAATGGTGGAGCCAAAACAACTGAGAGGAGAAAAGAGACTTAATCAGACCAAAATAAGAATATTTTAAAATTCTTTTTACCTTTGTTGTCATGTATTTAGCTGAAATGCTTGCTAAATATTTAGGGGAAACAAAAGATTTATTATTTTTTTTTTGTCTGATGTCAGGTTTTCAGGAAACTGCTCCCAGTTCTGTGCTATACTACCTTTTAATTTTAATTGTTTCTAACTGAAGTGAGGCATAAACCTCTGTAACCTTTACGTTTCCCCTTGGACTTCATTTCCTTTGAAACTTTGGTTCTGGTGCAGCCAAACAGATCCGCTCAATGGGAAGCCTCGCTGCTGCTGCTGCTCTTAGTGACACAAAGGAAACAGGGGTGACTTCATCTGCTCTCTTTCCCACAGTAACATGATATGGATTTGCATGCATGTGCAAACAAAAAAAAAATAGAAGAAATGTTTTTTCTTCAATAAACTAAAAAAAAAATTAAATAAATTGGATTTATGTCTATAGAGAAATAAAAGCTTTTATGAAACGGTCAGGTAATACAGCTGAAAAGTATTCACAGTTACATACAGAATTGTAGGAATGAAAATATGAAGCTTATTACATAACTTCCTTAAAAGAGAACTCATTAACAACATAGGTTATAGAATTGGATCAAAGGGACTACTGTAATCAAGAGCATAAAATTGGAAAAAGCTTGAAGAGGTTTTGTATACGCATATTTTCAAGCAATTATGGGACTGCTTTTGCTATTGTGCATTTTTTTTCATTAAACAAATATTTCTGAAATTATTGTGATGAAAATTAATATCCAGTCTTTTGAGTATGTCTGAAGATGTCTTGTAATGGGTGCCCAAACCAAGTTGCATTCAAAGAAAAAACAGGTACTCGTAGCAGTGATAATGGGGGAGTGATAAAGAATATATTTTTTCAGTGATCATAAAACTTTGTGAAAGAGTTGGCAAAGCAAATGCTGGCAGCATTGTTAGAATCACTTAGTGCTGTTCTGAGCGATGATATTATCTAATAATCACTATCTGCTGGCTGGAGAATAAAAGGATAACTGGTGTAATAATGAGGAAACAGTTCTTGCAACAGGAACTTAATTTTTCTTATGCAGCACGTGCCCAGAAGCAGATTTCAGAGCTATGTTGCTACTAGTAGGAACAAGATTTGGGTCGTGTCAATAATTATGGAAAAAAATCAGCAGAAATGCAAACACATTGATGAAATCACAAAATGCTTATAGTTTGTAAACAAATTTAAAAAAAAAAAAAAACAAACAAGCTAATAAGTCAGAAAAGCTTTTTTTCACTTCTCAAAAGTTGCCTTTCAGCTGGTTGGTCCAGAGGACCTTGAATGCAGCATCACTCCTCTCTCGCTTGGCTCGGGTTCTCCTGAACTCACCTGTCATCTGAATCCAGCATTACCCAAACGTTACCCAAACTGCTGGTTTTTTATGGGGTGCCCCTGGAGCTTTTGGATACGAAGCATTAGAAGCGCCTCAGCAAAGCAGGCTGAACACACCAACAGCAACAGCACTCATAAAACTCCATGAGTTTGCTTGGGGCAGTTCACAGCTGATGCAACACATGTCCTCTCCCTCTTGTTTTAAGCTGTCTCTGGGTAATTAGCATAGTTACTCTTCTGCCCATCCTCAGATCCCTCTCTTTCAGTCCTTAATTAAGCTTCTGATCAAAATGTTCATCTTTTACTGAAATTACTGTGAATCTATGAATTAGAATTTGTTATTTGCGAAGGAGATGGAAAATGGGCATGTTATTCTGCCGAGTCTGGAAGTCATGAAGGATTTTTTTTTTTTTTTGTAATAACTGAAACGTCCAGGCAAAAGCTACATGATTTAAATTACCCTATCAATGATTTCCTTCAAGATGAAAGCAATTAAGCTAGAGAGAATTGAGGCCACTTTGTTTCTGAATGAGAATATAAATGGGAGTTTAAGGCACTATAATGCATGTACATTATGTTCATGTTCATTTGAATTCTCCTTTTATTTTTTACTTCTTTTTTTTTTTTTTATTACCTGATTGTCTTATTATCTAACCAGCTTCTGTAAGGTCATTTATGTTGAAGACAGGTTCTGATATGAATTAGAATACTGCCTGAGTGGAAGCACAGAAAAATAACTTCAAAAATAGCTGATTGGGACCCATCTTTTTTTAAGATGTATTTTCGTTATCATGGACTTAGAGAATGTGTGTATATACTGAGAGAGACTTTTAATTTTTTTCTATAAAATGAACAAAATGAAAAAGGTAACAAAAAAGTCATGCTTAACCCAGATGCTGTATTATAATGTTCTAAAGTTTTCCAAACCTTTTTTTTCTAGCGATGACCACACATTCCTCGTGTTGTTTTTTTTTACCTCAGTCTTTGTACAGTAGCTGTACAAAACTGGATAAACCCCAGGTTTTCTAATAATTTATTGTCGTGCCACTCATTTCCTTCTTCGATGATGATAAATCACTGCCTGTGTCCATGCAGTGTTTGCAGAATACAAACATTGGCGTTACTCTTGCTCGGGATTAACCTGAGCTACTCACACTCGTAAAAATGATGAAACCCATTCATTTAATTAATCAGGAATATGATGATAGCATCCGGATAGAAACCTGTTTTTCATACTGTTTTTCCAAATTTTCTTTTCCTGAGGTTTCTTGCCTGTTAGTGCCCTCACTGTGCTCAGCAGCATGAATGTGCCTTGCTAAAGCTCAGCTGAAATGTGAGACCTTTTGGTGGAAGATACAGGAAAGATAAAGGAAAATCTGGAGATACTAGTTAGAAATGAAAGATGTAAAAAAAAAAACAACCCATGGCCTGTATAAAACTTGCAGGAACTGTGGTAATCTAATCTAGAAAAGAGAAGGTTGAGAAAATCCATAACTATTTTCTATAAAAGACTGGTTAAATAGAAAGGTGGTTTATTATTCTCCTTGTTAAAGAAAGGACAGGGAAAATTTAATTAGCAATAGCTTTGATAGATACAGGAGATACAGGAAAAATTTAAAAGGCTGAGGAAATGTTAGCATATGACTCATGTAAAAGTTGTAATCTCTGTCATTAGGGACACTTAGGACTATGTCTGTCTGGCAGGGGTATTCTAGCCTTGTGGTACACTGCCTCAGAACGGGAGGCTGGGCCTGTCTATGAGCTTAGAATGTCAAAGAATGGGATAATAGAAGAATAAATGTATTTACTACCATTTCAGTGTGGCTACTTAAAAAGCGCAGCTGAAACACTACTGAAGTAACAATTAGTTTTGTTTCTCTACTTGAAGGTATTGAAGAGATTTTTTAAAAAAAGGATCAAAAAATAAATTTTAGGGTTTTTTTCTTTTTTTTTCTTTTTTTTTTTTTGTGAGGTGGTAGGATTTAGTGCAAATGAAGCTGAAAACTGGGTTTTAAAAGGATTATGATACCAAAATAAAAAAAAAAAAAGTACAATGGAACATCTGCAAAAGTTCCTGTCTGCAGGCTGCATCCTTGTCTTTTAAGAAAGGCAATTTTAAGAATAGCCTTGATTTTAACAGAGATTGGATTGAAGAGTGATTGACTTCCAAGTTTAAACTTGTATTTAGTTTTGCATCCGTAAAGCAGTATGAGCAGCTTTTCCTGTTGTGGATGAGAAGACGAATTACTGCGTTGGGTAGAAGGTTATGGACACTGTGGATGATGAGCAGCTGTTCTTTAACAATGAATGTTTCCAAGTTACTGGCAAAATTTCTCTTTCTCCTGTTTGATCAGTTATGGAGCTGTTAAATAAGTCGTTTAAAATTATTTGTTGAAATACACATCCCAAGTCAGCCCACGGTGGAAGAAGAATCAACTGCTTCTTCACCTATAGCAAAAGAACTGGAAGTTGGGGAGGACACACTTTTTCCATTTTCAAAATTAATATTCTCTACTGCAAGAAACTGGTTTTTGACTTTAAAGTTGCTAATTACCAGTAAGCTTGGGCTAGTTAATTCGTTTTCAGAGGTAAGACAACACTGGCATGCACACACAAGGACACGCGTGCACACACACGCACACGTTGTCCAAGGTTGCAGTTGGCCTAAAGCTTAGTGTTCCTAAGCTACAAAATTTATGAGTTTGGACAGTGTCCAGACTGGCACTTGAGAAACATGCTTACCTTGAATCAGTGGGTAATTAGCTCATTGAAGATGCAAACTTTCAGCGTAGTCTAGAAGAAAGAAAAAAAAAAAAACAGGAAAAAAGGTGGTCCCATTGACTCTGCTTCAGCAGATAATTTATATTCATTAGGATTTGACAGCAAACCTACAAACCCCAAACAAAAATACTCAGTGATAACATTATATTAATAGTAGGATATTTGAAACTCGCTGCCTTTTTTACCTGCTGAAAAATAACCACTTATGATCTTAGAGGTTTGTAAGTTTTACCAAGGTGCACTTCTGCTCATAGACTTCTTCAGGCACAAAAATGGTGCAGCACCACCTCTTGGCTGCTCTTCTCCAGCAGAGTGATAATATATATGGTGCTTTCTGCTGGCACGGCTCATTTGTCTGAGCATAAGGAGAGGAGAATAAGCAAACTGCTTTTCCAGCAGGGATTACACTGACTTCAACAGAAAATCAGACCTCTAACCAAAATATTTAAATTGGAACAGAAGTTGGTTGACTACACCAAGCCAAGCTCTTGTTTGTATTCCTGAGTGTTTCACATAGTTTACTAATGTGAAAGCGTTACATCTGGAAGTTCAAGGATTTTTTTTGTTAGCTTGCATTTTGTGTACTAGGCTCCCTGTTAAATGAATGCTTTGTTATTTGTCATGTAGACAGTTTTCTGAAGGTAGTAATATTTTAGTATATCATAACACTTTAGTATATGCAGCTCACATTTCAAAAATTGATGTATATTCTAACATTTTCAGAAGCGAAATCTTAATATGGGCAGTTAAATGCATGTTTAAAACTTCAATATCCTGGCGGCTTTATTTTGAAAGATTTGGGTGCCTACGGGTCATGCCCAATTCAGTTTGCAGCTGAGACTGGTCAGAGTTGTTTAAGTTAGGGTGCCCATATAGGATGTGTGCGTGTCTGTGTGTGATGTACACGTCCAATATACATGCCCAGACATTCATGTCTCTGAGCACAGCTGCCTGGCACATGATAGACCACAGCGACTCTCAGCCTTAATGAAGCTTTCCTCATTTATCAGCTCCATTTAGTAGGAAGGACATGAATGACGTAGGGACAGTGTGAAGAGGAAAACTTATTTATTTTTTTTTCCCCTTGGGAAAGAAAACTGATTTCTCCAGGAGATTTTGTCCCAGATTTTAGGAGAGGACTCCTGTTTGTGAATTATTTTAGCCAAATGTTCTACAAAACACTACTGTTTATGTACTTTATTTTATTTGAATAGCCAGCATGAGCCACCTGTGTCCTTGGAATGCAGAAATTTTGACTGCGTTCAGCTGTCCATGATTTGGAATAAGGTTGTGAAAATATAATATCTCAGTGTGAAAGGCAAAAATCAGGTTGTGCAATATCAGGCTTAACCTATTTGAAGTTGAGCAGTCACGGTGAGCGGGTAGGTTTGAAACTCTGGGTTTACGTCCTATGGGAGATTACTTCGTTGAAGCCCGGGAGGATTTTGTGAAGAAGAATTCATTAATATGTGGGAAGCAGCAGGAGACGGTGGTGCGAGCACTGGAAAAGTGCCCGTTGGGAAAGGAACAGCTTTGTATTCAGAGCGGGATGTGAACGAAATGCGTTCCTGTCGAAGGGCAGCAGGCTGCCCATAACCTAAGAAAGCAACGGGCACTCTTCGGGGCAGGAGGCAGGGCGTTTGGAAATAACCATAAGCATGGACGTCATCAAAGAACTTTGATTGATCATATCGTGGGATAATTTAAAACAACACAGGAATTGCAACACTTGCTAACGTTTGAATGCTGGAATTCGCGCTTGTAATATTTTTGATGCAACTCTCTGTTTTCTTCTTACTTATCTCACAGTGGGGAGGTAAGTTACAGAAATCCACACCTGCTCTCCCTTTTGATGTCTATATGGAGAAAAGAACACAGATTAGAGTTAAAGGTTGAGGGGTCACCTATTCTATCTCCTCATTTGAAGGCAGAACAAGCTGCCCTGCAACATTCCTCAGGGAGGTTTTATCTAACAGATTTGTAATATTCAGAGAAGAGATTCCAGGAACACATTCCTCACCTCTTTCAACTTCAGGTTATTGGCTCTAATAAAGCCAATATTCAGCTGACATAAAAAAGAGTTTATTTCCCTCCTCTTGTAGTGACTTTTTAGATACTTCAGGACAACTAACAGACCTTCTTTTAATCTAGACTAAGAAAACTCACTTCTTGCACCAGCACTCCTTCATCCAAACTTCTGACCGTTTAGTGGCTGCGCTTTGTTTAGTCTCCACTTCGTCTCCATTTCCCTAGGAACCAGAGGGAAGTAGGAAAGTTTCTTTGTTGTAATCACTTTGGGATAATACTTGCTATTTTTCTGGAGCTTTTCCTTGGCACTGTGATCTAACTGATGTGGGGCTAAAGTCTGGGTTAGGTGTTACCTTGGTAAGAGAGATTTCCTCATTCTGATTTGCTTCTTCCAGTTACATTCTTCTGCTCCGTCTTGTTCTCTCCGCGCCCTTCCAGCCATCACTGCCTCCACCGAGGGAATTTGGCAGAGAGCAGTTGGTGTTGCCAAGCTCCCAACCAGGCCTGTAAAGGAATCCAAGACAAACAAAAACCAGTTTTAAAACAATGCTTGAACATGGGCACAGCGGGAAGCCACTTAGCAAAACAGAGCGGGCAAGCAGCTGCCAGAGAAGACGCAACGGACTCAGTGGGAGAGTAAGACCAACTCAAGCTACATCTGCTGCTGTTGAGAGAAGACTGAAAGGACCGGGACATTTATGTTTGCTTTGAGATCTTCCCACCCTCTAGATCCTTTCCTGAAGATCTCTTGCTGAGCCAGGTGCTCCCGATCTTGCAGCGCTGGAGATGGCTCACTAGTCATTGTGAAGAGGGTCGGGGGGATTTTGCACAGGGTTGGTTCAGCTTCTGGTGAAATCCAAGTGGACATACAGCTTTTCCTATGCATCCTCACTCAACCGCATCCTGTTTCAGTTGGAACAGTATGATGTCTAATCTCTTCTCCATATTACTTGCCATCCTTTACTTTTGGGGGCTGTTTTTCAAAGCGAGATGTGTTCTATGTTCTCTTATCCGCTATTCTTTATTCTTAAAGATAGATTTCTTCTGCCTCGCCGGAACTTCAGAAAATTGTTTCTACAGTCTTTCCACTTCCATTTCTTTAAGTGGCATTGGGAAGTGCGGAGAGGCACAGCTGCCGGAGTGTGGGGAGTGTGAGCTCCTGCTTGTCATCACCTCCACATTACTCCGCGTACGGGAGAGCGAGGTTGGCAGCGGTTGCCTTTCAGCATGATGGTGTGTGAGCTGGCTTCTGACCCTGCTGTAAAAAAGGGGAAAAAAAAGAAAAAAAACACGTACAGGATAATACTGTTTTTAGTAGGAGCACAGATGCCGAGACTTACAATGCAAAAGCTTTTGGATGAGATATTTATTACTGTGGATATCCACACACAAACCGCAAGAGTGGATAAGGATATTCATATCTTTCATCTAATCTGCTCCACAGAGCTATGGCTGTATGATCTGTTTCCCTGTTTGCCAGTTAATAACAGGAAATACTACTTGATGAAATTCTCTTAATAGTTTTCAGAAGCGTTAGCGTCGGAAATATTTCCATTTAGTCTGTAGGTAGTTAATCAGGTCTGTGTTCATCTGCCCATACAAGCTATAAAGTTCTGCCCATGAGCATCTAATTGTAATTAACATCATTGGCCAGTTAGTCGGCGGGAGCAGCGAGGCACCCACCAGCGGGTGCTCTGTGCCTGCTGACAGTGTGGGTTGTGACCAGATGGGGCCCGTGGTGCCTCCTGTGCCCCACGGCGCTTCCTCCGCTCTCTCTGTCAGATGCTGCTTTTGCTTTCTGGGGGATACTTATTACAAGATGTTTGGGGTTTTTTTTATTGTCCATAGACCAACTAGCTGTGTCACCTCGAAGGCATCAGCTTTAACAGATGAAGGCGGCAGGTGATACTGCATATGGAAACTTAATATTTTAATGTGAATGCCTGCATTCTAGGACAGCAAGAATACAATTAAAACCAGAAGCCACAAAGTGACTGTGTGCTCACTGCAGGCACTCACAGGCAAGCTCCGGTCATCTCTGACAGCGTACTGCTCATAAACATGGTCTTTTCTTCATTTCATTGTAAAACTTTGCACAATTGTTAGCATCACTTTAAGTATGGAGTTAATAATTCAGTTCAAGACATATTATCCAGCCCTTAAAATTTCATCAGTTAATAATGAAGAGGACAGCACCAGTCTTTTTTCAGTGGTAGCCAGTGAGAGGACAAGAGGAAATGGGCACAAACTTGAATATAAGAAGTTCCACCTAAACATGAGGAGGAACTTCTTTACTTTGAGGGTGGCAGAGCCCTGGAACAGGCTGCCCAGAGAGGTGGTGGAGTTCCCTTCTCTAAAGACATTCAAAACCTGCCTGGACAGGTTCCTGTGCAACCTGCTCTGGGTGGACTTGCTTTGGCAGGGTGTTGGAGTAGATGATCTCCAGAGGTCCCTTCCAACCCCATATCATTCTCTGGTTCTGTGATTCTGTGATAGGGTTGCAGGAGAGCACAAGACCTGAAGTCAGGGGCTAAAGTACCACATCTGTATTCCAGTCACTGATGGCAGTGGCCTTGTGGGGCAAACATTTTCACGGAGACCACGAATATGTCCAGTGGACAAAACAGCAGACTGTTTTGACTGCCTGAATTTTTACGTATATCGTGCCCCAAAAAGCAGGACATGTTCTGCTCCGGTTTTGCAGCAATGCCTCTGACCTTTGGGCTCTTACAAAGCAGAGCTCTGAATTCCACAAAATTTAGAAAGCACAAGCAAAGGCAAACCAGGATTTCAATAAGCTCCCTCTTCCTTCCTTCCTTCCTTCCTTCCTTCCTTCCTTCCTTCCTTCCTTCCTTCCTTCCTTCCTTCCTTCCTTCCTT
>JAOQGH010000077.1:5765639-5853133 GCA_025769975.1 Gallinago jamesoni
TCTTTCTTTCTTTCTTTCTTTCTTTCTTTCTTTCTTTCTTTCTTTCTTTCTTTCTTTCTCTTTCTCTCTTTCTCTCTCTCTTTCTCTCTCTCTTTCTCTCTTTCTCTCTTTCTCTCTTTCTTTCTTTCTTTCTCTCTCTCTTTCTTTCTTTCTTTCTTTCTCTCTCTCTTTCTCTCTCTCTATCTCTATCTCTCTTTCTCTCTTTCTCTCTTTCCCATTGGAAACATGTAACCCTGATGTGTATATTGACACTTGTCTCCCTTTCACCTCAGCTGGCTCCAACAGCAGCTACTTAAAAATTCGCACACAAACAAGTTTGGGCATTTGCATTCAAGTAAACGTATGGATGAAGGGGCTGTAGGACTGCCTGTAATGCATAATAAGCTACAGAAAGCAAAAGCAGGGAAACAGCTGCAGTCAAAATCTCCAGAAAATTCCTCTATCAGCTTCTGCAACTGACTGAGAACATTGCAGAATAAACATTCCTGGATTTTAATGTTCCGAGTAGCGCAACTAAACAAATACAACAAGGATTATCCTCTAATATATTAAATGGCAAACGTTGTCTTGCAGAACGATAAATAGGTTTGGGTACCCTACAGAGAAGGATTGCGATCCCAGGCAGAAATACAAACTTGCTTCCACATACAAAAGATATTACAGCTCTGCAGCTGTTCAACATCTGTCCCCTGAAGATAATGATATAAACATATGACAAACAACACGTAAATGTCTGGAAATTAATATACTTAGAATCTTAGCCAGGGGAGGGGGAATGATGGACAAATATGAAATGAAGTTACTGCAGCTGGACCACACATATATGACAGCATAAAACCGCAAGAATGACTCCAAAAATAGAAATGTGGTACAATCACAAGTTCAATCGCAAGTCAGTGCCCCATCTGTGGGGCTCGTGTTTGTTGCATCGGCTTGTAACCAGCAATCTGCAGAAATGTTTGGATCGTGTCTGAGGGTCTGTAAAAGATGAATGAGGAAAGCAAGCTCAGATATAGACTATTGTACCATACTGAGGTGGGGTTTCGTAAGACAGCTGCCTTACAGGGACAGTTTTCCACAGAGAGAAAAAAAGCATTGCATCTAGAAATAAAACCCTAGCAGTATTACTATTAGTAGCCTTCATAATAACACCCCCCTGCTCAAGTCTTTTTGTATTAGATCTCATTTTAATAATTCCTAGGCCTAGAATAGCACACGGTTTGATTGCAGTTTGTATAACTCCTTTCTATTTATCATTCGCATATTTAAATGCACTTTAAATGCTCAACTGAATAAATACAATGTAGATTACCACTTAATATATTAAATGCCAAATACTATCTTGCCGAAAGCCAAATAAGCTATCTATTTCAGGTTTGGCTCCTCCATATGCACACATACTGGGGCTTAATGATTTTATTCTATTTTATTATTATTTATTATATCATTTTATTTCTTTGCTGAGCTGTTTCAGGGGAAAAGAGACTGTAAAAAAGACGTGAACTTCATAATTAGAGATTCTTCTCTATGATCAAGTTTAAACGTATGGTTTTTAGTGTCTCTAGGCCATTGCTGCTTCAGTTCTGAAACATCACCTTGGAAAGCTCTGATTCCTTTCTGTTGTCATGTCTTGTAGAAAAGAAGGTACAATTTAGTGCTTAAAATGACTGTGGACAGATGTAGAAAAGTCGATATAAAATGCCAGGTTGAAGACAATGCAGTAAAATTATTCTGAGATTAGACAAACAGATAGAAGGAGCAAATTGTTAAGGTGAGACAAAAGTATGTGAGGAGGATGTGGAGAACCTTTTTTGGGCAAGAAAATCAGGAGGACGGTCAAGGGAAAGCAGGAAGAAAGTGAAGAAAGCTTCAGGATGGGCTAATCCCAAGGTGTTGCAGATGGAGATGACATATTGGGAAAAAGACATGATCCCACACATTCATAAAAAATCATGCTATTCGTGGACTGTTCCCAGGGCACAGGTTTTGTTTTGATTTACAGTTTGTAGGATGAGTTGGCCGCAGTTCAAACCCAGACTGTGTGCTGTGGAGAACCCTGCTCTCGGGGTGCACACCTCCCGGGGTGTACAATTTCATTTCTCTCTGCTTCCTTCGCTTGGGTTTTACTCGTTAGCAGTAAAGAACCACTGTAAAATCAGATAATGAAGTCTTACAGGCGTCTTAGAATAAAAAAAAAAAATATGACAGCTAGTAATAACCAGGGGCACCTGGGCTGTATTTTCTCCTCAGCGTGTGGTGGGTTTGAGAGCTCGCATTAACAGTTTGCCATGGATGAGAAAGGTAATTCAGCCATTTTCTATCCTCTGAAAGAGACTATGGTTGATAGAAAAGCTCTGACAGTAGCTTTCATATGTTTATGAAGTTGTAAGTTCTGTCTTACTGTCATGTCAGTAATTACATGCAGTTATAAAATGTTTGTGTATTAAATAATCCTTGGTAACATCTTCAGTCTTCCGAGCAGCCAGAAAGCAACTACTAGCCCCCATAAATGACAGGTTTACCTGGTGCCTCCCTGGGTATAGGGGAGAAAGAAAAATAAAGGAAATCTGTTTCTGTTGTAGGGAAATGTCTTCCCCAGTGCTGTGACATGAGTCTCCATTTGTTAATCATTTTTGATTGAACTGCGTACTCATTTAAGTAACCTACTTTTGTTTAGGTAAAGAGAAAATAAGAGCACTGAATGCGCCACTTCACTTAAAACAGAATTAAAAACATTGTAGAAGCTTCAATTTTCCCTCACCCTTGGATGGCACCCAAATCTTCCTTGACGAGCCAAATCCTTTTGCACATGTGCTCTCCTGCTGGTATTTTATTTTGCTGTTGTGATACTGCAGAGAAATAGAGCTCCTAATTTGCAATTGGAAATCCGCAGGTGCTGGTAAGAAGCTTTTGCCACTGCAGCGTAGTATAGATTTCTACAAATGGTAAGAAAAACCTCGAGATGAAGATTGCAGAGACTTCCTTTTCTAAGTAGAGATCTTATGGGCTTTGGAGATGATACTGTATTTCAGTATTAAGAGCAATGACTGTCGCTGTCAGTGCCAAACGTCTGGGGAAAGATGTTTCTATTTGGGCTAGGAAAGGTTGGGGAGAAAAGGAAGCGTATGTAACACTTCTCAGTCACTGCTTGTTTGCAACCAAAATGAGTAAAATGAGAGCTGCTCAGGCACTTTTTCTAACAATAAAATGATTCACCTGTCTCCTGGAACCGGTATGATCATGGAATAGATTTTTTTTCTGGGGAGCTGCAAGCAGGGTGATGCCAGTCGCTGTGAATTATGGAAGAGGAGGAAAAGAAAATTAGCTCTTAGGGTGTTCAGCAGCCCCTTTAGCCCAGGTAGTACCAGCACTTAGTCTGGCTCTAATGACATTATGTATACATCACTGAACACAGCCCGATAGTTCCCATATTTTGTTTACCTCTCTGTGAAAGTAAATAGTATCATTTTAAACCCAGTGCCATCAAATCCAATCTATTGAAATGCTAAACAGCCCGTCACTGTGGATGTTAGAGCTACCCCTCCAGCTGCAAGGGATATTGATGGACCGTATTTTCTACCTCCTCCATTTCCCTAATCTAATTGTCAGGCAAACTGTACTTCAATTTTCAGATTCTCCGTAGGATTAGGTGTTCTTGGAAGCTGCTTTGACAGGAATTATGCTATAAAAACAGGGAAAAAAAAAGTACAATGCTAGAGTTTTATCTGGGAGGTAGCTCTTACTAACTGTTGTGATTTCCTGAAGATACATATTTTATATTGTCTGTGGCTACAAATATAGCTCCCTAACTAGGAGCTCTCATGGAACTTCAGACATCCGTGTGTAGCCCTATTCATTCATTTAGAGCAAAAAGCAGATTTACAGAAACCTGGAAAATTCACTGTGGAGAACCCGTCCAGTGTTGCTGCTGGGTCAGGATGTGGTTTAGGAGGTTGTTCTGGTTCTGCTTTATGTGATTATTTTTGTTTCACTCCTGTTTTCTGTTTCTAACACTCTTCTCCCAAATAAGATCCAGAAAGCAAAGGTCAGACCCCAGTTCTGTTCCACCAGGGATGTTTTGCGGTGCGTTTGTCAGAGGGCATTGGCTGCCCGTGCCCTGGCCTCTATAGGTGAAATCCTCTATGTAGCATGCACGTTTGCATATATAGTACAGCTTAAAGGGAAAATTAATACACCAAATTTGTTCTAAGGTTGAAGTCTTCTCTAATTGTATTTTAAATCATAAGATTGGTGACATTTACTTTTCATCATGGCATTCAATGTATCATTTTGTGCTTCAAGCCCATGTTCTCTAAACTCAGTGCTGCTTAAAAATGCTTAATCAAATAAAAATGCTTATTTTCCATTATTGGATTGATAGCTACAGTCATGATAGATAAAAAAAAAATTAAATAGCTTTGTGACAGAAATAAAGAAATATTTCTAATCATTATATGTATTTTAAAATTCATTGTGTTTAAAATACAGTGAATTCATCTATGTGCGACATGAGTTCTTTTGGAGAATATGAAATTATCCTGTATCAAATGCCAAACTCAAAATCTCAAAAACAAGCTGAAAGAACTGAGCCTTTTATCTCCCAATTGGATACAGCTGAGATTGTTTAACCTTCATGGCTTTCCATCATGGGCAGGGCTTTAAAAGGGTGGGGTGACACACAGGTGTGATGATATCCCATCAGTCAAGGAACTGGGTGTCTTGGCATTGGTGTGAAAGAGTAGATGAATTGGGAGGCTTGGAAAGAGATGAGAATTTATGTTAAAGAACTAATAGAGAGGGTCTTATTTTATGCTGGGAGTAGATATAAAGATAATGAAGAAATGCTGTGATTTTGAAAAGAAGTCTCAGGTAGATGATACAATTTTGGTCTTTAGCTTCACCCTACAAGTGTTCAATGCTCCTGGGGCAGCTCTCGTACAGCTGAGTGCTTATTGGAGCCAGGGAGGTAAAAATTGTCTGGGGGGAGAATACATGGAGAGTATGCACATCTTGTTCCATCAAGTGTGTGTCCTTGAAAACTGATCTACAAATCCAGTGTGCAAAAAGCAACTGGATCTCAACAAAAATAATTCTAAGGGCCTGAGAGTATGAGGCAGTTTAGCTGCAAAATCTTAGTCCATTGAAGTGAATTCTTTGCGCAGAAATATGTTCGGGAAATCTGTGAGAGAAGCAGGGGAAACTGAAGAACTTATGTGTGTTGTGTTGGTGAAGCTGAGCATCGTGGCTATGCTGTATGGTTTCTAGAAGAGGCCTCAAACCTTTACTGAAAAGGCAGAGAAGTTCTTAATGAAACCTTACTCAAAATCATTTGTTATCAACTTTTGTAGCTGTGTGTTCAGGAGAAGGCAGAACTGAGCACTTAATTTGTATTCATAAATTTTTGATGTGTGTCATGGCCATGTAGAGTGCTCCTCTTGTTCTGTAGCACATCAAATTAATTTTGCAGGAGCTGAATTATACAATTTTGAGGTTTCAAACTCGATAGATGTATAAACTAGTTTTACATCAATGAAGAGCTTGGGAAATGAAAGCAAATATTTGCCATACCTGGCAAACAAGGTAATGAGAAGACATCTCTGTCACTTGATGATGTATTTAAGCTCTAGGCATGCTGCCGGACTGGTATTTAGTAGAGACCCAACTATAAACAGATGGATAAAGCACAGGTGTAAGAGCTTAAAAAAAAAACCCTTGAGTTTTTTTCTTGCTTTAGTACTTGTCAATTGTGTGAGCTCACTGCTCTCCACCTCAGCCTCACCACCTCTAAAAATACCTTCCTCTTCCTGAGTGCGTTGAGAAGGATGAAAATTAATCAGTATTTGTTATGAATGACTGATCAGTGACAGTACATTTATTAGGGAAGCTTGAAAAAAGGCTTCATAAATATCATCATTTTCAGTCCTTTTACCTTGTGATTTTCTTAGCTTTCTTGGATCACTGACTTCATTATGTGACATTAGAGAATGAATTCTGAAAACTGCTAATAAAACACGTGTGCATTCCGCTCTTACACTTCCATTTCTGTACTTCAAACAGAATGCATTCCTATTCAAATTAAAACAAAAATTAATGAATATTTTGCTAATGTCCAGTGATCTGTTATGAGCATTGAACAGGCTTTGTCCAATTATTTTTTTTCTATAAATAGCTAGTGTTTCCATAAATATGGGGTGGGGGCGTGCAGTTTAAAAACTACTGAGCGTTGATTTGAAACAACTTGTCTGTTCCTGAATGTGAGAGCAGCTGGATACCATTAACAGGTACAGGAGCTGTGGAATATGTCAAACAGCATATTCTGTCTGAGCTACAGCCCTTCTGAGCTGCCCTCTTCAGTTTAGGCCGTGCATAAGTATGATCCAAGGGGAGTATTGCAGAATAACATGGTATCTAGGATTTCTAGCGGCATGATGGGTCGGGTGGGGTTTTTTTGTTTGTTTTGGGGTTTTTATTTCACTTTTTAGCCTTATGAACTGCTTCCAGGGCACTTTCTGTGAAATGGATGAGAAAATACAAAATAGGAATTTGTAGCTTCTTCAGACATGACCGTAAAGATGGAAGCCTCTGCGCTTTGACACATTTTGGTTTCCAGCAGGCCACATCCTTCAGTGGTGTAAGCACATGTGAAGGAAATATAACGATTTTTATGTTTTAGTATTTCAAAAATAGGATTAAAAAGATGATTGGGGCCTGGAGCACCTCTCTTATGAACAGAGGCTGAGGGACTTGGGGGGACTTAGGTCTTTTTAGTCTGGAGAAGAGAAGACTGAGGGGGGGGGGATCTGATCAATGGTTATAAATACTTCAAGGGTGGGTGTCAAGAGGACGGGGCCAGGCTTTTTTCAGTGGTGCCCAGTGACAGGATAAGAGGAAACAGACACAGACTTGAACGTAAGAAGGTCAATCTAAACTTGAGGAGGAACTTCTTTACATTGAGAGTGGCAAAATGCTGGAACCGGCTGCCCAGAGAGGTGGTGGAGTTTCCGTCTCTGGAGACATTCAAAACCGACCTGGACATGTTCCTGTGCAACCTGCTCCGGGTGGACCTACTTTGGCAGGGTGTTGGACTAGAGGAGCTCCAGGGGCCCCTTCCAACCCCATATCATTCTGTGAAAAGCAGAGCTGCCAGGGAAATTTTTTTTGTCCTGCAAAAGATTTTGGTTTCTCTATTAAGATGAATCTGGGAACTTTTGGAGTTACCATCAAAGACAAAACATCTTGAGAAAGCCACTACCACAGGAGCTGCTCATATAATGTCTGGGACTTCCAGGTTCAGGTATCTTCACTCCTCCAAAAGACCAGACAAGTGTTTAGCCAGACTCTCCCACTGAAGATTTTTATCAATGTATAAATAAATAGTTTTCATCAGAGCAGATATAAGAGCATGTACAAGACGAAAAAATTCTTATTTGGTTCTGTAGGTTTAATTAGTGATAGAAAGCACAAAATCTTCAAAAGGACATGTTGGGAGAATTTCTCTGATGTTGAAACAGATGCATGCAGATTTGAAAAACCTATCTAGTCAGCAACAGATCTAACCCACGTGGTGGGTATCTGGTACAGAATGGTGCCTCTTTAACAGAAAATTTCATGGGCTCCCAAAATAATTGCTTGATAAAATATGCAACCAAAATTCCTAATGAGGAACCAAATAACCAAATTGCCGTGTCCTCCCCGATCTATATTTCCTTTCGGTTTAATTTTTCCTCACCTTTGGAATCATCCCTAGATTTTCACCAGTTACATAGATAGTGAGATGAGTGCCACCTTTTCCAAGACTTATTAAATACATTGATGCTCAGATGGTAACTTATTTCCTGTTTACATCTGTCTGATACTTGCAGATTAGATGTTCTGGCCCGACTTTGAGTGGCAGAGTAGCGAGAGCATGTTTTGAACATAACCTGACATTCTTAATTGAGTTCAGCACATAGGACAGCCTCAATTACTAGTTTAATTAAATTTTTAAAAAATAAAGCAAACAATAACAGGAAGGATGTAGTTTTGCCTTGTAATTGAGTTGCTTTGTGCTGTGAATCCCATTTCAAAGTGCTTCCCTCCCCTCTGGTTGCTGCATGGAGACTTGGGGTTCATAACTTGTGTTGTGAATTCTTGTTTGAATCTGACTTCCCAGGGATGGAGACTAGATTTCAGAGATGTTTAGACATGGGAAGAAAGCAATCAAGATATTCAAAGGTGTCAGCACAACTCATTCCCGAGGGTTTATCCTTTATATTGCCATGGGTTTCGTTGGGATTTGGGCACCATGTGGTGTGCTGTGCTGATTGTCACCGCTGCGCTCTCTCCATTATGCTTTGACAAGTGCCTTGCCAGGTGCCATCAAGAAGCGGGCTA
The DNA here is from genome assembly GCA_025769975.1 of Gallinago jamesoni. Lineage (NCBI taxonomy): Eukaryota > Metazoa > Chordata > Aves > Charadriiformes > Scolopacidae > Gallinago > Gallinago jamesoni. Next base: position 5,774,013 of record JAOQGH010000077.1, read on the forward strand.
TATCAAACAATTACTGCTATCTGAACACAGGAGCACCTTTAAAGAATATAAAACAGTATCTTTACTGCTCCTTTCCCTCTTCGGGAATGAAAAGTGAAAATGCATCCTGTATCAGGAATAGCATGGTCAGCAGGAGTAGGGAAGTCATCACACCTCTGTACTCAGCCCCGGTGAGGCCTCGCCTCAAGTACTGTGGTCGGTTCTGGGCCCCTCACTACAAGAAGGACATTGAGGTGCTGGAGTGTGTCCAGAGAAGAGCCACCAAGCTGGTGAGCGGTCTAGAGAACAGGTCATATGAGGAGAGGCTGCAGGAACTGTACATGTTTAGTTTGGAGAAGAGGAGGCTGAGGGGGTGACCTTGTTGCCCTCTACAACTACCTGAATGAAGGTTGTAGAGAGGTGGGGGTTGGCCTCTTCTCTCAGGAACAGCCTGCCCAGGGAGGTGGTGGAGTTGCTGTCCCTGGAGGTATTTAAGAAACATGTAGACATGGCACTTCAGGGCATGGTCTAGTGCTGAGATTGTTTTGTGTCTGTTTGTGGTTGTGGTTTTTTTTTTTTGTGGTTGGACTTGATCTGAGAGGTTCCTTCCAACCATGAGGATTCTGTAATAAAATAGGCAATAACTGTTCTGCAGAGGGGTGGTGGCTTGTACATGCCAACCTGGGCCATCTTCTGCCTTGTCATAGTGAGCAGAGAGGAATTTGAGTGATTAAAATGGTGCTGGAGATTGTCTCAACATAATTGTCCTCCTCTAATGTAACCCCAGTGAATAATCTTACCAAGTTGGGGGGGGGAAGCCTCAAGTTAATCTGTGCTCCCTTCACCTCAGGCTGATTAGAGTAAATTAACTGCTATTGCAATTAATATGCAAAGTAGATACTCATTATTTTTCTGATGGCAAATGACGTATAAATATAACAAAAGTAGTCTTGAAATATGTTTTGTTGATTAGGGCTGTAGAATATTGCTTTGATGTTGTAAAGCACACAATCAGCCCCTTGTCCCCCACCCCAAAACGCCCCTTTCATGTCTGTGCGCATCAGTTTTGTTGTAAAATAAAGGTGTGAAACCTTCCTGACTCACAGGCACACCATGATGTGCTTTCAGACTTCAGGCCTTGCCTACTGGAAAGGGAATGTTCTCCTCAAACTGCATTTGTTGCTTTAATCAATGATATCCCCATTGCTAAATCTTGCTCTGGTACGTGTAGCTCCCTTCCCTGCACAGTATTAATTGTTCATTGGGTTTTATATGGTTTCTTCTTTTCCTAAAATTAAATAACTAGTTAATTAATAAAACTAATTAGTTCATCAGCTCTAATACACAGCTGTGGGCATCACTGTGCCCGGTGACCTGTGGACTGAGGACAGCAATGCCACTTGGAGCAGGGGAAGAGGGAGTTAGTGACCACTTACACAGGTTGGGTATATAAAATCCTGTGAGGCTGGGTGCCATGCATCATAAATTTTTAAAAGCATGAGCTATAATCGTCACTACCTTGTGAAAACTGTCTTAGAATGGGTATTAAAATTTTTGGGGTAGCTTGGAGAACTCAGCTATCAATGCATTGGTTCATACTCGTGTAATCTAATTACTTTGCACCTGAATATGATCCTATATGTGGCCAGAAAAGTGTTTTTATTTTATTTTCCTGCAAATCTTTTTTTTTTTTTTTTCAGTTTAGTCTTTCTCAAAAATTGTCTTCCTCTCAAATTCTACCTAAAATCTAGGCTGGTCTTTGAAGGAACAGTTACAGAAATGGTGTGTGAGGGTGTCACCAGGGTGTACTGGTTTCCCCCTCCCCTCCAAACCTGCTGCAAATACCTCTCTATGTTTTTGGCGTTTCAGAAGAGTAATGTGTTTGTGTGTTTGATTCAAAATTACTTGTGAAATTTTTAATTTGAGTGTCAGAGCTGTTCTGCAGATGGAAGTTTCCTTCCCTGGAGCAAGATGTCTTCTGTCCATGAGGCTTCCTGGGAGTGGGCAGCTGCTGGGCTCCTGTGTGGAATGAGGCAGGAGGGGAAGGGAAGTAGCAAAGTGGCCTTTAGCTTTCTGGTTTATTAATTCCATAATGTTTGGGACTTTCCAGAGTTCTTTCCATGCTGAACGTGCTGTTGGGCTGTGCTTTTTTCCCTGAGAAGAAGCAGGTTTGGATCAGGAGTCATAATATTGTAGCTGAAGGTGTCTGCCAGCTATAGATAGAGACATATATAGAAACTTTCACAGTGTTTCCCTGAAATAGTTTTGTTTTACTTTTGTTATGTAACTTGGTGAAATTTTTCCCCTCACTGGTTGTTTTGTGGGCTCTTTGGTGAAGAGAGGGAGGGCTGGGTTGGGTTTTTTTGTTTGTTTTTATTTCAGCTAATCCCTTCAATATTTTCTGTAAACAAAGATAATGTATAATTTTGTGCTAATATGTTATACTAGCATTTAAAACAAAAAAACAAACAAACAAAAATTAAGCAAATGTTGTGTTTGGCACAGAAGGGGATGTTGTGCCTCTGGATCAGCTGACAGCCACTCTAATCCTACAATTCCCAGGTTGCTTCCTGCAGCCTCTTGTTTAATTCATTACTTCAGTTCAAAATAATGTAACAAGTGCGGCAAGTGTATTACGGATACGGCTTTTCTATAAAGTGCTCTGTCATGCCAGCACAGGTTTTCACTGCTCTTGAAATGAGACAAGCTTTCCATGGATAAATCACAGCAGATGATTCAGTAAATAAGGATTAGAATGATCCACTGAAAGGAAATGGAAAATTTCAAGCCAATAACACAAATTAATAAATCAGCAAAATATCAGACATCGTAAAGATCTTTCAAATTTGAGATATGCCGTGCACTCATGGCAATTAACAGCTTCCGAAAAAAATCTCAAACCATATTTGTTAATTCTGAGTACTAAGTTTCCTAGGTTAAATTTAGAAGAACGGAAGTAGCATTTTTAATGCTTAGGAAAGGTGAGAGAACACAGGATTAGAAGTTGCCTAAGAATCCAATGTGAATAAGAACCACCAATTTGCTTTGCTGGTATTTTAAAATCACAATACATATTTATCAGCAACATCTCAGGTTGTATGGTTTTGGTTGAGAATGTTTTTGCAAAATAAATGATGGAGTAACCACTAACTCTATGTGTTTTCAGACTATTTAAGCTGTAAGTAGTGTCACAGCCATTTGTAACACGGTCATCTTTGGAACAGTTGCAAGTGTTTTTGAATAAATGGAAGATAGAAAAAAACACTAAAAAATGTAGAATAGGTTAATGCCTGTTTGTCATGAACAGAGACAATTGTTTATCAGATTTCCAACCATTCTTCTACAAATACAATTTGATTGTCCATGTGCTGTTCACTGAACAAAAATATTTTTTTAAAAAAATTGCAGTTGACTGTCAAGTTCTGTGCCTGTGGCTTGTAGATATTGGATCTTAATTGGCATTGTGCTAAGAAAAAACAGATTTTATTTTCTTCTAGAGGGAAAATTGCCTGATTAAGGTTTTCATACTTTCAGTTGATTATGTGAGTGAATGAAATTTAACTCTGACTAGATGACACTAATACCAGCCCTGTGATAAGGTGTAATTTTGGGTAAGGATTTAATAGCCACTGACCATATTTGACTTACAAATAAATGAAGTCTATATAAATAGAGGCGAATAAAGGTTTGTCATTCTTATTATGAAATAATAAGAATTCTGCAGGAGTGGAAGCCATTATACTTTCCCAGTACCCAAGTAAACACTGTAGCTTGGCATCTACAAATGCATGAGTGAAAAGTGAATATTCTGATGGATGTCCCAGTCACATAAGAGGTTATTAAGGAATGAGCCTTGCTCTAGAGTCAGTCAATAACTCGTATCAGAATATAGTGTATTGAATTGGTACCAATATGCTAGTTTTCTGAATATGGGACTCAACAAATAGAATCAAGAATCAATTAATCTCTACTGAAAATTGTCAGTTAGGACAAGGCAGCTGTTGAAAGCAAAGTATATGTGACTGTAGACTCATAGGAAAAAGTATTTTTATAGTCGCCGTCATCGGCAATAAAGTTGTTTTTAATGAAAAGATAATGCAGCTTTCAGAAGTTAAGCATATTTAGCTATTGCCATGAATTTGAAAGTATTAAAAAGCCTCAGGACCAAAAAAATAACATCTTATCACAGCTTGGCTGAGCAAAAGGAAAGTGACAATACTGCAGATTCCAAGCAGCTGCATGAACTGCTGAGTTATAACTTAAATTTATGATTATGTGATGGTGTTAGTGAAACAGAAGGATGTGGAAATGTGCCTAAGTGCCTTAGAAGTAGTGTAACTGCTTACCTTCTGATCTCCTGGGCAGGGAAATCCACCTTTGTGTCAGTGCTTGGCTGGGAGAAGCCGTTCTCAGCGTGGCAGGAGGCATGGAAGAGTTTTGGAAGTGCTCCCAAGAAGTGAGGGGCTGTTTGGGTGGACCATAGTGTGCAGCTGCAAAAAGCATTTATTACCTCTTGTTTTCCTGTTCTGCTGATTTCACTTGGAACGCTCTGACCCCTTGCTGCCTCGGTGTTTGAGCTTCTGATGGTCATATTGATCCCCCAGTACAAAATATTGGCCAACAGAATGGCCCCATAAGGAAAAATCCCTTGACGTAAAAGGTTTTATTTCATATCTTGCCACTTGCCATAAAATATGGCATACCATAACTGTTCCATCCTTTCATCAATGTATGGGCATGACTGCACCATGTGGGACACCATATTTCCATGCCCCAGCTCAATTAAAATCACTTTAAGCATCAAATTACACAACCTCGATTAATTTACAGTTACACTCCTATCTGTATCTGCTTATTATTAGATACTCCAACATACAGGAAGAATTTTTTTTTTTGATTTTGTATTCTTTAGAGCATTCAGTAAAACATTGAGGAAAAGCTTATGAAAACATCAGCTAACTAGAGCAAACATTTTTGGACAATTATTACTTGTATAACTCTTCTGACACGGTGGAAATAGAACATGTCACAGGTCATCTGTGGGCTTTCATTTGTGGCAATCTCTGGAAATCAAAAATTAAAATACTTCTGTTTATATATTTGTGTCACAAATCAGCATTTGTTGGCTTTAACTCCTGCATATATACACCAGTGAGTTTTCTAGCAGTTTCATGTTAGTTCTAGTGATTATGCACTAATTATTAGTAGTATAATGAGTAGATCCACCTTCCACCTAGCACTAGCTGCTGCAAATAAAAGGTGAAGAGATCACCACACCAAGAGAGTAACAACAGCAAAACCACTAGAGCCTTCTCCATGGTGGAATGAAACCAATTGAGTTGTCACTTAACCAAAACTGAGCTCTGCTTCATAATGCCTTAAGAAAAAATATTGCAGAATCATATAAAAATATTATAGAATTGGAAGGCACCTTAAGGTTCATCTAGTTCCATGCCCCTTCTGTGGGCAGGGACACCTCCCACTAGAGGAAGTTGCTCAAAGCCCCATCCAGCCTGGTCTTGAACACCTCCCAGGATGGGGCAACCACAGCCTCTCAAAGATTTATAGAGTCTTTAATCTCAGAACAGATTAAATAATGCAAATATAATACTTTCCATCTGATTTCAAATATGACTTTGTATTAATCAAGATGTGGGGGTTTTTTTTGATTAACTTGGTAATTCATTGTCTATGATCTTTGCTTCACACCAGCCTTTGTTGGCTTTCTGTTGTTTTTTTTTTATTAATTTAATTTGCAAGTACAATTTTAGGGAGAAAAATGACTTGTTTAGCTGATAGTTAATGGGGAAACAGAACTGCCTGTTTTCCTTTCCTTGCTGTCAAATGCCAAGTTGAGGCATGGCATGAAGTAATTTGGTTGTTGCTGACATTAAATGATGCTGCTGCTGGGGATCTGCAGTGGGGACCTGCATAAAGATGTGCTGTTAACAAGCCTTGTGTAGACCAGCAGTGTCCGAACCAATCTCTCTGGCAGCACATACTTGACCAGAAACTCAGGATGCAGGGCAAGTTCTAATTATTTAATTAAATTGATTAAAATTAAATAAATTATTAATTAAAAATTAATAAACTCTGAAGTTTATTACATTACAAAAAAAATTAAAGGACATTTCTAAACAGGTACATGGAAGTGCTGGGTAAGAATCTTGGTTTCATTTCATTTTGCACAGTGATGGTTGGGATAAAGACTTTTTTTTTCTTAATGAGCCCTAAGTACCTCTTCGCTGGTGTTCACAGACTGGAATCATCAATTAGAAAGGAGTAAATCTTGCACCTGCAAAGTTTACTGCTTTATCCCAAAGGAAAGCTGCATGTTGAGATAAAGATCAGCTCTGTCCGTTGCTGTGAAATACAGACTGTCTCTTTTCTATTCTACACATGCACAATTTAAACTAGTTTAAGGATTTATTGTAGATTGTAGTGTAGATCAGAATGAGATGGATTTGCTCCCCTTTGGCCTAAAGGTGAAATTATTAGCATGTGTAAAGTTATATTTAAATTATATTCTTAATATAAATTAAAATTATATATAAATTTAAAATAGAAATTTTAAGTGTTGTTTTTGTCAAATTTATTCTTCTACAGCAGAGCCTATGTCTTCATCCAAGATCATTTTTAGGCTTGATGTCACTGATGATATTTAATGACTTAAATCTAAGCCAAGAGCTGTGAGGGTGGTAGCATTGAAGAAGGAACCAGCACAGATGTGACTCTTCATAACTGTAGCAAAATGAAGTGATTAGATGAGAAAGTAAGGGTAAAACAAGCGTAGAGGAGCAGTACCCACAGCAAACCTGTCAGCTTCCAGCAGTGTGTAATATTGTGATTTCCAGAGTTAGAAACATCATTGCATCTAATAGGCACTGATATATTCTTCTCTCGTGAATTTGCTGGAAAGAAATCCCCGTCCTTGCTGTTGACTGGTGATTCATCATGACTTTAAATTCTCAGTTTTCAAAACTGTGGTGTGAAGCTTTTGGGATCTGAAGACTACACCTCTAATTATAATCCTAGCCTTTCTTTGGGTCTGCCTAAGATTCCTAAAGCTTGCAAAGTGTTGGTTTTTAATTAATTTAATATAATCCTATATAACGATGATTATTGTAGCATTTTCTGTATAAGATGGATAAGACAGGTTCTCAAATGCCAGCTATTACTGACATTTAATCTAGTATAGGTCATAAAATACCAAGGCAGAAGAACTGTTATAATTTTTAAAGTTAATAGTAAATTTTAAATAAATGAATATTGCAAAAATGCTTCCTCTTTCATTCTCTGTAACTTTAATTAGACAAAGTTACTTGACAGATCACAGATGGGAAGACAAAGCATTCTTAATTTAAAGTAGAGATCTGTACAGTGATATATGTAGGTGGAGTAGAGAATGTGGATTTTAAATCTGACAAACCGAATGGATACACTTTTTGCTTTTCACGGTGCCAAATAGTCCATATAACATTTCTCAACCTGGTTTGAAAGTGCCACGGCTCAAATTTTCGGGTAGGAAAGCCACTGGAGAAGTGGGATTGTGTTTGGGAAATAAGTCTGCCGTGTCTAGACAGTCATTTTTAAAAGGTGAGTTACTGCTGGTGCTGTCCCCGTTTGCTCCGTAGCTCTAGGACAAAAGTTAAATCTACCAAGCTCCAATCTGTTTTCCTGCTCACCTGAGTTTCCCCAGGCTGCAGGTCAGACACACTGATTAGACATGCTTTCAGGGGTTTTCTTTTTTTCTATTTTTTTCCCTACAATTACTGAAAAATTAATGAGAACTTCCCCCCACCTGGCCCCCAAATCCTCTTCTTAAAAAGTAAATTTTAAAATTGTATCTTTTCAACTAAAGGAAAAAGTTGTTTATTAAGTAGAAGACAAAATAGTCTGTATATAATATATTGTGAAAATTCAGTAGCTTCAGGAAAAGTACTGTGCTTATTTTTTTTTCTATGAAAGAGCTTCAGTACAATACTAATTAAATCTGTGAAAATAAGTATTTGAATATATGTATTCTGCTATGTACTTTGCTTCATGTAAATATTATAAATGGTCAAGTGGCACCTTTTTCTTGCTCCAGAAATCATTCAAAACAGAATAATAGAAAATATCACATTAAAAATACATATCTCTAGTTGAGTTTGAAGGATAGTGTATGTCAGACCCTGAGTTTGCAATGAAGAAACAGAACTTTAATTCTCAATGGCAAAATTATTTCACTGTATCTTGTATAGTTGATGAAATATACAGCAGTCGAAATTAACCATCTAATCCTCAGAAATAATTACTCGGGATAATCCAAGAACTGCATTCATCATCATGTTTTTTTCATGCTCAGAGTTGCAGATATAAGTAACAGAGCAGTGTGTGCATGATTTGAATGTAAATATTTATTTATAAAGTCTGTGACATAGTATTATAAAGACCTTTTCTGTCTGTCACGTTAAAGGTCTTCTTAAGTGATGATAATGAAACCATGTTACATGACTGTTTGAGTGCCTTTAAAAAATGAATTTTCTCAGTAGATCAACACAGCGATTTGGCACAGCTGGTTTGTGATAAACTGGGAATAATCAATGTTTCTTCATTTTTATTCTAATTGATGAGCTTGTAGTAAGATGCAGGGAAGTACACTTAGAGCCTGAAAGGGCTCTGCTGCCACGTTTCTGCATCTGATTTATATCCAAATCCATACACTTTCAGATTAATGGCAATAACTTGACAAGTTAAGTATAATGTTTAGGGCCCTTAAGGAATCCATTAATACATTTGCAATGTGTCTTATTAAAAGTCATTATTCAGTTATTAAAAATTTGCATATATTTATGAAAAAGTGACATAAAAGGTAAAACTTACTGACTAAAATTTTATATTGAGGATAAATTTTCAAAATTCAGACAACTTTTTCTCCAGAAGACAGGAATACAATGAAAATGTGCCTTTGCACAAAATTACTCAAGGTAATTACACAGCTTTAATGAAAGAATATTGAATTGTATTTAGAGAGAAAGCAGATTAAGCGAGAGTAAATTTGATATCTGCTAAGGGATGCAGTTTTTTCAACAGTACGTCTCATAGCTGTAATCTTATTGTTGATGGAGGAAAAAAAAAACCACATTATTATGATAAAAGGTGGTCTTACAGTCATTCTTATTTTTATTCTCTAGCAAAAGTTATGAATTGAATTTTCATTTCTCTGGGTGTCTTTCTTTGATTTATGGGTGTGAGGTTCCAGCCGTGCCAATTTCAGCACGTACAGAAACTTACACCGGTTCGTGAGGGGAGCAAGAAGGAGAATATGGGTTGATGTGGGTTTGCTACGTATTTACTCCGAGTGTGAGGAAGAATAGCTGGCGAGAGAAAATTGAAGCTGTGAAAAGATATCATAAGACAGAAATTCAGCTGTACGTCTCGCTATCGTATGTTATTCCTGCTGCACCCAGGGATGGTAGATAGGCGCATTGGAGCGCTTCTTGCAGTTACCTCCCTGCAGAGAAGGTTTATTTGGTTGGAAAACGGAGGGGACAAAACTTCTTAAGGGCTGTTATGACCTTTAAAAAGCTTTATTTTATGTATATTTGATTGCCATTGCTAAGGCAAAAGAGAATGAAGGTTTTTATCCCCTCAGAAATGGAAAGGATCATAGCTTTATACTTGGAGTATTTTTATAGAGCTTTTAGTGGGGGATAAAAGAAGGGGAAAAAAATTCTTGCAGGGTGTTTATCTATTCCCCCATGTTTTGCTGCTGTGTTCAGTAAGAACTCCACAGATTATGACAATTTCTAGCTGCTTTAGCTGTGAACTGGAATTGCTATATTTTTAATCCATGCCCTGAATTCAAAGCTGTTTACCCCATTCACTGCTGAGACTGTCACCTGCGTTACTGCAAAGAAAACCTTTGTTTGAACTGGTGATTTCCTCGTAAAGAGAAAGGTATTTTATTAGAAATGTCCCCCCCCCCCAAGGCATTTGGGTTGAACTTTTGTTGATTTTGCCCGTGTTCTGTTGTGTGACAAGTGGTGATTCGAGCTTGGCTCTGTGAGGCGAGAGTGAGAAGTCTAATGGGGTTGTCTTCTATCTGCTGCTCAGCTCGGTGCTGTTCCTGAATGATGCTAAACCTACAGCCATCTGAGAAGAAACCACCGTTATTTTACTCTTACGCACTCATTGTTAGGATTCCAAAATACCAGGAATGGTTGGAACACGTGTCCTCACTTGGGTTGCAGAAATCATGCAGGAGCTCTAATAGAATTTCACTCCGATGTAGCACAAAAAACATCCACCTGATCTTCTCTTCCAAAACCAGTTATAATAAAAATTTAAGGCACCCTGCTGGAGAGCCTGCTAGTTTTTAACCCCTTAAAATAGAGTGGATTTCCAAGGGGAAATTATCCTCAGGGTGGTGGGTGCTGCATTGTGCTAGAAAGAAGGTGAGGGGTGGAACCCAAATGCCCAAATCAAATGGCTTTTATGTTCCTACCCTGGGGAAAAATTTGCCTTGGCCCCAAACCTGGCAATTTCTTTAAATGTGGGTGTTTTAGTAAATAGTACTGTTCAGGTACAAAAGATTTGTCTGGTACACTAAGGGCCATGGCTCATTTACTACCAAAAATGGGCTAAATCTAAGTGGCTAATTTTTTCTTTTTTTTTTGCTTTAGATGCAGGTGAAAAAGGAAACTACTGAACCCAGAAATCAACTTAATCATCAACAGAGGGGAAAATGTTCCTGTACCATGCCATAAAGCATGCTATTAATTAAATGCAACATACATTAAATCAAATCACATTCATTCTGATTAAATGCAGTAGAAATCAGATACAGGACTGTGTGGCAGCCCCCTTCTGAGAATCTAGTAAATAAAGCTACAAGTAGTAAGTAGATCCTCATGCCATAATATTTAATTTACAAGCAGTGCATCCCACACGTATTTTCGCACAATCTTTTTAATTGGGTGTTTTGATCACCTCCTGAAGGTTCCTTGTTCACCCCAGCCCATGTAACTTCAGTCTCTCAATGCCAATGGTCTTCTCATGAGGCTTTAAACCAATTAAATTGCACCCCATTTCTGTTACTCTGGTTCAGTGTGCTTTCCCACACCATAATCACTCTTCTAAATTAGAGGAAAGCCCCCAACTTGTTGTCGCTCATTCATTTTTTTTTTTCCCCAAATCAACGGGATATCTTTAGTAGCTCTCTGTCTTGATAAGGATCCTTTCGGTGATGTTTCTGGAAATTAAATACTTTCTTCTCTTAGCTCCCATTGAGGCATGCTATGAATTATTTTATCTTAATATAGATAGGTCTGGTTCACAGCAGTAGCCTTGTGTAAGAAAGCAGCCTTCTTTCTACATATACTGTATTAACTTACCTCAGATAGTTGACTCTTCCCTGTGATCTGCCAAGTTCTCTCTCATTCTTCCCTTCAAAATCTGCCCCAGCATTTCCCACCTTCTTGAGATTTTGTGGAGGCGTAATACCTTCAGAAGAACATCCTTTCTGGCTCTTCAGCTTAAGTTGAAGTTGCTACCCTTTAAAGGCGTGTGTTTTGGAAAGCTTTATCCTTTTCCTCCTAAGTACTGCTTACACTAACACATCTTTATCTCTGATAAAAGAAGTCCAGAGAAAGAGAGAAACAGATGGAGAGACAGAAGATGGTATTTTCCCAGGTGTTGCCATTTGACTGCTATGTGGCAGCTGGCACAGGTTCTTGTTGACAGTAGTCTTAATGTATGAGCTTTAGGAAACTCTACAGGGCACCACGTCTTCCCTCTCCAGAACGGGTAGGGTGTGTAATCTGTATACATCAGTGATTAAAATGTTTTAGTACCCGAGTCCATCTAACCTCCTCTCTTGCATTTGCTCTTAAGCCACACCATACTGTCAGATGGTTTATTTTCTGTAATTCTCTCAGGTTTGGTCATGCCTGAAAACTGTGTTCTGCTTCTCCTTGTAATGGATTGAGGTTACTGAGCAGTAGCACATTGTCTTCCATAGGTCCTCTGGAGGAGCACTTAAGGTTTAAAAGCCAACCTGGGAATTAAAGGAGCAATAAGAGATGGGAATAGGCTGGCTTGTGAGTGATACAGGGAACAGTTTAGAGGCTGAGCCTGGCAGCTGAACAGATGAGCTTCTGGACAGGGTGACAAGTGTCCCTCGCCCCTAGTACAGAGAGTGATGAGAGACTGAGGAGGGAAATAAAGAATAAAAAATAATAGTGACACATGAACACAGTCAACTGTGAAGCCCAATTGTGTGTGTCAGGAAAAAATTGAAAACTCGTTCATGATATTTTATAATATTTTTCCATACATGGATGGTGGGGTTTTTTTGCCAAGTAGTTGCAGAATTGTGGATTTTTGCTCTGCAAAAGCCTGATACTGTTATATAGTATTTGGCTGCTTTGGTGTATCAGAAATTGAGAATTTTTAGTCATCCAAATGTAGCTTTACAAGGAAAATGTGTTTCTTTGTTGGCTGATGAAAAAATTGGATTGTGAACATGGTGACTGAAAGCTTGGAAAACAAAAGGGAGTGACAAGAGATAAGTTGCTGGGGGGGGGGGGGGGGGGAAGTGGTAATGGGGAGGTGTATAACACTGGCAGCTGAACCAAGGCAGTAACTGTCTGGGTCTGTAAGGTTTCCATGGAGAACAGATGTCTTCTGTCAGGGAAGAACAGCAGCCTTTTGAGGCCCTCCTTCTGTGGTTTTGGGGCCTGATAATGAAGGAAAGATGAATCTGTGTCCGTTGGTATGAGAATAGGGACTGGGAAGTTCACCATCAATTTTGTCTTGTGATGGCATTCTGCTCCTCTGGAATTAGTTTTATTTGATAAAATTACTTTATTGCTGGTTTTAGTCAGTAAGTTTGTCAGTTGAGGATATTTTAAAATGTTATAGAGAATTCATTGCTCAGATGTGGAGGGAATATTCCCTGTGTTTTCCTACTTGAAATCAAACTCTTGTTGGAAAAACTCCAATCATAAGTTTTTAAGACTAAGTTGTTAAGTTATGAAACGGGTTGTATTTCATAGACTGGAGAGAGTCAGCTAAACCCTGGGAGAAACGAGCAGAGGGAGGAGAATGACAGTAAATCAGCAGTGTAATAGAGCTGTGAAAACAGAGAATGTCATGCAGTGATGGCTGAATCTCCAGCTGATGCGGGGAAGTTACAGCAGCGACACTGGTGAACTCCTCTCTGGAACAGTGCCTCCCATGCTGACCATGCTCGTTCAGTAGCATGACCTAAAGCTGGAAAAACTGCACAGAAGGGCAACATGAAGAGCCTGTCGTACGAGAGGAGAAAGATTGACTTTCTTTGCTTATCTCTAGCTGCTCGGTAGAGAGTGAAAGAATTTGATTGCCATCTAGAAACACCTTGGAGGGGAAGACAGGTGGAAAAGACTGTTTAAACCACATAAGTGTGGTGCAGAAATCAGTACATATAACTTAGCCTTGAAGACATCATCAATAGTTATAAGATGTAGATTCCTAACTGTTGGAACAACAGTGAAACCATTCTGGAAGAGCTTCTGGATGGGACATTGGGTCAAAACAACTAAGTACTTCTATGGAATTAAGATGTTTGAAAAGAAGAATAGTCACAGAATCACAGAATCATCATGGTTGGAAGGAACCTCTGAGAGTCCAACCTAAAAAAAAAAAAAACTAACCAAAAAAAAAACCAAAACAAAACACCCTACCACATCGTATAGGATGACTGCAACACACCTGGACGTGAAGAAGATGGTTCTTTTTGTTCTTGATCAACAACGGGCAGAATGTGGGGTTTGTATGGTTTCAAAGAACCAGGAGAATATTCAGAATTTCTATGCATGAAGAACTCTGTAGCTCTTAGAAGATAATATGACTTCATAAAAATCCATTTACTGCCAAAATTTTTACTATTTTATAGCAGCCTAAATTAGCATCCTCATTGGTAGTCTCTGGAAATAAAGGCTGTCATGAACACTGTCCCAGTCCTAGCTGGTCCCTCAAGGCCAGGACTAATTTGTGGTGCTTGGACTGTGCAGGGTCAGTGCTCCTGCTGGAATCACTCTCGGAATTGATAAAAGATTTCACCATTCTCTGCTGAAAATGGGTAGGGAAATACAGCACCATTTGTGAGCAGGGAAATTAGTCTTGAGCTGAAATAAATGCTACTACAATGTGTCCGTGAAAACTCCCAAGGCAAAGGAAATACAGTGTAATTGTGGGACAGCTTCATGTGTTATAAATGCAATTCCAATTTAAACCTCGTTCTAAGAAATCTGCATTAGTCTTTAAATACAGAATTGCATTTCAAGATTACATGGTAAAGCATTTAATTTTCTTAATTTAATTTTCAGTCCGCTTTGATCATACAGCAGCAGTTAGGCAACTACTTCCTTGCTCTGTCTTTTGCCTCTACATTAAAAGATAAAGTTTTATTAGTGTCATTCTCCAGAAAAAGAATGACTATTTTTAAAGCGACAAGTATGTCATGTACACATGAAGTCATGCAAGCTTCCGTAACACAAATGATGTTAATATAAACCAGATATTTAGAAAACAAAGTAATGACCTCCACCATCGCTGTAAGTTCTAGAAGTATCTTAGATATTCTTTACTGTTTCTATTTGCTATTGACATGCAACTGTTTTATTTCTTGTCTGATGTGAAAAGAGGATGTCATTGTAAAAGGCAAATCATTGTTTCCAAGTTGTGTATTAGTTGGTTTTGTGATACCACGTAGAAATGTTAGGTCTTTTATAAGAATGCTGTGCAATCGAGTAAAGAGTCGGAGTGAAGTCCAGCTCCAGGTCTCTGCAGGTGCTGGGTGTGTGTTTGTGGGGGGGGGTGTGTGTGTACGTGCCTGATGACAGCACAACCTCTTTGGTTCTGCAATTTAATAATGCAAATAAAGCTTATTTTGCAATCTTGAGATACAGAGTTCCCTTAAATAACCTAAATCAAATCCCCAGAGGTAGAAACTTTAGACTACATGTAATGTTTTAACAACTTATTTAAGATGCATTACATGTTGGCCTTGTTATTGCTGATGAAATACATGTAGGTGCATATACATCTATACTCACACAGTTCTTTGGCTGGTTTTGCTCCAAATTAAACTTTTGCTTGGCAAACATATTTTATTTTTTACTTTGTGCATTTTGTCTTGTATGGACCTGACTGTAAAGTATGTGTTTCTTAAAATGTTCTTAAAGTACAGCTGGGACACAGAATGCAATGAAAGACAAGACAGGAATTCAAAATAATTTTGATAAATAGAAATCCCAGTCAGGAATGGAGTTATCCCTCAGGAATGTTATAGGTAAAGTTTATTTTATGTTATGACCTGGTGATGAACTACATGACCTTTCAAAATCTCCTCAAGCCCTGTTTTATGATTCTGTGATCAATATATGTTGGCAGTAGACAGCTGCCGTACATATACTGTAGATAATTCTACTGCCTTTAATACTTCTAATGATTTGTGAATTTATAGATCTTGCACATGAAACACTTTAACTGCATTTAAAATCTATTCTTATTTATTTGAAGATGGCAATAATAAAGGATATAGGTCTTGTTTGGCTGTTTAGCAAACATCTATTCTTTCCAGCCTAACACATGCTACAATTTCTATAAGAAGTTGCAAGGCAATAAATTACTGCTCTTTAATTTAAAGCTATCTCAAGGATTATACACCGTTGATTTAACGTTATTCCTATTAATGGCAATAACTAGGAGATAGTTCACTTCATTTGGGAAAGGAAATCCTGATTCTCAAAGTAGTTTGAGTACCATTCAGTCTGGAATAAAATTATTCTTACAGCATGTTAAAGTCATGGCAAGGTGTAATTTAGTTTCACAAATAGGTAATCTTGTTAAAATATTGTCAGGTTAACCAAAATTGATTTGCGTGTACGAAATCCAGTGAATGCTAATCAAGTATCAGGTTGGGAGGCTTTAGTAGCAATTTGAACTCTGATAGTTTCACATTGTTCCTGGATGCAATGATGAGTTGGATTTGGGGAAACATTTTAAGGCCTGAACATCCTTCCCAGACTGGATTCAAATGCTCTACAGACTAAAGCATCTTCCGTAGAAGTATGTTTTCAAAGCCATGACAGTGTGGATTGCTGTATTTTTTTGTACCTCAAGTGCAATGAATTGTTCTCCAAATCACATGAGTACTTTGTGGCTTTGCCACTCTTTGGTATTCCTGACAATCTTGGCTTTTTTTTTTTTAAAGTAGTGGTTCAAAGAGACAATTAAGATGGTAATGTAGTCTCTGTATGTATGAATAACATCAATTTAAAAGTATGTTCTATTTGAAAATTTCCAAGTGTGCAATTGTTAATTTGCTAGAAGATAAGGTGATTTATTTTTTTTGGTAATTATATGGTTAACATTATGGGTTACTGGTAGATGAACCCCCTGAAAATGCAAAGAACAAAAACTGACTCTGCAGAGCCTCCAGGAGCTTTGTACTCTCCTCACACCCCTCGGAACTTACAACATCTTATTTTCTTTCAACAGAAAGCTTTTCTTTACAGACTACGGGAACGCTGCCAAGGTTGAGAGATGTGACATGGATGGAATGAACAGGACGTGGATAGTAGACTCTAAAATTGAACAGCCAACTGCTCTTGCACTTGACCTCGTCAATAAATATGTGTACTGGGTTGACATATACCTGGATAGCGTGGAAGTTGTTGACTACCAAGGGAGAAAGAGGCATACAATAATTAAAGGCAGACAGGTAGGTATTTATTTGCAAATGAGTAAAAAGTAATTATATTGATAAATAAATGAACATAATTGTAAAAGTTACAGCAATTTCAGGTTTTTTTTCCCTCTTTTTAATTTGAATGTGTTAGACATTAAAAGATCCATCTGCGTGTTTTGTTTCATTTGCAGTTTAGCTCATTTTTGCCATCTATGAACAGGCTTCCGTGCAGTGTCTCATTAACAATGCACCGTGTAAGTCGCACGCCCCATTGTAAAAGACTTCAGGAGGAAAAAATATGGGTCGATGGAAAGATGCTCCGGGATAAATTATTAATGACAAGAAGATGCCTTTGCCAATTCGGGAAGACGACACTAACAGGCACGAGGCTGTGAAAGAAAGAGAATAGCAAGAGCTATTCACCTGCTTAGACCAATCTGGATGCCCTTAAATCATATTTTGTTGATGGCAACGATCCTTTTCCCAGTTGATCCAGATGTTTGGTGTCATAAATACAAATGCTGAGACTGCAGGAGTGTTTGAGCAGGAGTAAATCGTGGCGTTGTTTGTTTTTGCTTCAGTCCAGGGAGCAGGGTGTAGGCAGAAGGGAAAGGAAGGGTTCCTTGGCAGTCCTGAGGCTTATGTAAATCAAGGGAAAATTAGCAGTGGCCAAACTGGTCCTGGCTGGTACTTGGATCCCCTGAGCTGGTGTGAGTACTGTGTGTACATCTGCTTCTGCCCGAGGTTAAACAGAGTGTGTAACAATGTGCAGACAAAATAAACATTTTACCTGTTCTGCTGTCATTCTTTGCTTGCTTCCAAGTTATTACTGTTTACCAAGAGACAACTGGCCAGTGAAACTACATTTAAAAATAGGCAGAAAATGTGACAAAAAAACAGTCTACGTCACCTGGCTAAAGAGCAAACACCTTCCTGTTTGTGGTTTGTTTTTTTTTTTTTTTACCAAATTACTCTTTGTCTTTAGCCAGTTGTTTTGGAATAATCGGTTTTCTAAACTTTTTTTTTTTTCAGCTAACATTTTGGAACAGATACTTTAAAAAAGCTATTTTCAGAAGCAACTCACAAATACTTTTACAGGCTTGTAACAGCATTGTACTGGTGTCATGGGATAGATGCTTGCTCTTTCTCTTTTTCCTGAGATTTAGATGCAGAGAGGATTCTTTATCAAGTTCAGAGGGATCCTTTCTTCTCTAAACTAGCTAAAAAAGAAGGATGTTTGTTTCTTTCCATATAGGTGAAGGGTATTAAAAAGTTTGGCCTCTCAATCAGTCACTGCTATCACAAAAGGAGAAATACATTGGTTGTGTTTCCACTCACATGAAAAATAGATAATTTCACTAGGTTTTGTGCCTGTGTTGGCCAGGATTTAGAATGTCTGTTACTCCAAGTTACTCCTCATTAGGCCAAGGAAACAGCAGACCAAGAAAACCATTATCAACAAATTTTAGGGATTAAAGGTTATTTTGTAAGTACAAGCATATTGCAAGATGACATGCTTTCCAAATGACACAAGCTTTTATGATTGATGGACTGGGTGGCTTTCAAAGGACTGTTCTTTGTACTAGGCAACACTTCCATTCATGCATAAGAAAGCTGGAAAGCTTTATGAGACGTTAAAAAACAACATATGCATAAATTAAATACAAACAATTAAGTCATTATAAAATGCAGTGTAAAAAGAATCCCATGGTTTTAATAGTGTAAGTATAGAAAAGTTCTCATGGGAGTTAAATCTTTAAAGCTTTAACTGAGTGCAAATGGAAATAGGGAAGGAAGGATTATAATACAGAGGAGAATTCAACAATTTGGTACAGATGCATCAGTATTTTCAAGGCTGTTCTCTTTTCCATCTTACTCTAGTTGGATTGAATTTCTATTGGGTCTAAATCAAGTACTTCCATTTATCTCAATTTTTTTTTTTTTTTTTCTGGGTAAAGGCAGAATGCAATGACAAGATTTGGCCAAATGGGGGGCAACTTCCAGAAAGGACTGAGCATTTGATGCATGGCAAGGGTTGTGGGGTTTTTTGGGTGGGGGGGTTCTGGTGATATATCAGAATTTGTGAGCAAATGAGCTAAGTAAATACTTTGTGGCAAACAATTTATTGATTAGACTAATAAGATATTCAGCCTGTGAATATCTGAACATCTGCCAAATAATTCTCTTTAGTCTGTACAGCTTTCAAAATTGCTAGTGAGTTATTTTACATAAATCAATCACAACTGCCAGGTTATTGAACAGTTCCTGTTTGAGCAGTGATTGGCTAACTAACTAATGGCAGGTAATTTCTAATCAATGTGCCCAGGCACATCACAGATGAATACAATTTTAGCATTTACTTCTTGAGAAACCAGCAGTTATGTGTGACCATACCCACACTCAAAGATGCCAACACAAAAGGGACACAAGCATAGCCGAGGGAATGTATTTATTTTTTATTTTTATACTTAAGAAAACATTCATTGAGTACATCTTGTGCTATTTGCCTTGCCTTGATTATAACATAATCAAAAAAATACACCAATCCATAAACCCATATTTAAAACACAAGCTGTGTTTTAAATAGGTATATTTACTGTATTTATTAGCTAATAACAGTAAATGTTAGCTAATTTATAGTGGTTATTATTAGCTAATTAATATTAGTTAATACTAATATAAGCTGTTGCACTGAAAGCTTGAAGTTTTTAATTTTAAAGGCAGAAACTGGATAAATGAATTTGGATTGCTAAATATTTTGAATTTTCTACCTTGTACAAAACTTTTCTAATTATAAACTTCAGTCTACAAGAATGTGAACTATCCTTGCAGTGTAGCTTGTGCTTCTAATTTACAAATGTTTAACAACACATTCAGATATCCTTTTGTACAATTTGGCATGTACAATTCACAGTAATGTTTGAGGTCTATAAAGCATAGATATACCTAAAATTTTCAACTAAAATAATGGTATCATTTTTTTCTTTTCCAGATTAGGCATCTCTGTGGACTTGCGGTATTTGAAAACTACTTATATACCATTAATTCAGATAACCTCAGCATTTTACGAATAAACAGATATAATGGCAGCGATGTTGAGTCTCTTGCTAGACTTGACAACGCTAAAGAGATCCGAGTACACCAGAAAAGAACACAAACAGCAGGTAAGATCAAAATTCCTCTCTCTAGGAAACTTAAGCCCAGATATTTCCATCTCAACACAAGGGAAAAATTTTCTTTACTTTGAGGGTGCAGAGCACTGGAACAGGTTGCCCAGAGAGGTGGTGGAGTCTCCTTCTCTGGAGACATTCAAAACCCACCTGGATGCCATCCTGTGCAACCTGCTCTGGAAGGGGTTGGATGAGATGATTTCCAGAGGTCCCTTCCAACCCAATCCATCCTGTGATTCTGTGATAGTAGGTGGAAGTGTGATTAAAACAGTTCTTTTGGAAAAATGCATCAGAAGATTCAGTGAAAATTTGTCACTGTAGCAGAGCGCTCCATTGCTTCTTCATCTGCCCAGATACCATGTGCTTACTCCTAGTTTACCTGCATCTCTGAGCTCTGAACACAACTCCTTCCTCAGCATTCAGGACTGCCAAAGAGCCCTGGTCTGCAAATTTTCTGGCTCCACACACTTGATTCTTTCAGAATTGAACAACTTCAGAATTATTAGATGTCCCAGACTGTTCACATGCCTGGGTCTCAGACCTCCGAGATTCCGGAGGTTGCTCTGGGCCAGCTTTTCAGACAAACTAGAAACCTCAAGGGAGCCCCTGTCTTTGAGGCTGCCAAACAAGGCTGGAGACGTGGGCAGCCGGCCTGCCCAACTGCCAGCACAGCACCTGATGAGATAAGAAATTGCTGTTAAGTTTTCCTTGGTTTGTATAAATATCATCTTTGCCTTCTGTGAAAGAAATCTTCATTTTCCTCTAGAATGGGGGTAAAATAGCAATTTCTGAGGTCCATACTGCTATGTGACTCTGGCTCTGATCGCATACCTTCTGCAATTCAGAACAGCAGGGTGATTTGTGGGAGTTTTGTGCGAAGATAGCAAGATCCAAAATGTTTACAGAGATACTTTATGAGAATATTTTTTTTTTTTTATATGACTGATAGCACTAAATCGTTGCCGTGACTGGCTGGACAGAAAAGCTAACGCATCAGTTCTGGTGATCAACGTCGAAGTTATTAAACAGACTGGCTGCTTTGAGGGAAGTTTCTGAAGCAGGAACAAACTCTAAATTGATGTAGACCGGGTGAACTAGTTTTCACCCTGTAGCTGAGGGCATTCATTTGCAGATGTCAGCATCTGAAGGAGGCTGAGAAGACTCTTTCCAAGCTTTAGGCTCCCCTCTCTAACCCGGAGGGAGTCGGAGGGGCTGAGCAGAGGAGAGAGACATGAGCACGGTGTAATCTTTTATTACATCCTGTGATTACTCTGTTCCTCTTGCCCTTCGTTCGCTCTGCTATTTCTTTTGTTTTGAATGGATATCTTTGTTGCTTGTCAAGATTCGCTGTAAAAGCTGTCTCAGCTCGGTAGAGTTTCTGTATGCCTTAAACAATATCAACCTTAAACCACATGGTTACTTTTTTAAAAAAACAAAACACATAAAAATCCCCCCAAAAAACAACAAAAGAACAACTAAAAAGCCTGAAGGAAAGGAGAAAGAAGAGAAAAACATTTTTTTGAGCTAAAATACTGTTGGCTTGCTGTAAGCCAGCTTAGTAAATGTAGGATAGCAAGATAAATTTTGCTTTCTCGTTGGATATACCTAAAAGAGTTTTTTTTTTTAAAAAAATGAATTTGATATATTAGTTTGTTAATTTAGAACTGTGCATTTGAAAACATGAAGTCAAGGGAAAGGAATTCCTTGGCTTTTTCAGTTGGATTTATGTCCCAACTGTACAAATATGGAAAAAGGCTACAAGGCTCATTCTGTTCTTTAGCTTCTGCAGGTGTGTCTGCCCCAGAAAGGTGTTGTGTAACAGGGTTGGATGAATAGCAGACTGCCCTGGCATGGGATGGACTCCATCCTCAAAAAGCCAACAAACCAACCAGATTAATCAAAGCAACACATAAAAATGGGGAAAAGAGTCAGCTACCCCAGGGGAGTGCTGCCTGGCAGACACTGTGCAGCAGCTCACTCAAAAAGAGGTGATGGCACACAACGATGGGAATGGCTGGTAGCCACGAGGTGGCCCTTTGGATTACCTGTCTGTTTTGGGTACCATCTTAAAAGAAACCACCTTCTTTTGTGGCTATATTCTGGTGAAAGATTTATTGTGACACAAATTCCCTTTTTTCTGTTTTGTTTTTTTTCTTTTTTTCTTTTTTTCCCCCCCATCTAATCTTTCTACATGCCGATGCATATAATTATCTGGCTTTAAATGGATTTCAATGGTGCTGTTTTTTCGCTCGCCGTAGTCAGAAGCCACGCGTGTGAAGTGGACCCACACGGAATGCCGGGGGGATGCTCTCACATCTGTCTGCTCAGCAGCAACTACAAAGCACGGACTTGTCGCTGCAGGACTGGCTTCATCTTGGGGAGCGATGGCAGGTCATGCAAAAGTATGTTATTTAAATCAAAGAGCTTGCCAGCCGCTGGTATTTCAGGGTATAGTTCTGGGTGTTATTATCCTTATCAATAACAGTACAAATCACATGGGCTGCTTTTGGGTAAAATTTGCAACATGTACCTGACACTTTGTGTGTATATTCCTTTCATTCCCTTAAAATGATTTGATTTGGCTTAGTTCATAGAAGTGACAAATTAAACCCAGGATGCTGTATAAAGAATTCTAGAAATTTTCACAGCTTTTAGGTTACTCAGTCTTATACTTTCTTTATATATTATGCATTTTCACAGTACAGAGGTACTGAGGTACTGTTAAATAATTTGTCACACCTAATTTCTACCCATACAATTAACTCCTATCTCAGAAGTGTCACGGTTTGGGCTGGACCGGCCACTGGAAGAACAATAGAAGTAGATGATTCATGTGAATAACTCAAGCAATTTTTTTTCTCATACTATGTGAGAAAAAGTTTGAAGTGTTAGGTATGGTTATACCTAACAGTAGGTACACACAATCCGTCGGTCACCTACAGCCAACAGGACAGTCCTGAAAGTTTTTGGGAACACCTATTTTTGTCTGTTTTCTTGATTAAATGGCATTGATTCAGTTCAGATGAAATTTTAAAACGTATATTGATAGTACTAAGGATCTAAAGATATTTATCTTTGAGGAAACAAAATTGCCTTAGTAAGCTTCAGTTATTTGTAATTAACCTACTTAATTAAATTGCAAAAATCTCATCAGAAATAGGAAATATTGGTATCCGTGTTTGGTATCTCAGTATGAAAGAACAGTGTGTGTGGATTTGTTGTGTTCCTCCCCGTTTGAAAGAAATTTACTGTAATCTTTTGTCTCTCTTTTTTTTTTTTTTTTTCCTCTAAGAAACTTCAGGTGAAAAAAAAAAAGTTGTTCTGTATTTGCTGGAGTTTATGGTCTTGTTAGATTCAATGATTACTTCAGTCATGGTCTACATTACCCTGATAGATCCTAATGAATTGTAAAATTAAATGTCTACAAGCCTATATATGTCCATTTCACAGCAGATGCAAAGTTATTCTGTGATCTAGCATTGCTTTGCGATGTGAACTTTCACAGAAAAAAATAATTAGATGCAAGCAGCTCACTGAAGTAATTTGTATTTTAATTAAGGTAATATAATTAGCTAGATTTCTTGAGTTTAGATACCTTCGGAATATATGAAAGTTTAATTTTTGTTATTGAATAATGTTCCTTCTCCCCCACTAATTGTGCCAGTTAATTAAACAGTGACATTATGCACTGTAAAGAAGATTAGGCGGCATCAGTTGTTTATGTTTGTAATCTTTCTTTTGCAGGACCAAAGAATGAATTGTTTCTTTTTTATGGGAAGGGACGCCCAGGAATAATACGGGGAATGGACCTGAATACCAAAGTATCTGATGAATACATGATCCCTATAGAAAACTTGGTCAATCCTCGTGCTCTGGACTTCCATGCTGAAACCAATTACATTTATTTCGCTGATACTACCAGTTTCCTAATTGGACGACAGAAAATTGATGGCACAGAGCGAGAAACAATCCTCAAAGATGGTAGGCAATGCTAACTGATAGTGACATTCACAGAATCTCACTAAGGAGAAGCTCAACTGACATTTACAGATAATTTAAAACTTTATTTAAATCTCCCATGGAAAACAGACCCAAACTAGGCCTTAACAGGGTTTGAGATTTATTTTTTTTAAAAAAAAAACCAACTTCCTATTTATTTTTCCTGAGTGCAGAAATGTAAAGTTTGGTTAAGTTGTTCTGTTGTGAATTCTAACTTTGTCCGTTTAACCTTATCCCTCCCGGTGAGTAACTCCTTCATCTCCACTGTATTCTCTTACTGGTTAGAAACAATGGATCCATAATGTAGTTATTTGTACTCACTCACTGAGCCGTCCCCTCTCCTTGTGGACTTTACAGGACTTCTTCACTCCAACCTGTATCACGGTGTGGATTCTGGAGTTTATTCGTGTAGGTTGGCAGAATGAGACTTCCTGATGTGCTTGCAAAGTCATTAGAAAGAAAGGAAATGTAGGTGATTTAGTATTGTCTTCCCTGATGCATTTTCCATTGTATATGTGGAAGCGACAAGAAGACCTAAACGTTTTTCAGAAACTTAAGATGTTTGTACCATTTATTATATCAAGGAGAAAATATCAGCAGTTCTCCAATTTCCACCTCTCCCACCACGCTTCACAGAATCTCCCTGGTCTAGAATCAGATCTTGTCATACTAAATGCTGTTTCAGTGATTGTCATCTCATTTTTCTTTTTCTTTTATGGACCCTTTTCATGAAAGACTGCTTCAGTGGGAGGTAACAACTGCTTCATTTTCTAGTACTCAAGAAAATAAGCAATATGAATATTCATCTCAGCCTTCAGAGAGTTTAGTGTCTTTACTTGTAAATTGAAGCTTGAGACAGAGACAGTAACTAAAATACCATTGTTTAAGCACAGGGATTTTCATTCCCTGTCATTCATAATCCATATTTTAATCCAGCTATCTCAGAAGTTATCTCCAGTTTGCGGTGTCGTTTTGGCCTAAGGTCTCTCTAGACCTTGGAGCCTGCACAGAGATTCTTTAGTAGCAGTTGCAAGGAATAGGTGGCTCTTGATGCTATATTCATGATTGCTTAATAAAAGGCAACTGAATAAATAATGCTCAACTCAACCTGGTAATTCTTCATTTTACTGCGAATACAGAAATGGGTCATACACATCACAGAATTTCCTTTGCTGACTTTGACTAAACAGCAACTGTTTCATTTTACAGCAAAGTCATCCAAATATGGGGTGGAGGAAAGATTGGACAGTATGTAGATTTAAACGTTATAAGGCAGCATCCTTGCTGACAGGTATCAAAGAGGTTGGGCTTAGTCTAATCCAACATGCCAACATACAGCAAATTGAAGAGACTTTTTTAAAGAACGTTTAACTGGAACTTAATAAGTACTACATAGTAAAAATACCAATGTAATACCCAAAGGATTATCCGATGATTTATTACTGATGGTCCTAATATTTACCCCCCCAAAATGTCACTGTCATTCTCCCATACTCCTTCCCCAGGAGCTTATGTCGTTAGGTAGAACTTGGTGCATTTTCATAACTTTAAAGTGTCTTTAAAGAACACTTATTAATGTATTTTTTACAATTTAAAAAATTAATACAGCCTCCAGCCTTACCACCTGAGCTTTTATTCTTGTCAGCTCTCAAGAACTCAGCAGGGACAGATTAAATCGTTCCTTGGTGGAAGGCTACTAGAGGAAATCAGGTGTGTCAGGAGGTGGTTTAATATTCGCTCTGAACAGCAGGCTGCTAAGGAACTCTATCTGTGGTAGGTGTCACTTCTCAGATTAGAAGTTGTCATTTTTTCTGACTATCAGGTTTTGCAAGAACAGATACGCCAGCTCAAACAACACTGTAACTCAGATAATTACAGTTTGCCTACACGAGAGCCTGATCCTACAAGCTGTTGACTGGGAACTGAGAATGCTGAGCACCTCACGCTGCTGGAGCTTGATTTTCCCATACAGTTTTAGCTGTGATTTCTTATTCTTCACTTTGGGAAACAAACTGCTGGGTAGTATTGATAAATATTTGACAGCCCACAGCATGGCCGAGCCTAGAGTTGGCGGTACAACTGCAATTGCAGTGTAATTTCACCAGGAACAGAAATTGCTGTCATTAAGGTTTCAAGCTTGCACATAAAATCAGTTTTTTAAATTAAAAAAAATAATAGTGGAACAAACCAGACATTTTTAAAGCAATTTAAATATTGTTCAGTAGTAGTAACATAAACACAAATTCTGGGTTGTTTTTTTTTTTACTTGTCTCTGTCCCCCTTATTTGTTTGGGATGGCTGTAAGCCTTAAAGTGTTATATTATTCACTTGTAACTATTAGCAAAGGCTAACTTTTTACTTGAGTAAGGTCAAAGTTGTCTGTAAAGATCTTTGGAAGCTGTTTAGCTGGTTGGTATATAGAAGAATTATATTTTTATCGGTTTTCATGTTAATCTAGTTTCTTTAGTGTACATGACCTACTGGACATTGAGGTAGACCATTCTCTACCAAAATAAACACTTGTAATTTGTGCTTGTAAGTTCTTGTGTGTTTAAAAACACTGTGGCAACTTGTTGCCTCTACAAATAAAAAGTTCTAAATATCTTGTATCTATAGTCAGTATATTTGGAGCCCAAAAGCTAATTTTGATTGTAAATTCTGGTAGTTTTTTCCAGAATTACAATTTTTTCAACTATCAAGTGAAGAACAATCAAAATGGTCTTTTATTCACATCATCCTTTTCACATTGAAAGGCCTCATTGCCAAAAGCCTGCTTTACTGTAGCCAAATCAATTTTATTTAACCGTTTATTTCTCAGCTAGTTTCTGTGTATTGTCAATAATTTCTTTCCTTTTATGATAAACTCATTTGCATATTTATCTTTATTCATCTGTACTGCTTCTCTGTTCCTGTTGTGTCCACACAGAAGATATTCATAAGAGAAAAAGCACTTTTAAAAATGTCACATGGCTGTCAAGCTATGACTTCCTGTAGGCACCAGCTTTTTATTTTTCTATTCTTAAACATTGAAAGCATGCTGACTGAAGTATCTCTCTTAATAAAGGGGTCTTTGTTATTTTTAATATACTTTTTCATTATATTTAAATGCATTTTCCTCTTTTTTTTTAAAAAAAGTACATAGTTATAAAATTAACAAAAAAAAAGAAATTTTTTTGCAATGACAAGGTATTTGAAAACATTATAGCTCTGCTTACCTGATAGGCAATATGGTGGCATTAAAATCACTAAAAAACTTAGTTCAAGAAAAATATTGTGAAGTAATTTATCATGCTCCAATGCTATTAAGATTGTAACGGCACCTTTTATAGAGGCCGCTATTGCATCCAGGTGTATAAAAAGCCCAATACTTCATTTATTGGGTAAAACTGTCATATTTTATTTTAGTGTATTGTTGATGACATACCATATGTTATCTGTGGGTTATAGGAAGTGGAAAGTTTTCTGTACTGCTCTAAGTAAGTTATGTAGACTGTGGCTCAGTAAAATAGCTTTGCATCCCCGTCTGTCACAAAGAATTTCCTGATTTTGTGTAGGGAATGAGATGGTTTAATAGAGTGATAGTCTGTAAAGGTGTTGAGGATATAAAAAATACTATTGGTGAAGAGTTTGTTCCAAGGAAAACACGTCTGACGTGTTGCAAAATAAATTTTGTAGGTCTGCTGAAGTTATGAATATCAGTAAGAACTTTCCATTAGTACTTACTGGTTGTCTTATGGGGAGGCATCTGAGTGGAGAAACCTGAGAGAAGGTTTAGGCGATGACACAGTACCACTGCATGATGCTGTTGCAGTAAAAATGACTCCGATAACAACTTAAAACGTCCCAAACCAGCACTTCAGGAGTTCATGGGGAGTTGTTGTCTGGAAAGCTGACAATTAAATTACATATGTCTGGCAGCACAGTTCAAATAGAAAACAGTTGTGTTCAGTTTAGCAGATTTTCATGTGCGAATCTGCTATAGGATCTGGTAGGATCATTGATTTTGCCACATCAGCATTTCGTAATCAATAGTAATACATTATTTTTTTAATGTACATTGTGATAAAAATCTCTCTGCGTCATGTTTTTTCTGAGAAGATTTTTCACAAAAACACCAGTGTTGATCAGAAAGTGACGTCAACTCTGGTGAGAAAGAATGAATCTGATGAAAGCTTGCATCTAGATGGTATTACCAGTGTAAATGTGAACAGAAAAAGCAATTTATATTCTTTTTTTTCAAGTCTTGATGATTACTGTCATTGAAATTGTACTGTAAGATTGGATATCTGAGTGTCATGAACAAGTAATACATTCCATAGCATTGTAGTGAGGAAGTTTGGTTTTTTCCAAGTGTGTTTTTTTCTTTTTTTTTTTTTTTTTGGGGGGGGGGGGTTATTTTTGCCTTTTCAGCCATGCCGACCTTTATTTTTATCACAGCAAAGGGAGGTGCTGTGAATTCTCCAGCCGGGCGCAAGCACCGGAGTCAGGGCAATTATACTGTTGCCCCATTACGTTTTCTAATCCAGGTGACAAGATACCAAAGGAGATTAACAGTAAAACGAGCATTTTCACCCCAAGTTTACCTCGGAAAGTACACTAAAGCAAGCAAACTTGGTGTCTTGAGCTTTGGGAAGGCATTGGGAGGCAGTAGCCAGTGACCTGCCCTCAGGCCCTCACAGGCGCTGCCGCTGGCGGCCATGTTATGGCTGCCAACTACCCTGAGCCAGTTGGAACTTGTCCCAGCCGCCTCTGAGAGGAGGGCCAGGCAAAGGGCTGGTGCCTGTGTCGTGGGTTTCTCTGGGTGGTGCAGGGCTAGGGCTTCCTGGGAAGCGTTGGTGGAACACAACAGCTCCATCCTTCCCAGAGAAATACTGCCTGGAGGGACTGAGGAGAAAGGGGTGGGCAGGTGGTGGGGCTGCCAGAGCGTGTTTACAGGACAGAGACCAGAAAAGGTGGTGGTCACCAGTGCCGTGGCCCAAGCTTCATCACTACTCTCAGTGTAAATGGCCCTCGGGTAACTCTTGACAAATGGTGGGCTCCTCGTGTAACTGAGGAGTGACCACAACAGGAAGACCATGCTATGTCTAAAGGGTGATGCCTAAAGTCGCTCCTCAGCCTTCATGTGGCTGCAAAGGCCAGGGGAGAATGACTGGAAATTGTCCGTATTCCACCTCATGCACATCGGCGTCGGGTTGTTTCTGCTAGTTAAGGAGCTGGGATTGTGCGGAGAGGGCAGAGCTTACCAGGATTTTGGGTAAGCATGAGGGAAAATTTGTTGCTTGGTGAATTGTTTTACTGCTCCTCAAGTGGGCAAACCTCCATGCTATATGGAATTTGTTTGTATATTTACCTGTGAAGAGTAACTGGGACTGTTGCGGTGTCCTTGCTTACACAGTTTGCAAGGGACAATGGAACAAATGTAAACTGAATGCCCCCTTTGCTTATTTTTTAAGAGAAAAGAAATTTGTGTTTTGGGTAAAAGCAAAACAATTTGGAGTACTAGAGCTGATCCTGGAAGCTGCTCTTCACTTGAGCCATGTTCCTATTTAGGGTTAAAGTTGAGTTTTGTTAAATAATGATTTGCCCACAGCCTGTTAAATTTAACATATGAAGGTTTATGGTTTAATACACAAGTTTTATGACCATTTTTTGTCTTTTATTGTCTGTCAGACTAATTCTGACAGACACAGCAAATATAATTCAGATTTAAGGAAATAATCTATCTATATTGTCCATTGTCTATACTAATGGATAATGTTAGAACATAAAAAGATGATATTAATCTTATTAACGTCTTCTCTCTCTCTCCAGATCTTGATAATGTAGAAGGCATAGCAGTGGACTGGATTGGAAACAATCTTTATTGGACAAATGATGGCCATAGGAAAACCATTGCTGTTGCCAGACTGGAAAAAGCTGCCCAGAGTAGAAAAACGTTGTTGGAGGGAGACATGTCCCACCCTAGAGGAATTGTGGTTGATCCTGTCAATGGGTAGGAAGTAGACTAATTTATGTTGTTTAATGCATGTCTTCATAGCATAAATACAGGATTGAATTTTGCTTGTGTTAGGGTTTTTAGAGTCATGCAGTAGTCTGCAATTCTACAGTAGATTAAAATATCTGTAATTCCTGTCCAGCATTCTTGCCTGAAGCCTTCAGAAGAATGTGTATGCCCAGACACTGTTGAACCAATGTCAAGTTAATTTGAATGTGATTCACCTTTTTCTCAAATTGAGTGTATCAGACCTCTATGTATTTTTAATACCAAGTGAACATTATAGTACTCTCCTTTATTTCTCTCTTTGTAAGTCTCAATTTCTGAAGATAATTATAACCATATCCGTGTACACATTGGTTTACAAAACTAAATGAGACAGATACTTTTCATTACTTACGATCATAATTAATTGTGATAGGCTGCATAATAAAAAGAACATTATATTAGTGTGGTATACTCATGGATTACCTAAAAATGCACTGTTACATTTATTCAGAAAATTGTCAGTGGAGAATGATGTAGGCAGGTAATTCTACTGTGGCTGGATTGATTGCTGTTTTCCTAATACTGGAATGTATTTACACTATCAGGTTTTCACTTTTGAGCTTGTCCTTTGAGGAGGGGAAGTGACTGTGGAAAGGCTACAATTAATTAAGGTCAGATAGTAAGGATGTAAAAGCAGACCACAAAGCATAGCCATACCTGCAATTACTTTGTTAAATTTTCCAGCTCAGTAAATGCAGGGCACAGGAAATAGTGTATGAAGATGTATTGTCTGAAAAGGGCTATTATATAAAACGCTTTTCTAATAAAATAGCTTGCCCTTCATGATTATACTTCTCATGGAAGCTTTTCCTGAGGGATAGCATTTATTATGACATCTTAATTATGTTTAGAAAATATTAGTCTTGATTTAACCAATGTAGAAGCATAAACTGCATTTGGAGATACAACTAAAGCACGTTAATGTAGATGTCTGTTACTCTGCGTTTTAGCTTATGACATGATAACTAGGATAAGTACAGAGAAAAAGTTGATGGAGAAAAGCTCGGTAATTGCTGTTGAACAGTCATGTAAATATTTGTAAAACATTTTGCCTTCTAGTAAAATAAATACAATACAATACTGACCTGCATCTCTGCCTGAGCTCTAGGTTGTACGCAGATTTTATAATTCTGTGATTAACCCTAGTGTTGTTTGAGTCAAACATGCAGTGAAGTTTATAAGCATCATGGATCAAAAATTGATTTATGTTCTTAGTGTATATTTACAAAAAATTTTAAAAGAACCCAAAACAACCTTGTGGGTGACTTGAAAGAGACAGAAAAGAAACAAAAAAGGTGCATTTGCATATTAGTAAACAACTTTAACAATGCTGCAATTTTTTTTCTTTTTCAATTCCTTATTTAAAAAAAAAAAACAGATTGATCAAATTACACTTATACATAAAGGCATGTTGAAGTAAAATTATTGACCAGCATATTTGGCATCATTTACACAGATTTGATAACAAAGCTGTTTTTCACTTCAGTGTTTCATTCCTTTGTAAAATCAGAATTTAAATTCCAGAACTTTATTCTTCAAAGTACAGATAGGTTACGTGAGTTAGGGTCACACAAGTTATTTCAAAAGTTTGTAGAATTTCAAAAATCTAAATGTGGTGATTACTCCAATGCTTGTTTGATTTTTCCAAAGTAGCATAGGTACTTAGATTTCAGAGATATTTTGGTTATCTACATTGCTGCATTGTAAGCCATAAAACTATGCTAATATTCCCTACCAGATATTTGTCAAATATTTTCTATAGCCATCTATCTTTCCAAACGTTTTTGTGAGGGACAGAGTGCTCGTAATAGTTTTTTGAGTAATTTAGCTGCTTTCATGTGGGATGTGAAGTTCATAGAATGTCAAGGTTATCTTGTAGCTATTAAACCTGAGTGCAATTATTTCATATATTGCAGCTTTTTTTGATAGTATTAAGCATAATCAAAAGCAGATTTTCATCATAAAGGCAAATTAGACTTGGTAATAAAACCCTACCAAATCCAATGCAGTAAAAGTTTGAACTTTGTGACAAAGTCAATAAAATTGCTGGTTAAAAAAAAATAAATAAAAAAATCATCATTTTGGTGTGAGTAAATAACATCTTAAACAATTCTTTCACATCTCATGTCAACCCATTTTTTATTTGAGCTAGTCCACCCTAAATGTCACTTCGGCAGCATCCAGTACATGGAGAAAGTAAATATTGTTGTAGAAATAGCAGTTGGAAGAAACGTGCAAAAGCCACAGTGGCTCTAGATTGTGGAAACACGTTTGCAGACTGTTGCTAAAAGTTACAGTATGATTCAGGTGATTAAAATGATAACTGAATGCTCATTTTTATAATTTCATAGCTGGATGTATTGGACAGACTGGGAAGAAGATGAAATAGATGACAGTGTGGGAAGAATTGAGAAGGCCTGGATGGATGGCTACAGTCGGCAGATTTTTGTAACATCAAAGATGCTGTGGCCAAATGGTTTAACTCTGGACTATCGTGCCAACGTATTATACTGGTGTGACGCCTATTATGATCACATTGAAAGGATATTTTTGAATGGAACTGACAGAAAGGTAAAAGGAAAACACTGCTGTTTTGCCACAGGCGTGCTCTTTCTCTGGATTTTATTATGTTAAAAATACTTTTCGAGCTTTTTAAAGTCTGCATAACCCTGTGGCATATCCGGTGTTGTCTCGGTTGAAACAAGTGATGTTGGTAGTCTCCTGTAAGAGATTGTAATACAGCTTAAAATTGTCATCTTTGGAAAGTGACACAAAAGTTGATTTTATTTTATTTTTTAATCTATTTTGTCTAATATGATAATGAGCTACATTTTGTTTGAGCCCAGAATCTACAAAGAGCTTTTCAATAGAAAAAAATAAAACACACAACACTACTTTTGGCTCTGCCAGAGAGGCTTTCATTTAACTTCACTGGATAAGCTGCTTTCAATGAACCTCAGCGTGCTGTTTGAGCGTTTGTGGTAATTTGCAGAGGGAAAGCTCTCAACAAGTGCAGTCAAAGACGGAGAGAGATTGTTATAGTTGTTACTGATGGCTGTGCTAACTAGATATGAGTCTGTAGAGAAGTTCAGTGGTGTTTTGTAGAAGGAACAAGCCCAGAACAGACATCTGGAAAAGTTAAAGCTTAGGTTGGAGTCTGATAAATTGGGGAATGTTTAGCACTTGCTTCATAAAATTAGCAGCCTGACAGCTGAAACTTCACCATTAATTGAGAATGACAGGTGTTATGTCTGTGGAAGACTTTTGTCACAAAATGTACATGTCTTGTGACTTGTTTATCCTTCACTCCTGATTCCCTCTGTATGATGGGCATCATAGGACAGATACACAGATTTCTAGTACTGAAAGTAGTAACTGTAGAGGCAGTCCTCCCTGGAACTGATCCCTGTACAAGCTCACACAGCTTTAGGATTGCTTTTAAAATCCGTTCTATTGAGTGATCTGTTGTTAAGCCTGTACTCATGTGTAGTGGTAGTTGCAGTTCTTGTGAAGGAGTCCTGAGACTGGAGCTACAACAAATGATGCTGCTTTGGGATGTTTCTGCAGCCAATAAAATAAAGAGAAGATCTGGGGTGTAATTTGTAGATCTATGTATGAGTTAATAAACCACAGGTAGAAGGTGCATGGAAGAAAGTTTGTCTTATTTTGGGAACAAACTAACAAACTTTTAAAAAATCTTTCTTTAAAGTTATAACTCAAACCAGAGAGGAAGTTTAAAGAAATAAATAAGCAATATCTGCACTTCACACTTTGACAAAAATAAGCTGCTCATACACACTATTCTTTGCTTCTAAAGAAGCAAATATTTGATATACTTGACAGATACTCAGTTAGATGAAGAACCTCACTTCGTTGCTAGGGAAGGAGGTAGATATATACTGAACATAATGATTACATGGTTACCTACATTCCTCTGCATTATCTGACAGGGGACACTTAATATATACAAAGTTGTGAAATTAAGTATTTATGCTGGTGCAGAGAATGGCTTTGCAATCTTTATTTGATTTTATGGCATGAAGTTGTTTGGGCACGGTACCTCTCTCAGTATTCCTATTTGCCATTTTATGTCCTCTGTAGTGTATCCCAAGAAAAATTAAGTATTTTAACCTCGCTAATGCTCACCTGCCACTTATTAATTGCAGGTAGTCTACAGTGGAAAAGATTTGAATCATCCTTTTGGACTATCACATCATGGAAATTATATTTACTGGACGGATTACATGAATGGGTCAATTTTCCAGTTGGATCTGGTTACAAGGAATGTGACACTGCTAAGAAGTGAGAGACCACCTTTGTTTGGACTCCAGATTTATGATCCACGTAAACAGCAAGGTATTTATGACATAAAATTGCTCCAAAGGTCTGTTATAAAAGGATATTTTCCCTTAAGTCTCCTTGTATTTTGAGGTGGGTAGATGAGCAACGGTAGAAAACAGAATATGACTCGTGGCATGAGAAAGATACTTTCCAGTGTTTCAGTCCACTGATGCTGAAATTGATCATCTTGAGCTTACTAAAAAGTGAATCATAGTATTAGTCTGAATTTTTTGTGCGTTTACACTGCCTTTATTGTGATTTTTCCTGTGTGTCAAAGAGATACTGTGTCGATAAAGTAGAAAAGATAGCACATTGACTTACAGACATAAAATATATTACTGCATTTACTTTTTCATAAGTAAGATCATAGATGCTGTCTTTATTTTTTTTTTTTCCTTTTTGTAATTTTCTCCCCCATATTGGTCTACATCAGCACCATATGACTTCATCTCCTGAAAACATGTGGTGCTGTTGCACAGAATTGGAGTGGCCTTTCAGAGTAGTGGAAGAATCCATAATTGTTGCTACTTATATCAGTAGAGAAATGCGATAAAGGCCATTGGTTTGCACACATGGAGTTTAGAAAATGCAATTGCTACTATATAGGTGAATTTACAAATGTATTTTACAGAAGAAAACTTTGGAATCCATTTACTGTGTACAGTGTTCAGATGAGTTGATGAATGTTTGGTCTTAATGAAAACATATTTCTGGTTAATGCCTGCTACCAAATGTAAATCTGAACATCAGGAATTGAGTGTAAATAATAAAGTACTCTTTTAAAGATGACTATATTAAATATTAATGTCTATAGATCATCATTTTTGACACGTAGAACATTTCCAGTTTAACAGTTCCAATAGAAAATCAGAGACACTAAATTGTTGGCAATCCTGCTACTTTTGATTCTGTACATGAACCAGAAAAGTAACAAACTGTGGATTTCACCATTTATCTGAATGCTACTTAGTACAAATACAACATTAAAATATGATTGTTAAAACTGATTTTTTTTTTTTTTTTTTAAGTTTACAGGCCCTATTGTGAGTATTTTGTCCCAATTTTATTTTCACAATATCATGCCTCAGATCTGGATGTGGGTACAGTGGCTTGCTCATGTCTATTCTTAGTGCTTTGAAGATTTGACTGTGTCTCTCTCATTTGTCATCAATTAATGGTTTGGAGAGCAACCATAAAACTAGTACAGAATAGATAGAATCAAAACATTAGAACAAATTTATATCATTCATTGGTAGAAAATATTTGGCCTTTATATTTGTTATAGGCATATATCTATATGCCAAATGAATATATATACACACATATTTTTATTTCTGTATAAAAAATGGATATATATATGTATGAAAGTATAATGAATGTTTTTACTATATATGATGGCTAAACATTTTGCATAGGTTTATTTCAGAGGTTTTAGATACCATAGTTACTAAGTATGTTTTTATTGTTTTTTTTCTATCTAATCCTACCAATTTTTTTACATCCAGCAAAGAAAAACAACTGGTCATTTACAATGGGAAGGAACAGTTTAGTTTTCAAAATGCTGCTAAATGGGAAGTGCATATGTGCATAGGCAAAATACTTGGTGTGTAATATCTGCATGTATAAGGTTGTTTAATTTTATGTTTCATTTTAAAATTTACTATTTTGAAGATTTGGATATGTAGTTAATATTCTTTGGAGAAGACAAAGACTTCTCTATCTAAAAGAACATCTTCCAGTTTGTTTTTCCTTGGGAAAAACAATTTTTACAGCGTCTCACCTGAGGCCCTACTGAAAAGCTTAGTGATTTTCTTTACAACAGGTTAATGTGAAGTCTTCCCTTTCCTGCTGAACAATATTTTTATATGTCCATGTAGGCTTTCTTAGGGAAAGCCATTGAGATTAATACTTGATTATGGAGAGCTGAGGTGCAGAGAGCCAACTTGTAATTAGTTCTATGAGCATGGAGGCAATGCTGAAAGCTTCTTGTCTGATATTCTAACATCTAAATTTTCAGTAACTAAAGCAAACTGCAGTATGTGTAGTACTCTGCTGTGTCAAGGTCATTGTAACAGCATGTCTCTTATCACAGATGCTTTTCAGGGACTCTATCTTACTTCTGGTGTCCTGTAAAACATGGTATGTTTGGGTTTTTTTTGTTGGGTTTGGGGTTGGTTTTTTTGTTGTTTTTTTTTATAGGCCAGATCTGCCTCCAAATGTAATATCAAGTTGGCCAAATTTCAGAATACTTTAAACCGTGTCTGCTATCAATGTGGTGATTGCTTTAAATACTTCTGCTTTATCTGATATTCAGAAAGTTTCTTTGTTTTTAGGAAAAAAAAAAAAAGGAAATTTAAAAGTGAATGCAGTTGCTATTAACTTCCAAATTAGCTAACACCAGAGAGAGAAGACTAAAATATTACCTCTTAGATATTTTTAGCTGAATGAGCTTCAACCTTGAGGAAGAGGATTTGGCTCATTAATGCATTCTTTGTTTGAAATTGCAATTGGAATTTTGTAGGGTAATGGCAGCCTTTAGAATCTCTGCTTTTTGTCATGCTCAGTGAGTTTTATCTTGCACTGTTCCAAAGGAGCATAAGCATTCCTTTTAAAGAAAGTGAAGCTAATTTTTTTTTACTTTCTTTTTTTTTTGTTGTGCTGCTTCTAAAAGAGCAAGATCAAGGCTAAACCATGTAGCACAGAGAAAACTGTAATAGTTCATTTTACGGTATGAGTTACAGTTCATAGTTTACGTGCATGTGCCTCAGAAACATTCGGCTCCGATATTTTGAGGTTACTGTTTTGATGCTGCTGTGATTGGCACTGTCTACACAAGCAGAAGTCATGCCAATTCATTTGAGCATAGTTGAATTGAGACTAGCATTTTTATTAGGAGGTCTTTTACACAGTAAAATACAATACTTGACTGTGCCAAGCCTACTTTGCTTTGTATTATGGGTAGCAACACTAAGCTTCTTTTTGGTATCTCCTTAGGAAAAAGTGTTCTTCACTGTCTTTGTATCTTATGAGGCATGATCCTCTTGCAGAGGAACTTTTTTTTTCCTTGCTTTTAGAGATTAGAATTCATCACACTTTCTTAAGCATAGTCTTTAGGTCTCTATGCATCAGGAATACCTTAAAAAATGGGGAGGTGACAGGAAGCGTAGTAAGTATAGGAGTTGGATTTATAGTCAGTATCTGAACATTCCAAAGCCTGTGGGTATTTCCACGGCTATGAAGGGGGAGATTGCCATTGCTATGTAAGTAATTCTTGTGTATGCCCATTTACAGCTGTTAAAATACCCTTTTTGGAAATCAGTTGATCTTTCAACTCCTCAGATGGCAAAGAGCTGCTTGAGGCCCAGGCTGCTGCTTTTCATATGTGTAGTACGATCCTAAAAGTAGGATTGCACAGCTTTAACAGTACTTGAGGTTAGGTTTAAGGGTAGGTACAAATATAAATGAATATTCATGAAAACACAGGGATACAATGATTACTAAGCAGCAATAAATACTTAGTGTATCTTTTAAATGGGAAGATTAAACGAATGTATATGGTTTCCATAATGTGGGGTTCTTTTTCTGAGAAAGATGACTGAGATACAAGTATGTTGTTTATCTCTGGACTAATTTTTTAGCAAATTAAAATGGAACCAGCCTAATTTAATCATATGCAAGTGGCAGGGCAGCAGCTGTTTTAAAAGGTGGGAAAATAATGAAAAGTATGATAATACCTTTGAAAGTAGTTTTAAAATTTTGGGATTATTTTAAGAACACTCATATAAAATAGCTGTTATGAACAGCAGTTGAGGAAATTTAAACTCGTATATACTTGGTAGCTAAAAGAGTTCCATACTCTACTCAATAAAGAGTCTTAACCTGGTTGCTGCACTGTATTTCAGGAGACATTGTAACGTAGGAGTCTCTTCAGTGAGACTGATGGGACTGAAGATCTCATTGCACCTTCAGGCTGAAGACTTCCTTAAAGCTTTATAAACTTTATCTAGGATGTTGTTCC
The DNA here is from genome assembly GCA_025769975.1 of Gallinago jamesoni. NCBI lineage: Eukaryota > Metazoa > Chordata > Aves > Charadriiformes > Scolopacidae > Gallinago > Gallinago jamesoni. Next base: position 5,812,283 of record JAOQGH010000077.1, read on the forward strand.
TTTAACTCTTGGTACTTGTATTTTACTTATTGTCATCCTCTCTTTTATCACTTAAGTAACGTACTGTGCTTTAGTTTGTCATAACAATTAAGAGGTTCAGTAGGAACTTTTCATCTTCAAGACAGACCAGTTGACTTTGATCTAATGTTTTAATTTTGATTTTATTTATTTTAAGTTTGCACTGGGCTTCAGAATCATCATGGGTTCTCAAAGTGTTTTCTATATTTGTCTTAAATAGCCTTTTTTTTCTATAGCATTATTCTTTTTTAGGGATCTGACAAACTCATGTATATTCATTAATTAAATCACTGCAAGTTTTCTTGACTTTTCTTGACTCTATAATTTTGGATTCACTTTTGAAGGTTATATTTGTTTTGTTTGTTTTTGCAGCTGCTTCTATCTTCTTAAAGGTTGTTTGGCTGATGTTCTTTTATTTGTGTAATGGGTAGGCCTGTAAAGATGTAGAGAGTTTCAAGGCATTCTTTTCTGAGGTGATATTACAGAATCACAGAATATTGTACCTGTTTTCCAAAATTTAGATGCAAATACGTCTCTTACTTTTGTTCATATTTGGGTTTTGGTGAGCAGAGGCGTAATAAAGGAGTTGATTTTTGAACAAAGTTTTAGGCCATAGTCTAAAAGATGATTATATGGGTGTGTTCTTGCCATTTCTCTCACACCCTGCCCAGGGAAAGCACAATGACCACAGCAGCTTCCCACAGCATTCTGTGTTAATTGCTTTCCACAAATTTATTTGAACGTTCAGTGGGGAACTAATGGACTGTAGACACATTTACTTCTGAAAAGTGATGTATGGTAGGTCAGAAAAAAGTTTAGGAGAATATTATTATGAAATGCTCAAGGTCTTTATTATAAGACCTATTGAGGCACATCTTAAAATTTTAAAATGTTGAAGTTATTTGCTGGTTATCTGATTTTTTTTGATAATTTGGAAATGTTTCCCTGCACATGCAGTTATGTCATTGACAGGACACTTCCATATACATGTCTGCAGCTACCTCTATGAGAATTTAATATTATATTTTCTATGAAAAGAGAAGTGGTAGTGCTTTGAGGAGAGGCAATTGTGTGGAGTCTGTTCAAATCTGGGAAGTAGATGAAAGCTTTGTACACCTGAAAAGGAGGAGCAGAGGAAGGAACACCTGTGTTTTACTAGGACAGGAAGGTGGAAAAAACAGTAGTTTTAATTGAAAGTTTCAGCAGATGTGAAGGTTTATAGCTTGCCTAATGGTAGTCAGGTGTCATCAACATGGGAAATTAACAGAGCTTTGATCAGGAGAGGCTGAATGTCCTCAGCATTTCATATCGAAACAATTAGGTCATGACCAAAATGACACAAACAGAAATCATAGCATTTGCTTCAGTGGGCTTCGGTTTTAAGTCTGCTTGCCTAAGGGTTTGAGGTAGTGAGGGTGCAGCAGTCCTTGATAGATGATGAAAACACCTGACAGCTGTCAGTATCTTCATGTGAACAGCGTACAGCTTTTGGGAAGAAACAATAACACAGAAAAAGAAGGCAGAGAAATAGCAGATGTGTTCAGAAAAGAGTAGTGGAATATCTGCCATGTATTCTGTTTGCTATGGATCTCATTATATTTTTAATTTTGGTTTTCTTTCTCTTTTTTCTTGGTCTGCATTTGTAGTCACGTTGTTTTAACATGTGCAGATACCAATATACTTCAGGACATTCATTTATAGACTGTTTAATTTTTTAAAACTACTACATACATGTAGCTGTCATATTAAATATTTTGTAATATTTGTTCTTCTTATAAAAAAAGGGAAATAGAACATTGTGAGCTGATGGTGTAGGGTTTTTTTTTTCTTGTTCTTATAGATTATTGCAACCTGTAACTAAAATTGTTTAAATATTATAACCTGTAGTAACCAAACTGAGAATAACATCACACTAAAATGAGAGGAAAATTGTAAAAAATTCTTCTTGTGCTTACATTCAAACAAAGTCTTTTCTAACATGGCTGTTAGTGTTAAAGTTGCTTTTTTATTTTCACAGGTGATAATGCGTGTCGTGTTAATAACGGAGGCTGCAGCACTCTTTGTTTAGCCATTCCTGGAGGCAGAGTTTGTGCCTGTGCTGATAATCAGCTTTTGGAGGAAAACAGTACGACCTGCATGAGTAAGATCTTTAAAAAATATCTGAGTTGATACTACTGTTAAGGGAATCAAGTCAAATCTGAAAATAAACCAAGAACGTGCAGTATCCTAGAGCCTTTTGGCAGTTCTGTAAGAGAAAGAAATATTCCTTGAATAAAGACACTTTATTTAATAAAGATTTTTTCAAAAAATACAAAATAATAAGCACACGATATTTGAGGATAAAATACACTGGAAAATATTTTAGAAAATCTGATATGATAAAGCACTTAAATATTTCACTGACCACTTTAAAGACTATCAGAAATACCAGAAGATGTTGTGATTAAATCTGTGAAAACTGGTTTCAGGTTATTATATGGACTAAGTATCTTAAATTGAAATCTGGCATAGAAAATGTTCATGCTAAAACTGTTCATAAAATATGTCAAGCAGATATATTTTTATAGAATAGATCCTTACACAGACTACACAAATTTCACTGTCTTTTTCTTAAATCTCTTTCTTGGATATCTTCATTGAAATGCCAATTAAATTAAAGAAAGTGTTAATAATAAAATGTGGGATTTTCAATTAAAAAGAATAACTCGTCAGATAGTATAGGTATTTTTTAAGTGTTTAGAATTTATATTTGTAACTTACCCTAAATTCTCTGGTTGGTTTTTTCGGGGGGGGTGGGGGGGGTGGGGTGTTGAATTTATTTTTTAATCTCATTGATCTATTTCTTCAAGTGTTGCGTGTAAAACTTTACATAGATCTCCAGCAATAAACCTAGTAGAGATGAGTAAAGCTTAAGGGTTATTTCATAACATGATGAACACTTTTGAGCTTGCAATTACCTTGAATTTGACCCAAATGCATGGCTGCCAGAGCCATCACTGTTGCTAAAGAAAACTATTTTTCTTTTTAGCAGAAAATACTGGAAGGTGGACTTCTCACTGGTAAGATGGAATGTAAGCATTAGGAAGAGAGGTTAGATCTGAATGAAGCAGGCTTCCTGCTTTTTTTGCCCAACGCACTTCATTGCCCGGCTTTTTCCAAGGACTTTGGTGTTCCTCACAGGGTCATAGAGTGATTTGATGTATTTACACAATAAGGATTCTGAACCTCATGTTGGGAAATGTATCTGTCTGGATTTATCAATAAGCTTGTAGCTTGCTGCTTAATTCTACCTCAGCAGAATTTTATCCTTTCTTCTTTGCCGAGTCTGTACCAGTGCATAATGCAGGTGTTTGAGTTGTTGCTTGGATACAAGAATCAGCTTTTTAGTAATCATTTTCTAGCCCTTTAATGTGCACCAGAATTTGGTCTGCTTCTGTAAGAATATTTTCTTTTCACTGTTGATGAGGCATTGCAATATTTTAAACTTGCAATAAATTTAAATATTTTTACACTATCAACAAAGCACCAAATTAAAAATCAGTTTGAGTGCCATTCTGTTCTGAGTTATTCCATTTATTAAAAATATATTACCTCAACCATACACTCAGATATGCATGCTGCTACAGGCTTCAGGTGGAATTACCTCAAATATGCAAAGTTTACTAAAAATGTTCTGAAGAGTGATAACAAGAATTTATATCTATTTATGTAGAGGTAGTATTGCATTCTGCGTGTATCAAGCTGGTAAAATAGATGTGCTTCTTGGCTATTTTTCCTAGTTAAACACGGAGAAGTGCTACCACAGTTGTGCAAAGCTGAACAGTTTCAGTGTAACAACAAGCGCTGTATCCAGGATCGCTGGCGCTGTGATGGGGACGATGACTGTCTGGATGGCAGCGATGAGCATTCTGAAATTTGCTGTATGTATGCTTTTACATTTTTAGCCCAGAATTCAAACTTGGTTTTAAAACTTTGAAACAAAACAGTGTAAGTCTGAGGGGAGTCAAACCAAAGTGATAATCCTGATGTCATTCATGTCAATCTTTCCTTTTTCTTCTTTTTCTGCATGTAATAATATTAGTCCTTTCAAATGACACTCGTATACTCATTTCACAGCATAGTACAAGAGCAGTCATCTTTTGGTTTTGACATCGTCAATTCTGTTTCTTTAAACATTGAGGTTTTTTGCCTTTTTTCCCACTATTGCACTTTTTTTTCGTATGGGTCACAGGCTAATTCAGGTTGGAAGGGGTCTCAGAACATCTCTAATCCAACCTTTATAAAACATGGATTGCTTCCCTCAACCTCTAAGGAAAGCGATGGAGCTATTAGTCCTGGAAACCATTTCCAAAGACATGACGGACCAGAAAGTGATTGGGAGTAGTCAGAGTGGATTTACAAAGGGGAGGTCATGCTTACCCAACCTCGTAGCCTTCTACAAGGCTGTCACTAGTTTGGTGGATGAGGAAAAAATAGTGGATATTATTTATTTCAAGTTTAGTAATGCTTTTGACACTGTCTTCAGTGTCATAAAAATAACATCCTCATAAACAAGCTGAAAAAGATGGGTTAGGTAACTGGACAGTGGGGTGGATTGGAAACATTGGATCTAAACAGCTAGACCCTGGGGCTTGTCGTTAGTGGCACGATGTCCAGTTGGAGCCAAGGCACTTACAGTGTACCCCTCTTCAGTAATGACTTGAACAGAGTGCAAACTAAGCATGTTTGTGGGAAGAGTGGTTCATGCACCAGATGAATGTGCAGTCATTCAGAGATGGAATAACCACAGGCATTAGTATATACTGGCAGCCACCCAGCTAGAAAGCAGCTTTGCAGACAAGGACCTTGGGGTCCTGGTGGGCAGCAAGCTGACCATTAGCCAGCAGTGCACCTCATGGCAAAAAAGGCCAGGAGCATCCTGAGCTACTTTAGGAAATGGATCACCATCATGTTGAAGGAGGTGAGCCTTCCCCTCTGCTCAGCCCTGATGAAGTCATATTTTGATGACTGTGCCTGGTTCTGAGCTCCCCAGTATGAGAAAGGTAGGGACGAACTTGATTGAGTCCAGCAAAGGACCACTAAAATGATTACGGGACTGGCAAATCTCTGTCAGAAGTTGGGAGAGCTGGGAATTGTTCAATCTGTGGGGAAGGGAAGGCTCAGGAAGGATCTTACCAATGTGTATAAATACCTAATGGGAGGGAATGAGGGACAGGGAGCCAGGCTCTTCTCACTGGCAGGACAAGTGCTAATGGACGCAAACTGAAAAGCATGAAATTTTATCTGAACAGAGGAAAACATGTTTTTATTGTGAGCGCAGTCAAACACTGGAGTAGATTGACCAGAGAGGTTGTGGCGTTTCTGTCTATGGAGATACTTGAACCTCATATGGGCACAGTCCTGGGAAACCTGCTCTCGTTGGCCCTGCTTGAGTAGATTAGATTAGGTGATCTCAACAGGTCCCATCCAACCTTCAACATTTCTGAGATTCTCTAATGTGTTTCTTTAAAAAACAAATAAACAAACAAAACCACCACCACCAACAAAAAACTTACACCACAAAAACCCCACCAAAAAATCCAAAGCAAACCAAAATCAACAACAGCAAAAACCAACCCAAACACACACACACTTCCAATTTTAAATTAGTTCTACTTTGTCTTGAAAAATACGGTTTTACTAGAGCTGGGTTGTTTGTTTGTTTTTTTTCCGGTAGAGGAGTCTTGATGTTGAAATGAAAAATAATAGAAAACATCCTATCATGTATCTGTGTCATTCCTGGAGGATACTTAGCCTGCTATAAAATTAGAGTTGCAGCAGTGAAAATTCCTTTTCATACTCACTTTGTCACAGTGCTTCCTATTTCTATCATTAGATCGTTTCTCTAAACCAAATCTCCTTTACTGAAATGAAAATACATTTTTCCCTATCAATTGTAGACATGAAGAACTGATACGCTCTTCAGTGCAGCATTGTTCTGTGTCTGAAAACTCTTATCATTGTCTCTCATTTTTATCTCTCTGAGACAAAACCAACTCTAATCTGTTCTCTTTTTTTTCCAGTAGATTATGGGGTTTTTCTATTTCATTGCTCTTTTCTGAACTTTCCCAAGATCCTTGGGGTTCGGCGTCCAAAACTGGATGTAGGTTCTTCTGCAGAGGCCTTTGTGAAGCTGATCAGGCTGAGGGAATGTGGTTGTGAGGGGTGATAGCCCTGTTTGTACATCCCTGGGTAAATCTTTTCTCCGTTGCAGTGGCCTGATGTTGCTGATACACACAGAGCTTGTGATCCTCCGTAACGTCTCCGTCTTTTTCTGTATGGCTGTTACATAGTCACTTTTTCTTTTTTCCCACATTTATGTATTTTGATAGCTCCATGTAGTAGTCATTACAGATTTCCATCATAATTCTTTTCAAAACATTTGTTCAGTTCTGAGTTCTAGTGCTTGCTGATATTTTAATACCAGAGTTTCTTACACTAAAATAAGGAGCTCAACTAATAAAGACAGTGAGAAAGAAAATCTTTTGGCAGAGTTGACTTGATTTTCATGTAAATTATTGTAATTTAGAACAATTCATTGATCAAAGCTTGTAATTCTCAAAGGATTTATTCAGATATAAATGAAATTGTAATCTGGTCCCAAAACTGTATGTGATATACAGTTTAAGTGGCCAGTATGATAAAAGTAATCTCTTTTCAGCAGTTGCTATAGTAACATCAATAGTTCTTTTTTACTTAGTCCAAAATGTTTGCAATCATGAATAGAACATGCAAACAACATGTTAGTAAATATATATATAAGCAAAACCTTAATTACCTTTTAGAACAGTATCTATGTCTAGTATTGAACTAAGGTGAAAAAAAAGTCTTTAATTTTTAATTTTATTAGGTGAATGATACAGTTCTGTTCTCCAGTCACGTTGCAAACTATGTTGTTTTGTAATTATTATGAGCCTTGAAATGCTGTTCTGCTCAGTTTATTAATTAATCCTTACTTCCAATGTTCTTGCACCCTACGCACAAAGCACTCGTGAAGGGTTCATGTGCTATTGATATCACACTTGCTCTGTGTTGTTTTCAATAGGAAGAATAGGTAGAAAGGTCAAAGATAAAAGCTACTGAAATGTCAAGGATAAGCCTGCAAGATGTCCTTTCATTTTAAATACCATTTGTTTCCAGATATATGTTAAACTTTAAAAGAAATGACTGTGGATGGCTGAGTAGGTGGAAAATACCTTGAGATTATTTTTAACTGAGCATTTGAAACTGTATAGTTTACTGCTCTTGTGTAGATCAAGTTTAGCAAGAGCTGCTAATAATAGACCCTGTTATTAGCACAAAAGAAGCAGAGCATATATACCTACTTCAGCTGCAGGAGAAGGCCAATAGTATTTACATAACTCCATCCTTCCCCTGACACTTGGTAGCTAGCAAAAACATGTTTTTCAGATGCCTTGTTCACTCTTGAATACCAGGTTTTGTCAGTTTTACACTGTGTTGCGTATTTCACTTTTTGACACCTACAATTTCATGGTAAGTAAACAGCAGATCTATGTGTAGTCATTGACAGTAATGTGCATCAGTTTAGAAGCATTTTATAACCTTCCCAAATCCCTGCTCGCTGTGGTATAATATTTTGGATATGCACAAGGCAACTTGCATCTGTTCCCTTTGGTGTTTTGTTTATATGCACTTCAGTTTGCAAACCTCATCACATTGATAAAGTGAGATTGAGGATATTTTTCTGTAGGGAAATTGTAAAATACTGCTACCTTTTATCACCTCGGAGTTCATAGAGGACAATCTCCGTATTGACACTAGTGGGATCAGAGAATCTTTAATATGTATTGTTTAATTTATGATCGAAGTAGTGCAATATTTTTTTTCATCGACTGGTTTGCTGAGCAATTTGTATATCACAGTCTTTACCTATACAAAATAATAATACTATCTGTATCACCAGGGAATACCATTTAATGTATTATTTTCAGCTGTTTTCTCTGATTCTTTCTTCTTTTTTTCTCCCCAGTCAACCATAGTTGTCCTGATGATCAGTTTAAGTGCCAAAACAATCGCTGCATTCCCAAGAGGTGGCTTTGTGATGGAGCTAATGATTGTGGTAATAACGAAGATGAATCAAATAAAACCTGTGCAGGTAAAAATTTTACTTGGTTGTGCATAGAAGTTCTCTAATTCCAGTTTTATAAACAGTTCAAGACTTCTCTGAACCAAACCGAACCAGTCTGCTACTAGTAATCTGATTATTGCCATTTTAAATTAATTCAGATTTTGATGCCACTAAGGCTGGAATATAAATTATATTTTGCTTAATCTTTGTGCCTGACTGTGCTTTCCAAAGTAATTCAGCACTTAATCTGTCCGTGTGGGTTGACTGTCAAAGCGCTGCTTAGGTACAAACTTGTCCCTGCTAAATCTTTTTTGGCAGTTAGAATTTTGTTTGTTAACATGCTGTGATGAGTGCCATGTCACGACTAAATTTTATTTTATGCTGACAAAAGCATAATTAGCTATTCAGTTTCCCCTTGGTAGATTGAAATTGTTTAAATTTGTAAGTTATTAACTGTATAGTGGATTTTTAAGGAAATACTAAGGTGAAGATTGTTTACTTATTCCACTGCAATAAATCATGGAGTTCCAAGCCTGCCCTTTGCCTGTACGGTAGCGATGTTTAGTGCTGATCAGCAGAGTGCACTGAACAGTCATTAAGTACGTGATGTACAAAATAATCAATAGACATCAATACGTTGATGACGGCTTAAAACTGAAATGCAGTGATAGACAGCATACATTGTGTATTAAAGTATTCCCTGAACTCATTTTCCTTTATTTAAATTTTTATATGTGTAGTAACCTGTTCACCTTGATACTTGTGCAGTCTGGCTAAAAGCTCTCTGGTGCAAATGCAGGCCCAGAGTGTCCATATCACCTCTTCGATATTAATGTGGATTCTAATACATCTTGATATTCTTTGATATTCAGGGGTTTGCTTGTAGGATAAGAGTCTGATTTGAAGACCGTATTTGCATCACTATGTCAGTTGGCTTTGGGTTGAATTTTGTATTCTTGTTGTTTCCTTTTTTTTTTCTTCAGTGGCAAACACAAAAAAACAACACTTTGAAAGATTTTAAACTTCTATTCTTCTATTGTATTTTGAGCTATTTCCAGGGAGAAAAAGGAAAATTGAGAATAGCAAAAGAAGGAATATTCTTTTGATTATTGAGGTTTCTGATGTCTCTTTTTTTAAGTGTGGAGTCACATATAGCTGAACTTAAATTTGGAAACAAAATTTGTGTCACTAACACTGGCATTGTAGTTACGGGTTCACATTTAGAATACGCAAAATTATAAGTAATGTCAGTTTGATCTTATATTTTTATTGAAGCTCTACTGTTCATCAGCTCTCAAAGTAATTTATGTAGTTATATAGCATGATTTCTTTTAGTCATCTTTATTTCTTCAGAAGACATATATAATTTCCTTTAACGGATCATTACAGTTGCCCATTTGCAAAGGCACATATTCTAAGAGCAGTGAGGCCAGGCACATCACACCCATGCTGTAGTACCATTTTTTTGTGTAAATATGAATCTCACTAGATCATTGTTCATGTTATGAAATACAATTTGTTAACATTCCAATGGTAAGTTAGACCTTTTTAAGCCTTGATTTTTTTTGTTTGTTTCAACTCTAATGTTATTTTACCAAACATTAATGCTCTTCTACCACCTGCTTTTGTATAATTACCTATAAAACTTCATGTTCTCATACGTTGAAGGAGCCACTAGGAGTTCTACATAACAGGGGTAGAACACAGTCCTGCAGGTGGCCTCAGTTTTCTCTGAAATCAAAGCTGGTGAATGATGTTTAGTCAGATGAGGTACAAGGAGCAGCAGGCCAGGATGTGCCCTTCAGACTTGAAACTTCTATATGCAGGCATGCACTGTGAGACCTAACAGATTTAGTCCATTTCCCTTGCATTTTTGGAGTGTTTTGTCTCGACAGCAAGAACGTGTCAGGTTGACCAATTTTCTTGTGGGAATGGACGCTGTATTCCGACATCGTGGCTATGTGACAGGGAGGATGACTGTGGAGATGGAACTGATGAAATGACATCCTGTGGTAAGTAAATTTTCTTTTGGGGAAAAAACGTAAAATTATTCTTTAATAAGTTAAATGTATAAGGATCTCTTTTCAACGTGAACTGATGGATAGAAAAAAAAGGGGGTCTTTTTGTTTTTACATGAACTGATAATATTCTTTCTGAAATTGCAAATATAATATACTCGATTAATAAATACACCCAAAGTAAAGGCTGCATTTTCTATTAATGGCTTTTTACTTGCAATACCAAATATGCAGATCAGTCAACACTTTTCTAATTTAGAGCCCATTATCAAATACTGACACTGTCAAAAATCGATATTTATCTTTTCTACACACCTCTTCACACAGGCCCCTTCAGCATATTCTGGATGGCAATAAAATCAGACTGTTTCAAGGAGGATGTTTTGATGTTGTATTTTCCAGAAAAAATTAGTCGTTCTTAGTTATATCATGAGAGAGTATCAGCAGCTCTGCTGATTGCTGCTTTACTGACATATTGCAAAGGTGTCTCTCTAATCAGCTGCTTCCAAACAATGAAGGTTTTTATAAGTCACCATGAGTTCCTGCACGTGTTTGGGAGGTCACAGGTAACTGCTGGGAGCCTGAGAGAGGAGTCATCAATGAGCTGCATGCAAACTATTGTGTCAGGGTGTTCCCTGGTTAGAAGGTTATATTTGTGATATTTGAATTACTAATACGAATGAGTAAGTGTGTTGCCCAATAATGGGATAGGTTTCTGAAATTACTTATCAAGAGTTTTCAAGAAAGAATGCTGACTTATTTTAGTAGCATCAGCCATGTTAAAATGAAGTGCCACACTGCGCAAAAAAATTAACATCTGAAGTGTACTTGTTAGGATACTTAAGCCTGTATTTTTCTCAGATATAGCTGATATTCTAACTTGAATCACTGTTATAAAGATATTTTTTTCTTAATCAAAATCAAACTATGAAAGCAATGTAGTTGATAAAACATTAGCTTTTTTGTGCCTTTTTTGAACATCTTACCACTTTAAACCCTTTCAGTAGAGCTATTAAAGTTCTACTACTGGTAACACTTGTTTTCTGCAAAAATCTCAATACCTACAAAGCACTTGCAGTGGAGAGTGAGGAAAAATAAAAGTAAATGCATAAATGAAAGTCATGGGCTGATGCCATGATGCCTTGTGTTCCATAAACATAAATCTCCAGGACCTCAATTACCAAAGAATCTATCAATGGGAGGCAACATGTAGGATCCAATCAGTAAATTATGTTTATACATAATCCCTAAAGTTTGTTTAATTTTTAATTATTCCTGACCCTTTAGTTGAGTTTACATTGTTACTTTTTAAGTCCGTATGTAATTCTCAAAATCTCCTTCTTAACTACATTTAAGATTTTTTACATGTAAATAGTTGGTATTTTTCCTGGAATATTCACCTGCTTTCTGTTACCTTATTTCTTATTGCTTTTTTCCATTTTCTTCTTTTAATAGTGATATAAACCAGAACTAAAGATAGCTGATTTTGTATTGACAGTAATTGATATCTGATCTGTTACTTCAAAAGAGAGAACGTTTAATAAATTCTACATCAAAATAAAGTCATATGAGTAAAAATGAGAATAGTATTAAGGTAGGCTTCTAATTGCCATGCTTCAAATCAAGTAAGTTCTGTTGTGTGCAGAGGTAGAAGAGGTGATTCCTCCCATCTGGCCTGGTCCTGAACACCTGTTAGACAATTATAAAACCAAATCTCTAATATGGATGAGTCTTTATGAATGATATTGTCTCAGTTTTCTACTACTTTTTACTGGAATGCTTGGAGGAAATGATTGTAAATACTGACATTTTACTTTTGGATTTTTTTATGTCAGCATAAAGCAACTTTATGTCCTGACTGTTCTTTTTTGCTTTGTACTTGGCCTTCTCATTTTATAGTTGTCCATTCTGGTCTTTCACTGCCAATGTTATTGCAATCAGAGAACTTTTTAACATAAATAAACACATTGAAAATTCGGTCTGTGTCTGTCATCAAGCTATAATACATAGTCATAATATATAATATGGTCGTAAATGCTAGCATGCTTAGTGGCAAAGATACCTGTGGTCTGATGGGAATATAGAGTCATGTTATATGACAGAGTAATGCATTTCAGTGGTCTGTGTTGAGGAAGGATAGGGTTTCGACCAGTATTTATAGTTAAAAGCATTTTTATTCTCCCTTCTTGGTGTCTCATCTTTTTCTTCTCTCCAGGTAAAGTGTCTGGCAGGTGCAAATGTTTGATACAATACGCTTGTGTAGTTTATGCATATCAGAGGGTGGTAGAATATTACTAAAGAGGATATACATTAAATTGTTTTTGTTTCTTTTTGAACACTTTCACAGAATTCCCAACGTGTGAGCCACTAACTCAATTTATATGTAAAAATGGAAGATGCATTAGCAGCAAATGGCTATGTGATTCAGGCAAGTGTCAAGTGTTCTATATCTGAAATGAATACAGTAGGCAGTACAGAAATATCACTTTGATACTCAGACTCTTTTTTTATAAGATTGATGTTTCTAGTTTGCCTTGTAAGTGGCCAGAGAATAAGTATAGAATTGCTAAATTGCTCACCTGACCTAGAGAACAGCAATAATAAGCTTCATATAAGGAATGATGCAGTGGATATGGTAATAGTTACAAATAGTATATTTTTTAGAATGAAGTGTGATATAAACTATCATTACTAAAAAAAAAAAAGCTAAACTTGTGTTTATGGAAGTATGTTCACTTTTAGAGAACGAAATAGTTCCAGTGGCCAAAGTATCTGATTTTTCTGTTGTTTGTGGGCAAGTTCAAATTAATAAATAACATCCCTGAAGAGTGAAGGCTAGGAAGACTTAACAATGAAGTTATTTCTTTTGCCTGAAAGAGAACATATTTGAATGACAACTGTTCAAATTAATCTTCTCTCAGAGCTCATGATATGGGAGTCATGTCTGCCAGTCCTAATATGTTGGGTTGGTTCTTCACCCAACGCAGCATTTGATATTACTGTAATTTTTAAAGGGTGGCAGGAATTCATACCTGTAAAATGGACAGATTCCCCAAATTATCACAGTATGCTGCGTACTGAAATCCTGTGTGAGGAGACCCTTCAGTGTTAACCTAAGTTATTTATCTTTTCCCTCCCTTGGAAATCACAATCAAATTATGGGAATTGCCTTAAGATTGTGGTAATGACTACAACATTGGAGTAATGAGAAATGACATTCCACCCTTGTTTATGTGTTGCTGTCTTTCTCCACCTTGCTCTGTTGCAAGTACACGGAAGCAATATTTGTGATACTCAGTTCTGAAAAGGAGTTCTGATGTCAGGTTTTCATATGTGAAGCTCTGTGTCTGTGCTTAACTGTCTAAGTTAATGAATCACTAAGAATAAAGTAATCCCACTTTGTTTGGAAGCCTGTGTGTTTACACATGACTAAGGAAATGAAGAAAATCTACAGCCTTCTCATGCTTGCTTCTGATTGCTTCTGAATAACTGTGAATAAGTGGAAGAAGGTAGACTGTCCAAAATAACAGAGTCAAGTGCTGTTGGTAAATTAAATAATTACTTGCATTAGAAGTAATTTTACCATATGCCTGTTATAGTAAACATACTATTTTATTTGCTGCACATTATTTTTCTCTTGCTTTTTTTTGGAGAGATCTTTTTGTCCTCACATCTTTTATTCATCTTTTTTATCTTTTAAAATAATAAAAATATTCATATTTGCAGATGACGACTGTGGTGATGGAAGTGATGAGCTAGGCTGTATTCACTCGTGTTCTGCTGATCAGTTCAGATGTTCTAATGGTAGGTGTATCCCAAACCACTGGGCCTGTGATGGTGACAATGACTGTGGAGATTTCAGTGATGAAACCAAAACAAACTGCAGCAAGGAAGGTCAGCGTTCATTCTTTTTTCTTCCCACATTTTAATACTTATAAACGCAAAGCATAGTTTATTATAAGTATAGAGGATCCTTCTTCAGTCAGTGGAAAAAGAGAAAATGCTTTTAACCTTGGTAATGGTTGGAATGGAAAATATGTCAAGTATAATATGATGCAGAAATGTATCATAGAAGAAGAATGCATTTGAAAACAAAATGGGTATTATACTGAGATCAGTTTTGTAGTTTTACTGTCCTGAATTATGCTAAACGTGATGTTTTTCCTTTTACAGAAATGCGTGCTGCCTAGATAAAGAGGTAGTAAGCAGAATTCCCTAAGTCAGTGTTTATATTTTCTGGGGGTTTTATGCAGTAACACTCTCATTTCTGTGTGATCCAAGTTTCTGTTCCAGTGGTTTGTTTTGGGGTGGGTTTTTTTAATAGTGTTACTAAAGCATAACAATGTTTTAACAAACTACAGTACTGTTTGAATGCAACACGTATTTATTTATTTGGGTAGGGAGAGGAGAGGAGGATGCTTGTAGCAGAGGATAAAGAACACTCAGATAAGAATGAGGGAATGTTTTTCTCTCATATTGTTCTTATAGTGATTTTTCCACAATAAAGTAGTTGTACGTGATTTTATTGGTTCTTTCTCATGAGTTTATATTCTAAATGTAGCTACAAACCTTATACAAATAGATGAATTAGCAGAATGCTGTGCATGAATAAACTTCTTAATTTTTTATATATTTATATAAGTTATTATTATTTTTTAGGTGTATCAAAATAATTGGTCTGGAACTAAACTATTCCCTTTTCCCCCTGTTCACATATATCTCAGAGCTCTCCTTTTTCATACAATACCATGTTATGTTGGGATCTGCACCTGTCTCTGAAATACCAGTTAGTTTCAGTTCATACATCTTCTGTGTCTTGCTCTTCTACATGATGTACACTAGTCCAGCACTTTGCTATATTTACAATAGGATGCAAGAATACAGATTATTTGGAAAAAAAAAACAGAGCAAATTTTAATAAAATAAACCATGCATTTACAGGAAGTCCTATAAGAATTTATTTAAATTCCTTCTTATAAACAGGAATGTGTACATTTATCATTACTTTAAAGTTCATGTTATTGTTGTTAGTATGTTATGAAATACTAAGACTTATAGTGATAATGGTTTGGGAAAAGGAAGACAAAGCTAAAATTGAAAAGACCATCATCTAGAAAACACTTAGAGAATTATGTATATGGATGAATAATTGACGTCACTTAGTTGTTATGTTTTGAAACATTCAAGACTGATTATGTAGCTCTAATGACCTGAAATTCATCGCTGTGGAATTCATAAAGGCTACAACTGGTCTGCCAGAGCTGGAATAGTCCAAGCCAGGCAGATGTTGAGGCCAGAACTCTTGTGTCAGTAGAGCAAAGATGTCACCTTTCATGTTTTGTCAACTAGGAGAAGGACCTTCTTGTGAAAAAAAAAAGAGGACAAGGAGGGAATGTAGCTTGAGGGTGAGAGTCAGGGCTTATGAAGCACCAAAAAAACCTTCATCAGCCTTGGTCCTCCTTACATCTCTAAATTAATTCTTGTCTGAAAGCTGTGTAAAAAAATAATTAAATAAATTGGTATTTACCTTGAGCCTTCAGCAGAGGGGAGAGTGAAAAGAGTGAGCAGGATGAGAAAGAGCTTGACTAGAGCTCATGTTGGAGTGGTGAGTTAAAAAGGATTTGTGAGTTTTGAGTGTTATACTTGGGGACTCGATTTTGGCTTTGGTTAGGAAGAGGGATTCTAAGTCATTGTAGACTTGACATGGAAAAAAATAATCACATGAGCAAGTTCTTCAATGTAATTCTTATTTTTCTAAGAAACTCCCTCCCCTGGAAGATGCAATGGGAAGGAATTTCAGTGCAGTCCTGATGGAAACTGTGTTCCTGAGTTGTGGCGCTGTGATGGAGAAAAGGACTGTGAAGATGGTAGTGATGAAAAGGGCTGTAACGGAACTATACGACTATGTGATGAAAAAACGAAGTTCTCCTGCAAGAGTACAGGTATATGCTTGCAGATATGTTTTGATCTCATTTACTCAGTGTGTGTCTGTCTGTCTGTGATTTGACCATGTATCTGTTCTTGAATATTGCTTTTAATGCTTAATACTACTGCGGTGATGGTACTACACCAAGAAAATAATGTTAATATACTTTCATTACAATACATACTTCCATACATTCCATTCCAATACACTGTTTTTTGATTTACAATATAAAAGGGTTGGGTTTTGAGATTATTTAAAGCTGAAACTGTTCTGTGTGATAGTATAACAAAGCAAATACTTAAATGTAGCATTTAATAATACTTCAAAGTCCAAGTATTTTCTTCTGTTTTCCCTCTTTTGCCCTACAAGTAAGTTGATTGAAATAGTGTAAAGTAATTAGGCAGAAGACTTCAAAGAATTAAAACTACAGCACTGGAAGTTCAAACCACATTATTGGAAGAAAAATGCATTCTTTCAGAATGTTTGAAATAAAATTTTGCTAAGTATAGTTCATTAAAAAATGTGAAAAGAACGTGACAATCTTTACATGAGGATATTTTTGCAAAATAGTGCTTAGATGGAATATTTTCGTAAGAGACAGTCTAGTTAAGGAAGAAATTAATATATGTCAGTATTGTATTAGTCTTTTTCCAATTTCTTCAAAGCTTAATGAAATACTGGGGGTAAAATAAGCTTTAAAAGCAAAATTTAGTTCAGGATATAAGTAGTATTAATATTATTACCATTAGACAAGTATAATTATTACAGGAAAGGAAAATCCATTCTAATGCCTCTGTGCATACCATTATCATGTGAAGCATGATAAATGTTGCAGTCTAGTTATGTGAGCTCTGTCCAAAAGTATTTGTGAACGTCTATGGATACGTTCTGAACAGAGTTCATTTTTAATACCTGAACTGCTTTATGATCTCTTAGAAATGCTTGGAGGTTTTCTGCTACTTGGGTTTTAAAGTTACAGAAATTGTAATGTCTGGATAAATAAATATGAAATACTGAACTTTGTTTAATCAAAACATTTCCTTTTGTGTTCTTACTGTTTCCATAAAGATACATAGGACAAGTAGCAGTTAAATGAAATAACTTAAATCAGTAAAAAGTGATTATTTACTTTTAATTTACTTTAATAAAGTAAATAAAGTATTATTTACTTTAATAGATGGGTAGAAACTCTGACACAGGAAATACCTGGTATGGTATTGTCTTTTTCATAGTGCTTAAATGAGGAAAATGTCTCAAACTGTGCTGCCTCGTTCTGCATTTTTCTATGTTTACAGTCATATTGCAAGGAGGACAATATCTCAGTTTACTGGATGAAGGATGAAATGTGATTTCTTTAGCTGCACATATAAATACAGCAAAAACATTTTCATCAAACACTTGCTAAATTCAAAGGTATATGGCTTTGATTTAAAGGAAGGTGCAATCATGCTGCTTGGTTGTGTGGAATCATCTCTTTAGGAATCAGTTGTGACAGTTTCATCCCTAATTTTTTTTCTTTCACTATTTTCCTTCCATCAGTTCTGGAAGGAACAAGATTACTGTTCAGGAGGAGGCATGTTGGTAATGCATTGGAACAGAAAACAACAAAAGCAAATTTGTGTTTTGCTACTTTTCAGTTTAATTCCATATGGTGGGACATATGAGGAATGGGTTTATAAGAAATAGTTTCTGTCATGATCCTTTCAGTTTTCAGACTAAACATCATATTCCTTCTGGATTATTCTAAAGAAATAATGCTGTCTGGCTTCCACATTTATGGGAACTGGTCAGATGGAGGAGCAAGTGGCTAATTCTCCCCTTATTGATTGTTAGATTGTGACATCTGATTTCCTAATACAAAATATGATGGGTCTGGGTAGGAATCTGTGTGTGGGGGGAGGTGAAACAGCCACTACATCTGGAGGGAAGCGACAGTTGGTAAGAACAGTAATAGCAAAATGTTACTGCCCACTATTTTGCTTGCTTCTTTTTTGTTTGTTTGTTTTATGGCAGTAAATAGGAGCTGCAGGGTCTTTACCTATTGTATTTTTCAGTGGCTCTGGTTAATCTGTCACAATGCCACAGGCATGTGTGTCATGTTTCAAATACAGTTTTTGTCAGCCTTCAGCCGAAGGTGATTTTCTGCTTAGAGTAATAGTGGTCTCTAGAAACCATTGTATCCAGCCCATTTTCTGATATGAGCTTAAGAACATCCAATAGAGAATATTCAGTAACTTCTATTTAGTCTTTTAAGAACTTAATAGTTGAACATTTTATTCTTAATCAGTTGTCTGAATCTGTGCTACAAGCTTAGTTGATTGTTTTCATGTTTTCACTGGTATAAAAATCTTCTGAATATTGAAAGACTTCGGTCATATGTCTCCTTAGCCACTTCTTTTTTTTAAATAAAATAATTTTTCTTTTGCATGTCTTATATTTGTATTTTCTTGTTGTTCTTACTGGAACTGTCCAACCTGTGCGGGTCTTGAGGTGTAGTATCCGAAGTCAGACAAAATGCTGCAGGGGACTTGAGTTGACAGATTTCAGAATGACATTTCTAATTTTTTTCAAGAACATGATGTGGTTGGTTGTGGTGATGTGCGATGGAAAATATACTAGAGTTTGTGTAGTAGTGGTATATGAGATGCAATAACTACCTGATTGAGATTGACTACTGCTGGTCTGCTTCTAGCCAGTAATTTTCTGCTTTTAAATTAGATTAGATTTCTTTTAAATTAAACTAGGCTAAATTAGATTATACTAAGATCCAACTTCCTACTTTAAATTCTGATTCTGTCCTCCAAAAATTATTACAGGCTTGTACTTCAACTCAGTTTAATGTACATAAATCTATCCTTTTTATTCCATCTTCTTACTTTGCAGTTAGTAGTACTGCATTAAGAGCAGAATCTGTGCAATCTCACTTAAAAAGTCATCTAATTACTCTAATGATTGTAATCAAGTACTTCTGTGAATACAAATGCAAAAGTGCCATGAATACTTCAGTTTCATAAGCAGTAGATCTGAACTGTGTTGTATATTTATAATACTTAGTGCTTTTTATGTTTCTTTCAAAAAACAGTTCCTTTTATATCTTACCATTTTTAATGGTACCCTGTGGACTATTATTTTGTACTTCTTTTTTCTCACACGTTAATAATGTACTAGACAGAAAGAAATAATGATGAGAATTGAAGTAGGATTTCTTTGCAATGGAAAATTGAGAATATGCATAGAGAGGAAATAAAGTCAAGGGTTGCTTGTCTCAGTGATACTGGAAGAGGGCAGCAGCAATAGTCCTGTCTGGATGGGGAGCGTAAGTCAAGATACAAGTATGTGACAAGCAGAGAAGAATGGAGAGATGTTGATACTAAGGAAGGCTGGGAATGATGGGGTTTTGAGAAAGATGATGATGAGGAAATTGGTAGGGCTGCCCTACAGCCTGTGTGAGGGCTGATGAGGAAGAAAGGGTTAATGTGGAGAGATATGGCATGAAAAGAATTTTGAAAGAGGGCAAGACTTAGTAAGAGCACAAGAATGGGAAGCATGGAGTTCAAAGGGTGTCAGTCATAAGGTGGGTTTACCAGGGCTGCTTCCACTTGTTCCCTCACTGCTCCCTCTCCTCTCTCACTTTTAGATCATTAGAGCTGCACGTCTTGTACAGTTTTACAGTACTACTTTAATCACCTTTTTGAACATAGTGATTATTCAGAATGATTAAATTTCTGACTGGAGGGGTGAATACAGTTGACATTAAAAATTTAAATTAAAAGAAAACACCAAAGCAAATAAATTAGAAAATTATATATGTTGTTCCAATACTGTTCTAATCCTCAGTTCATGCTATCATTGTTTTCTGTGGTAACGGCTGTCTACTTTAGGCCCTGAAATTTTTTCCTCTCTCTCATTCAGGAGACGTTTATAAAGATCTGCTTTCTACTAAAAAGCTTTTAAATACCAGAAATAGCCATGTCCTTGAAAGAAAGCAGTTCAGTCTAAGTCCCAGGTTTGTTCTATAAAACGAGGAAGATCATTGAACATCACATTGTGTTAAATGTGTCTGATTAGACTGTTCTTCCATTTTGGTAGTGATGAGATTGAGTCCATTCTATAGGTCAGGAAGGCATTATAGCTTTAGGCAGTAAGGAGTACCTGTAAGAGGAAACTGAAAGCAATTAACACTCCATCAAAGTAGTTTTCCTACAGTTGAATGTACAATCTGTCAAAAAACTTCCTGGGCTCAGTACCCCAACAAAGACTACACAGTATATAAAAAGATAATGTGTTGTACTTACTAGTATTTGTGGGAAATAGAAAATGTTGGAGAAGCAGTCAGAGCTTCTGATTCACTACTTCACATGTATATTTGCTATGTTACACAAAAGAGCTATGGAAAAGAAAAGACACATCCATTGAAGCAATTAATTTGTGATGAAATTTTACTTAGAAGGTTCCTGGAAACCAAAAGTGTGAATTTCAATAAGGGGCAATAAATAATATCACTGAATTTTAAGTAACAGTTTCAAGACAGTCATAATACTTCATTAAGTCTATCTCTAGAACTTTGGCAAAGATTAATTCCTTGAAAGTATATTCTGCTTAAGAACATGTCATAGCTATCATAGTGGAAGATCAATCTTTTATAATAAAATATATCTTCATTAAGGTAAGAGAAAGGCACAAAAACTGATTTGCTCTGTAAATATTTGTATGTATAAACGATTAAAAAACAGATTAAGAGCTCTACTGGAAGCAACGTCAATTTACTCTGAGATCTGGTTAATGTGCTTGACGTTGGTGCTTTTCATTAGCTTTCATTCTATTGCTGTGTTATAATAATATATAAAATCAATGATCATTTCAAGATAATAATGAATATGGACACTTTTTTGAAACACTTGTGATTGCATTTAACAAAGAACTGCATACATATAATGCGTGCAACTTCCTTTCCCTGTGTCAGTGCAATTCTGTCTTTTCAATGCAGGATATTTGGGACTTTTTCCACTATAGAAATTGGTGAAAGCTTTTCATTCTAATTGGTATAATCCCCTGTTTAATTTTTTTAGGTGACTTTGCATGTCTTTCTTTTCTTCGCCGAAGGTGAAGGCAGTCTCACATTTGCCTTGTGAGATGCTGAAGGAATGTATTTTTTCCATTGTATTTTACACTGTTGTCATACTGTTAGGACAGCGGCACCCTTCCCATTAAAAGAAGAGAAAACCTCAAAAGAGAAGCATTATGCTGGTCCTAAGCAAATATTTCTTTTAAAGGAAATTGAAATCTGCTACTGCATTATGGTAAACAGTAGAGTTATGGTTAGGGAGAGTTGTGTGGACAGTTGTATAGAATCTCTGCTGAGGTAGTTTTATATTGAACCGTATCATGGGTGATCCAGAGTAAAAGACAGCCTCTAGCAGATTTGACACTGAAGGTGAAGTAAAGAACCAAAAAGGTTAGGGTTTTACCTTAGTTGATTATTTCACACCATCATCGCTTCCCCCACAAAGTCATAAGTCTCAATTTCCTACTGGGAAGATTGCTGCTGAACTGGAAAGGTTGGGCAGAAAGTCGTGTCAGTTCATGCTGTGCAAGTTTGCAGTTACCAGTCTCAGGTATCACCAGTCACTCCCTGGGCATCCACCAGCATCGGTGTCAACAGATCCAGACAGGATCTTCATTCTCCCATTCCAGCCTGATTTATCTTAGGCAGAAATACAGTGCAAGATCAGCTTCCTAACTTGTGGTTCTACCTGTTGTTTCTTTATTTGTTGGAGAATAAAGTACATGCCACTTCTGTTCTACTCAGGTGTTATCAAAATTTGCAAGTAGCCCATGCTGATTGTAGTTAACAAGTTATGAATTTATGCTTGAGAGTTGAAAAATCATTTGGGACAGGAGCACGTACCACACATACACAGCTGAATTCAAAATCTTAGGTTATTTTTCACCTATTGAAGTCCCTGACGTGCATGATTCTAATTTAATACCATCTAATTGGGTGATTAAATATATGTTTTTTAAAGATCATAACTCCTTTCTTATTCAAGAGACTGTCTTGCACCTCTAAACAATCACGGACAGCACAAAAGTGGAAATTCTGCCTCTCCCCCCCCCTCCTTTTGAGGAGTGAAGGAAACAATCTGAACCCTGGTTTGGTAAAACTGAAGTAATGTTCATCTGTTGTAGTTATTTTGTCTAAAAGCTGAACATTTATCTGACATGATCTGGGAATGTATTGTGTATTCTTTCTGAAAGCCATGCTAATAGCAAGTCATGTATTGAAACACTGCTCCTATGGAAGGCTGTTGGAGTAGAAGGTAAAGAAAGAGAAGTGAAGAAAAGCAGAAATTAAAATAAAAAGAAAATTAAACATTTTAGCATAATTTGATATATTTAATAGGTTATGAGGATATGTCCCACTTCCATGTAGAAATAATTAGGATTGAAGTTGTTTGGAAAATTAGACTGTAAACACTGATGTGGATGATGCTTCAGAGTATAAGTACAAGTTGGTTTCTTTCTGTTCATCTAAGAGGAAAGTACTGTTAATAGAAAACCATAAAAAAAAATAAAAATCTGTGTAATGTTACTGAAGGTTTTCTCTAAAGTTTGCTTCCAGTCTGATTTCCTGTGTTTATTGTCTCTTTTCTCCAAGGGAGATGCATTAGCAAAGCGTGGCTATGTGATGGCGATATTGATTGTGAGGATCAGTCTGATGAGGATAATTGCGAGGGCTATATGTGTGGACCACCAAAATACCCTTGTGCTAATGATACCTCCATCTGCCTACAGCCTGAGAAGCTCTGCAATGGGAGAAGAGATTGTCCTGATGGATCTGATGAAGGCGATCTTTGTGGTACTTTTTAGACACATTTTCCTGATTATTGTTGAAAAAAGCAGTTCTCACGTTAGTCTTACGGAAACTTTATCACAGTAGCCTATGTGAGGTTTTTTACTTGTTTTAGACCATACTGGGTTTGTGCTTAAGTATTATTTTCTTCAAATAAGGGAAAACGTAGTTCCTTAGGTAAGTCTTGCATTTCCTAACCCCTTAAAATGCTCTTGGAGGTAAACAATTTAAAAGGCTCTGGTATATATGAAAGCATTTAAGTTAATTTGCAGTTCCGTCCAGCTACAGAAGCTTGGGTTGCTAGAATCCTGTCAGTAGCTGTGTAGGAGTTTGTGAGGAAATGCATTGGGATGATGAGGAGGGGTTAACACGTCTCCCTGGTGGTGACATGTCAGACAGTGTAGGTTATCTCAGCAAAATTGTATTCAGTAAAAAAAAAAGTACAAAAATAATTTTATAAATCTGGCAGGATTATAACAAATAACCTAATTAAATTATTATAAAATGTATGCAAAGATTAAATGAATAGGTTTTAAAAGAACTTACAGTCCTGTAGCAGTAGTATTGTACTGTAGTGATAGCTTAGAGATAGAAGTGAAACACGGTTTGTAGGAAAAACTTAAGTAATTTTATACTTCTTTTTATTGTATCAACAATGTGCCTCTTCCCACTGACCTTGCTTTGCATAAAATATTTTACAGTTTCCAGCGTTGTTACAAAGCATTTGGAGATGTTTGCAACCATTTTTACCCTCTAGGATCTATTTTTCCTAGGAAGTTGCTCACTGTAGGAGGCAGAGGTCGCTGGCTGGGCAACAGTAACAATACCTGTTGACCTCTTATTGGTCAACAGGTATTTCAGCAGTTGTTAATTATTTACTTATAAAACATATCTAACCATAAACTGAAGGGCAAATATGGGATGTTGAGCAACACATTAGCAAGTTAAGCACATTAAGGAGCTTCATTCTTTTTTGTCAAGATAAAAAAAGCCACAAAAAACAAACTTGAAATCTGAACTGTTAGATTATTTTTGGGGGTGGGAAGGAAATAATTATTCTATAGAAAACTGTTGTATTTTTACATCTTATTACAAGTGAACAAGGCTTTCAGAGATGGCTTTAGAATCAAACAAAATAACTAAAGGCATAGAGAGATTAAAAAAAATAAAAGTGAAGCCTAGTTTCCAGTGCAACAATGGACCAGTTTGGCCCTCCCATTGATTCCCTGCATATCAGTAGTACTATGAGGTAAGGAGCAGTTCTATGCTTTTTGGCTCCAGAGGTCACAAAATTTCTCACAGACATGATTATCATGCTTTTAACGCATATGCTTTAAAGGTTTCACAAATCACCTTCAGTTCATTTTAGCATAGCTTTGCAAATCATGTTACCTGCAGAATATAATGTGAGAGCACTGGCACAGAGAATACAGAAGTAGCATTCTCTTGTAGCCATTTTCTAAAAGGAGGGGAAAGAAATCCTGATATTTACTACTTATTTGTACACGTTTCTTTGACAAATTGCTTGTGATAAAGACATGTAGGGCTAAGAGTTGGAGCCTTCTCCCTGAAAGCTCAAGTGGCTGGAAGCAGGGGAAGTATTTGGGAAAATACGCTTATTTCTTTGTGCATCAGCAGTGTATGGGCACTGTTTAATTATTAATGAATCAACTACTGTGCATGAAAGTCTGAAACATCTGCTGTGCTAAAACCTTGAGAAGTTGTAATAAAGCTACCATGCTGGATACTTAAAAATTAGGTAATTTTAAAAAGGAATATAGAAAGCTGTTCAACAAATTTAAAGTTCAGTTTGCATTTTGTTAGAGGTCTTTTATCCCTTTTTATGTGACCTGGTGACTTTAAGAATATATAACACAACTGACAGCCCTTGCAGACCTAAATGTTTGGGTTTTTTCCATGTTATTTCAGATGAATGTTCACTCAACAATGGTGGATGTAGCCATCAATGTTCTGTGGTTCCCGGAGGAAGAATTGTATGCTCCTGCCCTGCAGGATTCAGTCTTAGTATAGACAACAAAACTTGTGAGATTATGGATTACTGTACCAAGCACCTTAAGTGTAGCCAAGTATGTGAACAGCATAAAAATACTGTCAAGTGCTCATGTTACGAAGGCTGGAAGCTCAGTAAGGATGGAGAAAATTGTGTTAGTACCGGTAAGTTGAAATTCCATCTATTTGCAGTATTCCAGGTGTTAATAGCTGTTATGTCCATTTAGTGAGAGGTTATTTATTCTTTTTTTTTTTTTCATAAGAAATACAGGCTTGGGTTATCCAAATACGGGGCTGATAGCGACCTGAAGAACTCATTAAAACTGTCCCTATTCTTGATACAGGATGAAAGGGTATTGCAATGTTAGTTCCTTGCTTATAAGACTTTCTAAGAATGTTAATACCAAATAATGTCTAAGTTCTTTGAAGATTTATACAGTTTTTCATGTATATTTAATATGTGGGGGAGATACATAAATGTGTGTGTGTGTATATATGGAATATGAGGGAGGGATTTTCTATGTGCTTTGAAGAAGTGGATCAATCTGTGACATCATGACATTGATCAGTTTTATTTGAGGGTTCAGGAGTTTAATTTTGAACGTGCATGCACACATAGTCAACTATCCACTGCTTGTTAGCGTTCACGATTTAAGCTATTTTTTCACCTACAACATTGTGGTTCTTGGTGTTTTTTGACATCACTAAGCCCGTTCAGCTCACTAATTAAGAAGAAAACCAACAGAAGCCAAAATGGGATAGGGGAATGCATTCCCCTAATGGATCGTTATTGATATGTACTAAAGCATGATTACTAAGCTGGTAATAAAAGCCCCAGCTTCCTATTGCTACTCACCTGAA
Organism: Gallinago jamesoni; assembly: GCA_025769975.1. Lineage (NCBI taxonomy): Eukaryota > Metazoa > Chordata > Aves > Charadriiformes > Scolopacidae > Gallinago > Gallinago jamesoni. The sequence continues at coordinate 5,838,097 of JAOQGH010000077.1, forward strand.
ATAATTTAGTAGTTAGTAGTCAACTTTTAATGGTTTTATTTCAGAAAAAGCTAATTCTAATACTTCTGCTTTGACAATGTTTGAGCTAATTTACAAAACATTTTAGAACTTTGTTACAGTAGTAGTGAAGCCCATAATTTACTTATGGCTAACATGTAATAAAAGGGTTGTTTCTTTTTACCAAAACAATGAATAATTAAAATTTAGTTTTGTCACAGATGTTCTCTTAAATTGCACATCTTGCCTTTGAGCTATTTTTTTTTGATTCATTAAGAATGTGGTTTAAATTCATCAAGCTGGAATAACTGTTGTTATAATTTCCAGAATGATCTCCACATAGAGTCTTTCTATTTCCATAATTGTTACTACTGTATGTAAATAGTTACTACTACAGCATGAGATCAGGATTGTACGTTGTTCAAATGTTACTGAGCTATGTTGATAGGAGACTCTCAAATCATGCTTCACTGGCATATTACTGAGGTTCTGTATATATGAACCTTATTTTATTGCTGCTAAATTTATTATTTTATGACACTGGCTTAGTCTTATTCTCATTGACTTTTGATCAATCTAATTTGTTTTATTATGGACGTTTCCAATAATCCAGGAAGTGCATTCTTACTGGGTTACAGAAATGAGAGGATTAAAATCATTTAAGAGAGTGTTAGTGGAGGAAAGCTTGAAACAAACTTTAATTAAAGCAAATAGAAAAGACCTGTATTTGGAAGCTAAGGGGAAAAATGCCGAAGTGAAATATAGTCACTTGTGCTGAAAAGTAAGGAAAGTGAGACTACGGTTTCTCAGGTTTTCTTAAGCCCATGAGAGATTTCTGCTTAATTTTTACAGGTGTTGGTGAGAATGTGAAAAATTAATTTTTACAGACTTTCACAAAGACTGTAATATTAAGTATATGGTCTGAGACCGGAGCTGTCAACGAATACAAAGAAAGAATACCTTTCTTTACAATCTGTAAAGATACTATCCTAATGCCATCAAAGCTGCTACAAAATTATTCCATATTAAATATGACATATGCTTTTAGAGTCACTAATAATCTTGCACCCTTTTAGTTTATTTCTTTTGAAAGGCACGATAAATACTCTGAAGGACAGATCCTCTGATACTTCAGTTGTTGACTGTGTGAACAGCATCTTAGTAAAGTGAGCACACTTCTGGTCTCATTTGTGAATCTGTTAGGTTCAAAATGTCCATACCGTTTGTCTCTGTGCAAGACATCTTAAATGAACATAAAATAAAGAAAAAAACCTTCAAGTACTATTACAAGTAGAGTTCAAAGTGTTTGGGCAAAGATAAACAGTCCCCCAAATGCCAAACTACTTCCTCAATAAGACCGGTTGGTATAAAGTAATTCTTAGAAGAGCCATAGTGATTTAAAATGCCTTGAACCTGGAGTAGATGCCTATTATATTAGAGCAGTAACTAATAATCATTTTTCCAGGAGAAAAAAATTATTCAGAGGAAAATTATTACCTTGCCCTTACATAGATCTAAAATAGCACTTTCCTGTATCAGTCAAACATTTCAGTAGCACACAGAAATACCCAGTAAAGTTAGTATGCAGCACTTCACTTTTTCAAAATATTCTAAAAACACTTAAGTGTCCATCAGAAATGTAATGCTGATATGAATACTGAAGATGTAGTAATATATGTGGGGGTTTTTTTTGTTTGTTTGGGTGGTATACCAGAATCAAATAATGTTTGTCAGAGGAATCTAATGAAAATTATAATGAGTTATGGAATAAGAAGTATAGAGAAATAAATTGCTTGAATTGAGCAGTTCTTTTCCTTATAGTTTCTCTTTCAATGTTTCTTTCAGTGTCTTTCTCTTAGTTTTTCATGTCTTCCCTTATTTCTGCTTATGTTTTCTTCGTTTCTTGAGGGTTTTAAGTGTGATAGCGTTTTTCTCCTTCAGAGTTTCTTCACTTTCCATATCTCTTGTTTTCAACTAGTTTGCTTATTGCTGTTCTGGCGTATGTAATGTTACAATACTGACTTCCCAAAGACAAAAATGTTTCATTCATGTTTAAATTCGTATTGATTGAACTAAAAGGATACCACAGAGCTCCATTATTCAGATAGAAAGTCAATATAAATCACATATTTTCATACTCTTCTTCCTAGTTTCTCTTGGAACACAGTTCAAACTAAGTTGTGCTCATATATTGCACTTGAACTCTTTTAAATGATAATAAGCATACAGCAAAAATAGTTCTTGAAATGTATTTGAATTTCATATTTATGTTCAGCTTTTCAGAATTTATTATAATAAAAGTTAGATGAACTCAGAAACACTTAGCTTAGTATAGGTTTAGTTAACAAGGACTGTGAACCTTTTCTAAGCTGTGGGAGCTCTGCTCTGACTAGATACACATATTTTGAAAAGAGGATGGTGTGTTTAAATGTTTGATCTGTTTTAGCTGGGTTAAAATTCAATTTTGTTATGATTTCCAGATAGCTTTCAATACTTTCAGTTCAACTTGGGGTTGGGGTGGTCCAATCCTCTCTGAGCAATGTCAATCTTTTCATGACCTTTTTTTTTTTTTTTTTAGACTCTTTATGAAGTTATCATTTTCCTTTGAGGTAATTTTCATAAAAGCCCAGTGTAGGTTGCTTGCTGTGTTACTGTTGTTACAGGAAGCTTCTGTTAGCATTTTTCCTGAGAAAGAGAATTTTAAATTAAAACCACAGGAAAAGGTGAAGCATTATTCTTTCTATACAGTCTTTTTCAAGTGTGTTGTTTAGGCAGTTTTCTTGTATCCAAGCTTTTTCTTACAACTCTTAAAGCAGTTCATGCTTTATGTTTATATCATATACTTTATGCACCTACCTATATAGTAAAAAAGCTTGGTGCAGTCATGAAATCAGGAGGTACAGAATTGTATAATTTTTCTCTAATAAATTCTTAACCATTGCTTTTCTTTTAAAAAAGTTTTAAAGAATGGGATCAATAGCCATTACATTGAACTGAGTTAAGGTGAGATTTTTATGAAAATAATCAATTGGCAAAATAAAAAGTATTTGCACTCAATTTCCAGAAGAGGAATCAAGTGGGAAAATAACATCACTCTTTGTTTTATAGGATGATGGAAGCATAACCCTAAATAAAATCGATTCAATTCAGTCTAAAAATTCTAATTCACTATAATATAGCTCATTTTATACAGTCATTGAATGATAAGGTTGGAAGGAAGATCAAAAGCTATCTAATACTGCTGTTGTTTCTCTGACTCCAAAGACCTTCAAGAAACCTTCAGTGATGAAGTTTCCCAGGGGTGAGATGTTTTAGTGCCTCACTCTCCTAAATTTTTTTTTCTAGTCTTTCTGCTTCTTTCTGCTCCAGTTTAAGCCTTTAATCCTTGGCCTACTTGTTGTTTGTTATATACAAAACAAGGATTTTCCTATTTTCAATTCATCAGCCTTTTATGTCTTTGGAGAATTTCATGTGCTTCCACTCATCATCTTATCCTGTTGTTTTTCAAACTGAGGAATTCCAGTTTGTTCATTCTTTCTTTGCAGGCTATACTTTCTAGATTTCGTACAGCTCTTACTGATTTCTTTTTGCATTCCTACAGTCGATTCTCATCCTGTGCTGAGAGCAGGGTACAGTATTGTAGACTGTCTTCACCGGAGCTTAGGGGGAGGGAGTAGAAGGGTTATGTCATATTTATTTCAGGTGCAAACCTTGAGTTGACCTTATTCACAGTGCCATGATCTAATTTTCTAGATTCTTTCCGACAGATCTGGTATCACATCAGTTGTGTACTCAATTCTATGCAGCTTATTATCCTTGAAACGTGGTCCTTAATACACATACAATAATACAATTCTAGATTGCAGTCACCCGGGCTACAGTGATTGATTGCTGCATTTAGGTAAAGCAGGGTGGTGGTTAGACTCTGACTCACAACTCAGCAGCCAGGCAATAATTACTGCTATCAGTTTAGCTATAAGTAAATAGCCTTATCATAGAGGAACCCTTGTAAAAGTGCTTTCTTTCTGCTTTCTGAACTCTTTCAGAGAAATTTTGCACTGTGATGCATTGTATTGTTTGTCATATTATCAATCATTGTTTTGTTTTATGTAGTATCACATCTGTGACTTGACTGTGTATCAGCCACAGTAACCAAGGATCTGAATTTACTTCTTTGTTATGGGAGGGGTAAGAAAGAGGGGGGAAAAAAACAGCATATGACTTGTTAATTTAAACTAAAAGAAATGGTGTTACTTTGCCTACACACTTTTTCTTACATGTTTCTTGCTGTTGATTTACATTTCATAAGTATTGCACCTTAAATTTTTCAAGATCCCATTGGACTCTAATCCTTTTCATCAGTGTAATTGATAATTTGCACTGAAAATTATGTAGTTTAAGCTAGACTTCCTCTACTTTGAAAAAAAACTCCTTCCAATGCAGCACAGATTTATCAGGTTTAGGTTTTCTGTTGTGGTGTTAATTACTGAGACACACAAAAGAAGCCACTGGTGATGTCCGTCAAGTGTGTTCTGATGCAGTGGTGTTGCCTGAAAAACAGTATGTCAGTAGTCTGTGGTCTCCTGCACAATAGCTGCAAATTCATCAGAAATTGGGAAGTGCCATTAAAGTGTTTCTCAGGTTCAGATAGCTGGTATTTGTGAAATAGCTACTAATGACAGTGATCCTGTTCTTCATTAAATTATTTAACTACTGCAGAACTTTGAAAAATTGGCTTTGCAGGAAGTTATTCATTGCTTTAACAAATTAGAGAATCATTTGGAAAGTCCAAGCCAAGATTATGAGCAAGTACTTCAAGAGCAGAAACATAGCTCTACTGAGGTACCTGATTAATGTAAATCATCATAGATAATTTAATCTGAATGTGCAATGGTTATCAAGACAAGAACATGAAATTAAACTTTTCAAATAGAGGTGTATAAGTATCTTTCTATTTGGTGAGAACTTGTGTGATGTTTTCTTTGAATATTTCATAAGAACAATGCAATATTGCCTATTGCTACAAACTGCCGATAATCCGTCTTTTCTATAAAATGGAGGTTTAATTGTATAGAAAACAAAACCCCAATATCATTTGTTTCACTCTAGGAAAAGGAACTGGGGGGAGAGGGGAGATGGATTAATGTGAAAACCTTGCGTTGTTAAAGTGGGTATACCAAGTTGATTCAACAGTTTATAGAATCCAGGTTTTGTCTGTCTTGTTTATTTTATTAACACAGTTACTTGTTTGAAAAACTTTACCTAGTCTAAAATATGTAAGAATGATAATGAAAAAACAATTCTGTAGGAGGTTGACCTATGCGGAGAGCATTTACAGATACTTACGTATAATTTGATATAAGTTCACAGACACAAATGATCTAGCATCAATTGAATAGCAAAGGAAAGAGGATTTTAGTGGTAGTTGTGATGGGTTGTATCAATAAGCATATAAAGTGTTCATTGCTTTGCTTGGTCATTTAAGGTCAGGGTTGTTGGTTTTTTTTTAAGCAATTCAATTGAACACATAAACTACATTATATATATACACAAAAGGTACATTATATATATTTTAGTAAAATGTTTCAACTAACTAGCATTTGAAAAGCATATAATTTAATGGATTAATTTTTTCTGAAACTATTGAGAAAACAGATTCTGATTTTGATAACATGACTTTTTAAAGCTCTATTTATGGACTCCATGGGGTGGAGCTACAAAACACAGTTCAGTAGTTGAATTTGATATTCCAGGATTTCATGTTTAATATCTCTAGTTGCGATCAAAGATAATGCTAGAAGGGAGAAGTGAGAAGTCTGTGGGTCTAAAAATGTATCTGAAAGACTCTTTATCAGAAGATGAATTGTTTTAATCATCTGTTTCTCCTGATAAAGTATTCTATTTTTCTCATTCCACTTGTCATTTATATCGATATGTAACAATATCTTTTTTTATTATTCTTTTGAAATGTATAATCTTCTGTTTCCAGATCCATTTGAGGCTTTCATAATTTTTTCTATTCGACACGAGATCAGAAAAATTGATCTTCACAAACGTGACTACAGCCTCTTAGTTCCTGGTTTAAGAAATACAATAGCACTTGATTTTCATTTCAGTCAGAGTTTACTGTACTGGACTGATGTGGTAGAGGACAAAATTTACAGAGGCAAACTCTCTGACACTGGAGGTATGAATTTTAACTTTTAAGTTCCTAACAGTAAGGACAACTGCCATTACAGGGTGTTGTACCTGAGCTGCCATTCACAAAAATGGAATTCATGTTGGCATTCTGTCTTTAAAAATGCATATGTCTAGGTTGTGCTTCATGTAGACCTTTTGTCCTAAAAGTTTCCTTTTGCAACAGTCTATAGAAGGAAGAAAATAGTGAATGAAAAGGGCTGATATTTCTTCCTGGTTCAATGAGTGCAGTATTGACTGTTCTCATTTTTGGTAATTTACCTTTACCTTATTAAATATAAGGATTTATAAGATCTCTGAGAATTTATCTGCTCTCACTTGGTGAAAGATTTTGTTTCAAAATTGTATAGCATTCAGAAAGACTTGTTCTTTGCCCTGGTGCCATAATTATGGCCTGTAACTCAATATAATCTCATAATATATATGAAAGTCTTCCTATAAAATGTTGTTTGTTGAAGTGTATATTCAGATGCTTTCATTCCTGCACGAGTTAACAGGTATAACTATGTTTAACTTGCTTTTGTAGAAGTTCACATATGCATGTCATATGTTCTCCAACACGTTTTTTTTTGTTTTCTGGGGTTTTTTCTTCTCCTAAGTAGATGGTATTTGTGGATATTTTTATATCTACAGATCCAGACCAGTAAAGAAATATCCTACACTGTTAAGTATGTAAAGAGAGCCAAAGTCTTGCTACTTTTCATTAATGGTTGTGGTGTTTGTATGAAACCAGTAAGGTAGTCTGTTGTTGTGCTGTATTATAATCACACAGAACCCAGGTGACTTCTGTGCTGGATTAAGAAAAAATAATAACTTGCTCCCTCAGTCTTGCAGCTGTCAAGAACTAACTTGCAACTGCAAAAAGTACCGTGCCTTCCTGGAAGTCCTGAGGGCTAACAGAATGCTTCTCAAATTGCCCTTCGTGTGAAAAATTTTGAGACCCTCCAGATGGTCTGGAGGGAACAGCTGTTTTTAAACTGACAGCATGAATTGTGCATGTGAATGTGAAGGAACAAAGACAATTTACTGTAGAGCTTTTCAGAATGTGTAGCCCAAACAGGGTTCTCCCTGCCATTTCTGTCTTCATCACGATCTTTCAATTTTCTCTTTTTTCTGATTGAGAAAGACCTGAAATAGAGCTGCATGATTTTTGTCTAGTACTTCTAGTCCCTAGAAGACGAAACATCAGCACATCCTTCACCAATGCTGCAAAAGAGGTCCCTGGTAATAGGGCACATGAATGTCTCCTACATGTGATCTCTGACCTTTATTGAAAGTTTCAGAGCTTTCCTTACTAAAGCATCAAAGAAATAAAGATTTCTATTGCTGTTGAATGATTTTTTTTTTTTTTTGGTATATTGCCAAAAGTGTACTTATTTACAGAAGTCTATTACATTTGTAAAGAAAAAATGTCACATGGAACAAAGTATTGTCATCCAGCAGATTAATCAAGAATTCCCTTCATGGTAGACTTGTATATCCATGTTCACAGAATCAGACTCTATTAGTTCTTTAATACTCTCTTTCTCCTTCCTCCCTTTATTTTTTTTTTTTTTTTTAAGGTGTTAGTGCCATTGAGGTTGTAGTACAACATGGCCTGGCCACACCTGAAGGTCTTACTGTAGATTGGATTGCAGGAAACATATACTGGATAGACAGCAATTTGGACCAAATTGAAGTAGCAAAACTAGATGGCACTTTGAGAACAACGTTAATAGCAGGAGCTATGGAACATCCGAGGGCTATTGCATTGGATCCCAGATATGGGTAATTAGAATAAATATTACTTTTTCATATTGCAAAGTATTTTAAAGGTAATGTTTAAGTGTGAAATTACTTTGTTTCCTTTTTTTGCTGTGAGTTAGAGTTCCTAACTTGATTTTAATGGTTTTTTTTTTAAAAAGCATGCTTAAATTAAAATATTGCCTGATTTTGGTAATATGCAAACACAATAGAAACTTTTTTCCCCTAAAGTGTAATTTTTAAAACTTTTCTTAGGAATTTTTTTGTTCCTTTAAAAAGTTAGCATCTCTTTTTTTTTGGCAGAGCAAAAAAGACCCATACATGCCATGTATATTAAAATTTATCTCCATAGACTTAAGTAATGGAAGAGGAAGAAAAACTTAATGGAGCCCTTAACTCCCTGTAGATCTAGGTGTAGGTTCTGATTCTGTATCAAAATGTAGAAATTATGATTCTTGGTGTTGGAGCAGTGTTTTGAAGCTATATGAAATTGCAAACTCATTACAGAAACTTCATTACCCAATATTGTGTGTAGCCAGATCCTTTTAGAGTGACCACAACATAATGGTCAATAGCTACATCCTCTTCTCATAATTATTATTCTTTCAGGGAATAAAAAACCATAACAAAATAACAAATTAAACATCACCAAAAATAATATTACATTACAATGAGTTTGCAGAATCAGCATATTTAATTTTCTTTAGGAACCTGCTATGGTCTAGCATGTGTCTTCACTGAATATTTATTTCAGAAACACTGCTGTGAACATAAAAATAAAAGTGGGTAAAGGTGCCAGATTCTGAGAACTGAGGTCCCTCTGGGGCCTAAAATTCTGAATTAGGAAGTATATACTTTAATGAGTAAGGTCTCTGCCCTCACAATTCAGGTGCTGGAAAGCTTATTTACTGAGTGCATCACTTATCTATAGAGATCTTTAAAAAGAGGCGTCCTGTTGGCAGAAAAATTGGCAGATAAGCTGTTCAAATTAAATGGTTGGGAGGGGAAAGAAAAATAATCAAATCACCACTCTCCCTGAAATGGAAGGCTTAATCTGCCTTCTGAAAAGCTGGAAGCAATTGTGTGATACATTTTGTTAGAAGTGAGGAAAGTGTAAAATCTTTGAACACGGAGGGGAACAGCTCTTCCATCTTTTTGCAAATAAAAATAGATAAACAAACAGTGATTATTCAGAGTAGAGGGTGAGGCTGCTGTAGCTCCATGCCTGTGATTCCAGCCTGTAGTGAGGCCATATTCCCAGTCCACAGATGCACATTTCAACGTGCATAAAGATAGATATATATATATATATATATAAACACGACTGGTCGTAAAGTTTCCTCATGGGCAGAAACTCTCATCATTGACACAAACAAACAGTGCCAATGGTCTTATCCTGTTAACCTCTCTGGCTGCTAAGGATGAAATTCTTTTACTGTGAAATATTTATGTATATACTGTGGATTCCTCCAGTAGCTGGATTTTGACACCCAGCTTACCCAGTGAGTGGCCCTGGGATCGCTGGGCTGCCCGGCTGCTGGCTCCAGGATGTATGAACCCCCCAGGCTGCAGCCCCAGGCCAGCTGCTGGTGAGGATCCCACCATGCACACTGCTGTAGCTGGGCATAGGCACCCAGTCCTACCCAGCAGCTGGTTCTGGATCATCCCTGTCCCAGCTGCCATGTTCACACACACTCAAATCTCTCAGCCAGGTCCTAGATCTCATGGTGTCTTTGCCAGTTGGCTTGACGCCCCCTGATCCCCCTAGAAACCAACTACTCCCCAAGGTGCCTTGCTACTGAGACACATAGGTACATCTGGCTGCCAAGCCACTTACCCCCCCCAGCAGTTAGCCTGGCTTTACCTTTGCTGGTGATCTCATGCTGACATGAACAACCTCACTCAATCCAGTGGCTGCCACCACAGAGGTACAGGGACTTGTCATCTGGCTTCAGCCTCTGGCCACAGCTGTCTGTACACACAGCACGCGTGGAGCAGAGACCCTCATCCAGGGAGAGAGAAATGGAATTCTGTAGGAAGACAGGCCTCTTTATAAACTTATCCCTAAATATTTAAATGTATCATCTACTGTTTTTTTCCCAGATACTACATGGGGAAGCCTCATTAGATGTATGGTATCTGTATGTTCAGGACTGAAGCTGTCTAATGTTACTTACCAAAAGTTTCATTACAATCTGACTCTGCATTTAACTCTTTACAACTAATTAAGTTTTCATGTCAAAATTATTCATTTCCTTTAAAAATACTAAAAAAACCCCACCTGTTGAAAACAAGCTAAGAACAGTTAGAATGTGTTTTGGCCTCTTGGTGACACTGCTTCTGTTACTTAACGGGAGTCTTCTTTGCTTGTACAGGTGAAAGCTCTCCTTATTGGAAAACAGATCGGAGATAGTACATAACTGAGAGAGCCTGCCGTACAACATAGCTCTTCAGCTTTCTTAGAAGGATTAATCTGCATAAAATTCATTAATGAAACACCAAAATCTAGGGGTCTTCATTGGAACACTCTTAATATTAAAAAGAAATTTCTAGTTTACCTTGTTCCTTAGTCCCTGCTACCTCAAATCACCTTTCTTCCCTTTCTCCCCTCCCAGTCCTCCCGATTTGTGCATTGCTTTAAAGGCTCTCATTATAATTTTTTGTAATGAGCTGGGCTTCTAATTATATAAGGAAGACAAGACCAAGGTTGTTACTTTTATTAACAAACACGAAAAAGGGAGTGCTATTAAATTTCTAGTTGTTAAAAAACTGCTTGAGTTTCATGATTGCTCTAACACTAATAATGAAATATTACTTCCATGTTACCCTATTACCTCAAGGAATTCATATCATTGCCCAACTTCATCTGTTTATTCCTTTTATTTAAAACATGGAAAGGTTTGATATATTTTGCCAACTGTGTCTTACTGAGCCATTTGCAATTATTCTGTGTACTTTAATATTTTCCTATATCTCTTTTGTTTTCCCTTTCCTCTTACCAGCATTCTGTTTTGGACAGACTGGGATGCAAATTTTCCTCGCATCGAATCCGCTTCCATGAGCGGAGCGGAAAGAAAGATCATATACAAAGATATGGACACTGGAGCGTGGCCTAATGGCCTTACTGTAGATCACTTTGAAAAAAGAATAGTATGGACAGATGCCAGGTAAAGTGATAACAATATTCTTCTTATCTGTTTATAAGTCCTTATTCTTACACACAGAAACGTGAACTGCATTGTAAGAGGAATGTAGTTATGTGCATTATGTACATAAGGAGTCTTGTGTGCAAATGTACAGCAAGTACATTTCTTTAATTCCACTAATGTTGTACATAATTTCTTCATGTTCTGTACCAGCAGACTGTAATGGCCCTGACCAGGCTTCTCAGGGACCTCCTTTCGCACACCCTGCCCGTGGGCCCAGCAGCCTGTTTCAGCTCAGCCCTGGAGCTCAGTCCCTGCCTGACACCAGGGGAGCACCAGTCTCCAGCCCAGCTACACCACTGCCGGGCAATGGACCCTGTTGGTCCAGACTACAACCCACAGGGTGGCTTCCTGGCCTGCCCCCATCTCATAGCTACAGCTTTTGTGGTGATTAGGGCTCTTGGTTGAACCTGGCTGCCACCCCTGGGGACTGCCCTGCTGGCCTTGCTCGGGGGCAGTGGGATGTGGGCCTGGACGGTGAAGCTTCTGCCCTACCAGCCATGGTATCATCCATGGCTTCTAGCTCCCTGTGCCCTAGAGAGCAGTCGCCCATTTGTCCTCCCTGACACACATAGAGGACCCAAGCTATTTCAGTATTTTTTTTTCCATAAGTTCATCTGAATGGAGACTGATTTTTGTGCTGCATTTTCACAGCATGGAGGTAAATTTGAACTTAAAGTATAGAACAAAACCAGTATTTTGTATCCCTAGTTAAATTAATAATATGAACTAAATCATCTTTGAAGTTAATGACTGCGCTCTAAACATTCTTAGATCTTACCAATATGTAGAAATAACATTTTTATATGTTTTGCACCAATGTCATAATGTTTGTGTGATTTTAATTCTCGTTTTTTATTTAAAGTTAAATTTGGGGTTGTCTTGTAGGTCGGATGCCATTTATTCTGCATTATATGATGGAACCAACATGATAGAGATTATACGGGGCCACGAATATCTCTCTCACCCTTTTGCTGTTTCTTTGTATGGGAGTGAAGTATATTGGACAGATTGGCGGACCAACACGCTTGCAAAAGCCAATAAATGGACTGGCCAAAACGTCAGTGTAATACAAAAAACAAGCGCTCAACCTTTTGATCTTCAGATATATCATCCAAGTCGTCAACCACAAGGTGACTATTTGTAGAATAATTTATTATTATTCCTCTGAGGGCAAAAAAAAGTATTCTTTTTATGTACAAATACTGATATGTAAATTTGCCATGAACTGATGATTCTTATTTGAATGTTGTATTCAGCACTAGTGTTCCTTGGGTGGTAACAGGATTTTTATTCAAAATAGAAGCTTCTTGGGATCAGTGTCTGTGAATATTGCCCATTTGGACTCTTGTTCTTATTCTGTTACAAATATAGCACTGAACCACATTTTTTTTAAAAGGCTTCCAATTTAATGTTGGGTTATTTTTTTTTAACTGCAGTAACTAGTCTGACAAAAGTAAACATCAGTGTTAGCTGTCTTGCTTCTCTTCAGAGGAAGATAAATTTATCTGTGAAATAAACTGTGTATACAATTCTTAGGTGTAAATATACACTTTGTGCTATAATTTGCCTTAATTTACTCTGTCATACTGAATCATAGAATGGTTTGTGTTGGAAGAGGGACCTTAAAGATCGTCTAGTTCCAAGCCCCCTGCCATGGGCAGGGATACCTCCCACCAGACCAGGTGGCTTAAAGCCCCATCCAGCCTGGCCTTGAACAACTCCAGGGATGGGGCATCCACAACTTCCTGGGCAATCTGGGCCAGTGTCTCACTGCTAATAATTTCTTCCTAATAGCTAATCTAAATTTCCCCTCTTCTAGTTTGAAACCATAACCTCTCTACACTCCCTGATCAAGAGTTGCTCCCTATCTCTTTTGTAGCCCCCTTTAAGTACTGGAAGGGGCTCTAAGGTCTCCCTGGAGCTTTCTCTACTCCAGGCTGAACAACCCCAGCTCTCTCAGTTTGTCCTCCTAGCAGAGGGGCTCAAGCCCTCTGAGCATCTTTGTCGCCCTCCTTGACTTCTCTATCACTATTTACTTTTTAGTCTTCTTGTTCACTCTTAGCACTGCAGAATACTACTTTTCTACCTAAATAGCCCCAACTCTGTGTTGTTTATAAACTGACTCTTTTCCAAAGTGTATCCTATTCATTGAACAGCTTTTATCTTAAAATAACATTTACAGTTTTCAATTTTAAATTACAGTATGTCTTTCATGCGAGAATGAAGTCAACTTCCTGGAGGCATGAGTTTGGAGTTTAAAACTTCAAGAAAGTTTTGGTGTCAATAACAATCAAAGCTGAAAGGAAGTTCACAGTAATTAAATCATAGGAAATTCTTCAGTTATTTCTTCATACATTATTTTGTATAACTTCCCATTTTCCTCTGTATAAAGGTTAGCTCTTCATGTGTGCATATTTCCATTTCAATTTTATACCAGCTTTTATAGTATAACATCAATTTATAGCAGAGCAGTGCTGTACAATTATGGTAAGTGCATAGGCTTTGCCGTTAGCTAGATAGTCCAACAGTAGTTGTGTATTTAGTAATCTTCAGCTACAATAACTAAAGATAAAACTGTATGAATCTTGAAAATTGAAACTGACCAGATTTTATCTATCTGGTTGAATGAAATATTCTATTTAATTCCTAATGAAAATTCAGCAACCTGTGAAAACTTAGCTCCTTGAAAAGGATTTACCGTGTCTGTCTGTCACATGGTAAGAAGATCAATGATTTTCCTATAATTTCAGCTGAAGCTTCAAATGATTTTATCACTGAATAGTGAATCTCTCATTTGGATGGTAAATATTTAGTCAAGAAATTTATTGTATTGACTTCAGTGGTCCTAGGTGTGGAGTTTCATGAGGACCAAGAAAGTAATCACAAACTAGCCCATTAGTTGCACAAGTAGTATTTTTCTAGAGTCTAACTGTATTTATTACTTCTCTGAGGGTTAGGAGGATTTCAAATACAGATATTTTATTTAACTGGTGTAAAATTATTTTCCACTCTAAATTTTCTGGCTTCAGTTATGGCAATATATAGATTATACGGAGGCATGTTGCTAATAACATCAGCAATAATTAAATTAAAATTAATTGTATAGGGACTTGCCATATTTTGCTTATTTTGCTGTGATTTCATCTTCATACCTACCTGTTGGTATCACTGTCTGCTACTCATCCAAATATATCTTCCTGCCTTCCCTCATACTTTTTTTTCCCCCAGCTGCTGTCGAGCTGAGGATGGGTGAATCCAAGATGAATAGTACAGTGCTGACAACTGGCAATATTCTTCTTCTTAACAGTTATCTCCACTTCTGCCATCATAAAAAAAGAGAATTTTAATTAGGCTTTATAGTCCTTCCTTCTCTGACTTCTCAAGTGTTGAGCCCTGTATCCCTGACTTGGGAGTCATAAATGTGAATGGAAATAGTTGGAAATTGTTTTTACATAGTCATTTACTAGGAGTCTTTGGAATTCTGTCAGGTTCTTGACTTAATTCAATGTGAAATAATGTGGATGAGGTGGTGGCAATGAAAGGATATGATAAGATGCTGAGCAGAAGAAAATGATCCTGATTAAACTTTTTCAGTTGTTTTGTTGGAAGTATACGTGGCGATGAGGTCTCTCGGTGCATCCTCATGTAAAAGGAAGAACTAAATAAAGTGATTTTTTTTATAAGACTATAGCTACATTGATGTTTAAAATAGATTTAAAGTTCCAAAGCCAAATATAGGACAGGAAGACATTATTATGATATTGCTCATAATATCATAACCCATTCTAAGATGTGATACATTACACCTTTGATTGACAGGACCAGAGGAAATGGTATGAAGCTGCGGCAGGGGAGGTTTAGATTAGATATTAGGAAGAATTACTTTACTG
>JAOQGH010000077.1:5854154-5947244 GCA_025769975.1 Gallinago jamesoni
TTTTTTTTTTATGTGGTTGGACTCGATGATCTCAAAGGTCCCTTCCAACCACTAAGATTCTGTGATTCTGTGAAAAAGAGAACAGAGCTCAGAAGCTCTCAATTACAGCTGAAATGCCAGCTTTCTCTAAATATGGTCCAGCTCTTCTACATAGCTTTCCTATCCACATGTAGCTAGCATCAGAGGGAAGAATTAAGTCTTTGAAGGCTTTTTAATATTTTTATATCAATAACTCATGGGTTATTTGTAAACCACAAAACATTTAATTCAGAGCAGAACAAGTTATAATTAATGAATGAGGTGAGTTACCCTTTTATTGTTTATACATATGTTTAAGTTTACTCTAGCAACTATTCTTCTGCAGTGGTTTTACTGCCTCCTGTTTTAGGACTGGTACTGGGGTACTGTTCTAACAAAGCTCTTTGCTGCAAAAGAGTCTGTATGCCCAGGATCTTAATTTATGGGTGGAGTAAATAAGCATCTCTGCACACCCCTTTAATGTAATGGGATTTGCAATTTTATAATCAATCATCAATTCCTGAACTTGGGAATTTGAGGATCTGTGTTCTGTATTTGGTGTTTTCAGAGTAGCAGTAGAGTTCCTATTAGCCATTTCTTACTATCAGAAAAAAAAAACCAAAACAACTATTTTCTGTTTGGACTGGGGCCAGGCAACATTTTTAGAGAGAAGTGATAGCCCGGGGAAACACCAGTCAGTATTCCATAGTCACTGATACCTTGGCCTCAAGGCGAGGTATAAGCTGTAGAAGAATTTTCTCAGCAGTTATTTTCCAGAATCAAGAATTTCAGATATCAAGTTGTGTTATTGCAGCTTTTATTTTATGATGTAGAAAACGCCAGATTCTAGTTTACGATTGACCTTCTGGGTTTGCTCTAAATTACTGTCTTTCAATAGAAGCAACTTTTTTTTTCCTACAAACTCCAGTGCCTTGCTTTACTGGAGCCAGAGCAAAATGGTGATACTATGTGATTACTTCTTAATTTTTCTTTTGAATTTGTAGCAACTTTGCAATAAGTAAAACAAGATAGCGTGCAGTTTAGAATCTTGAAATAAAATTCACAGTAGATGTACATTGCAAAATGTCAATATATAGCTCTGAAGGACAAACCTTTTGTAGTCTCAGCTATGCACATATACATTCGGGTCATCTGTGTAGGTGAACAGGTATTAGCTTTTAAAATATTTCATGTGACTTGATTGAAATAAAGTAGAGCAGAGCTAAATAAATTCCTGTAGCCAGAAGCAACATTATTTCAGTTAATCTAGGACAGTTGCTAATTTAAGGTAGTGAAGTTATACTGAGATAGTTGAATGGGTGAGGAGTTCATCTGTCAGTAAATCACATGGTACTGGGGAAGGCATCATGATCTAAAGCAGAAGAATGTCACATCTCAGGAGTATGAGTTTGAGACCTACTTCTCTTCACAGAATCCAAGCTGCGTGTCAGGAGTGCAATTAACAGAGCAAACACAGATTTTCTAGAAATAATGTTTTCTCAACTACCATTATATTTTAAAAATCCACTTGCTGCAAAGAACAAGGCCTTCTATTTTAGGCAAAAGAAGTTGTACTTGTACCATAAGGTGTACAACTGAGGATAGTGATGAGAGGAGTAAATATAGGGCATTGGAAGAATCACAGCTTGAAAACAGTTAGAAAAGCTGTGAATTCCTCACATGTTCTCCTAGTTTTCTGCATTTCTCAAGGGTATTACTTTGAGTTTAAAAAAAAAAAGATGGTCATGACATTATTTTTCTTTTTGCAGATTGAATTTTTATACACTAAAAATCAGGACAGGCGGTATAATAACTGCTGAATATAAAGTATATTGGTACCACTGGGCTCTTTTGTAATTAAAACACGAAAAACATCTAACTTCATAGCACTGTTTTATTACAGTATTCTATTGAGTCCCAGATTGCCAGCTGCTTAAAATAAACAACTTTTTACAGAAACGTAGCTTAAGATGCATATAAGGAAAGTTTTGACTATTTTATATTGGGGGGATTTAAAAAAAATTATTAGTTTGAGATTTTATCACAACCTTCTCGTGTATGTTTTTTTACTGCAAAACCAGCAGCAAGATTGGTATATGTATTATAAATCATACAAAATATATACAATCTCTCCGAACTTTAAATTGGATTCCTTTGTGCCTGGTGAACAGTTCCATGGTGAAAGTTCCATTTTTATTTTAGGAATTATAAAAGCAGACTTTTCTACACTTGTCTTAACTCAACATCCTGTTTTTGACAATGGCTGATCAGTGCCTACAGGAAAGAACGGACCTGAGGGAAGATAACAACCGAGCTCCTCCAGTACAGCCTGTCAGCTCCCAGTAACCTGTAACTCAGTGACTGTTGAACCTAAAATGATATCTTTGTGCTTCAAAGGCTTTAGAGCCTTTGACTGATTCTTCTTGCATGAACTTTACTAGTTGACTTTTGAACTTGTGCAAACTCTTGATGTCTGCAATTTTTTTGGGCAGATGGCTCTGGGGCGTAACTATGCACTGTTTGAGAGAGGACCTTGTCTTGCTTGTTTTGACCCTAATACTTGATAATTCTGTTCAACGTGTCCTGGCTCTTATAATGAGAGGGGTATTGGACAGCCATTTCATAAGTAAAAATATTATCTGTTGCTTCAGAAAAGGATCTTGGAGGTGTGGATGCTATTTCAGTGCTCATCCTCGTGAATGTAACTTGAGATTGGTTTTTCCCTTGTATATTACTATACATGCATTGAATTTTATCAGATGTTTTATTTCTCAGTCGCTCTGTCATGTAACTCTTGTGCAGCTTTTCACACTTGGATTTAATTTTGTCCTTTATCACCTCTTTTTTGCTACTTACTTTAACAGTAGATTTCTGATTTTTTTAAAGTCTTCTGTAAAGCATAGCACCTGCTCTTAAAAGTACTATTGCCTTTGACCTTCCCATGTGGCAATACAGTAGCATCATAACATTTCTTACTCTTTTACATCTGTTTTTATCTCCCTGGTTTGTAAGCATACTTTCTAAGGTCAGGTGTTCCAGTTAGCCCGTTCTTAGTTTTGGACTTAAATGATTAATTGCATTTTTCCATGGGTGTCAAACTATACACTTGGGAAGGGGAGACAGAGGTTCATTAACAACAGCTTCAGAATTACCATAAATCTCTCATACTATGTACAATAGAGTATCATGAAGAATTGTGTGAACTTTGAGTTAATAATAATGTTGTTTACTTTGTTTCATGGTGAATATGTAAATTTTTGTTAGATGGTATATGGACTAATTCTACAAGTGAATTATTACAAACTAAAGTAGATATAGTGAATACAGGCAATAAATATGTATTTTAGAACTAATATATTCTCTGATCAGCCCTAACTTGCAAATTCCAAGATTAATGCTAAATCAGATATAACCAGGTAGTAGAAAGATTTTCACTTGACTGAGTAGAGCAGAAGGATCTTTGACCTATGGAAGGCAATACTACAGAAAGTATTGACAGCAAGGAGAGGATTAGATCTGTAACTGGTTTTAAATATGAGTGGGAATAGATTGTCAGCAATTTGCAAGTATCTTTTTGATGTAACTGTAGTGCATATATTTGAAGGTGTAGGCAGAATTTAATCACATTGAGCACCATTAAAGTATAAGATTAAAATTTTACCTAGATAAAATCTGGTGCCAAGAAGGGGTGGGTTCAACATGAATTTAATATGGAGGGTAAGTTCGTCCATAGTGAATGCAAATTCAGCTGTTGTCAGAGTAACTGTTCATTTGTCAACTGGTGATAGTATGTATGACGGGTTTTTTATGGGTTGCCAGTCAAGAAAAATAAACATTCTGTTTAAATATTGTTTTAGAGAGCAGTCAAGAAGAAATATGATGAAAAACATTGACATGTGTATACCTGTGTGCAGTACCGTAAGAGAAATGGCTTGACAAGCAATCAGCAGTGGAAATCAATTAAATAATGCAAAAGGCTGGCCAGTTGGTAAAAATGCCAGTTCTGGGGGTTGCCATGATAAATAGGAAAATAAATTGGTGGAAATTATTAGGAAAGGAATAATGAACTACAGATAGTGAACTGTGGTGGCTGTACAAATCCATATCGATCCCATATCTTGAATACTCTGTACACAGATCATATAAAAGATAACAAGAAAACTGAACAGGCTGATCAAGAGTATGGGAAAGGATTTTGTATGAGGACAGGTAAGCTGATGCTTCTTAAAATACAGCTTGTAGACAGGCTTCCCTCTGATGGTAGTCTATCAGTTCATAAATACCATGGAGAATGTGAATAAGGAATGGTTATGTGTTTATTCACAATAGAAATAGAAGAAAGTGTTAGAACTACCTCAAAGAAATAAGAGCCTCATTTCTGAGAGTCAAAGAAGTAGCATACCTTTTTGCCTTCAAGAAAATTAGTATCTGTTAGGACATAAAGAATGGGCTTAGCTGTTATTCAGTGAAAGCAGTCTGAATATGAAAGGAATATATATGTTGGCATAAGTAATTTTTAGATTGTGGTAGTTTACTCCTCCAGTTGTGCTTGAATGTGGAAACATATGTCTGCTTTATAACACTTTTCCACCAGTTTTGTGTCCCATGAAGGGAATTGTGATATAGACAGCTAGTAAAAAAATTGTACTTTCTCCCCTTTGTTGTATCGCATAACGCACTTTAACCCTAACTCTTTCTTTAACGTGATGATTAACCAGCACATCTTTTACTTTTTCTTCTGTATGCTCTTCTAATCGAATTCCATACTCAAATAATAATTTTGGTAGAGAAGAACATTTTGCTCTACTTGCCCAGAAAGACAACAAGGGGATTACAATTCTTAGGCTCTAAGTAGATCCTTGTCATAGACAGTTGAATACACACAAAGAGGTTGAGGTTCTACTGAAATTACAGCTTTGTATTGGCAAATAAATTAGAGGAAATGCTTTCTTGCAAAATGTATGACTAAATTTTCAATCTCGCAGCATCAGTGTTAAGAATGGCCAAGAATGCAGGAGGTGGAATCACTAGAGGATCTCCTGAGACCCCTTACAACAGTGATTCTATGATCTCCTTCACAATATTGTCAAAACCCTAAATTGTGTTTAGAGTTCATAGAGATAGATGACTTACATTTACTAATATTAACAGTCTGATAATAATTCATTCTTATTCTGAAGGGCTCTTGGAACCTTCTTAATTTCGGTCTGTTTTCCTCAGTTTCACGTTTCTTATCTTCCACATGAAGTTGTGTGGAAGAGACCACCCCAGATTTTTTCACAGTGTTACTACAGATAGAAGAAAAGTGATGATGTTAAATAAATATTTCTCCATTGTAATTTTGGGGAAAGGCAGAACAAAATATAGTCATCATATGAGGATAATAAGGTATTTACAGCTCATTAGCATGGAAAGAAGATACTAAGTCATTAACCAAGAATAAATATTTTTAAGCTTATTGGCCCAGCCAATGATTTTAGTCAGAACTTTGAGAAGTGATGACAGAGAGGATATGGGATGCTTCTTTTTAATAAACCTTGGAGTAGCAGGAGAAACTGTGAAGGCTGGGAGGGTGCTGAGTTGAGTGACTTCAGGTGCTGCCAGTTTTTCAAATGGACAAATGTGATGACTTAAAGAAAACTGTAAAAACCTGTGATTTTTTGATAGAATGGTGGAAGATGGTGGATAGAATTCCATTAACCTGTTTATCCAAGATTTTGAAAATTTCTTTCTTCCTGTAGTACTGGTCAATCAAGTAAATCCTTAAAGGATTGGAAGGGTTGATGGATAAATCTAAGGAAGTGTGATGAAAATGAAATGGTTCAATGAAGCAAACCTTGAGTTTGTCTTCAAATTTTAGTGCTTGAGTTTGAGCTAAATTTATTTGAGAAGAAATTCAAACCTCAGATTTCTCTAGTTATCTAATTACTGATATCGCAGGCTAGCGTTGGAGGAATATATTCTAAACTAATTGATTTTGTTAATTATAAGTTTATCTTTATGAGTCAGTCATACCCACTTCCCTTTTCAGCACTGCTAATTTTCTAAGGTTTTTTTTTTTAGTAAATGGAAAAATCAACATTACTTTCTGTGTATAATAATGAGTGAAGATAATAAGAACAGTTTCTAGGTTTTGTAAGACTAAGAAGTCTTCTTTGGTCAGCTTGCTTTCTGCTCTTTAAAGCAATTTTAGCACATCTTGTTCAATCCATTGAAAAAAGCTCCACTTAAGAGAGGTTTTTCTTTGAGAAAAGTAGAAGTACTTTGTCATGTTTTTTCAAATTTTCTTTGTATGTGAGATTTCCAACTAATATTGCCATGGGCAGATCAAATTGAGAGGGAACACTGCATTTGCCAAAATTCAGTGTATAATCTAAGCTTTGATTCCTCACAAAACAAAATATGTTGTTCAGGTCCTCATCATATTAACTTTCTTTCTATCCCATGTGTCCTGGTTTGGAGTGTACAATACTATATATTTAAATGCTATAAATAAACTGCAAAATTAATATCTCACTGGGAAAATTTTTATCTAGTGGCTTCATGAAATTCCAATGATAAGTTTTGTGGATGTGCTAAAAAAATAAATACTTGGACAAGAGTTGAATATTAAAAAATCATGAGAAATATTTTAGAGATTAGAAAAATAATAGAAAATGCAATTAGAGTACAAGCTCAGCGAATCAATGAGGCTGGGTTTGTCTTCAGACAGAATTTTCACCACTCTCTCACCAGCGTAGCTTATGTTAGTTTGACAAACCTTCGTTCCAGAAGGTGGTTTGATATTTTGTGTATTTCATGATTCCCTTTTAGCTTCCAATCCGTGCGCTGCTAATGAGGGCAGAGGTCCCTGTTCCCACATGTGTCTGATCAATCACAACAGAAGTGCTGCCTGTGCCTGTCCGCATCTGATGAAGCTGTCTCTAGACAAGAAAACATGTTATGGTAAGTTTTCCTCCCAAAGCCTGACAATTGTATTGATATTAGAATTTTGAACTGGACAAATTCTAATACATAATCTTAAAACCAACCTCTACAGGGCATTTTAATGATATTTTTTTTAAAGGAAAATCTACTTTTTTAAAATTTATAACTTATTTCAACGTATGAAGTGTGTGGAGCTTTGATGCTTATTACCATGGCTATTTTTTCTGCTGCTTATATGTATGATACATTAGTAAAACTTATCTCTGCAAAACAGAAAGATTTATACTGCTAAGTGTGTCATCAGAAGATGATGAGTCAGGTAAGCCAAGTAACAAAAAGGTACTTAATAGCTTTAATCTCTACCTGTTCTTCTAAAATTGTCTTAGTTTCATTTTCAAGGATTAAGAAAATGAAACGAGGAGTAAATATTAGACATGCAACCTTGCAGGGGAGTTTTATTAAAAATTGCAATAAGCACTTTTAAGCTGTAAAAGCCCTTGAAATGTAAAATAATTGTGTCTATTATCTGTAAAATCTTGTACTAAACTACTCTTTTCAGTGTTGGTTAATAGTGTTTAGGAAATACAAAAAAATATTTTGTCATATCAAGGCTATTGCAGGGGGAAAAAGTTACCTTCGTTCACAGAAATTGACTCCAATAATTTACACTCTTGATAAAAAAAAAGAGTTCTTTTTGCTCTTTTGCCTTTAATGTATCACCCTGTTGCAGTGATATTCTGTTTCCCTGAGATACCAAATATTAATATTTCCTATGTACAAATGAAACAACATTTTTTGATTGGGGAAAGTGGGATAGAATGTTTAAAAACTTAAATTTTTTTTCTGTAGACTTGCACAAGACCATATCAACTTAGTCGTGTAGTAACATCTTGTCCAGTGTCCAAAATATATTTTTCCTGTGTTTTTTACACTTCGTGACATACATTATTTCTCAGTTGTCACTGGGCTGCAGATTTTCTGGAGATATTAAATCATTTGTATAAGCTTTATTTATACATAAAGTAATCTTAGATGTAAAGTGATCTCATATGAATGAGTGACTTCTGTTAGGGATGTTGTGAACAGGATGAGGAGTGATGTTTTCCTTTTTTCTAACAGAAAGGAAGAAATTCCTCCTTTATGCAAGACGTTCAGAAATAAGAGGAGTGGACATAGAAAACCCGTACTTCAACTTCATCACAGCCTTCACTGTTCCTGACATTGATGATGTGACAGTCATAGACTTTGACGCCGTTGAGGAACGCTTATACTGGACTGACGTGAAAACACAGACCATCAAGCGTGCCTTCATTAATGGGACTGGCTTAGAAACCATTATTTCAAGAGGTAAATGACATTGAAGTAAAAATAATTCTTTATCTATGTGTGTTATAAGAAGTCTGAAGTATGACTGTGCAAGTTCTTGTTAGGTATACCTTTCACTGGGATTGGATAATTGATCTAAACAATAAGAAAGCACAATTTTGTTTAGGATTCTAGTTCCTCTTATTGATTCATAATCCATTTTTGTTTAAATAAATTGGGATGTAATTGTAACATTGCTTTTATACAAGATTGAAATATGTAGTAAACAATAGAAATAATGTCTCCCGGGGACAGTAAAAGAAAATAAGATGAAAAGCAGAAAAATACATGACATAGCTTTGCATTGAAAAAATTTCTTGTGGATTTTCTATGTCCTTTGGCTATCTGTGCTGTGAAGAGATTAGATCCATCAGAGTCTTTTTTTTTTTTTTTTTTTTCTTTCTGGTTCCTATAGATCTTTCAGTTTTGGCACCATCAGTGAAATACACAATATGGTAGCTTTTTAATTTTAGTGCTACTGGTGCTATGTATTTACCTGTTGCCTTGCAATGTGTGACATGTTTAAACTGGTGGCCATCAGGTTGTTTCCAGTACTTGGGTGCCATGAGGAAGTGGTGCCTTTTGGTGTCTTTGAGTCCTGTATATGTTCATTCTGTCATTGCTGCTTCAGTTACTTAAAATACTCCAATTCAGGTTTTCCTTTTTACTGAGCTTTTTCAGGATAGGTAGGTTGATTACACCAATGAAAGGAAACAAAACATTACAAATGGAAAATCATGACTGCCAGTTATTTCTGCAGTTAACACCTTCATTGTTCTGACACTTTTGCTCTGTACTTCAAATACAGAAACTTAATGGATTGTAAAGTCTATACCTGATTGCTTCAGCCCTATGTCAGTCTCTGGCATTAAAGTGGTGCCATTTGTTCTCGCTGGTGGTGCTTTTTGTTTGGGTGGTTTTTTTTCCAAATGTCAGTTCCTCTCCTGGCAGCACATGAGATTACCCTATTTTGTAATGTAGCTACCTCGGAAATAGGATAACTGTCTGATAGGGGCTATCTGGAGGCAAATTTTGAAAATTCTGGTTCCTCAACTGTTAAATGTATATTTGAAAGGGAAGAGGAGAAAACAAATAACCCACTTCTGTTAGATCAGACCTTTTCTTATTTTTTGAGAACAAATATGCAAAATTATAATGTTCTAGCACATCAAAATATTTTAAGGACTTATTATGTGTAAATGATCTCATTTGTTTACAGTTACATTTTCATATTTCTCTTAAGAACATAAGAAGCTTTGTAAGCACATACAAGTGGGATTCTCATTGGATGAAGTCTTATGCCAGTGTTACAAAGATGCCGAAGTCATACTTTAATCTTTTTAAGAGTATAAAATGCTTGTTTTCTAGTTCTTCCAACAGCAACAACAAAAAAACCCTAACAAGGCAGGAGATCAGTTTAAATTGGGTCAAGGATATGTGTTTGGTGTCCTTTGCTACATCCTCTAAAGCTGGGAAACTGTCCAATGCCCAGCACCGTTTGACCGTACGTGTATGCGAGCCAGTCTGCAGCCACATCTATGTTAGTTTGTCAATGGCAGTAATTCTGTTGGTGGAAGTAGCCACATTAAGTTGACAAAGAGAGACTGTGCAAACTATGAACTATAAATAAATCATTAAATCACCCTTGGCCTGGTTCCTTATCTAGAAAGATGCTGGCCAATATGAGATATGCCAAGACAGGACGTGGACCTGTTGGAACGGGTCCAGCGGAGGGCCACAAAGTTGATCAGAGGGGTGGAGCACCTCTCCTATGAGGACAGGCTGAGAGCCTGGGGGTTGTTCAGCCTGGAGAAGAGAAGGCTCCAGGGAGACATTATAGCAGCCCACCAATCTCTGAAGGGGAGCTACAGGAGAGCCGGAGAGAGGGACTCTTTGTCAGGAAGTGTAGTGACAGGACAAGGGGCAACGGGTTTAAATTGGAAGAGGGAAGATTTAGATTAGATATTAGGAAGAAATTCTTTACAGTGAGGGTGGTGAGACACTGGAACAGGTTGCCCAGGGAGGTTGTGAATGCCCCATCCCTGGAAGTGTTCAAGGCCAGGCTGGATGGGGCTTTGAGCAACCTGCTCCGGTGGGAGGTGTCTCTGTCCACATCAAGGGGTTGGAACTAGATGATCTTCAAGGTCGCTTCCAACCCAAACCATTCTATGATTCATGTTGGTGTCTAGATCTTGAGCAATGATTTTCTACCTAGCATTTAAGGCAGATATATTAATATATATTAACATTTTTTAAATCAATATCTTGCTACTGCATACAAAGGCACTGATGAAGTGCCAAATTAATCATATCTTACTCATGTTTTGCTACCTCAGGTAATCCTGGTATTACTTAAACCCCACACAGCTGCTCAGTCACTCCCCACAGTGGGATGGGGAAGAGAATTAGAAGGGTAAAAGTGAGAAAACTCATGGGTTGAGATAAAGACAGTTTAATAAGAAAAGTAAAAACAACGTGCACAAGCAAAGCAAAATAAAAGAATTCATTCAGTACTTCCCATTGGCTGACAGATGTTTAGCCATTTCCAGGAAAACAGGGGAGTAAGTTAGAGTCTTCAAGATCTACAGAAATAAACTCAAAAAACGTCTTCAGTGACGTAGCCACTTATCTATTTTGTGCTACAGGACTATGCTGTACCTGTTTCAATTCAGATATTCCGTACTGAGTCTTCCTGGTGCTAAGGAAGTAGGCTTTTAAACTTCAGCATAGTTTTGTTTTAGAAAACCATTTAATGTTCTATCTGTGAAGTGTAACTTGCACTAAAGAATTCTGAACTTTCCTCTTTGGTCACAAGTAATTTTTATGTTTATTAAATGTGATCACTGAACTTTTTAGCAGAGGCTAACTCATTCTACATCTAAAAAAAAAAACCCACCCAACTAAGCAATCCACAATAAACCACACTTTTTAATACTGCACTGAGTAATAAACCCTTTCTTAAATAGAAAAATACACTGCAAAAATTCAGTGTCTCATTATTGGTTTTGGACAATAGGTTTTATACTAATTTTTAAAATGGTATTTATGGAGGATTTCTCTAATCTTTAGTTTTCATGTTCTTATTGCTAATTCTTGGCAACTAATTTATAAACAAATCTCAGTAGAATATTGCACAGTGTTGTTAACAAACTGTAGCAGAAATCGTTGGGTTTTTTTTCACCAAGCCTGAGAACAATCTAGAAAGAAAATCAAAAGAATAACTGCTTTCACTTTTTACAGATATTCAGAGTATCAGAGGTCTTGCAGTGGATTGGATATCACGTAATTTATATTGGATTAGCTCAGAATTTGATGAAACACAAATTAATGTGGCACGTTTAGATGGTTCCTTGAAAACCTCAATCATCCATGGAATTGATAAACCCCAGTGTCTTGCAGTTCACCCAGTAAAAGGGTAAGATATCTGTAGTTTTATTAAATAAACTCGCAACATTTCTTCTTAGTTCCGATTTTGAGTTTGCTCATTTTGTTTTCTTTCAAACTTAAAGTAAACGCATACCTTTGCAAGATTTTATTCAGAATTTAACTGAGTACTGCTTCCCTACTAAAGCTTATTGTTGATTAAATCATATAATTGTCAGCTGTCTATTTTGCCGCCTTCTAAACTTACAAATATTTTCCAGACTCATGCATTAATAACACTGTGTACACAAAGCGACATTATAAATATATTCATTTTCTTCTTCAGTAAGCTGTACTGGACAGATGGAAACACAATTAACATGGCAAACATGGATGGCAGCAACAGCAAAATACTCTTTCAGAATCAAAAAGATCCTGTCGGTAAATATCTTCTTTTTTCCTGTTTCTTTATTTGTTAGTGCTTAATTATGGGCATTATCTTGAAAAACTGTTTTTAAGTATACCATGATTTTTTGTTTCATGTCCTATGTAACAGTGATAAGAAGAGGCATAAAGACATATGAAAAACACTGGTCTACTTTTCTGTTTCACAATTTAAGATATATTTGGCCCATTCTAATTGAAATTTAGGATTTCAATAGTTGTGCAGATGGAAAAAAAGGAGAGAACAGGGTTTTAAAAAGTTATGGATATATGCGAGAGGATACTTTGACTGGAAATGTAGAATCTTCTCTGCCAGAATCCCAAGTGCATGATCAAAAGATAGTTTTGGTTATAACTTTTCACTTACAGAAAAGGGCAACAGTTGAAGCATAGGTTTCAT
Organism: Gallinago jamesoni; assembly: GCA_025769975.1. Classification (NCBI taxonomy): domain Eukaryota; kingdom Metazoa; phylum Chordata; class Aves; order Charadriiformes; family Scolopacidae; genus Gallinago; species Gallinago jamesoni. Next base: position 5,866,672 of record JAOQGH010000077.1, read on the forward strand.
ATAACGATATAACCTCAATTTTTGTATTTCAGAATTAATATAGTTGATGATTAATTATGGCACTTCTAGGGAAAGAAAAGCTCTCCCTATATGTACTATTCATTTATTTTTGGTTCAGGCTTCTTTCTTTTTGTAACTATTTTTTAGAGAGTGAAAGTGGTTACATCATTTGTTCTTGCCTTATTAATGGCCCATCAATAGAGTGATCACTTTTTGAAGCATTTATGGGTTTTCATAACTGAATGCATTAAGCAAGCAGAAGCAAAAATGACTTAATTCAATAAATTTGACATTAGAGGAACATGACATGCATTTTAGACCCTAAATTCAAAGAATTTTATAGATTTTATTTGGTAACACTTTTAGTGTTCGTTTGATTATTATTTTTTTCATTTATCCACTTGAAGAGACAGTTATCTGTTTATCTGGAGAAAAAAAAAAAAGTGGTAAACACACTTATTCTAAGGTGAAGCATAAACACATTTATTAATATTGCAATATACTATGTAGTAAGCCTCTGTGGAAAAATTTGCACTGAATATCATGGGTCACACAGTCCCAAACTGCAGTCCTTATGTCTGTCATTGAGTTTGTTCTGAGTAGCAGTAAAGCCACTGAACCAAATACACGGTAGAATGGTAAGTCCTACTTTTATTCTTTTTATTTTCTGTAAGTATATCAGTGCTGTCAAAGGCTGCATGTGCAAATCCATGTGGGTTTTGTGATGTTTTTCTTCATGAACATAGAAGGTCTCACTGGTATCAGATGGACTATTCATGCAGTTAAACATTCCTGTAAGCCTTGTAAGAATGAATTCAACATATGTTTTTCTTTTTTTTTTTTTTTTTACTTAACCACAGAGTTGCAAGTGAGCCAGTTTGTTTTCTTGCTGTAGTATTGGGTTAATTTTTAACACCTTTGAGATCTGATAAGAATTGCTTGAAAAAGTTTATATTACAGATTGAAGGTTCTTATTGCATAATAATGAGACCTATTGCATAACAAGGAGACTATAGAGATTTAATTGTTTTTTCCTTTCTTCTTGGCGGTCTGAAAACGTGCTTAATCATAAAGTATGTAGAGTGTAGATATATATGTGCGTTTTAATCGGTATGCATCTTGGCAAGGTATGCACCTTGCCTTTAATTGTCAGTTAGGATGGCATGAAAACAGATTCTGTTGCATGGCTGATGAAAAATGATCAGATACACTATAGATAAAATAAGTATTAAATTTCCAGTGTCCAACTCTAAATTCAAATATATGCAAAATGCCGGTTTTAATGGTTTAAGTCAGTCTTACCATTAGCATCAGACATGCTAATGAGAAGAACAAGAAAACACTGCTGAAGAGCCAGAGAGTAGCAGTCTTAAATCCTTAATTGAATATTTCATTTCTAACTGAGACACTGTCGTTCTCCATAAGTGAAACTCTAGTTCCTGTAGCACTAATTTTGAGTATTAGAGGAGCGAGGTGAATGATCTGGTAAGTGAGTTCACAGGGGGATTACTTCAAAAGACAAATATACAGCCTATTAGAGCTGGATGTCCTCATAATTGATGGGGTTTTTCATTTTCTTGAGAGATAATTTTAGAATTTGAAGAATGAGGGAAAGTTTTCCAATCTGTGACCTTGCACTATCCTCACGGATTATTTTTTTTTTCTGTTTGAATTCTATCAAAAGAAGGGGAGTATTTCAATTAAAATAATTTGTTTTAACACCAAGAGTGTGTAGTTTGTAGATTTTGGAAAGTGATAATCTTAGGACAACAGATTGTTTCTCTTATTTTTATCTTAACTAGTACATACTAGATATGACTTGCTAGTCCATTCTGCAGTTCTAAAATGTTTACATATAGATGGGTTGAAAAAGCAAGTAGTCACTGGAGTTTCATTAAAATGCATTCTTAGGGATTCAGAATTATTGCTGAATTTTATATTTTGTGAGGCAGATCATTTGATCATTGGTGTCTTGAACTCATTTTCAGTTAAGACATTGTTTGTTATAATACTCTAAATATACAAACCATTCATCCATTAGATTGTTTTTAAGGAAATGGCTATTATTAAATTGTAGAGTGTTGTATTCTTAGTAAGTTTCGAAATAGCTTGGATAAATAACCTTTAAAAACATACTGGATCACTCTCAGCTATATTCAAATGACTCCATAATTATAGGGGGAGCTCTTGTTTGCGTTCAGTTTGGGTGTTATTTTTTTCTGTTTGCTTTTAAGAGTTCAGACTTTTTAGACTGAAATAGAATTCAGTCCTTTCTTCTGAAGAAACGTAGAGTTTCTGTTTTGCTCATGATTATAGCACAGCCCTATTTCTTCCTCAACTGTTTTTGTTTAATTTTCTTGGCTGTCTCTCTACTTGAATATCCCTTGCTAATTTGTTCTTTACTTTGAATGTATACCTTAGTCTGCAAACGGAATGGTTGCAGATGAGAAACAAAAATTCTTGAGATTGGCTCTTGAAATTTTAGTCTTAAATTTATTTTGTTCGTTTTGAAACGGTTATTTCTTAAGTATGTATGCATTCATGGGGCATTCATGCCAGTTTAATGGAAAATAAAGGGTTTGAGAAGAAAAACCAAAATTAAAGAAAAAAAAAGATTGGCACAATGTTTGGATTTTTTTAAAACCCAACAGAATACTCAGAGCAATATTTTACAATCCACTTGTTCAGGTTGACTTTGGTAGCTGGGGCATAAGGTGTAAACCAGTCACCCACCCTAGAATGCACCCTGAGTACCTGTGATGCTTATGGCTAGTAAGTCACCCATTTTCATTAGTGAAAACAGGACAATTCCCGAAAAAATATAAATAAACCTGCCCTGCCTACATTAGAAATAATATCTTTTCTCAAGGGTTGGTAACAGGTGGACCAACACAACAGGAAAATATTTTGGGAAGAAAAATGTGGTAGACCTGGGTGGAAGGAGATAGGAATGCTATTTCTGTCAGTCGCTGCTGTATAATTGGAATACCCGTGAGTAGAAACACTAGTTTAATACCTGGAGAAGTATAAAAGCTGACAAGATAACATTGTGATTGCTGTGTAGATCACGTTCACAGCAACCCCATAAATAGATCTGTCTCAGTGAAATGGGTGAGCAGCTGACTGGTGGCAGCCGGGAGTTACAGGGAATAACAAGTGCTGTCTCTCGGAGTAAGGAAACCTTTATTCTCACGTATTACCTTTGTAACCCACTGCAGGGCTTATCCATATTCCTAGGAATGTTTCCTGTGCTAGGCTAAGTACTGTGTGTGCAGCTCGTCTCCGAGGTCTGTGGCATCGTCTTTTTCCCTGTAGGTGATGCTTGTTGTACAAGCATGAAATCACGTGCGCGCAGAGACGCTGTAAGATCCCTCTCTCCTGAAGGCGCTGCTCGCTATCCATATCCTCTCTGGAGCATGTGTTATTTATCTTCTGGGTGATATACACTTGCAGAGAGGGGAAAAAAATAAATAAATCGGTAACTGTAAAGGAACTGGAAAGTTGTTTTTGAAAAGCTTAGAAAGCAGACACCTTTTGGCCTACTATATCAAATGTGCGTAGAAATGTAATAGCGTGTTGCCATCCCTAAGTACTGCAGCACGTGGCACTGCCTTCTCCTGGCAGGTCTGGGAAAATAGATCTGGCTTTCCACAGAGCAGCAGTTTACAGGATGGAAGAACTATTGTACAGTATCTAGAGTTTGAGCTATGGACTGAAATACAGTGGATTTTGGCAACTTGCTGCTGGAAACCTAACACGAGTTCTGGGAAAAGTCTAGTACCGAAGCAAATTATCATGGCGTGTATTGTCACCATGCCAAGCGTATTTCAGTGTGGAAAATCTCCTGCTACAATTACTTGAACATTTTTAAAGGATTATAGAATCTTCTTAGTTCTTTGGTCTTACTTTCAGAAAATTATATGCTTTGGTTGCTTAATAGGTTATTTTCAAGAATTTTTATTTCCACAGTTTTCTTGCTTCTAACTCCAAAGAACTGATTGTGAGGTCAGTTCACTGTGAAGCAAAATTAAAATGAATACTATAAATGTATTGAGAACTAGTATTAAGTTTTGGTATTTCAGCATTTTAAACAGCAGGCAGTGCATGAAGGGAGAGAACAGACTTTCTAGTTCTGAATAACAAAAAGTAGCTTGTTTTCTAAGTCTTTGTGTATTCATAATTTTAGAATATAAATGATGGCTTCTGGTTCGCATTTAGTAGTGGTTAATGACCTTGCTTAGAACCCAGTTCATTCAAGTCATTGTTTGTTGCCAGATAATACACCTTCATCGGTCTGTCAGTGATTTCTGTAGATGTTGGGAGAAATAAGAGGCAGAAATCTTTCTAAAAGTAGGGTTTTTTCCAATGTGAATGGCCCAGTTAGTTTGTTTTTATCTACTGTTTTTTTTAAAGTTTGAGTGGATAGATGACTTATATGTTTGCGTGTGTATACATATATTTCTTAAATATACTTTTATTATGAAAGCAGCTCAACACTAAATGTCTATTATCTATTCAAGCCACAGTTAAAGTTATATGTGTTGATTACAGGTTTATCGATAGATTACGGAGAGAACAAACTTTACTGGATCAGTTCAGGAAATGGAACCATAAATAGATGCAACTTGGATGGTGGTAATCTTGAAATAATAGAGTCAATGAAAGAAGACTTAACAAAAGCCACAGCTTTAACCATTATGGGTAAGTCCAGTGGTAATAACTTAGTTTATAAATGATTGGAAGCTAATTAATAATGAAATATCGAAAGCTTGCAGAAGCTATTGTTTCTTTGATGTAAATAATATATACAATACATTAACTAATGAGACTTTTTTGTTTGTGAAAAACATTTTTATATTTCATTGAACAGACAGTTCACAATCTGCATTGCAAGAATATGTTTCTAAATATGGTCTTGCATATATATACAAAGGATGAAGGTAACAGACTGATGATTTATATTTGCTGTAGTTACTTGTAAGGCATCTTGGAAGGAGGTGTGTTATGCTGTTTATTACGGAGAATTATCTACGACTTGTTTCTTCTGCTGCTCACTTCTTTCTAGTACAGAAATCATAGAATCATCTAGTCTCGAAGGGACGTTTAAGATGATCAAGTCCCACTGTTAACCTAACACTGCCAAGACCAGCACTAAATCATGTCCCTCAGCACCACATCTATGTGTCTTTTAAATATCTCCAGGGCTGGTGATTCAACCATTTCCCTGGGCAGCCTGTGCCAATGTTTGACAACCTTTTATCCAACCCTAATATCCAACCTAAACCTTCCCTGGCACAACTGAAGCCATTTCCTGTTGTGCTATTTAAGTTCAGGATAGCTCTAGTTAGTGGGATTAGCTTGCACTTTGTGAAGACTTCTTCAGGTTGTGACTTGGTGATTATTTATTTGGATAAATTGATGATTTGGATTTTCAGACCTCTGCTAACGTTCTGTGTATTAAATTGGTTCAAAACAAGTTCTTCTTTTTTATCCTTTGCACATTAGAAATGTTTAAAAACATATAAATTATCAAAATAAAAAAAAAGGCAAACAACAAACCCCCAAAGTAGAATGGTAACATAAGAAAAAATTCCTAAAAAATTCAAGAAGTCTCTAAGTAGCAGGCTGCTGAATATTGTGATAATATTGCTTCGAACTGACTGTCATATACATCTTCAGCTCTGGGCCACTGCTGGAGATAGGATACAATGTGTTAAAAAACTCCAGTTGGCCTCAGAACCTAGTGACTTACATTATTCTGGAGATAAATTTAGAGCTTTCCACATTTCCTCCAAATGCTTTGCTTACCTCTATTCCAGTTCAATTAAAAGCTACTTGTATTTATCTTGGATGTTCTCCCAAAAATTTAGTTGGTGAGTAAACTTTTGCTGGCATAGTTGACTCATCAACTGCCAGAGTCGTTTTATAAAATAGTTTATTTGATTGATTAACTAGATAATATGCATATCGTTGGTGTGCTTGTGAAAGTTATGCTAAATGAACTCTAAAGACTCTATACACATGGTATAAATCAAGTCATATTTTAAAGTAGCAACTGCTACAACAGTTTTATTATACACATAATTGGCTAGTATTGAACTCTAAATGCTGTCAAAATCTGTTGGAAAGGAATGTCTTTATATATGCATTCATAAACAAAAGCTAGTTTTCTGTCACAAGAAGTCATGAATGTTAATACAGAAAAATTGGCTTTTGTTGATTTGGTTGTGACTAGAAATAGAATGAATTGTTGACCTTTACTTTAGGGAGCTATTGAAAGTCTTTAATATGAGATGCTGTAAAGAGTGTTTGGTCACACTGTCACTGAGGTGCCTGTGGCACCAAGTCTTCATCTGTGATTCACAGAAGCTACAGCAGTGATGATCCATCTGGGATATTGAATAAAGAGTTTATAGCTATCATTTAAAGAAGAGCGTTTCCTGCTTGTTTTCATGAAAATAGTTGAATTTTTGCAGATGTGGAGAAGCGAGAATTTCTGCTGTGTAGTTTTTAAACATATGTATACAGCTAATATTCCTAGTTTGGGATGCTTTGTTTTTTATGGGGGATGACAATTCTTCCTACTCAAAATTGGTAAACAAAACTTACAATGTGTTTGGGGTTTTTTCTGTTTGTTTTGCTTTTGGGTTTTGTCTTTTGAAGCCTAGCTGTAATAAACTGCAATATGACATTGCTGTATGATTCCGTACATAAATCTGTTGCAGAAAAGTGCAAACAAATACAGTTTTATAAACAGTACTGTACGTGCAGATTGAAAAACATGACAAGTTTCTGTATTTGTTTCTCCAGTATGTTTTTATATTGTGGAACATATTGTAGTAGCATAAATGCCATCTATTTTCCTGAAGTGCTGGTGGCTTTACATCGGCTTCTTATAGTCAGGCTTTCATTCACGTAAAATGGATCAGAACAGTAAATCCAAAGTGATACAAAGCAAGGTTAAAGCAGTATTTTGGAAAGCTTATATTTTTGTTGGTTTGTTTTAAGTATGTGATCTTGTTGTATTTGTTGGGTTATATTTCTTCTAAGGCAGAAAGAGGAGATAGAGTTGGGTATATTTCCCTTTGTACAGTAGTCTCACCAGGTCATACATGGGTCAGTTGTTGATCCATCAGAACCTTTACCGATCTGAAGAGCTAAACCAAGGAAATGGAGGGAACCTTGGTGGTTTGAGGGGACAGGATAATGTGATCTGAGGTAGCCCTGGTTCCCATGCCCCTCTCCTCCGAGGGTAGGTGCACTGGGTGAGAAAGCATTGTCAGAAAAATCACTGAGTTTCTAATAAATTTACTATACTGGTGATCTCTTCTAGCATCTCAGTCGTTCTTGCTTCTGAAAAATTTTAAGCTGTTTGAGAAACGTTTCCTTACTAGCATCTTTCTCAGCCACCTGAGTCTCCTTGTCAGAAAGCAGGAGCTCCTAGAGAAACCTAAGGAGAATCCAGTAGTCTGCGTGAAGAGCATGTCTTCCATTCTTTGGACAGACTTTTGCACAGAAAATCAATGGATCTTCTGACAGCTTCCCATGTTTTTTGCTGTGCCTTAGAGTTTATGTTCCAGAAGATTTTTCCAGAACTATAAAAAACTAATGACTGACAGAGGCTTTGCCCAAGAATGACTTCTTTCTTGCTTTGGTAATCCCTGTGGTGTTCTGATATCTCTGTGTTATCTTGATCTTTGATTCTGTGAATTTCAAAATGGGAAAAGAAATGAGATGTAGTCTGGCAGTCCATGGTTATGTACTGTGAGATGAACTCTGTAAATAGTGCTAGCTCAGTCAGTAAAGTTTTGTTTTGCTTTTTAATGTAGTTTATGGAGTAGTTGAGAGCTTCACTAGGCAATGCTGAATACCTATCCCCTCTAGTACCACTCCTCAATCTCCTCATTGCTTGTCCTTCATTGCTTTCAATCCCTCTATTTTAGTGTTGCAGTTTAGCCATTGTAAACTGTTTGGAAGTTCCCACTACTGTTTCAGGTATTTTCTGTTGTTTAGTCTTTTCCGGACTCTGTTTAACATTTTCTTACTATTATATCCTTTAGTGGGAACATATAGAAGTTAATGATAACGTTAGCAAACAAGTTGGTGCCGAAGTGACTCTCAGGTTTATCCTAGGGTGAAATGGATACAAGTTATTCAATTCACATCTTTCTGTGTTTTGGTTCTTTCATATATTGGTTTTCTATTCAATAGTGTCAGTCAACTTTGTTTTCCATATGCTGAGCTCCAGAATTCCTAGTCTTTTCATGTCTGCGTTTGCTACATCTTTTTGAGCATGATATAGATGGGATGAAAATTATGTTCCGTTTGAAAGTAAAGCATTTGAAAAACATCGCTATTTTTCCCATGCCTGCAAAAAATTCTTTTTACTGTTGCTATTCTGTATTACAAAGATGCTGCTATAAATACACCACGAACCCACATTTGCTTTTCTACTCTTCTCACTTTTTCTTCACTGTGTGATATGTCAGTGGATGCAACACCAGTCATTTTTAGTTAATTTACCCTTCAAAATGTGTGTGAATGCTTTGTTTAGTACTTCCCACTGCTTGATGTCTTGCATTTGGTCAACGATAATTTCCTTCAGCTACTATATTAACTCTTTATTTTATTTTGTTGAAAAAAACTCTGCAGTTTCTTCTGGTCTTTTAGAAGCTTATCTAATTCACAGCACCCTATGCCCTGCATAATTTTCAACACCTGCTACTGACACCATTTACAAGTTGATAACAAATACATCCACTATTTTGGAAACTCAGTATGTTCCATGTGACAGAATGTCTGATTTTCTTATATGGTATGGTGATACTCTTTTCAACATTAAGAAAATGCTTCCTATACTTGTGTTAATGTTTGAGTTTAATATATCATTTTCAGCATCTGATTTTAGCAATTTTACTGGTAACCAAGGAATGAGTGTAATCAAGTTATATAGAAGTATTTGGCATTCTGTATGAAGCCTCATTCCTGCCTTCCAAGTTACTTCATGAAAATGGTGAGAACTAGATGTATTTCTGGATTGGTGAGCAGAGTCATTATATTACAAGATTTGGATTACAAGGGAACTTGCAGTAGCATCTGATATATTTCCAAACTGGCCTATTCTTTCTTGAATGACACATGGCTCTGAATCATAAACGGAGTATTGCTAGAAAAGTATTGATTAGTTACTGTAAGTTTGTCGCTGAGAAGAAAAAGATATTGAAGGGTCCTGTCAGCAGTTTTGGTGGAGGTGATTGATTGGATTTTGTATCAGGTCCTCCCATAAACACAGTTTACACAAAATCACAAAATTTGGCTCATTTCACTAGAATACAGGAATATGATGTAGATTGTATAATGAGGATATAATTTGTTGCGCACTGGTGATTTTATTAAAAGAATACTTATGGTAGAATCCTCAAACGAAATAGTCCATGATGCTAAGTAGTAGCATTTTCTAGTTGTTTTTTACTAGTATACAATAGATTATCTTCATGAAGTGAATGAGTCTATTATATAAGTGCTATTTATGGTGAAATTCATATAAAAAAATATAATCAGCAATACAACAAAATCAGACAAATATATTAACTTTTCAATGGAAGTGCAGATATTAGAACAAAGTCTCTTGAACACAAACTATATGCCATCAAGGTGTATTTTCAAACAATCAAAATAGACAGTAACAATTACAATATTTCATTTTAGACAGAAAATGTGGGTTGATATTACTAAAATATTTTCATGCTGCCATTTTTTGTCATCATGCGCTTAAATAATATATTAATTATTTTTTGTCTTATCCTAAATAAAGTTTCAAAATTATCACCAGAATGCATTTGTAGGAACTCAAATCGTGGGAGCAGTGACTTTGCTAGAAGTGGTTGCAAAGTGAAGGGTACTGCTTAGATCAGGAAACTTCAAATACGTACACCTTAATTTTCCAAGTCGTCAGTCTTCTAATTGCCGTAACACCATTCATTACGTTAGCATTAATATATGAAATATATCTAGGCAATTTGCCCGGTTCTAAGTACAGTACATAGTTGTCTTCCATAAATACTCAAGCCACCATTAATGAAAACTAATGGCCCATCAAAACTTGCATTCAGAGTACTGCTTGAAATCTCCAAAGGACTGTCCACAATGCTGGTGTAGCAATTTTAGGCATCTGAAATTGCTATTTCCCAATATGTTGCTGCACATAATGCTAATTACCCAAGAAAATGGATAAATACAACAATTTTAATGTATATTATAGCCCAGTTTCAGCAACACAATTGTAATTGGTGTAAAACAACACTCTTGTTAGCATAATCAAGCAAATAAATAATTTAACTTCAGTTTGATATTTAAAGGTTTCCGATAGCGTTATTTCTTCCGTAGGTTGTGAAAGTAAGTTTTCGTTACGCTACAGTCATTTTGCATAATCATCTAGTATATTTTACAATGAATATAGAAATTAATTCATCCTAATACTCACAGATGAGTTACCTACTGAGAGAATATATCGATAATGCAGAGACAAATAGTCCAAAAGTCTCCTTAGAATTATGGTCAAGAATAGCTGTGTAACATGTTCGGGGTTTTTTGGGTGTGAGACTGGTGTGGCATATACTGGCCACCCAGCAGTTTCTGAACAAATAAAACCTGCGGGTTTTAGGTTTTAGGGCGTAACTGGCCAGCTGTGACCAGTTCAGGTTTTGTTGTGGGTAGTCGTAAGAGGTTTGTCCTCAAGATATCTGTACTTCAGAATTTGAGGATTGGTCTTCTGGTTTAGTTTTGGTTTTGTTTGCTTTTGTTTGGGATTGCTTTTGTGTTTTGTATGGGTTGGTTTTAATTGGTTTTGGGGTTGGTTTTTTTTTGGCTAATATACCTGCCTTGTCAGGATCTACATGAATTTAATCTTAAATTTTCAGATTGTGTTTCTCATTTAGCTCCCCATACTGTATCCATATCTCTTTCTAAAACTTGTAGTACACCATGTAAAGCCTCCATGTACAAGAAGAATAAATGCTAATTCAGTAAGATTTTGTAACTTATACTTTCAATTAAATGTTTATCCAGCTGTCATCTTAATGAGGATGGAAGAGGCAGATAAAAGAATCATTGTGAAGTATTTTTTGAGTATTCACTGGTGATTTGTCCTTTTTAAGGGTGTATGTAGCGTGGGAAACTACTCGCCCTCTGTGTTCACAGTCAAGTACTTCAAGGACTAGTAATGAGTTTATGCTGTGATGATTACTGTTGTTGTGTCGTGAAGGGAGGGAAAGAAGAACCTTGTGATCTGACAGGTCTGACACCACTCATGGTGGTAGACATTGTAGACAGTATTGTCTACAATACTGTTAACAGTCTATATGAAAGCAGCAATAGTCCCATTTAGTAGCTCAGGAAGCAAAAGAGATATATGATGGAACATTTGGTTGGTTTTGTAGAAATTTTTTTGCTGTATACTAGTACTAAAGGGGAGAAAGGAAACTACTTGTCGTGTAGTTAATTGTTGGTAGTTGAACTGCTTGATTAAGCACATGCCGTGCCTTCATCTGTTGGTAAAAGAATATGGAAAGTTGGCTATTAAAGGTTTTTGTTTCCTTTCCCTAAAGAGACAGACAAGTCAGCAGATTGCAGTTTTGGGAGCTTCTGAAACCATAGCCAACCGTGAGGATTTCTGCACAAAATACTAACGAAATGCCTGAAGGTGTTTAATTGCTTCTTTGAACTGAGTGATGCAAAACACCAAAACTGTGTTTTGCTTCCTTCCTGTACCCCAGACTGAAGAAAAAAATCTTTTATGGCTGGGTTTGGGTATGTTAAACATTAAGTTGTAGTGTGCTATGCACAACACAGCAGTCATTACTTGAATTATTTAATAGGCCATTCTGATTCATGATGAAAGAGGTGATTTGAAGACGGAAATCACTTTTTCACATACAATCATTTAATTGAAAAAGCCTAAACTTTAGGATATATAGTTCATTATTGTGGGATATAATCTCACACAGAAAAAAAAAAAATCCCCATGATTTCATTTACAATTATATCACACAATCACTTTTACATTACTTTCTCACCTCTGTCTTTCTGTCATAATTCACGCCATCAAAATTGAGCACAGGAATTTCTTGTTCTAAGGATCATCGGATAAAAAGCATCATTGGATGCAAGCTACTATTAACTTAGCAGATTGATATCACAAGATAATCTTTTCACTCTGTTTATTCTTCCAACTTTGGATGCGTAGGATGATGATTTACTTTGTATTTTACACAGATTTCATTGCAGAGTTCCATTTCTGTCTCCAAGGCTTTATATTCAGATTATTTTTGTTCTATAGATTGGTGCCTCATCATATACCTGTGAAGACTACTCAGTAAATGCCTTTATACTTGATATTTTCAGAGTGCTGTATACTTTTTACAGTTATTGCAATGGAAATTATTTTTTAGATCTGCAACTTTCATCATGAACCACTGAACTGGCTAACTCTATAAATCAGTTATTTAAATATTAAAACTGCAGCATAGGCAACAATTAATTTAACTGAAAAGAAAATGAGCTAGAAATTAAACTAATATACAACATCTGCTAGAAGGGCAGTGTTCCCGAAGTTTAAAGGTTGGGTTTTTTTGATCTGGGTTTTACTTCTGGTTCATCTACAGTAATAAGTTTTTCTGTCTGAAATGAAAATGCTGATGCTGTTAAACCTCCAATTACACAGACTTGCCCCATTTAATTATTTCATTTAAGATGTATAAAAGATACATAACTATTTGGAGAAATAAAAGGAAATGTTCATACTTTTTTCTTCATGTAGAACATTGCTGTGAGATTGTATTTCACAGTAATTAATACTTTAAATGTAGTCATGAGTGAAATGTTAACTCCCTGCAAAGCAATAGTTTGTTAGTAATTTAGCTTGTTGTACTGCCCATATACTGCCATTTACATTGTTCCAGTTTGAAAATACATGTGGCAATTTGAAGAAAATGTTGAATTCTAATTGACAATATAATTTGTTTTCTTTTTTTCTGTTGTTTTTCCTTTCATGATTACATTTAACATGGGTATGAAAACTGCATTGTGTTGCCCTTGAGACTATTGGTCAAATCGAGGCCTGAGGCAATACAGGAATGAAATGTTAGCTAATTCAGTTTGTTCAAAATAGTTACTTTTTCAAAGAGCTGAGGGCAGGGGGGAGTTGCTTGCACTTATTTTTATACTGCTCTGTTGATTAAGAGAATGTAATAGAGATGAGCCAATGAAACCTTGTCTCTTTACTGAGACTTCCTAGAAGGCTGGTACCGGAACTATATTTTATTTGATTGATTAAATTTTACTAACAAAATAGCTTAAATTTATTTATGATATAGGAAAAATCTAAGCTGTGGATCATCAAAAATATAATTTTAAATTCATAAGAGTGAGCTACAGAATCTTGGCCAGTCACTAATGTGATTGACTTGACAGTCAGGAGGGACGGATAACCCACAATGAGCCTGGAGGAGGTCATTGTTCTCTTTAAGTCTTGGGACTTAAGTCTTAAGGACTCAGAGTGTTCTGGCATTCAAGGAAAATGGGAAAACAGGCACTGTGAAATGTATTAAGGACTGGGAAGCTTCCTTGTCCACCTGGGACATTGAGGCCATCCCATCATACATCTGTGTCTAGTCTAGGGACATTGAGGACTTATGTGTTAAGGATTTGAAATCAGAAGATTGGCTGTGGTTTCTATGTCAGTGTTTGGCTGTTCATTGAAATTTGAGTTAGCTATCAAAGCTGTTCAAAAATATATTCTGATGCGTTGGGAGGTAGAATCTGCTTTTCTTTTTTTTTTTTCCCATGATTTCTTAGTTATTTAATATAATTTGGTTTTAATGAAAAATGGTTTTTAGCATTACAACCAATTTTGTTCACCTGTGAAAATGAATTTCTTCCCTAAAGTCAGTAGAATTTCTGTAAATAAGTAGACATTTTAATTTAGGTTTTTCTGTGGAAGTAGCCTCAAATCAGCAGTTGCTGTTACAAGAGTGGAACTGTGGAAGTTCATGTGTCCTGCATCTTAATAATACAATCATTCAGTTTCTCTCAATAACCTTCTCTCTACAATAGCTCCAGTGCTATAACCCACATCTTCTTTCAACCTAAGACCTCACCCCAGTTTCTCTCCTGCCCAGCAGATGTCTCTTCTGCAAGCACTTGTAGAGACAGTAGACTTGTAGACACCAGAGCTGGACGCAGTACTCCAGATGGGGCCTCAATCAGCCACGACATGCTTTTGTGACTTGCCAAGGCTGAAAAAACCCAACCTTTAACTTTCACATATGCAGGCACCAGCATTGCACACTCAAGGTGGGATCATTTGTTTCATGAAAAGGAACATATTGTACATAAGTACCTTCCATGAGGTAAATGGTTCAGTTTGGAGGAGACGAAAGAATGCACTGAAATTGCAAAGGTATTTCTAAAAGGCAAGCAAACTTTTGTCAGATCCAAAAGAATAATAAATATAGTAATGATGCTTACTGTCTAATTTTAACAGACTAAACACTTGAGAACTTAAGCTTGCTTCCAAAAGAACTCAGCTAATTCATAGAGACTGAATGTTCACAGTGAAGAGCTCCTTACCCAATCAAAGCAAAGTCCTTCAGCTCTTTTTCCCTTATAACACAATATTTTCATGTTTATCATAGATAATTTCAGCCTGTTTGTTTCCATTATTCATCAAGCTCAATTGTTTTGGAAGAAAAGCAAATCCTTTCCTGTCCAGGGGCAGCAGTCCTTTCCTTTCTGGGGAGGACTGAGACAGAGCATACCAGACATACAGAAAACACTTAGCCAATGCTACCTCCTAAAATCATCCTTCAGTCATTGCCTAAAAGCATTACTTCAGTAAAGAACTTCCTGATGGTTCTAGCAAATCCAATGCCAAGCACTGACAGCTAATTCTACGCAGTGTAATGGGAACAACTTTTCATACTAGAGGCATGAGATACTTCTGCTAGTTTTTGATAACTATTTCAAACCTGAGGAAAATCCAACGCACTGAGCTAACACACCCTTTGTCAAAATACAGATTTCCTTTTGAAGTGAAACCAAGAAGATGCACATGCCATACTTCCTTGAGGAACTCAAAAAGCCACCCTGTACAAAATCTAGTCTGACTGAGTCCCAGTACAGTGTGAGAAAGCAGGATGGCTGACTGGTTGAGTCCCTTCTGTCTGCTGGCAGGCAGATGGCCACGCAGCACGTGTTCTGGCCAGCATCTCACTTCATGTGCCGCTCCAGAGTGGCAATAGCCTATGTTTTGTTTTGACACAGAGAAGATGGGGAACAGAGTGGAGAGGAAAAAAAAAAAAAAAAGGAAAATTTAAGGAATATGTGAAGAAAATGGGGTATTGCGATAGCAAATTGTGGAATGCGGGAAGGACATGGACCTGCTGGAGTGGGTCCAATGGAGGACCATGAGGATGATCAGAAGGCTGAGCACCTCTCCTAGGAAGACAGGCTGAGAGAGTTGGGTTTTGTGCAGCCTGGAGAAGAGAAGGCTCCAGGGAGATCTTATATAGCCCCTTCCAGTACTTAAAAGGAGCTTGACAGGAGAGATGGGGAGAGGCTCTTTATCAGGGAGTGTAGTGATAGGACGAGATACAATGGTTTTAAACTGAAAGAGGGGAGATTTAGATTAGATATCAGGAAGAAATTCTATGTTGTGAGAGTGGCGAGACACTGGAACAGGTTGCCCAGAGAAGCTGTGGATGCCTCATCCCTGGAGGTGCTCACTGCCAGGCTGGATGGGGCTTTGAGCAACCTGGTCTGGTGGGAGGTGTCCCTGCCCAGGGCAGGGGGTTGGAACTGGATGATCTTCAAGGTCCCTTCCAACCCAAACCAGTCTGTGGTGTCGGTAGCTTTTATTCTTAAATTGTGGTAGTCTCGGATGTGATAAAGGGATGAGCAGTCCTTGGGCACTGCTGGTTCATGTTGCCTGACACTGGTCCCTGACAGTATGGCCATTATGAGGAGCAGTGCAGTACTACAGAGCTTTTCCATTGTCACCCCAGCTTCTTCAAAAAATCACTGACAGGGTATAGCTGTTGTAGAAAGCAGTTCTAAGATCTTGATGTCATCCTTCAGAGCTACAGTAAAGCTAATAAATGTGGCCTTTTATGTGTGTAGGGGTATAAAGAAATACCAAGAGAGTAAAGGGAATGTGTAGCTTTCTTCTGATTTCCCCTCATTTTAACCTATTCTGTCTTTTAGGCCTTAGCAGTAGGGAATACAGGTTTCTATGAGAGCTGCTGTGAAGGTTTTCAAAAATGCATATTTAATATTCTTTTCTTCTGTTTCCTTTATTTCTTTTTGCTGTGTTTTCTGATAGGTTGTCTTTGCTTTTTCCATTTTGCTTTGTGGTTGTTGTGACTTATTTTATATGCCATTTATACAATATCAAGGGATGGTATGAAACATGAAATATTCAAAATGTGGTAGGAATACCACCCCAATATTGGTTTAAGGAAAAGTGGTAAAGATTATTACCTCAAAGAAATTATTAGCCATTGACACTGAGACCTCTTACTAGCTGTTATTAGTTGAATAAAAGACTAACTAGCTCTTTAACTGAAGAGGCTCTTCGATTAATTCCAGCAGGTAATGAGTCAGTCTCAAAATTGCAAACTGATAAGTATTGTATATTTCTGAACAAAACTAAAGCAGTGTCTGATGTTGATATTTAAACTACGTTAATGGGGCTTCAAAAATAACATTTTCTTGAAGTGCTGTGATGTATAGTTTTCAGTTTCTTGAATTTTCCTTAAAATTGCTTGTCTTCATGCACCGTTGTTTAAATTGTTATGATTATCTTTACATTAATACTGATGTCTGTATGTTAATTTCTTTTTTAATGAAAATTTACATGCCACAGTAACTAATATGGCCATGACAATATGACCAAGCTTAGCATTTCTACCCTTGTGTCACTTAGAATTCTGTCTCAATTTAAGTGAAATCTTTATAGCTTAAGTCACTTGAAATCCGACCCTTGAAAAATATGTTGCATATACTGAAATTGTGCATCAAGTGAGAATTCTGTCATGAATTTTTGACAAGTCCTACATACTATGATTCAAGTATTCTGTGTGTGTGGATTGACAAGGATGGTTTGAAGTTTTATGCTAGTATGAGCATTGCAGATCTCATTTTTTTGTTATTTTTAAAATCTCATGTAAATTATGATGGAACAATTATTATTCACTTGTGATAATTTTGATGGTTTTAAGACAGTTACAAAATCCTTTATTTTTGTCATAATTTTCATACTTATTAATATGAACTCTTAAGCCAAGGAATAAAAACCTGGAACCAAGCTTCCTCTCATCTCTATGTATGTAATGAATGGATAGAGCAAAGTTTGAGAGAAATCCCTGTATGGTAGTAGTATATGATCTGTGAATAAGGTTTTGTAAATTTCAGTAATAAATTGGGAATTCAGTTTTTCCACTTAAAAATGTGTGTGAAAAACGAGAGAGAAAAAAGTAAATTTATAAACCCAAAATTGTGGGTTTAAAATAAAAAAAATACATGATTTTTATTCTTTGAGCAATTTCCCTTAAAATTGATATGAGAATTAACCTCAAAAACGTTCTCCCATCCTAGTTTGCAAACATATGTACTTTGATAGTGATCCTCTTAATTTTAAAAACTTGAAAATTTTACAGATAAAAAGCTTTGGTGGGCAGACCAGAACTTAGCTCAGATCGGTACCTGTAACAAAAAAGATGGAAGAAACCCAACTGTCCTGCGAAACAAAACTTCAGGTGTTGTACATATGAAAGTGTATGATAAAGCAGCACAACAAGGTATGTTAAATTTTAAGCATATTTAACCAACTTTTAGACTGTGTTGTAACTTTTGCCATGTTATTCTTTAAACGTGGCTAGAATAAAAGAACATATATTTCTTTGTAATTCAATGATAAATGAATATAAAATATTTTCTTATTCCATCAATTACTAACTATAATAGGATAATTTATTTAGAATATCTGCCCAATATATTTTCTCAGGTGCTTTCTGAACCTTATCCTATAGTGAAGTTTGAGAGAATCTAAGTTTAAAATTTTTAGTGAAAAAAAAAATTCAGTTTATGTGCGAACCTCATCTCAATTTATTGAATTTTAAGAAGACAGAATTCATTAATACTCTTAATTACCTATTTGCTTTAGGAGAGTTTAATTCATCTAGATTGACAGAAGTGAAAGCAGTATAAATCAAAAGTGTGACAGGAGAAAAATAGGGGAATACCGCTAATACTGCCAAAACATAGTTGGCAAAGTGGGAGCTAAGATAGTATGAAAAAATGTAATTTGGGGTCATAGATGGTTTTATGAATTTGGAGTATATAGATAAAGACATTTGGGAGATTCTTTAGAGATTATTTCTGACTCTGGCTACTTTCAAAGTGTCGATGGTTGCACTGAAAGTGATGAGGATGGGATCTCCATGAAACAAATTATTTATTTCTTCAGAGAAGCTTCTGAAAGAACAAAGGATGGAGCTAAACTGTCTGATGTGTGATGGACAATAAGTCTATGAGTCTATTATGGATTACATTAGTTCAATTCCATATTGAGCACTGTTGGGAACACTTGTCATTTTCACCTAATCTGGGAAGAACCAAAGATGCTTTGCTAATCTTGTCCTTACTGTTCCACCACATTGAAAACCATGTATTAAAAATTTAGGCATTCAGTAATGTTTCTATCATTTTAAAATGCCATCTACCATGGAGACACACAGATGGAGCCTCACAAGTACCCAGATGTTAGAAATATCTGGTGTCTGTGGCATTTATATACGTCTTCCATTGCACAAAAGTCAAGAAAAGGAACATCTCTGGCTTTTTGTACTACTGAACTTTAACGAGAGCCCTGAGGTTCTGTGGTGAAACGTCCCCTTGCTGGTCTGCATTTTGAGAGAGCAACATAAGGATTTTGGACATAAGAATTAAACATTGTAGATGGGATTCAGGTTTATGCTTGTACTTTTTTTAAAAAAAAAAAGAATCTTTGCATATTTCATATGCATGTTGCATTTCATTAAATCAAAGCGACATGAGAGCAAATGTGACGAGGGCACTTACAGATTTCTCTGATACAAATCTGGCATACTAGATTTTATTATTCTTTACACTACAATTTGTCCTGCTGAGGATACCTGAGGCTTTGAAGCTTCACCTGTCTTTTCCATTTTTATGGTTGGATCATTAAAAAACATCTATGATTTTAGATGAAGAAATGCTTTCTAATTCAAAATTGGGAATGCAAAAACAAATGTGACAAGTAGCGCTTTGATTCATATGGACTTGGTAACTTGTAATCAACTAATTCCTTGAATGTCTTAGTAGACTTAATTGTTCACGAAGTTTCAAATTTCTGAGATGTGTTTATTGTCCTGCGTATTATGTTTATTATAAATCTTATTAAAACGTGTTCATCTGTTCCTTAAATGTAAATGTTGTTTTAATTAAGAAGTAGGAGCATGAATCTGGGAGATCATATTGGAACATATCTTAAATATACTAAGAAAATAGGGGCTCATGAAGATATGAAGTTAATATAACATTTGGTGAATTATTACATTATAACTACTGATTTTCTTATAGTCTAGAATAATATATGACTTCTAGACTAATGTCAGTGAGCTTTCAGCATTGCTACGCACAGACTTAATGTGGTATTTTCATTTTTATCATATGCATTTACTTTCAAATAGGCACATTGTCCTTCAGAAAACTGAGTTATTTTTTTAAAAAAAATATTCTGAGGAAAACATCTCCTACTCTAAGTGTGCAGATAAAATACTGCAGCATGAAACCTGGAAGAGTCTATGTCTAGTACCTTACCTGAAATATTTTATGCATATCTCCATTTTTCAAAGATGTTAGCTGAACAAAATTTGGGTTTGGTAAGATTAATAAACTGATGCCAGCATTCAATTTTAGTCAGGATTTCACTGTTCAAATTTTATTTCCTCTTGTCTCTTCTCCCATCATCTTATAGGTAGCAATTCCTGTCAGTTAAACAATGGTGGATGCTCCCAGCTTTGTTTGCCAACATCAGAAACCTCCAGGACTTGTGTGTGTACAGTAGGCTACAATCTTCAGAAAAACCGCATGGCATGCAAAGGTAAAGTGGTTTTCAGTACTACTTTTAACTCTTATGGAAAGTTTTTAAGTGTTATGAAAGCATTGTAATGAGTAAATAAACTTTCTTTATTAATTTTAAGTTAAATAACCATTTTTAATATGCTAAATTAAAACAATAACAGAGAAATGTCTGATGTAGTTAGGACAGACTTTAACCCAAGTGAATTAATCCAAGGGAATGACTACGTAGCAAGACCTTTAGACAGTAGAATTTCTTCCCACTTAATAGAAATAGGTGCATCTGGAGTGTGATTAATCTGACAGGAAAGTAGACATTTAAAATGAATCAGCTGCATTGTTCGCTAAAACTCTGTAGTTCTCTCTAGTGTCTGCAAAGGAAGTGTGCGTGACTAAATGAGGGGATAATTCCCACGTCCTAAAAGACAATTTACAGTCTTGAGTCCTGCTTTAAAAATTGTCTTTAAAATTGTCTCTTGCTGAATATGTACAGAAAGTGCAGACGTGCACTGAAAATATTCTTAAATTTCTCATAATTCAGAAACATTTGTTCTTAAGTTTTAATTTTCATAACTGGTAATTACTTAATTATAAGGTGATACTTGAAACAATGATTTCCTTCTCTTTTCAAGACTGCATTTATCAGTGAATTAGAAATACACCATAATTCATGGATGTTTCTTCAAAGAGATGGAGTTACTATTCTGGAAAACTATGGAGCAGTATTGGAAAATTATGTCTAGTGTTTGTTAATTATTTAAGTCTTATTAATTAGAAAAGTCTCCTCTTTGCTCTCATTGGATATTTTATTTTTCCCCATAGGTATCGAATCATTTCTTATGTATTCTGTCCATGAAGGAATTAGAGGAATTCCTCTTGATCCAAATGATAAAATGGATGCTTTAATGCCTATATCTGGAACTTCATTTGCTGTTGGCATAGACTTCCATGCAGGTAAATGTGATGCATTGTATGTATGGTAAATGTTTTATAATATTCTTTTGAATGAAATAAGCCCCCAGTTTTCAAACCTTCTAAGTAGCTAAAACTGTAGTTAAAGGGATTGGAAGTTGATTGTGTGCTACAGTGTTAACCCCTAGTTATTTATTATTTACAGTAAATAGAAAAAAACTATTATATATATGTAGGAGTACTGTCTGCTATTTTTCAGTGGAGACATCACAGAGAACCTGAGTAGGAAACTTGTGGTTTTACAGAAGATGGTCATAAACCTGTAAGAAAGCAGGTTTCATTAGGTCCTTTTTGATAGGAAAAAAACCTTGTTCCTGTCATGACATTTTTTCCACTGAATTTTCTTGGTCCTATGAATTGTACCAAGCAGGTAGGGTTGACAGCTGAGCAGGACAGTTGTATTTCTGCCCGATAAAGCTCAGCTGCTTCAATGCAGCTCACAAGCCAACTCTGTCTCTTTTTTCCTTTTGGAAGTGGATGCTCTAACAGCCTGAGGAACGGGCTTAAGTACACTACGTACCTTTTCATTGGAGGCTATAAATAGGAAACTGGTCTTAGTTTAGGTATCCACACAAATTTCTTTTGAAATGGGGGTTTCTGTTTTACATGCATATGAAAGAAGGTGGAAAAGAAATTAAGGATCAGATCCTGAAAAGTAATTGGATACATCTCCCACTGCTACTGAACGCTCTCTGCATATCTTCAGACATTAGGAATTTTTGGTTACTTTACAGAAAATAAGAAATCTGTGACCAAGTAGTGACCTGAAAACTTGTATATCTCCATATTTTTAACCCTTTAGGTCTTTGACCAGCCCTCCTTCTAAACTGATTTTCTCATGGGCTATTTTTGTTACCCATTGAGTTTACAAAGTAGCAGTTCAGAAAAAGTTACCTGTGTTATATACATATGGACATTGGCTTCCTGAAACATACAATTATTTTGTTATACTCCATTGTTTTTCATTTTGCAATAAATTCTGCCTGGCAATTCAGCACTGAGAGAGCTTAAGGTTTTGCTTAATTATATGTCAATATATAGCTTCATATTAGGAACAGACCTCTTCGTCCTTGTTTGATTACTTCATCACACAAACACATCACTAAAATTTTATTAATAGGTTAGGAGTTAAATTCACTGAAATATTCTCTTCTATTGGCCTGCATTCTTCACTGGTGCTCTTGCACCTCTACTCTGCCCAGCAAAATTCCGAGTTCTCTCAGCCTTTACAGTGCCTTTGTACTTGTATATTTTGCTTTCAAATCAGAGACAGCTAATATTCAGAGCTTTCATTATATCATAGGTATAGTTCAGTCACAGTCTACTGAGACATAAGAATCCCAAAAAGCCAGTGTCTTTATACACGTATCTTAGATGGGAAAGACTCTGATACAGCTGATTTCATCTCTTCCTGGAAAGATACAAGATGACAGAGAAGTAGTAGCTATGCCTGCCTGTGACAGAGATTACTAAAACAATGTGATTGGATTTTACAGGGATTATATTTTTCATTATAGCATACTTACTGTAAAAAGGTATAATTTTTGAATTCACGTCTTGCAAGCTTTACAAAGTTATGATGTGCAATATAGAAATCTGAAATTTGACCTTTTAGTTCTG
The DNA here is from genome assembly GCA_025769975.1 of Gallinago jamesoni. Lineage (NCBI taxonomy): Eukaryota > Metazoa > Chordata > Aves > Charadriiformes > Scolopacidae > Gallinago > Gallinago jamesoni. The sequence continues at coordinate 5,889,424 of JAOQGH010000077.1, forward strand.
AAATACTAATAATATGATTTGGTGATTTTGCATCTTGTGTTTTCTTTGATTTGGGGATTATTTCTTTTAGCATAGTCTACTTATAGAATATGCTAGTTCCTACTTTAGAGAGCTTGCTTTGGACTTCAGTAGTCAATATCAAAGGAATATTTTTGGAAGAATAAGAAGCATGTACTAAAATTGTACAAATTGAGGAAGGATGAAATTGAGGTACTTGTGTGCAGGGAACATGGATACAATAGATAGTGACAAACGCATTGCTCAACATGAATGTAAATCTTCTGTAGCAGTGAAATCACAAGGGGATGCTGTCTTATAAAAAGTTACAGTTCAGCTTTCAAGAGCATTTCAGCATAAAAAGCAATTGTTTTTCTCATGTTGTTATTTCCTGAATTCATTCCTAAAACCTTTGATGATCAAACATGATTCAGAAGGCAAGCAGAGGTACTTCCAGATTTCACCTTGTTTTGTTTTGTTTTTTTCCCCTTAGTCACTATTGCTTGCATTTCATTCTTAATTGTGACACATTCCCAAATTCTGATCTACTCTCAGTAACGTTTATGCATGCAGAGTGGCTAAAATACATTAACATACGCTTGTAGTATAGCATATCATCATTAAAAGACTTAAAATAATATTTTTTTGCAGACATGAAAGAGCTAGAAGATGAATGTACCGTTTTTTCTCCCTGTGTCTTGGTACTTCTGAGTTCTCATAAAGGAACTACTAGAGTAGTTTTGACCTTTGGACCTTTTCAGAGGTTGTTCAGAGTGGGGCTGCCAGTTTTATTTCAGACACAGGTTTATAAAACTAAGTGTGATTCTAGAAGCCTTTTATTTCTGTATTATTAAAGATAATGACATCCATTCTTCCCTGCTTCTGAAGACTTCTTCACAAATGCAAATGCACTTTGCTTTTTCCTGTCAACGTTGTTCCAGGAAGCTCATCGTACTTTTTTTTGTAGTACCTGGTTTGTATTTGTTGAAATCATTATTTCACATGGGGGGAGATGTTTTGTACTTAAGCTTGGTCTGGTTGGAGGACGATCTGCACGGCAGAGAAATACTACTTGAAACAGTCACGTTTATTTCTGTCATCATCATTTGTTTATTTGTAATTTGATGGTCTTTAAATTGATGGGTAGAAATACTACATCCAAAACATGGCAGCTACTAGGAAGAAAATGAACACTATCCCAGCTGAAAGCAGGACAGTCTCTAAGAAAGTGATTCTGTTCATCAGGAGGCAGTATCTTAACTCCGACTGACTTTGAGAGCACAAACTACTTAATGAGTAGTAGCATTTCTGCCTTTTTAAAGTACAATGCAGAGTGGTTTCATGAATGTTTTCATTAGTGCAGAAAGCCTCTATGAAGGCAGAGTAATAGCTAAAATTGTTGATAGTTTTGAAATAAGTGCTATTGCTGAGCCCCTTTCAGTTCTGCAGTAGTTCATCGCAGAAACAGATTTGCAAGGTTCTGCCTCCATGAAAAGCAGACTCTTCCCATTCTCTTATTGAGTTTTGCTGAACTTGGTGGGAGATGGAAAACCTAGAGGTGTTCTGTCACATATTTTTCCACACTTTTGTGTCAATTTTCTGTCCCCCTCATGCTCTCATTGCGCCTCCAGGCACTTGTGTCTGTGGTGTACCTACTGGTGTCTATAGGTGTATAGGTCTCCATAAAATGAGAGGAGTTTCTCATTTGGATCATACCATCTGTATCCAAGTGTAAACTGAAACTCAGTAAAGGCTATAGCATTATCTGTATTTGAAACTCATAGGCTTCTTTATTACTTTGGTGACAAGTAATTCCTTGGATATTTTTACACTGTACAGCAAAAAAAGTATATTTTTTTTCTTTGCTTTCACTTCCATGAAGTACCTGAAAAATCAAAAAAATATTCTCCGATGTAATGTATAGAAAATAGTGACTGAAAAGTTTTGCATTGCATGTGATAAATAACTTCTATCAGTACTTCAGGAAAAAACAGATGATTTTTTTTTTACCCCTTGGAGCATTTTTTTGAACAATTACATCAAAATGTCATATCACAGTCAATGCGTTTTACAAGTAAGCTTAATGAAGATTTAATTCAGGATACAAAATGTAGAGACGTAAGTCATAGGACTGTAAAAGAATATGATAATTTTAAGGAAATTATGTGTTAGCTGAGGTTTAACGTCATTGTATGGTTGGGTAATTATTATCTGAGCATACTCAAGCTGTAAGCATTTACTTTTGAGGATACTTTCTAGAAGCAGTGAACTGCATGTGCTGTGTGAACTTCCTTCAGCACACCAAATATTATTCGAGTTCCCCTGATTAGTTCCAGTCCCAAAGCTACTTCCATCATTTTTGTTTGTAGAACAGATACATTCTGCTTTAAAACTCAGGTCATTTTAAAGGAATGCTACTGACTAAATAAAAATTGAATTTGATTGATGTTAAATTAGTTTTCCCTTTAATATTTATACTGAAAATATGTTTGTCTTTATTATTGGGAAGTATTTTTATATCTATGAAGTTACATCTGCACATGTCAATGATTTTGTATGTCCTCAGCATCCTTTTTTGTACATCTACGTAACAATTAGTTGCTTTGTACTGTTTATATTCAGGTCAGGTATATTGTGCACTAAGGAAAAATGTTTATTGTTTACAAAGCACAGCTGTGTCATAAAATCCTGCATTTTACAGAAAGTAAATTAGTAATTTAGATAAGATGTTTAATGTTTGTTGAGTGTCATGATATATTTTAAAGAGAAATATGTTTTTTTAAAATTGGTTTTATCTCTAACATCTGATTACCTGGAAACAAATCCAGGTAATTCAGTTGTTGGAGTTTTTGGATTACTGAAAACACTGTTTTAAGAAAACAGCACTACAAAATCAGTTGTGCATTATACATAAGATTTAGTCATGGCAGTGAGAGCACAGAGATCTCTGTGTACTTATAACAGTTTCTAAGCTGTTATGTAGATTCTTGCTCACATGGCTGACTTAAATAGTCATAGTATGAATACAAAATTTTATGGAGATTAATTAAACTGGAATACGGAATACATAAAATTCACTTGTAGAATGTCTTATCCAGTTGGTAAACATATTAGATAGAAATATTTTTTATTAACTATGTTCTCTCCAGTAAGGCTTTGTAGTAATTCTCTATATGTCGTATTCCAGTGAAGACTATTTAACATACACTTGCACAGTTATAGAACAGTATATTATTTTTGAATGTATGTGGGGCTAGTATTAAGACCTGTGTAATTTTTTGCACTCATTTGAAGTAAGTAGCAAAATACATGGTTCCCATATGTGATAATCAAACTATATGTTTGGGATACTTGGAGTCAGAATCTGTCTTTCCTTTTATTGGTGGTGAGGCTAGGGTTCTTGAGCATAACAAACTGGTTTGGTCTTGGAATTGACTGTTATTTGTGGAGGTTTTGTTTTTCTCTTTACACACGCACACACACGTGTGCATGTATATATGTGTGTGGATATATGTGGATATCTAAATATTTTTATATATTTGTATATGTAATATGACTAAATTTATATATATCAATATATACACACTCTCTCTCTTATGGAATTAGAAGCAGATCTATAAAATATGAAACAATAAAGAAGGAATAAGTTACGTACCTCTGAGCAGTGCCTTTCCCAGACAAATTAGGTCACTCAGGAGGTCCCCAGCTGATGACTTTGAAACCAGGATGTGGGTTGCAGCATATCTGCATTGTTAACTCGGAGCTCTGTCAGTGGAGGTGCAGAGCATTCAGCTTGGGGATGTTATAACTTTTTTTGCCCCATCTCATTATCAAAGGGTCCTTTGTGGCAGCAGAGAGGAGTGTGTGTCTACGCTTTGGCCACTCCAAATTCTCAGCCTGACTGACGAGTTTAAAGGGTCAGTGCAAATAGGTTTGTATTCTAAGACTACAGAGTGGTCCCTCTTTTCTGCCTTATGGACAGCTAACTGTAGCAGAATGGCAGAAAAAACAGCTGAAATTACTTAAATAACCGAAAAAGACTCTTAGTGAAAGCTTTTCAGGACATTTGAAATGAAGATGAATTGTGGATAGAGTCTATTTTTTATTCTTTTATCAGTATACCACTCTCACATGTCACACTTTTTTTTCCTAGTTACATTTTTTTTATACTGTCAAAATTCAATCTTTATGATTACTGAAAGAATAGACTGTGTAGGCAGTTTAACACTGTATTTTTTCAGGCTCCTACATATTTTGGAATGGTGATTAATAAAAAAATAATATGATTTTCAAACATCCCATTAGAAAAAAAAAAAAACAACAACACATTTATCATGATTTTTAACGATAGAAAGCTAGAGGTACTAGCTTCCATGTGTTGTCATAGCCCCATTGTGTTACATGTGCAGTACTAAACAACCCGTAGAAAACAGAGAATTCTGATCTAAGTATTTAAAATAAAATGTTTGGTTTTTTTAAAAAAAAAAAGAATGAGGAATTAAAGATGATCATTTTGATACTGTTCCTGTTTACTCTGCGAGATTTAATAAAGTTATAATTGGCAGCTTTTACAGTTACTGATGTAGATACTTGGACTGAAGTACCTGAGTTTATCTAATAATCGTTGTCATGTATTTTATAGGAAATGACACAATCTATTGGACAGACATGGGTTTCAACAAAATTAGCAGATCTAAAAGGGACCAAACGTGGAAGGAAGACATTGTTACAAATGGTTTGGGAAGAGTTGAAGGCATCGCAGTGGACTGGATAGCAGGTAGGTCTACACCTGCTCCAGGAGTTTTCATAATTTCTGACAGTAAACTCTTGCATCTTCAGTACAAGACTAAATAACTTGGTTTGCTTTCAGCTCTAATTTCTAGTATTCCAAATGTTTAGATATTTTTTCTTTGGAGATACCAGCAATTTTTTTTTGCAATTTTACTACAGACAGAAAAAATATTTCAATGTCTTGGACACGGTTACTTAGATGGAATGTCTCAATGGTGACAACCACAAATACAAGCTTATATTTTAAAACAGAAGGCTGAATAGGACTAGAAATTATAAATATAAGACATGCCTAAATTAAAATGCAGCAGTTAGTTTCTGGTCTTAACTTAGGCACTTAATCTTTAAACAGTTTTCAAGTAGTCTTTTCTTTTTCCAGTAACTTCAAGGTATTTTTCCTAGGTAACATATATTGGACGGATCATGGCTTCAACTTAATTGAAGTTGCCAGGCTCAACGGCTCATTCCGATATGTAATTATATCCCAGGGTTTGGACCAGCCACGATCTATTGCGGTACACCCAGAAAAAGGGTAACATGACCATGGCTACTTGCATTTCTTTTAAAGTTTGCATGCTAGCACTGAAGCGCTCAGATAAGTAAATCAAGGCCTTCTTTCTAATAGATAAGCATTTAATAAAACCCCAAAGGATTGTGTTGGAAACTAATTATAGGTGGAAGGAAGCGTTATTCTTATCATATGATGAGTTTTTTCATTGGTCTCCGTAGACATGACACACTTACTGTACTTTCTTTGAATAATGGTTTTCATTTTCTAAGATAACTTCAACTGCAGGTTAGACATTGCTTGGAAGCATGCTTAAATCTGTTCTTAAGTTTCCAGGAAATCCAAGGAATTCACATTAGCTAACGAAGCCCTTAATGTCGCGATGAAATTGTAGAACAGTGTAATCCTTGATAGTTATAAATTCCAGTATTATGCAACATCCAACTACAACAACTAAGGAGATTGGCTGAAAGTAATGGGAGATGAAACACGTGGATAAGGGTTGTCAAAAATGACATCTGTTTGTTGAGAAAAGGGACTACACTGCAGCATTAACAGAAATAGAGAACCTTCTGTCTCCTTCCAGCTCCAAAACTATTGTTAGTAGAGGCAGTTAATTCTGCAAAGAATTCCCATCTCTTTTTCATGGGAGTATGAAATGTACTTTCTGAGGAAAAGGCATATAAGCAAGACTCAGTGGATTGAACTGCTACACTTACCCTGCTGAAACGGAAGCATGAAATGGTGTGTATGAAAATGTTAAAGAGGTATTTGAGCAACTACCTGCCCCCAAAGCCAGAGATGACACTGTAGCTCATTTCCCCCAGATTCAATCAGATCAGTATCTCACTATTTTCAGGAAAGCAGTCTCTGTACTCGGAGGAGCTTGCAGCCATAGTAATGAAGAATTCTGACTTTGCACTGAGGCCAGATTGATACCAGCGATTCAAAATGCCATTTGCATTTTTGCCATGATTTCTTCTATGAGAATTTAGACATAGTGGTCTGTGTATTTTTCAGACTAGAATGAAGGTAAAAGCAATAACTGGTTTTATTTTCTGCATAATGTAATAGCTTTCGCCACAAATCATTACAGCTGCGTTCATGTAGCAGCACTGGTTGCTTGACAGTATCTGCTAACACTTTTGGATTAATGCTGTTCTTCAGAGTAGGACCTTCTCCAGATCCTAGTCAGGATCTGGCTGAATTAATTATTATATTTTTCTCTTTAATGTATCAGAATATCTGTGCTTTCCTGTTATTAAAAAAAACAAAAAACACAGAACACTAAACTAAAAAACTTTTGAAGGTAAGTACATAGAAGTCTGATAAAATTCTTCTGACCAGAAGGGTTCATCAAACTTCTTCAAAACAATAATTAATTTACATTGTAATTTTCCTCAACATGTGTATACTGTATTTGCTGTACACATATAAATAAATAAAGGAGGTGGTTGAGGCCCCTTCCCTGGAGACATTCAAGGTGAGGCTCGATGAGGCCCTGGGCAATCTGGTCTAGTTGGGGGTGTCCCTGCTGACTGCGGGGGGGTCAGACTAGATGACCTTTGAAGGTCCCTTTCGGCCCAGATGATTCTATGATCCTATGCAGACATGTTTTAACCCGTTACTTTAAAGGAAAGGAAAAGCCCCTGTGAAGTCTATGAGCCCAAGTGGCTGTAAATGTGTTCTCTGGATAATGCTGAGATATTAAAATAATACTAATTATATAAATAAAATCCATTATTTTCAACTAGAAGTGTTAAAGAGGGTAGTCAATTCTTCTACAGTATTTGGAGAGAGATAGATGGAAAGCTGAGATCCAGCATTTAACAATTTCTATAGAGAAGAGTAACTGCAGAACCCTTAACAGAATAATATTTAATAATGCTATTAGCAGAAAAATTGCTTTTTTAATAAAGTGTGGATATTATTATTTCAATGACAATATTTTTACATGATGCTTTCCAATTCAACAGTTTGTGGCTTTATTTTACTAAAATGATGTGTGCATATAAGCAGATGAAATAATATCCAGCAATATTAACAAGATTCTTTAGAAAGAAACAGTTCCTGCTTTTAAGTTAATGGATATTTAGAGGTATCACTGAACCATCTTCTTAGGTCTTAAAATAGAGTAGCATAATGCCACCAAAAAGCAGATGTTAATAAAATGCAGCTAAAATGTAATTTGGAGGAGTTTAAATTATTGAACTTGAAACAAAGAAAAAAAGCAGTAAAGAAGAGAAATGTTAAATGTAGAAATTAATTCAGTTATGAAACATTCCTTAGGTGTTTTGATCTGGTTGAGTTTTATAGTTTGTTTTTGGATGTGTTTAGAATACTTAAGAAAACACTGAAGGATAAGAGGACCACAGCTTAGTAATTATTTTATGTGTCTGGTAGAATGGTGTGTCTTCTGTGAAGGCAGGTCAGCTTCATCTCTCTTTTTTTTTCAATACTGTGCTGCCACGATATGATATCTTGCAACGTCTCCAATCCACGTTTCTTCAGGAGAAGGATAGGAATATTTTGCCAGTGAAGTGTAGGTATACCTTTCTGTGGGAAGATTAAGGCTCTTTACCCTCTTCATTATTGTCATATCTCTTTCCCTTTGAGAGGCAAAACTTTCAACGGTGTTCTTCTCTCCCCTTGCCCTGACTTCACATTCTTCATTTCTCTTGAAGCTTGAGTTGACAGCTATAAGAATGGAGAGGAAAATAGCAGTTATTAGATCTCGTTGAATCTGCCAGTTATACCAAGATATGAAGCAGCCAGCATTCAGCTGGTTGGTAACTTTATTTATTGTTACTAAGGAAAAACAAGTTAAGAATGTGTAGTCCCTCAAATGAGTGTCTTTGTCCCTCATCAGGTACTTGTTCATACAACATACACTTGGCTGACTTTTTGGGTTTTTTTCCCCCCAATTAAATAATAGTTTTCTGACCAAGCTCAGAATTGTAATTGAAATATCAAGTTAAGCTCATACTGAAATAATTCTTAGACTTTGAAGATACCTTCTTGAAAAATATTCCAGGAACTTATTGTGCTTAGGGTTTGGGCTGGGGGAGGGGTGGTGGTGGTGTAAATTCTGATTTAAATTTTTTCTAAAGAAGTTTTTTTGAAGCTTGATTCTAGGCCAGCATCAGATTTCCACCACTTGCATCTCCATGTCAGCTATGTACATTATATATGGGGTAGTTCCAAAATAAGTTGAGTCCTAGTTATTCTAGCATTGCAGTACGTACACCAGATGTGTCAGTAGCATATTGCTGCCTTCAAAGGAAACAAGTATTGTAGATGGAAATTCCCAGACCTTTTGGGAAGATATGGGAAGATCAAGTTTTTCTATACTAGTTAATAGTTTATGTAAGTTTATATATCATTTTTATATTAAGTTTTTGGCAGCTATTCAAGACTATCTTTAAAGGATTCTAGATTCATTATACCTGCTAATTATGGTTTTTAATTTTATTTTTTTTCCTTAGAGTAACTAATCTGAGGAAAGAGTACAGAATGTTTAACTCAAGTATATTTCTGTACTCAACATTTAGTTGATGTCCCGTGTTTAGAAAGTACCTCTGACTACATGCCCAAAAGCAAGTTCAATTGTGTTTAGAGGTGCTGTTAGTAATCTGGTTAAATTGTATTAAATTTAAGTAGTGATTGTTGATATCCAGCTGGTTAATACTGTCTATTTTAGCATTTCTAAAATAGACATATTTTTAATTTAGCTAATGTAGAACTTCAATTTCCTAAAGTACTATAAGTTTTATAGTTAGTATTCATATTATTATTTGTTATGTCAGGAAGTATGAGATTAAATTAATTATTATTATAGGCAGAAAGCCCTATAATTAGAGCCAAAATAAGGTGGACATTGTTTCAGAAAATACATTTGATGAGCTAATTATAGGATGCGTATTTCGTCTTCCCTCTCCTCTTTTTATCCCTCTCTATTTCATGTATCTGCAGTCATCTTAATCAAACATAACAACAGACTGGCATAATATCACCAAAATCAGGGGTAGAATGGGTTTAGTAACACAGAGAAGACTTTCATAATCTTTGAAAGAGACTAATATATACATTCCATACAGAGAAAAACAGTGGAGAATGGTTTTGTGTGTTCCATTCAGTTTGCATACATCCTATTATTAAACAATGTTTTAGTGCATGCTTGTGAATATTTTCAATGAAAATCCTTCTCTTCAGGAGATTAGTAATACAGCAGACCTTAATTTTGTTATTTTAGGAGTTTTCTTGCTCAGAATATATATATATATATGATTGTGTGTGTTTATAATATTTTAACACAAATATATGTACATATATATATGTGTAGGCACATGGACATTTAGTTAAAGCTATTCCATAGGTTACTGTTCAGTAGAGGAAGTGTTTTCTGTAGATTCATTGGTCTCATTTTGCTACACCTCAAGTTACAGATTGAGTAGGAGGAGGTCAAGGCAGCAGTTTGACCTGACATCTTACCCCAAGATAGTGATGTTATTGTGCCAGAAAGTACACAGCAATGTAAAGTTAGATAAGAAGGATGCAGATTCTTCCCATGTGTGTTAGAGGGAATAGGAGAGATATTTTCATCGTAAATAAAATGCCTTTCTCTACCATTTCCCACAGTGCTCCTCATTGCTTCATATTTAAGACACTTCTAAGTTAGACACACATCTCTTGTATTATCACATTTGTTAGTAATTAGATGCAAGAGCTTCTGTTCCAGTTATTTTTTTTTCTAATTTGCTTTTATTTTCCCAAGTGCAAAGCTGAATTCTTTAAGGAATAGAATTGCATATTGACTGATCAACTGCAGTTTTAAGAATGGCTTCATAAGTATCATTTGCAAAAAAAATCTCAGTGAAGTGTTCTATGAAACAAGTATTATGATACATTTAATCTCTTAAGATTGTGTAGAGATATGAACCTTATCATGTTTTTTTGATTATTTAATAGTAATGGAGCATTTTGTTTGCAATTGAAGTACAGTATTACACATTTTTCAACTCTTATTTTGATGGTATTTTAATTGGTCATGTCTATAACATTTTAGGTATTTATTTTGGACAGAGTGGGGACAGAGTCCCTGCATAGGCAAGGCACACTTAGATGGGTCTGAGAAGGTTGTGCTTGTGAGCCTGGGGATTGCGTGGCCTAATGGGATTTCCATCGACTATGAGGTTAGTTCCTCTGTCTTCCAGCATATGTTAAAATGTACAGTATTTGTTATGTTTCATTGAAGCCAGCTAGTCTTCCTCTTTGATGCAATCTTAAGAACTCTTAATGAAATACTTGGATAAGACTGTTGATATTTCCTTTAAAATTAATCTTTAGGAAAATAAATTATATTGGTGTGATGCTCGTACCGACAAGATAGAAAGAATTGACCTTGAGAGTGGAGGGAGTCGGGAGATTGTGCTGTCAGGGAGCAATGTGGATATGTTTTCAGTCGCGGTGTTTGGAGCTTACATCTACTGGTCTGACAGGTAATTTATTTTTCATAAGTATTTGAGTCTCAAAATGTTATTTCAGTGCCAGGTGCTTCACCTTTGTAGGATTAGCCATTCCTTAGCAAGGTCACAGAAAGGATCGCAGAAAAATGTGCAATTTCCAAAGAAAGGGCGTTTCTGATACTGAAAGCTAAATCGTCTCAGTGTCATAAATGAGAAGAGGTTTCTCCACCTTCTGTTAGGCAATTCTCCACTGCCCTTCAGTCATTTGTTTGGTGTGAATTAGTTGAGGATTGTTGATGAGACATCTTCAACTTTTTTGGCAGAGCACATGCAAATGGCTCTATTAGAAGAGGCCACAAGAATGAGGCCACGGATGCTGTGACCATGAGGACTGGCCTTGGAATAAACCTGAAGGAAGTGAAAATCTTTAATAGAGCACGAGAGAAAGGTTGGCTGTTCGTAAGGATGCTATTAATTGTTTTAATAACACATACTTTTAATGTATATTAAACCATACCAAAAGTTAAGTAATCACCAATTTTATCTCCACTGTCTATTTTTGAAGTATTTTTTAAGCTAAAATTAATGTACTAAAGAAAACATATAGTACAAATCCTACTAAAATTCTTCTGAGCGTTTTAAGTAGGAAATCTAAAACCAAAACACTTCCTGTCATTCCATGTTTGGTGGTTTTATTTTGTTTGGTTTTCATTAAAAAGAAAAAAAAAGAAAAAACAGCAGTAGGAATGAGAAGGGCCTTCAACTGTGCTTTAAAGAGCAGTAATCTCAGGCAGTCTTGGATTTCTATTGGAAAGCAAACCAGAATTTTATTTTTTTTTCACAGCTAAACATTTCCAGCCTCTGTATCTCAAATATTTATTTCCTGAAAATTACTTGACTTTGAGTCCTAGTTTTTTTTTGTGTGGGAAGAGACCTTGTAAATAATCCAATTCAAGAGACAAAACTTATCATATACTCTCAGTGATTTATATTATTGATGTTTAAATTTAATTCTCTACTATCTGACTAAGAATAATCTTGCTTGTACCTATTTTTTTTCCTCCTAAATTTCTGGTTTTGAAGAGACCTTGAAAAGCTTGTTTCAGTGAGTAAAGGTGGTTACAAGTCTACCAAAAATAATGCTGATTTCCTCAGAACCAACTGCTACCAGTCACTCCAGACAAAATTTTCTATAAATATATTCAAAAAGAGAGAGAAAGAAACTACTACTATAGTACAAGATAACTTTTTTCAACACAAATTTACGTCTGGTGTTGGTAGCACTCAAAAGTTGCTTTAATCACAGCATTACGTACCCAAAGATCCTGTTTCTTTCATATACATCTTTTCTAAATAAACACATTAATGTGACTTGTAAAATAAATTTTTTCATTTCTTTAACAGTCAATAAGAAAAACTGTCTATTTTTTTTTTAAAGGAAATTTTAAATAGTTTTGAAAAAAATCACTTTGCAAACATATGTATATTAATTTTACTAAGAATTTCTGCATGTAATTTCAGAGTAGTCTGGGCATCATATTTTGTGGATAAAAATAAAATCCGCACAAAAACTTATCGTTTCTTTTAATTAGGCTACAAATAGTTAATGTCTGCTTGCTTGGAAGGGCTTTATTATAGAAATAGGAAAATAGAACAACTGGATAAAAAAATGCTTCTTTGAATGTAATGATTTTGTTTATAGCTTTAAAAATCTGAACACATTAGCAATAGGAGAAATGGTTACTTAGCCTAAAAATCTTTTGATGTTAATTTGAAAAACATAACTGAATGATTTTTTAATACGTTTTTCAAATTTTACTAGGGTACAAATGATTAATGTCTTTGGGAGGGGCTGTCAGTGAGCCAGGAGGACAAAAGGGAAAAAAACAGGTGAAAAATGTTTTTGGAATGTTTTTCTATATGACGCTCTTACATATATTTTTTAAGGTCATTGAACTAGAAGTAGATAACACTGTTTTAAAAAGTTGTAAGTAGCTAGCTCCCTGACCTTCTATTGTTAAAGCAACAATCAAAACCCCAAACAAAAAAAAAAGGAAGCAAAGCCCCAAGAACCTGTGCTGATTGTGATTAATGCTTTTTTTTCAAACACCTGTTTTACCCTTTCCAAAGAGCCAGTCCCACAGTGCTATTCGCAAGCAGATTCCTATCTTTCAGTGCTATTTTACATATATGCAAGGATATTCCCAAACTACAATGGGTTTAGAATTGGCTAGTTTTAAAGATATTTATAGCTGGTGACCTGTGGAAGCATTGAAGTTTTCAAAGAGAGAAGAAGCTTGAGGTTCTCTTTCATATATTTTCCTTTCACTTCTCAACCTCTTATCCTTCCAAACAGATATTAACTTTTCTAGCCTAATAAAAATTTAAAAGAATCTTTAAAGCAAATAAAATACAAAAAAAAATATACAGCTAAGTCTCCAGATGTTTTTACATAACTATAGAGGAATATGTCTGCTGTAATTTTTCCTAGGAACACAAAATTCAACGTTTCTAATTTTAAGAGCAAGTTAACTCTCATCCCCCATTATTTTTTTTCTGAAAAGTATTTTCAGTTTGAAATGTAGCAGTTAGAATATAAAATCAACAGTGCTTTCAGACGCTACATCTTCTCTGACAACCATTATGGTTTACTACCTGAAAACAGCCTATTTAAAATGTTTTCTTCTCCTTCACTATGTGGAAATCTTTCAGAAATGGGAAAATGGCTATATTGAAAGAGCTGAGTTGTTATAAGAAAGTGCTGTCAGAAACAGAAACTAAATTATCTAAACTATCTATAATAGTAATTCATGCACAGTCCAAGAAAAAAAAAAAAAAAAGACAAAGGAAAATAGCTCCTAATTATTGACAATTACTATAATTTTAAATATTGCTTGCAACAAGTGTAGTTGAAGTCATTGAAGTTACTAATTTGACAATGATTTCTTAATGGTATGCATTTTTCAGGGAGTAAGTTTTAAAGTCAGGTTTTAAAGGAAATTAGAAGAAAATGTTAGGAAACGTCTTTATTAAAAACAGGGAACTGGATTGACACCGTTTTGTACCTGTCAAGATGAATCATTTCATTTTGATAGAAATTGTCTAAAAACAGTACCATATTCTGATGGTATCTAAATTTGACTTTTTGACAGTAACAGGTGTTTTAAAAAAAAATGAAAACTTTCAAAGCACTTGAAACAGTCTCTAAGTCTTCAGCTGATTATGGAGGAATAACCCATTTTATCATTTTCTATTAATAAAATATGTACTCTTTTGGATTGGAAAGGACATTATATTTTTTTCACTAGCTTTATGCATTAAAATTGTCTTTGGGTTGTGGTTAAAGTTACATTCTTTACTATTTTGGCATTTGTTTTACTTGTGAATATTGTAGAAACAGTTTTAAGACAGGAATTCTTAGAATACATAAAATTACAGCTTGATTTAAGTTAGTTAAGTGTAATATTATAACAGATGGAATTTATATATATATATTTTTTTTTTTTGTACAGGTACTAATGTTTGTGCCAAGAATAATGGTGGATGTCATCAGCTTTGCCTTTATCGGGGAAATGCACGGAGAACATGTGCTTGTGCACATGGCTATCTTGCAGAAGATGGAATTACTTGCCTGAGACATGAAGGTTACCTGTTGTACTCGGGAAGGACAATACTAAAGAGTATACATCTTTCAGATGAAACCAACCTAAATTCCCCAGTAAGGCCATATGAAAACCCAGAGTACTTTAAAAATGTGATAGCTCTTGCTTTTGACTACAGTCTGAAAGGAAGAGGTACCAATCGCATATTCTTCAGTGATGCACACTTTGGAAACATACAAGTAATTAAAGACAACTGGGCTGGCAGAAAAGTGCTAATTGAAAGTAAGTAAAAGAATATTTTTTTTATTTCAATAAACTTTATTAAGTGAAAAGTTGATAATTATTTGGCTTTATAGAGAAAAATGTCAAAAAAAAAAAGGTTTTTCCATGCTTAAGTATATATTACAATTATTATCATTTATTTCTGAGACGCATTTAAATTAAAATTATCTTTAGAATTACAACTTCAAAATAATGTATTTTATAACAATTTTACGATGTGTGAAACACATTACTAGAAAACAGAAGTGATAATGAGAGTGCTTAATTTTTATTACTGTGGTTTTAAGGCGCCTTACTGTTGAAACAGAACCTCATTTGCCTAGAAATTACAGAAGTCTTCTTTCCGCAAAAAAAACCTTTTGGATGTATATTTTTCTAGTTAGTGGGAGTGAAGTACTGTAAGATTCCTCTGCTGACATAACCATTCCTCAGTATATAATATTAGTGTGTCCCGTTGACTTAGCTTTCTTGTAGGAAGCACAAGAAAGGTGACTTGGGCTCAGTGATAATTGGCAGCAAATTCCAACCTACAAAATTGTCTGTTTTAATAGAGGCTTACTCAGCAGCTTCACATGTTTACTATGCCTAGTAGGAGTTGTATGAAGCTCTAGGCAATCCTGCTTCAGCAGGGGAGTTGGACTAGATGATCTCTATGGTCCCTTCCAACTCTAAAAATAATTCAGTGAAATTCAGTGAAACTTGACATTTTCTTAGCCTCTGAAAGCTTGAAGCCCGACACTGCTATTGAGGAATTGACACCAATATCATCACCAAAGTCTTCAGAAGAAGACACAAAACATATTTTGCAGCTCAGTAAAATCTTCTGAGGATCTCGCACTGCAATCTGTATCAACAAAGCATACCATAACTTTAGTACAAGATGTATATAAAAAGTTATCATGGTTTGTAATGGTAAAATTAGAGTTCATGGAAAATCTGAATGCAGATATGTAAGAAATATATCCTTAATGCTAACCATCAAAAAAATCCATGCTACAATCCATGGTATTCTAAAAACTTCTATTATCTTGCATTTCTCTTCCAATTTATTTGTTCTCAAATATGCAATAAACCTTATTCACCTGCAGTCAGATATCAGATGCACATATTTACTGTGTTTCTTCTCTTCCTTGTAATTTTTGAGTACTGTCTGGTTTTATTTGGAGGCCACAGTTTGTTTCAGTAACCGTTTCCCAAAATGTCTGAAGTGCTGTATGTTTTTTGCTCCTGATGTTGTGGGTAATTCCCATCTAAGTTTCTGATATCATATGTTATGCTGCTTATGGCATTGCTTCCTTTAGCTATTACTTTGGGTCAAACAGTTTAACAGCAAGACCAAAGAAAGTGATTAGGAAAAATGACAGTACATTTGATGTAGAACATATCGCCCTTTGCTGTTGCATGATAATAGGAATGTTTTTAGAAAAGAAAGAAGTTAAACAGCTGCAAACTGCCGAAATATTATTCTACAACTGACATTGCATAATTGAGTCATTATGTACCTCTGCACTGTGCTTCGGGGAAGGTATTTGTGGTCATGAAACTGTTGACACTAATGAATGGAAAAGCATTTTTCAAATGTGATACAAGCCTTTTTTTTATGTTGAGTTTCTATGTGTGCATATTTTAGAGGAATTAATGATAATGTGTTAAGATATGGTAAAAAGAAACTGAGCAATGTTGTCAGATGTTCTTATTACTGCCAGGAAAGCATTAAAATGTAGGGATTCAGAGTTGATGTTACAAGAGACACAAACAGCTCACAGAAATATGCAGTGGTGACATACAGGCACTGTTTTAACTCTGGTGTTACAGGAAGAGATTGAAAGTATTATATGAAAAGCCACTGGAAATTTTTACATTTGAACCAGACAAAGAGAAGAAAGAAATACTGATAAAGTGCCAATGCAGATACAACTTGGGTTTTTTTAAAAGAATAATAAAGTATTCCTCATTACTTTATAATAGGTTGTTCTACAAGAGCTAAAAGACATTCCATAAAGCGCAATAGAGAATTATAATTTTAAGAAATTGTTAGGAAGTGTTTCTACTTGTAATCTTAATATGCCCGATTTCATTTTTCATTAGCAGAGTCAGCACTCTGAATAATTGAATGTCAGACGAAATTTTCTATCCTTGCAAAAAATTTACTGTATATGCTTGGGATATATTTGTGAACAATGATATTTGTTTTCTAGAAATGCTTCAGTTGTTTTTTCATTGTAAATGAGAAGGGATATCACATCCCAGGATATGTTAGTTTATTGTTCTCCTTCATGCTTTAAACTCCTTTTCTTTATGTCGGTTCATTCCCTTTAAACTGGTATTTTTGTACTACATAGCCTTCCTTTCCAGAGTGTGCACATGATTTTCTCTCACTGTACACGGGGAACAGTTCATGAGGCTGATTGATATAGTGGAAATATTTGACCAGTGATACCTGTAAAGGATAAAGTACTTGTAAGACTGGTTGACACCAGTGCTTCCATTCACTGGAAGATGTAACTTCCTAAACTTTTCTGATTTCTGTGTTAACTCTGTGTGATTACACAGAAATTATTAAACGGAATCCACCTCAGAAATTTTAGTAGTGTTTCATTGCAGGATTAAAAAACATCTTTGATATTCGTTTTGCTCATTCCAAAATTATTATTGTGCATCTGTAGCAAGTTTAACTTTATTAGGAAGAGATTCAAAACCACGTCAGAAGTATCCAGTGTGGTTCTAACAATTCTACAGCCCCTCTGTACCTCATTAGAAGTAGTTGAAGTCTGTAAATCATTGAAACCTTTAGTCAGTATTTGACTCAAATAGTGGATATAGAGTACATTATACACAAGATACTGTTGTCCCAGATTTTTAGTTCACTAACTGTAGATCTGCTCATAAAGAATCCACTAGCTGATGGCTTTCTACTTCACTGAAATCAGATATGCCACTCAAATCTAACACGTTATTGAACTTTTCTGCACACTAAAACCAGAGTTAAGATATATAAAGAGCCCTTTATTAAGCAGGTTTCCAGTTCACTAAAAACAGATTTACAACTCACGAGCAACCCATTATCTAATATGTTTTTAGCTCACTGAGAACAGATTTACTACCCAGAAACAACCCATTATCTAACATGTTTCCAGTTCACTGAAAACAGATTTACAACCCATACTCAAGCTATTATCCAACATAGTTCCAATTCACTGAATATTGATTTAGAATTCATAAACAACCCATTATCTGACAAATTTTCACCTCACTGAACAGATTTGCAACTCATAAACAACCCATTAGCTAACACATTTTCGGCTCGGGAAAAGTAGATTTACAGCATATAAACAACTTCATCTAACTTGTTCCAGTTCACTAAAAGCGGATTCAAAACTCACCAAGAACCCAGTACCTGATAGGGTACTGTCTTCAGCGGGAAGAAACAAGAGCAACAAAAAACTCCAGTACAGCACGTGCATAGTTAGCCATACCCTAACACCTCTGGTTTTTTGTGCAGTGTGCGTTTTTTTTGGCTGAATTCTTTCTTTATCTCTGAACTCTACTGAAAAGATAAGCATTATTTCCCTTGGTCGCTCAATAGAGACTTTTTCTTTCATATTTTTATGAGTAACTTTATGGGGTTAATCTTTCTTGATTGCCAATTTTTAAAAAGTTACCTTGTTCTTGCTGCGATTTCCCACAAATATTCTTTTGGGTGGTGAATTTCCTTGCTGTAGCATCATGTACATTTTAATCTAGTCCGCAGACATTTTTAAAATTACCTTATCAATGCTACAATGTTTTAAATATGTTGTGACATGACTACTATCTATATTGTATGCTTTGATCTCAGTCTTTCCTTTAAAAAAAGTGTAAGAGGTCATATTTTATTGTCTTTCTTGCTTTAAGTACACACTTCTGAGAAGTTTCAGGCTATGTAGGAGTGAGAAGGAACTTACTGTGGGTTCCACCCACCCACTAATTCCCTTTTAACTTTCCACTTTTTAGCTGTGAAGGTCAGCCTTGCGGTTCACTTTACATAGGTTAAACTGCTTCTAACCTGTAACCTAAACTCATTGTACATGTGTTTGCTTTTGTGTCCTCTTGTAAGAGCTTCGTGAACCTCTTAAGGCAAAATGTTTGAGAACCTTGATGACATTCCTATTTTTTTTTTCATTTTGTGTGGTATAAAACACAGTGACAGGGATTATATTTGGAAAATTCATGCTGTATATATACTTTTTCTGTTCTTCCAGCTTGAGGGATCGTGCAGGATTCTTGCGGCAAAAAATGAGTGTTTCATTTCACATAAGCTTTCTGGTGCTTTAGATTGTGAGAAACCAGTGCCTCAATAAATCAAATCCTAACTCAGTATTCTAGACAAGATCCAGAGATATTGCATACACTTTGGAACTTGTTTTTCATTTAATTTTAGCCCTACATGACCTGTAGTCCTGTAGAAAACTGAAAGAAAGCATTAAATTCAAAAGGAGGTAGAAAAGGTAAAACATTTATATGGAAGTGACACTTGAGTTTAAATCAATATATTGGGGTGGCCATCTCCAAATAATCTTTGCAGTTTCTTTTCAGCCCTACCAGAAGTAGACCTTTGAACTGTTGCCAGTCTCTCCAGGAGAATTTGTTACTGAAAACCTTGGTTAAAATGAGATAATGGAGCAGAACAGAAAGAAGGAACAGAAATCAGTAGCATTTAAAGGCACAGGGTTATGTAGGGAGGTATTTGGAAATCTGACTTCTTCAAAATTGCTACAGGTTATCAGTTTCATTTGGAAAAAGTCTGTTCTCCTCTCAGAGGGACCCCGGGGAGAATTTTACTCTTATTTTCTTTGTCGTTAATCACTTCTAGACAGAACAACACTATTATTTCAAACTTCTAAACCAGTTCCTGCAGTATTCAAACTCAAAGCCATTTCAAATGCATGCTGATAAACATACATGAAATACTTTAAGTGTTTATAGATCTAAATAGACCTGTCTTCCATCTTTAACTAATTTTAAAGTAGACTGAAATGACTGGAAATGAAAATGTTGCACCAGAAGCAAGCATTGGAGCTATCTATTGGGTGTATGTGATTTTTAATATTATATGCTTATCCCCTGTCAGACCACATCTCCCATTGTCTGTTGTTTGCTTTGTCAACTGATAAATGATGAGTTGAGTTAACTTTTAATGCTGTGACTGTCTCAGTTGAGATTTCTTCTACAGTGAATTAGAGGTCTCAGTTTGGCCCAGAGAAAGTCAGTGAAAATAGAATATTATTCACAAAGTAGATTCTTTGTGGTTTTACTGGAGCAAACAACAAATGAGATCCTTAATTAAAATAAAATCATGAAGACCATCATGCTAAATTTTTTGTTTCCCAATATGCATAAGATGACTACCTCTGTGGATTGACCCTTTAAACAAAACATATATGATATTGCATGGGATGAACGTATGTTTTTTTTCTTCTATAATATCCAAGATTAAACACTGATTTGCAAACCATCTGCTAAACTTCTCTTTGCTTTGACACCCGTCCTTCTCTACCTGGCTAGAAACAGAGTGCCAGAGGGGCATCTGTTTTCCTTCTTCCTTCCTGATGAATGTGACATTGTGGATAAGCAGTTCTGAAAAAGACTAAAATGCCTATCAACTGAGAAGGGAGAGAAGACCATCCTAAACTATCTCTCTGATAAACCATCTGTGTGAGCGTTTTATCATCCCAGGAAAAATGCAAATTAGGATTAGCTTTAGACAGTGGACGACATGCCAGCTGATGACTAATTTACAGTGTGAAACAAAAAGCTGCCTCATGGCATTTTTGGGGATTGCTTTATGTTTTCCTAACTCATTTCAAAGCTTAGGTTTATGCAAGGAAGTATTTTTTTTAATTATTTTTCTTTCAACCAAGTCTCAGTTTTTAAGCTAATACTGCAGTCCTCTTTTTTTTTTTAATCATAGGTCATAGGTAGAAGTTTGAGGTAATATATTCATTAAGCAAAGCCTATCTCATTGGATTTGTAGAAAATCAGTGCCATGTTTGAGTGGGTTTAATGCAACAACACTGGGGCGAAGAGCAGTTGAAGTTAGAAACTAAAGATAAGAGAGGAGGGAAAAAGGGGAAGGAAAAGCAAAAGAAAGCAAAGGAGAAAAAGGAAAAATTATTTAGATGAGGTACTCTCAGTGAGCTGATTTTCTTCCCAACTTTGTAAACAATGGCACTGAGACATTTTGCCAGTGTCTTTCACAGCACAAAAGGAAGCGGCATGTGAAAAAACGCTGCTTCTGTTTTGAACTTTAGGCACTGGTGTCTATAGGAGGCAAAAATCTTTTCACTGCTAACATAAAGTGTCAGACCCTGTGATGTATTGTAAGGCTTTTTACAGTCTGAATCCTTTAAAGGTGTTCCAATGTGTGCTACTATTCTTTCTAACTAAATGGGTCCAATTTAACTGTCAAAAAGGCATTTATGTTCCCATTTCTCTTACAGAGCATTAAAATTGGTATATTGTATGAGTTCCCTTTAGTTTTGGAGCTTTCTTCTCCAAAAGAAATTGTTAATCTGTTAAAAATAAATAATATTGTTGCTTTTCATTTCATAAATGAATTAGATCAATTATAATTGTGTATGGTGGGTTATAGGTCCAGTGATTTTCAGTTTTTAAAGGAAGGAAAGTGAGAGGGTATTATTAAGTCAAGGGCACTTAAGTAGTAAAAACTAAAATCTTTTATTACAACTCCTGCCTTGTGGGTGAAAAACAAAGTGTCTGGTTTATCACTGTATTTTGCTTCTGGATGTGGCTGCGTATTATAATCAATGGATAAAGTTTATGATCTGTTCAGTAAATAGCTGTTACTATGCATGGATAAAGTTCACTAACTTGGTATTAAGCAGTTGTTATTCTAGAAATATGTATTTCTGTGCATTTAGTTGTTTAGCTGTTGCTGGTTTGAAACTCTGAAATGTATTCATGATGGGAGCTGGATTACTCTGATCTTTCAGTGCAGTATATTCCCAGCCTCAGTATTCAGAAAAGGGGTTCTTACCTATTAAATTTGAGATTATTCATGAAGAATTAATATTGTTTGTGACTGCTTCAACTTTCCACATTGCCCTGCAATTTTTATTGATGTAGATATCTGCTGAAGTAAATTTTTACATCATTTACATCATTTACATTATTTTACACCAAGCAGCTGTGGCTTAATGGCATAAAATGCAAAACTACATTTGGTGAATTGTCAGGAAAAACCTATTCAGAGGAATATCTTTTGACATTTCTCTTTTGTTTTATTCTAACATGATCCAGCAAATATCTATAGCTTATTAGGCTATTCTGCCATTAATGTTTCAAATATATCTATACAGTTTGGTTTTAATTCAACAACAAGAAGAAGAAGGTATGATTATTTGTTTATTAGAAGACTTATTTATTCTCAGGGTAGTACTGTAATGGTATAATTTTAGCAAAATTTACATGTGCTGTAACAAAAAATAATATTCTTAGGCTAAATATAATAATAAGATAATTGGTTATTACAGTTTAGAGTTGTCTATACCATATTTGATATTTAAGATTTTACTTAGAATAATATATATGATGGCTTTGTTCTACATGTGACTGATAGAAGCAATTAAGAAATTAAATCACCCTCTAATTTTTGAGACAAATGGAACTCATCTTGCTTTTTTTTTTAATTACAGCTTATTATTGTCCTAGAATTTTTGTTAAGCAGAAAGACTTCCTGCTTGATGGCTACTTGAAGAGCAAAGTAGATGATTGAAGAATTAATTAAATTTCTAATTGTGCAGTCAGTTAGACGTGTTAACTATAAACCCTTTACTTCAGGTGCTTTATTGCTTGTGAGGCATTCTATTCACCTCACATGTAATGGTGACCACCTGTTATCAACATAATCTTAAAACAGAGAGAGTGACAGAAAGCAATACTGTGTCCTGTAAGCAGCCTGGTGTAACAACTGACAGGTTGTATCCTGAAAGGGGAACGGTGAAAGCAAACCCACAGAATGAATAAAGATTAAGCAGGTGTTTAATGTAATGAACATTAAAACCTTCTCCAAAGTTCTGATAACAAAGTCCTATTTATGCTCAATTTTACTACTTTGATGGCTTTTCAGTATTAAAAAAATTATGATGTTGACAGTCGTTCTTGTTCAGTTGTTCTTTACAACTTTGCTAAAGAAGAGAAGTGTATAAGAATAGGAAATTAAAGGAAAAAGGTAGCTGAACTGATGCAGTTCTTGTCAAACTGGGAAAGTTTTGACTGTAAACTTTCTAGGGAATTTTAAAATTAGAACACAGGAGATAATTAGGAAATAGAGAAATAGTATATACATAACATTGTATATACATTAGTTGGCAACAACTATTGGATAATTTAAACTTTATGTCCTCTAATATTTTTATTTTGTATTTGCAATAATGAGAGAGCTCTAATCTGAGTTCTTCAGTTATTGATTTGTTGCTTGTCTGTTCCCTGGGAAAGTCAGATGAAGATCAGCATGACAATATTTATAGGCTGCATCTCGTCTGTGGGATGCAATCCATCTTCGTTAAGTTCAGTAAAAGTGATAGATAGCATTTGGCAACGTAATGATGTGATCACTCTACCATTGCCTTTGTAAATCATAAGCTGTTGCTTTCTCTTGTGTAGATATTTAATCAGTTATACACCCCATTACTGATTTAATTCAGAATGTCAGTGGCAGGTGAATAATGTGAGTATTTGTATATTAATATCATATTGTATTAATGTTCCTTTCATTTAAGTATGCTATTCATGTGAAAATCATAAACTGCTCCTTCATGGCTAGAATAAATTTAATCAGTGCTGTAGGCATCTAATGCCATCAGTGTTGTAATTCAATATGTCAGTGAAACAAATGTGTTTCTTTTCATTTCCAGTTTCTTTATGCTTTACTAATTCTGAATATTATATGATGCTGTGAAAATATGAAGCTGAGAGTAAACAAATTGCTAATTTTTATCCTGTCAATAGATTTTGGGACGGAATCCCCCAATTGTAGCAGCAGATGGGATGAATACATATTTTTGATATACTTTAAAGTAACTGAATGCTTGAGGAGAAGTTAACTTGGGAAACAAATGCTCTAGAATATTCTTTAAGGATGTGTGAAATAAGTAAATATAAAATAATATCAATGCAAACTGGCAATGATAGAACGCTAGAATGCAGTTGCTTTGGAATCTCCTCCAGTGTCCTGTCTTTGGAAATATCAAGTTGCTGGAAGGTTTTACTTTTGATGAACCACCTGAAAGTGGCTAAAGGACCATTTCTAGGTGCATTTCTGTGCTCAGTTGGTACCTATATTAGCATTGATAAAAGAATTTAGATAAATTTTGGGATTCTTCACTAACCTCTTAAAGCAAACAGATGATTTTAACCTAGAAATGATGTAAATTGACAAACACCATTGTATGAGCATTGATCATTTAGTATACTGAAGACTTGCTTGAGTAGTGTACTGGTGGTACTTCAGTTTATATTGTGTGCTTATACTACTGTACGAACCAAGTTAGTGGTATTTTCCATAGTAAGAATTTATCCAAATCTTGTATTGTTTTAGTACCTACTCTCTGGGTCTTAGGCCATTGACATTATAACCACCTTACAGATTTCTAAAAGTATTAAATGATTCTCTTCTATATTGGTGGAGTTCTCAATTACATTAGTAAGGGACATGATCAGACCGAAAGTTTATTGGCAAATAAAAGAGTGCTTGGTATAAATCCTTCAGAATTTATAATTTGGTGCAGCTAAGCAAGTGCTCTTGGTATGTGTTTGCAACAGACAGTTTTAGATTTAATTAGGGTTTTTTATTGTCTTACATCAAGGCAATTGAATTCCTCCAAAAGATTTTTCTTTTAAAGAAATGCATATTATTTTACTCTGAATTTTTGTGTTTGTGGTGTTTATGAAACCATTACCATCCACAGGCTTGTCACCAGAAACTTTTGATAGTTTCAGATTTAATTTGCTGAAGGATGTGATCATCTAATAAGAAGCCCTTCTTCTTTAAAAAGCTCATCTTTTAAAAAGCATATATTCATCAAGCAGTTCCTGAAGCTTTATTTGTGATAAATATCTGATATCCAATTAGTGAAATGTTTTGATTTCAGGCAGCTTTCACAGCCTGATTCTGTTGCTGGATTATTTCCAGGTTGGTTTTTTTTTTTGTGCTTTTTTTTTAGTTTTCACTCACTGTCTTAATCATTTAAATTTCCATAAAGATAGAGATTTCTACTTTTTATCTTAGCTTATTATTTTCTTTTAAAGTTGTTTTTGCCCTTCTCTTTTCAATAAAGTGTTTTACTGATTGCTTTGTTTCAGTTCTACTCACTCAGAACATAAGTATATATGGCAAGGTTTTCCAGAACTGCACATTTTAGATATTTTATTAAAACAAGAGGAAGCTGCATTTTTTGTCTGTCTGCTAAACGTTTGCTTGTCTCTATATATGGCATAACTTTCCATGACTCTCTTTTCTATGGTTTAGAAATAACCATTTTATAAATAGTCATTTTGAACTAAACCTTCTTCTGTCACAATTTACAGACTTTGATATGGAGTTGCAGTATGATGTGTTAATCCAGTTCAAGAATGTGAAGATGTACTTTGTATTTCCTGTAGAAAAAATTAGTTCTTAAGTATAGGAATTGCAAGTAAACCTACATCTTGTATTTGAAGAGAACTTTCATCATTCCAGTTGTGTTCTAGTTCATCACATCTAGCTGTGGCAGGAACATCAAGATTATGCTTTTTCTACTACAGAAGAGTTTCAGGCTATGTTGTATAGACAGTTTGCTTTAAAATTTCTTGACAGATTCAGACAAGGAACAAAACTAAAGTTGATAGAAATTCAAGAGGTTACATGAGGGAAATGCTCAGTGGTTGTGGGTTTTTTTTGGACAGTCATCTTTCAAAAGAGCAAGATTCGCAGCAAATCTTAGTTAAATCCTTAGTTAAATCCTCACATCCCGAGGGATGTCTTCAGCCACAAGACAAAGACTGGATTACATTTTTCTAAAAACTTCCATAATAAAGATGAGAAAGCACTCAACATTCACAGATGGGAAAGATAAAAACAGTGCAATAAATGCTCTGATTCGTTCATTCGTTACAAAATGCAGAATTGGTCAGAAAATGTCAATGCATCTTTTGTGAATTAATAAAACCACAGAATATCCTCTGTTGGAAGGGATCCTCAAGGATCATCACAACCAACTCCTGACTCCACACAGGGAAACTTAAGAGTTAAATCATATCTATGTAAGAGCATTTTCCAAATAATATCAGACAGTGTGCTGGCTATATGTCAGTCCTAAGAGTGACATTTTGATGTTATTATCATAGAATCATAGAATGATTTGGCTTAGAAGATCACCAAGATCCAACCCCCCCTGCCCTGGGCAGGGACACCTTCCACTAGATGAGGTTGCTCAAAGCCCCATCCAGCTTTTTCACGTCCTGAAGCGTGGTGTGAGAAAGTTAAGGTGTGTTTGAGGTGTAGAGATCTTAGTGGTTGGGAGGTTTCCATAGGCAAAAGGAACAAAACCTTATACTCCCAAAGGAGTTGGGTTGTGGGTTTTTGTTTTGTTTTCAGAAAGAGTAATGTATTTTTGCCAGCAGAATACCTGGGTTACATCTCAGAACGAATTAATTGTTCTGTTCCTGATATAAAGTAACATGCATGTGGTGTGGGTGCTCAAGGATGCAAGACCCAAGAATGAAGCAACTGACTTTGTCAGGTCATAGTAGAGACAGACAGACACAGACTTCAGAAACCATAGTTGATAGTAAGTCTGCATTCAGGAATGTTCTAGCTGATTTTAAAATGTGTTTTGCACATTTCTGTCATGATGTTTGAAAGAACTGCTTATTTTTTATTTTAGTTGGTGATTTCTGAAACAAAAATAAAACCTTCACTGTATCTCAATACATTTTTGTTGCTTTAAATTCAAAATAAACTAATAGGGCAACTAAATACTCTGTTGAAAGAAAGAATACTTGTAAATTATTCGCCTTTTTGAAAAATCAGAATTCTTATCTAAAGGGTCATCTGTGCAATGGTCAGTAGAACTTCTTGAAATTGAGAGTTGGCTTCAATTCTACTTTAAAGTTCAACTCAGTCACTTTCTTGAGTTGCTTGTAAGTGAGCTGAATATATCTGTTTTCATGAATTCTCCTTCGCAAATAAGAAAACCCATTTTACATGTATTCACCTCCCTTTAAGAAGTGTCATCTAATTTATTTTTACTATTCATTCTTCCTTAAGACAAGTCACTAAGACTTCTGTATAGATATATCATGGAAATGTACTTAGAAGATCTCCAAATGCTTTAGAAAGAGAAATACTGAAAACCTGATAAATAATTATTTGTCTCAGAGTTTTGATATATTTGCCTCAGTTTTGAATCAGTGTTAGCACTTGCAATGTGATCAAACATATTTCTGTTCTGTGTATATGAATTGCATGCTAAAAATTACATCTTCAAGCAAGCCAAATGTAAATTGTAATAACTACTGTAGTGTAATCCTTATTATATTTATAGGTTTTTGCCTTCTGTAGTTCATTAATAAGCTGCATGAACCTTCTGGTCTAAAATTATTTGTTTCTAACAAAATAATAAGTGAAGTAATCAACATACATTTCTGTAGTAATTCAAAAATAATGGTAGGATATAATTACTCCTATTTCTCACAGTCTGTCACTTTTATATATTGAAATCAGATACAATTCATCTTTTCTGGACATTAAATATATGCTTTAGCTGCTTATTAATATTTGCTTTTCTTTCTAGCTCACAATTTTTTATGTAGAATGAAAGAGTGTGGTGTTGTGGCTTATTAAAACAATGTATTGATGCTGAGACCTTCAGAGTTTGTCTTTTTTCAGGTGTATAAAAAAAACCAAAAACCTTATACATTTACTAACAACAGGACACCTTGATCCCTATTTATGTAATTTGTATCTGTGTTAGAAAATACATCGAAAGATAGTGCTAAATAATACAAGTAGAGAAAACATGCCCGAGACTTGACTTACATGATGTTTGAAGTTGTAAATTATTGCTGTCTTGAATAAGTGCTTATTATTTCTAATGTTTTATCTGGGGACACTGTAGTAAAAATATTAATTTAATGAGTGTTAGAGTTGAAAAATACTGTACGGGAATATTAATAGTGATCTTGCTCTCTATGTTTGGGGTTTTTTTACTTAATTTTATGAAAAAACAATAAGCCTTTGATTCCAATTAGAACATAAACAGGTGAAACGATGAAAGAATTGTCAGCCAATAGGCTGATTTACTCTGTGATTCTGCAGGATCAACTTCAGGGAAAAAGAAACATAAATGCCTTGTTAGAAGGATTTTTATTTGCTCTATCTGTGACCGTGTCTTCCAGATGTTGGCTCAGTGGAGGGACTTGCTTATCATCGAGCTTGGGACACTCTCTATTGGACCAGTTCAACCACCTCCTCAATCACGAGACACACTGTTGACCAGAGACGCCGAGGAGCTTTCAACCGGGAAGCAGTAATAACAATGTCTGAAGATGATCATCCCCACGTCTTAGCCCTAGACGAATGTCAAAAGTATGTATTATATCTTTCTTACCAGATTTTAATTCTTGCCTAATGTCAAGTAAACAGCAGAACTTCTTTATTTCACAGTCAGCTAATGCTGTTGAACTCTGTGAAGGTCAAGTAGATTTCTTAGTTTAGGAGACAAACGTTACTCTAATTTTTTTTTTTAAAGTAATTGCAGACTTTAGATAGAATATTTTATATATGTTTTTGTTTCAGAACAAATAATCATTATATGTCCGTGGAATATTATAAAAATTCAAGCTTGTTTCAAGAAAAGTGAACTAAATGAAAATTATCAAGAGCAATCATTTTACTGATTTCTTTTGTCAGACATGTTACTCTCATTTTTAAAATAAAAACAAAATTAATTTAAACCTTTATGAAGAGGAATCTGAGTTTCTTGTGTGGCAAATTGATAGGCCAATGTGTTTATGCCAAATATCCATGTTGTCTAAAATTATGTAACAAGAGATGTACGTTTACGGAGTTTGTGGACAACACCCTGGAAAGAAGTATAATTTAGTTCCCTTCCTGCCACGCTCAAGAAAACTGTATTTTCTAGTGAAATAATAGGAGGGTTTATATTTCTACTTCAGCCTTTTGCTAATAAGTGTCTTAAAAATTGAGTTACTACTTCTTCTACTATCTTCTCTGTTATTCTGGAAAAAAGTCAACCTGCTGTTTCTGCTTCCTTTAATTGTCTCCCCTTTGGGAAGACCAGGCTACGTTTCTGCCTTATTATGTTCTATTTCTAATTTGTGATAGTTGAATGTACTCTGTTGCATGGGTAGTCAAGGAGGTTATTTCCACGTGGGACTTAACGTACAGTTTGTGTGTATTAAGTTTATACCGTGTTGTAAAATGTGATTTATCTAGATGTCATAAATAAACCAACTAAATACTGATGAAGATTGCAATGAGAGAATGGGCAGGTTCTGAAGAATGTATAAATTACATCCACAGCTCATTTTGTTTAGCAGTAGCAAGGGGATGATCGTGCCTCTGGTAGAGCATATTAAGGTCACTTGATTCCCCATTGTCATCCTTTTGCGTACCAGTCCTTTGGTCTATATCACAACTCTAATATGGAAAAAGCTGCTGATTAATTTCACTGTTAGAAATTACTAATATACACATTAGCAGAATTAAGTTTATATTTTTAAACAGCTTATACCTATCTGTAATGGTATAGAGACATGATCGGAATTGAACAGACTTGTGGAAAAAAAATCTGTACTTGTATACAAGTTAATGAACTGTGACACTGCTATATAATTTATATCACATTTCCTTATTCACTGTTGATTATCACAATTACTTAGAGATGCCATTCATAATTGTCTGTGATTTTTTTTCTATTTCTCATTTTGTAGAGAATTAAATTATAAAATGTATCTTATGGTTTTGTTTGTTATTTTGATTTTAATACAGCTTAATGTTTTGGACTAACTGGAATGAGCAGCTCCCAAGCATCATGAGATCTACCCTCTCAGGCAAAAATGCCCAGGTTATCATTAGTACAGATATTCTGACACCAAATGGACTTACCATTGATCATAGGGCGGAGAAACTTTACTTTTCAGATGGCAGCTTGGGAAAAATTGAGAGGTGTGAATATGATGGATCACAAAGATATGTAAGTAAAACATAAATCCCAAACATATTCATTTTAAATCTGCTTGTTTTCATTTGTTAACATCGTTAAAATGGAAATGCTGCAGAAAGATATATTTCCCTAAGTTTCTCCTGTTATTAGTTGTATATTAGATTTAAAACTGAAATCATTTCTGAACTACAAGTAGTGCTGTGTTTACTCAACATATTCCAGTTTTCGGGTGGCCTTCTGGGGGTGCAGACCCTTACCACAAAATCTGTTTGCATTGGTATTGAGCCTGAAGAATTACTGTCCTAAATGATGTGCATGAGCTTGAAAAAATGTAGACCTTCAGTAGAAGAGATAGAGAAATGTTCTGCTTTACATAGGACGATTATAATTTTCCTTCCAGTGCCAAACTTTTCTGAATGCCTTTTGTGTAATGATTGAGTGTTGCTCTACAACTTTATTTTTTTCTTTCCTAAGTATTCATTTTCAGATATATTCAAATGCACTCCATTACACTTTTATCATAATATGCATGGTCTTTGAGTGCTCTATTAGTTTCAGCTGAGTAGACCTTTTGCTTGGAATATGCAGAAGGCAGTTGTTCTGTGCTCACTATTTTGTTGCACATTTTGCTCTACATTTCTCATATTTCATGAAGTCTTCCTTTTGGGGATTATCCACCGCCCAAAGTGCATGATAAAATAATTGAAGGGCATGCTCTGGCTTATATTTTCATTTCCCAGCTCCACAAGATAATGTTTGCTAGATCAGCTCACTTTCATATCTATGTAAAAGAAAATCCTCCATATACTGTACAAAAGCTTTGAAATCTTTTTGGATCTTAAGTAGGAATTATGTGTTTTCCTGGAATATTATCCAGGAGAAGTTCCATATGCTTTGAGACAAGATTTCCTTATCAGAGCAAAATAAGAGAGCCAAGCCAGCAGAAGTCAAGTCAGCATGACTAGGCATGTAGTTTTGCATCTCTTCCTTTCTCCTTTTGTTTTAATTTGTATAAATTAACCACAGCTCACTGATGTTTTCAGACGCAGTAACTATATAAGAAACTGGACAAACCAAAGCTGTATGGATGCTAAAGTATACAATCTCTCACTATATATTTGCTGCAAAAATTGATGACTTTCTGGGGTATTTTGTGAATCCAGCTTGTGTATCTGAGAATAACATAGAGAAGGCAGCTTGGTGGTTTTCTTTGGATTTAATTTGTTTTTCTTTTGTTTTGACAGTTGGGAGATAAAAATGGAATTACTGTCTTTCCTTCTTTCATATTAATCCTTGGTTTTTATCCTTTAATTATATTTTGATTCTAAATGTTATAGAAAATCTGTACTTTTTATTTAAATTGAGGTCATATTTTCAGAGATCTTTATGTCCTCCAGTTACTGCTGCATTTTTTGTCAGATAAAGTAACAGAGCGAGCGGCACATGGTGTTCCAGATGTAACGGATCTATATTGAACCCTATAACAGCTCAGTAGTATCTGCAGAATTGTTCATTATTCTATCTCTTACATTAATAAATATAAGCAATTAAAAGCTTTAACTGGTTTGTATACAATGATCTTAGAATTCCTACTTAAAATACAAAATGATATAACTAGTTCAAATGATCTCTGCTTATTTTCTGTCATTTGATGTTTTTCTTAAATCCTGCTTCATGCATGAGGTCTCCTAAAATATACCCAGTCTTATGTGTTCTTATTCCTGACTTAATTTGAATAATTATGTATCTGGAAAGTACCTCAGTTTGCTGTTTACCACATTAAAAAATTTTTCAAATGGAATCTTGAGGGACATGTTGCCATCTTAAAATACAGGTATAGGAAATATAGGTGGGGGATATTACCTGTTCTTCTCATGTTCATCAGCTTTCTCAAGTACTTCCTTTGTAGGACTGAACACAATTTGATTGTCTCCTATTTTGTTGTCATTTTTGAAGACTGACAGTATATTGGAGAATTTTCTAGATATTATTCTCTAATGTAATGTATTAATCTACATTATTATAATTGTAAATTACAAACTGTTGTCTTGAAGTGATGTTCATTGGTTAATTAAAATGCCTATTTAAAAGACATATGCAACTTTTTCTTTCACAATAGGAACTTGTGCTTATACTTAATGGTGTTTGCCTGCAAGTTTATTGCAAATTCAGCCAAAGTTTCTGGAGCTTAAGGATGTACATAAATAGTTATATATGTGCCATTTTATTCCAGTGATTTACTTTGCTTAAGTACATTGCCATCCCTGTCTACTAATTATTTGTCTATGTCACTACTACTTTTGTCATGTTTATTAGGGAAATGAAAAAACCCACCATATTCTTTTGTTATCCTTCTACTTCAACAGGGATTTTTAAATTATTTTCTTACACTTCTTTCAGTTAAAAATATTTTTTTTCCCTATTCATTTTGGCTGCTTTTTCCACTTTCTGACATATACATCTGCCCTGTACTGCTGTTTATTTTTCATTTTGCTATCATGTTTAGCTTTACTTCCCTGATCCCGTTTCACTTCAAGTTTTGAATAGGCTGTCAATTAAGTACAAGGTAATTAGCAGGTTATGTGGAAACAGCTTAACTTCATCTATGCATAGGGCATAACAAAATACGCATCACAAACGTGATGCAGTTTGTGCAGAAGGGAGATAATGCAACACGGTTGCAGAAACCATTACCTAAATCCCACCTTTTGATCAGACCTCTGGCTTTTGGTTTGCCATCAGCCAGCTGGCCATTCAATTTTCTCAGCTGTTGAATGTTGAATCTTCTAGCTTTCCTAGTATATTGTCTCTTAGTTTGACTTCATGTCATTTTAACTCTCCTTCCTCATTACAGCAAACAAAACAGCTCCTGAGTCCAGCATGCTTTTCTGAAGGCTTTTAGGGGGCTCTAGAGTGTTACCTTCATAAAGCCATACTACTGTTGGTTGTCCTACACCTGTACCTGTTAGGAGAATCAACTAACTCTGTTGTCAGAAGTGCTGCTCAGAGTTCTCACATGCTGTGAGCTTTGAAACAGAGTTGTGTGTGTTTCCTGGGTTCTTAAAGCACTTTTCCTGCATTAATCATGTGGGGATTGTCACACCAGAAAAAAACCCACCAGGCTGCTTCATTCAAATCTGTGCTTAAACTGTACTGGCCTCACTGGCAGTGCTTCAGCAGATTTGCTCATCGCCACATAGATGTGTTCTAACTGATACAAGAATGCCGAAATCCAACTATGAAATTGTCTTATTGATCTGGTGAAATAATATTTCCAGGGCAGTTGTTCTTCTTCATTTGTTCATATGCTGTCCAGCTTGATGAGATCTCTGGTTTCTGTAACTTTATGCTAATCCAAGTCATAATCATTCCCACTTCCTGGTGATCTGAGAACCTTAAGGGGGTTTCAGCAAAGTCCTGCCATCAGCCACCCCTCAAAAATAATTTAAACAGATTATCCTTTTCCTCACTATCTCTGCTTCATTGCTTTCTAGTTAAGTTAACAAAGGTAGAAATTGTATAGTAGAACATGAAACACTAATGGTAATGTAATGAATTTTCTTCCAGACAGCAGCTGCTTTCTTCATTCCACTCACCACGATAATCTGGTACCATGAATGGGTAGAAAATAATTCAACTGTATTGAATTGACTCTTTTAAGTGGATTGTAAGAGTTTATTGATTTTGTGTTTCGCTGATATTTTAATACTAGTATTTGGTTGCTGGAGTATTCTTTCAAGTGCAGAAAAAAATTTCTTTTGTTCCTTTTTATTACTTAGGAGATATACAGGTTTGGTGGGTTTTTTAACATTTATTGTTCTGCTCTGTTAGATCTTCCTGTTTAGAAAACAAAAGTGGTAATTCTCTCTTTCACAATCTGTTCCCTTTTTTCTTTTGTTTCAGGTCCTGCCCTTGGTTTTTAATTAATTAAATGGTATTTAATATTGTGGCCATAACTGGTTTTAGCTACTTAGTGCTTTAATGTTCTTTAATTGTAACATTTTGTTTAGGAACAGAGAGATTGAGCCAACAGCAATGAAAGCTGATTTTATGTTTTACACTTATTTTTCCAATAAATAGTCACCTATTTTATTTTTCCCTTTCTTCAGTGTTGAATATTCCATAACATTTTATATATCAAGAACCTAGAAATATTGTTAATTTCCTGTAAACAGAATTCTGGTTATTTTCTAACATCCGGGTTGAAATGTTTTGGTATCAGTTAAAGTTTTGTGGGCCTACAGGTGTGATTGTTAAAATCAATACAGTTTTAGAGGTATCTCCAATAATTATAACCTTTGTGTATGCGGTCTCCCAGAAATTATAACTTTTAATTTCTAGAATATCTTTTTTTGTTCTGTTGGAGTTCTGAATTTAAGCAATTAAACAAGTTCTGAAGTTGGTGTTCAACTTCCATTATCTTCAGTAACATTTTATCAGATCTATTCTTCAAACTACTAAATGTAGAAACGGAATTTAAAGGCTTGGCTGTGCATTTATGAAAAAATTTATAACTGACATCTGAAACTACTTTTCAGACATGCCAGTATATTTATTTGTAGTACAAGTTTGATTGAGGACATCAGAGTAATTGTGGTCAATTTTTGCAAAGTACTCGTGCTGACATCAACATTACCTTGAGAAGTAGCCAAATAACTCACAAAGGCAGATTAGAAGCAGGATCAGCAAAGGTATCCAGCACAGAGAGAAAACATACAAAATATCAACAATTAAAAGTGTAGAATGTCTAACCCCATTAAAATCAGAATGTGCTCAAATGTCTTAGAGAAGATTCTCACTAGATCTGACCATGAGCAGTTACCAAAAGTTTCAGGTCCTGGATGTGTTTTGGAGTTGAAAAACCACGTTGCTGTATTCTCTGTTTACTAATAAATAATCAGATTTGAAAACTAACCCAAAGGAAAATAATGTCAACTTGAAGGCAGATATTTTAATAAACTTGGACGGTTGTCTGGAAATAAAATAAAATTGAGCCTGCTCTCAAAAGAAAAATTATTTCAGCAGTTTGCACTGCTTTTTTGTGATTTTGTTAAATAGCGCTGGAATAATAGCAGAGAAACAAGAAATGCAAGTAAAAACGTATATAGTTAGCACAACATGCACCGTTTCCCACCTAGACATTTAAGTTTGTTGTGTTTTGCCTCTCCTGTTCCCCCTGTTATGTTAGTTTATTGTTAGGTTACATGTTTTTTAATCAATCCATTCTTTCTGTGTTTGAAAAGAAGCTAGTGTGGTATGGATAATCTGCTACTAGAAGTTGTGTTGGAATTTTTTGTTTTCTCTGTTCAGCAGTATAAATATATTAGTTGTAGTGGGAATGTTCTGTTCTCCATTCTTTTCTCTTACAAATCTGATCAAAAAGAATCTTTGTTTCTCAACTTTCCAAATATTTGTGTTTCACGTTAACATTTGTCTTAAAATGTCCAGAACCAATATAAATAGTGAAATATTCCTCCTGCTTAATTACTTGTTTTTCTGGGGAGTTCACTCCATTGACATTGAGTTACTTTTTTTAAATAGTTCTGCGAAGGAACGCTAAAATCAAACCTAGTGAAAGTGATTCCCTCACCAATGGCAATAAAGTCATCTAATCCATGTGAGCTAGGCTGCTGGTCGACACAGATACAACAGTGTTGGTTTGGGACTGTTTGCTGAAATATCTTGATGTCCAGTGTTGGTAGCCTGGTAGAAATTAACTGAAAGAAGGAATTAATAAAAAGATAAAAATAATCTCTAAGGCTATGGAGAATCGGATTATTTAGAATACCTCACATTCCCACAAAATTCTAGGAGGCTGAAATAAAGGTGAACATTACATGAAGTTTGTCATTGTCATTCATGATGTTGAAAAAAAGCATTGTGTAGTTAATGCACATGTAGTTGCAAAGAAACTGGTTAATATAGTCATAATTTGCAGAGATGTATCATTTCCATTTGAATGGCACTGAGAAGTACAATGCTGTTATAAACAGTTGCTCAATATATCATTCAACTGAACTGCAAATCTGCGTAGCAGCTGGAACACTGCAAACATAGCTTTGCATTTTGGTTTTCAGTGTCTTAAACATTCTAGCATGGAGAAACAAAAATTAGTTCTTGACAAGGAAGCACTTCTGATTTTCTTCATTTCACTTGGAGAATTCTATGGAAATGGGATCTTGGTGTTCTCTCTCAATATCGTTTTCTAGTATGTCTGTTGTCTCCTTTGCTATGGGATTGTAGTTCAAGTTATTATAAAGGTATTTTTGAAAGATACAGTAATCCATACATTAAAGTTATGACAATGATGAAAATAAAGTCTTTATTCAGACCAATCAAGAAAAAATTGTTTATAGCAGTGATTGGCACTGTTCTTCCATAAAGCCCAACTTTAAACTAGAAATTCTTTTAATTTCTTTAACAGGAATAGGGAATTTGTAAACTCACAAGTTTTTTCTTCAGTACCAATTTTTTTTTTCTTCTTTTGTCTTTAACTTCCCCCCCACTTCACTCTCCCCACAAAAGGATATTTTTTTTCTGGTTAACATAAACTTTGTGTTTTACTAACCCCACTGTGTGGGAAGGGCAGAATTTGAGTACTCCAGCTGAAAACTGATAGATTTGTTTATCCAGCAAGGGATAGCATTTTTGCTTTTTATTAAAGCACCGCATCAATAACAAGGTGTCTGATCTAAGTGTATATTTTTTAGGTGGCTAAATCAAATACATAAAAGTTATTACTTTGATTATTTATATTTTTTGCCGGCTATGCAACTGGTTTCCCTGTATCAAAGTCTCTTATAATATTTTTTCATAGTTTCCTTGTTTATACTCCTTTAAAAACAGTATTCATAAGTGAGTAATAGAGGCATCCTATTTTATGTCTTCCATTTGAAAGAATGAAATACATTAGCTAATTTTAGATTGTGTTCTATATAAGTCGGCTCTGTCACACTGAGTTTTCTGATGTGCATCTAAAATGTTATTTATTTTTAGATGGTTGATATTGCTTTATACTTCTGGAATGATTTTATTATGAAATGGACTTTAAATTGTCATTAATGTCAATCTTTTAAGTGTAGTTTCCTATTCTAGCTTTGCCATTCTGCTATAGACCTCAAAGAGATTTGGGTATCTACAGAAGAGTAAAGACTCCTCAAAAAACTTTTAAAAGCTTTATTAGATGGCACAGGACATTTATTAGAGTTAAAATACTTAAAAGCAACTCATACTTTAAGCTGTTGCATTGACTTTATGCACTTATCTTTAGAAAAAAAAACCTGTCTTCTATAAAAGTTGTGTTGTCATGGTAAGAATTGTTATGAATCTAATTCTTACTGAGAATCTAATGAGTTTTAAATAAATCATTCAAATTATAGTATCTTGGCACAAATTGGTAGTATTTTGTCCACCTGACTGGCTTCTCTCCTTTTTCAGTCATGTTATTCTAGAGAAACTGCTCTCTCAAGATTAGAGCAAACAAAAGTTTTCTGGAGAACTTCAAAATCAAAACAGGTTTATAGTTAATTAAATTGCCCTGCCACTTGTGACATTCCTTCCCCATCCCTCAGGCTCCTTATTTCTTTACAGGACACAGAGAAAACTTTTTGTCAGTATTAAAACACATGGTGTGCTATTGGATGTGTCTGACTTGTCTGGTTCAGGTGGAAGGGATGGTAGGGGTGTCTTGTTCAGGTTTCCTTAATGTTTTAAAATTGCGCTTATATTGTTGCAATTTTTGCTATCAATTTAGACTTATGATAAAATATATCAAGACAGGATCATTATATGGTTGATTGTTTCATGCTGTTAAAAACTCTGTTTAAAAACTTCGTACTGTAGAAAAAAAAAATAACCTGTTCAGATCTTTATTTTCCAGAATGACAATACATTGCTTTTCCAATGGGTTCACATTCATTCAGTACCACATTTCCCTCTTCTGTGGCCAAAAACATTGTCGAGGACCATGATTCTTACTTGTTTCCTATGGCATAGGGTGCTTTTTGGCAGTTTCTGTCCTTCGTAGAAAAGGTCCGAAGTGTTCATACAGTACTGCAATAGCTTGTGGGAGCATGTAAATGTGGCCTTTGTGAATTGAATTTCTGTGATATTGTGATTTATATCATTGTGGACTAAATTTGATGGTTGAGGTTGTACCTTCTAGTTCTCTTTATCTGTATATTGTCTGTGCATGTTAAAAAGTTATTCCATGTATGGCACTCTGTGTAATGTAGATGCCCAGTTTCTTATAGAACTACGTCCTTTTACCTCTGACTCAGCATATACAATATGAATATACAACGACTCTCCCATTTCAACACAGTTTATATTCATCCTTAATTGAAGAACAAGGAGCATATATTGCAGTTGTATGATTGCAGATTAACTGGGCATTATATTTGTGTTGATAATATGCTTCCAGATGGGATATGTAAACAGGTTTTTGCCTGTATTAAGGCTTTTGCCTGTATTATTGTAAGTGGGAGCGCTACTTTCAGTTACTTGTTGCTACCCAGCCACAAATTTATATAAAACTTGCTGGAAGATGATTATCTTGGAGTTTTAACAGTTTGACAACATGAGTTTTCTTATGGTTGAACGGTGATCACTGATTCTGCATTGACTTTCTTCTCTACGTTATGTGAGTGTGTGCATTCCATGAAAGACTGGAGCAGATGTCTTATATCTTGATCCAAAGCTTAGCAGATGACTTTCATTATCTCAGAGAAACAACCTGCCAAGTGCTTGTATTGGCTTCCATCATTATTTTTGTTAGAGGCAAGCAATCAGCAAGAAAAAAGGGAGCAGGGAGTAGTGGGCAGACCCATTTTTGCTTCTTATCCTGCCTGGACCAGCCAGATGGGGCCACCCAATGAGGATTGCAGTACAGGCGCAGTGTAAGAACCTGAATTTTTTGGTACATGGATCATGCTGGTGAATCTGCAGCTATCTCTGACCAGAACTACAAATACTGCTGGGAAAATGAACAAGCAAGCTGTACAGATCACAAGATTTAGAAACATTAGATGACTTACAACAGGTTTGATACAAAGCAAATTTGGTTGACGCTGAAGATTTAGGAATTAAACATGATTTGGCAGGTAAACAAAGCATGAACAGACTTTTAAAGAAGACTTTCATTTTCAGTTACTTCTGATCATCCAGGAGTGCCGTCAAATTTTTTTTAAAAAAAAAGAGGATTGTCAATCATTTTCAGCATTATTCTGTAAACTAAAATGTTAAAAGGGCTTTGAACTTGCCCAAAAGCTAGAAGAAATTTGAACTCTTTCTTTTGCGTGCTCAAATTAAACCAGTTGCCATATATAGTGCTGTGATATAACAAAGTAGAACTTGGTCAATGAAATGCTATTAGTCAACAAATGTTCATGGATGTTAGCTTTTGTGACCCTTTATTTGGATCTCAAATCTCCCAACATTGAGCAGTGGTGATCAGTTCTGTAATGAATTTACATTCCTTTGTTACACTTTGTGGAAAAATTATGACAGTGCTACAGAATATGGAATGCCAAACTGAGTAGTGCCTGCTTTAACATTGATTTTGAAAATAAGGTCCTGCAAGCTGGGACAGTTTTACATTATTATGGAAAACAAAGAAGAGGTTGCAAAATCCACATGGCCAGATTTCATACAGATTTTTTAGAAACAGATAGGATTGATCTTTTTTTTTTTCCTGAAATGTGCCTGAATATGAATATGTAGGTTCTTAAGATTGTATTATGAAAAGTGTCTTACAGTAAATGTGCAGAATTGCAGAAGAGGTCTTTTTGCCAGTAATACATTTCTATCCATCTTTTAATACTTTTAATTTTAAAAAAAGGTTGGTTAGAGAAAAGTTGTCCTCCTGGGACATTTATCACTGGAAAAAAATCTTTGCTGGAAAAGGGATTTGCTGGTCAAACCTTCTTACAAATATGCATAAATATATAATGTGCATAGCGGTGCAGAATTTGTTATAATTACCTGATTAATAAGTAATTTTGACATTGTATCTGGATAAGTCAATTTAAACATGGCCAGAAATGCTCCTGTGTACTGGAATACAATTATCTATGTTAGCAAATTGTTGAAATGTTCATGTGTCTCAACTTTTCCTGTGACCGAAGAGATATTTTTTTTTTAAATTGAAAACGCTTACAAAATATTTATTGTATTAAGTTCAAGTTTCTAGTGAGATCGTAGAGGTGAACGAGTTTCAGTTCTGAAACAGGATTCTGGCTGTGATTCATAAAGACTCGGAGCTTTCAGACTTTCAGCCGTGTTACGCTACCTCTTTTCCTCTGCTCTTTTCAGGCTATTAAACAGGTAGTGTGCTGAGTAGGTATTTTTATAGGAACGTTTAAGTTAACTGTGATTTATTCTTTTTTTACTTAAGGAATAAATACGTGGATTTCTGAAACTTGGACATATCAATAAATAATAAGTTAACCCCTGTAGCATCCTTATGACACATTTTTAGTGCTGTTATCTCATTTTTGCAGGTGCTTTAAGTATAGAAGAACTAAATGTCTAAAACTATAGAGTGATATGATCCGTTTGCACTTTCAAAACCTCTCATTCAGATACACCATTCCTTCCCATTCCTTCTCATGTTTCTCCTCTGTATTTTAGGTAATTGTCAAATCTGGACCAGGGACCTTCCTCAGCCTGGCTGTATATGATGATTATATCTTCTGGTCAGATGGAGTGAGGAGAGCTATTCTGCGTTCCAGTAAATATACAGGAGGAGATACAAAAGTTCTTCGCTCTGATATCCCCCATCAGCCCATGGGCATTATCGCCGTGGCCAATGACACTAACAGCTGTAAGTTCCCAAGCAAGATAGATTATTTTGATAATTCCAGTGTAATTCATTTCAAGACTGGTTTTAAATTTACTTAGTCTTAACCAAGTTAAAACATTTCAGGGTGTTTTAGAAATTCTTTTTGTTGTAGGAACTGTTAACAAAAGATGGGGAATAATCTCTTCCCCAAGTAAATAAATATTATTGAATGACCACTTTCTGCTATGGACATTCTGCTCATTTGATAGCAGTTAAATCTTTTCCAGTCAAGTATCAGCAGTTTTGAATGTTGTGGTTTTTAAAATTTATTATATTCAAGGTAACTCTGTTTGTTTATCTTTGGTATGCCAGCATCTGAGGCATGCTGACATTTTCGTCTAACTGATAAAACTTGAATCAATTGCCCGTGAATCTGAGATACGGTGATCTTTGCTCTCTCAAAGACATTGGCCATTGAAGCAAATTTAATAAAGAAGAGTTCATCTTTTATCATTTGTTTTTCAGGTGAGTTATCTCCTTGTGCACAAATGAATGGAGGTTGTCATGATTTATGCCTTCTGACTCCTGACGGACGAGTGAACTGTTCATGTAGAGGGGACAGAATACTGATAGATGATAACAGATGTGTGAGTAAGTAATACTAGCTGACACGATGCTTTTCTGTGCTGTGATGCAGTTGGCTATCATAAGCGAAGACAGTTGGCCCAAGCCATTAATTTTATTGCTTCTATCTGCTGTAAAAATTGATCTGGCAATTCAGCACATAGCAGGCTTTCAACTGTTTTTAAGTCTTATAAGACTTTTGGGTGGTTACAACTTTAATACTTATCCTCCTTACATTCCAGGTTGAATAGTTGTGTTCTACTGAATTTTTTTCATTTGAATACAAATATTTTCATTTCATGTCCTCAGACATATAAAATAATTACAGAATAAGTCCAACCATAAAAAAAAAAGAAAAACAAAAACCAAACACACCGAACAAAACACACACTAACTAACACTAAACCATATCCCCAACCACCGTGTCAATTAGTCTTTTGAATGTCTCCAGGGATGGTGCCTCAACCAGCTCCCTGGGCAGCCCATTCCAATGCCTGATAACCCTTTCAGTGAGGAAATTTTTCCTAATATCCAACTTGAATCTCCCCTGGTGCAACTTGACGCCATTTCTTCTTGTCCTATCGCCTGTAACTTGGGAGAAGAGACCTACTCCCGCCTTTCTACACCCTCCTTTCAGGGAGTTGTGGAGAGCGTTAAGGTCTCCCCTCAGCCTCCTTTTCTCCAGGCTGAACAACCCCAGCTCCCTCAGCTTCTCCTCATAAGACTTATTCCCCCGACCCCTCACCAGCTTCATTGCTCTAATTGCAACTTATTAACCAGATGTTGCGTTTAATCACGTAAAACCAGTGTTTTAGTAATTGGGGAATATATCACTTCAAGTTGGCAGACTCCTTGGAGACTGGTTTTGTTGCAGAATATTCTCTAAGTATTACACTCTTCTATGTTCTTCTCTTCTCACATCTTCCCATACTTCCTCCGAACCAATATGTTTCATAGCTCAGAAGTGGTTTAGAATATATGGTCATCCGTTGCAACTTCTTTAGGTCACACTGTCCCTGAACAGAATTGATGTTTATGAACATGGAAGCACGTGCTGTTAATTTGGGAGGATATGGTGTATTTACATACTTTGCAGTCTTCCGTCTTTTCTAATAATTTGGAGAAAATCTCTGTCACTTTGCTAATGCTGTGCCTTAGCAGAAATGAATTAAATGGAAAACTTTGGGCTTTTTCCCCAGGGATGACCCACATTCATAATGTGGAGCATGAATTTGTTTCACCCCTCAAGAAGTGTAGCTTGTTGGAGATCCCTTCCATATTCCAGTGGTTTATTGGACCTTTACCTCTGCGGGGCAGAAATCCCATCTCTTACATCAAGTTCTCCATTCCCGTATCTGTGTGCCAAACATGCCTGTTCTGCTGCTTCACTTTCATAGCTTTGATCCACCTGCTTTCTCTGAATCAGTCTTTTTAGTCATAACAGTAAAGACACACTGTAACAATCAGGATAAATTATATTTACATTTTATATATGATTTCAGGAGATTTACTGTCCTGATAGAAGCTTAGATAGTTTATCTGCTTCAGCCTCTTCTGCAGCGGTCTGTCGCTCCTGAACAGCCTAAGAAATGGCTTTTCTTCTACTGACACAGAAACACTTTTAAACTTCTGGTCTGTATATGCAGAACTCTGTTGGTGTGGGATACGAAGAGATGTAGTCCTTCACTGACATACCTATTTTGCAAACCTACTCCTTTCTTAATAGAGCTTATTTTGGTCATGACACTGATATTTGTCATGCTGGAATGATATTAGGCTCTCCTGGTACACCTGAGTCAATAGTATTTTCATATCACCATTTTCATAACAGGAAAGCATACTGTTGTTTAGTGATCAGTAGAAGAAGAGCAAGACGTACTTCTGCTAAGGACAGTCTTATTCTCCCTCCCACCATATGCATTTCATCAGCAATAACAGTTGTGTAACAAAATGGTGACTCACCTAACTTGATTTACTGGGAATCGGGATTTCTTAGTTTGAGACCTAGTTTTAGTTAAGCAACTGCAAGATCACTAGAATCAGTTAAAGAGAACTAGTGAGAACAGAAGACTGTC
This sequence comes from Gallinago jamesoni, assembly GCA_025769975.1. Taxonomy (NCBI): domain Eukaryota; kingdom Metazoa; phylum Chordata; class Aves; order Charadriiformes; family Scolopacidae; genus Gallinago; species Gallinago jamesoni. The sequence goes on from JAOQGH010000077.1 coordinate 5,932,775, forward strand.
ATGAGGGAAAGGGTAGAATTATAACTTTAAGTATAAGTGTGCTTTTAAATTGGCTGAAGGCATCTTTATGTCTGCACCCCAGTCCTTTAGAATCAGATTCTTAGGCTCAGAAGCTCAGCTACATAGCTTTGTGAGGAGCCTATAATTAGTTTTATACCATGGTTGGTTATGCTATCTAGGATTTCAGTACTAAGATTTCATTTTACCATGTTTATTTTAGTTCCATACCTTTGCCTCTTGCTTAATTTCCTAAAATATTACTGTTAAATACAACCAGATACATACATGAATTATGAAGATAATTAGTATGATAACACAGTACCTACCGTGTCCCAAACAAATGGATGAATTGTGACAGTTTTGTTCTGCACTTTCACACACTTCATAGTTCACCTTCCACCTTTACCGTTGACTCACACATACATGTTGTTAGTTGTTAACTAAATCTTTACATAGTGCATTGTAGTGTCACCAAGATGTCACAGAAAGACCTGGTTCTGTAATTAAATATATGGAAGCGTGTGGGTTAAAACTCTTGTCCTTTACAATAGGGAATATGCAGCTGATCTAGAGTCAAGGTGCAGTAGTAATGTGCAACTTACCTGTATTACTTTTACAGCTCTTACTCAAAAACTGCTTTGTCTAGCTGTATAATCGAGATACAGTGAATTTTACAGATGATTTGCAGTGATAAAGATTTCAATTTAAACCATAACACCATTTCAGAATAGCAGATTTTTAGTCTAGTAAGAGAATCCAGTCATCAATTGAGATTGTATGGACAGGAATCTGATTGTTAATGGTTCAAAGATATTAATTAAGACTTTACTACTTTACAAAAAGAGATCTGTTATTTGTATCATTGTCATGGTTTAACCCCAGACGGCAAATAAACACTACCCCAAAACCAGCACAATCACAAACATTTCCATTTCCTAGATTAATTAGAATCAGAGAAAATAAAAAGAAGAGTTGGAATTCTTAATATCTGGAGCAGTAAGGAGACAAATCTTTCACTGATCCTCATTTTACCTTCATTAAATATAATGGACATTATTTATTTCATGTAATGACTTAAACTCATTGCATGAATGCAATAGCAGTCCTGGTTTGTTTGGAGGTGGGAGAGAGAAGGATAGCTTCTGGCATGGCAAAGAGATTGAAAAATCACAACCAAGATGAAAAACATGACTGCTGTTATGGTAGTAAAATTTCTTAGTAGTAGTTATGATTTTTACCTATCTGTCATAATTACTACTGACATAAAGGTATACATATGCACCCATCACATCTTGTCTAACAAAAGATCATATGAGTTAATGAAGTTGAACCATAATTACAGCACTTTTTCTCACCTGTTTCTTTGCTTTGTCAAGGCAGTGATCAACTGTGAAAGTTCAGCAGATAAATTCATACGTCCAATAATTTATTTATAATGTAATGTGGCATTTATATTTTTTAAAGGTATTAAAAATTTTTAAATTGCTGTTAGGTGAAACTATGTATAAATCCTCATCTAGACCATGATGTAAGATTCCCATCTTCTAAGGTATTCCAGAACATTTGCAGGAAATGTTCATCTGAGTTGTTAGTTTAAAAAAAAAAAAAAAAAAAGAGAGAACAGAGACTTGAGACATTAAATGTTGGGGTTGATGAGCACGGGAAGGATGGAAATGAGACAGACTTTATAGTTTAGCTGTGAGATCAATAGTTTCTTTCTTCGTATCACAGTTAAAAGGGAAACTCAGTAAAATTGAAAGTTAGCAATTCGAACTGAGAAATGGAATTAACTGTCCTTTCAAAGTGTAATTAGACTATATAACTTATTGCCAGTCAAGATTCTTGAGACAAAGCTTCAGTAAAATTCAAAGAGGGCTTGGATGATTATATGGGTAATAAGACTACCCAGACCGTTTATTTCTAATCAAAGAAACAGTTTTGAAAGGCATTAAAATGCTTTGGTTTTGAAAGTTAGGATTTGAAGCGATCTCTGCAAGGGTTTCCAGTTAGTCTTTAACTAAGGGCAGATTATAATATACATACACTTTGATTATTTTTTCCCCATCTTTCTCCAAAGATTGCAGTCTAAGATCCTGAACTAGATGAACTGCAAATGTAATTGAGAATGACTTTTCCTGAGATCTAAGTTCTTACAGTGCTAAAAAATGGGGGGGAAAGAAAGGAAAATAATTGCTGCAATAAACGATTAAAATTTAAAAATTTAAATAATTTAAATCATACGCAGCATCAGGTCTCACCCTGTCCAAATCTATATTTTCACACCTCCTTTGTATTGTTCTTCATATTTGTATCAAATCAAAAAATGTTTTGAATTTATATTGGCTTTTTCTCTTGAATATCGTGGACATTGGTTATTCCTTAATTTGTGCTGGAGTAATTCTAATGGAAACAAGAGAAAAACATCATAATTTGTTATCTTTTCCCTATTCTTCCTCTTGAGTCCTATATATTTCTCCTTTCTCTCTGGTTTGATATTTTGTTTAGAACCATACACATGAATCCAATGTACATGCCGTCATGAAGTTCACGATCAAATTGTTCTGTGTAAATTTCATGATACTTTTTTAGTTTTTAACTGAACTAATAGGAAAACTATATGGAAGGGAAAGCAGGAGTTAAAATTTAAAATGTACATCTTATTCTTTTCTAAAATAATAGATGAAACATCCACTCTGGGAAGGTAAGAACACAAAAATGTACGTTTGACAATGATTTTTTTGTGTGTATAAAAATAAATAAATAGGTAGAAACAGCAGGTTTTCTTCATTGGGTGATAGGCTGTATCTTCAATTTGAATGTGGTTCATTGATACTGGTACCTGTGTACACTCTGAGCATCTTGCACAGTGCTACAAAAACAGAGTTGAAGGTTCAAATTAACTGCTAGGTTACTAGGTAAGTGTAGTGTTGAGGAGATCTTTTTAAATATCTATTAAGAAATGGTTGCATGCAAGCTGGGGTTGTGGAGAGACACCTGTGGTTAGAGGATTGCTGAGCACAGTAGTTACAAAGTCATCATCTCAACAGAATCACTGCCCTTAAGTCACTTCACTACATCTTCCGTTCATGGATACGTATTTTCTTTTTAAAGGCTCTCTTACCATCACTTGGAACTCACCCCAATACTAAATTTCTGAAAAATGTTGCCTATTTAGATATCTCCCCTCAATCCTGCATAATATCAACAAATTTCCAAAGTAAATCACTCTTGCAGGCCACTGCTCTGCAGAAGCTTTTAAGTTCTGATGCTGCGCTGGAATCATCTTTTTGTACTTGCGTTGTCACAAGCCGTGTAGGGAATATTTTAAATGCAGCAAACATTTATCTCATTTTCACTAGGTATAAAATTACATGTTAATATGTTTTATTTTTAGCTAAAAATTCTACTTGCAACATTTATTCTGAGTTTGAATGTGGAAATGGTGAATGCATTGATTATCAGCTGACTTGTGATGGCATCGCTCACTGTAAGGACAAGTCCGATGAAAAACTTTTCTACTGTGGTAAGTATTTCCACAATTTTCACCTTCATGATCCTATTTTAGTTATACACGCTTACATTGGTTCCTCTGTGACTTTTCTAGTGTTCATACCAACTGTTTGCACAGGAAGAAAATGCTGACTTGCAGATTAAAAAAAACCTTGACATTATATGAATAGAATTACTTGTACCTGAAGATATTTTCCTGCAAACTTCATGTATTAGCTGACATGTATTTAAAAAAAACAACCTCACATCTTCTAATGTTTCAGTCTCTGAAACAAAAATAAGAAAAACCACAGCTAGCTGCTTTTTTCAAAGATGATAAAAATGGGTATTTTCTGCTTTAATTTAGCAATTTTGATTTAGTTTTCCATATTTAATAAGACTCTCTCTGTGAATAGAAAACAGCAAAACAGCAGTATTCTAAAATCCAAAAATGGCTGTGTAGTAGAAATCTTTCCAATTTTCTGTTTATGTTTATAGTATCATTAGTCTTCACACCAATCGGTCAGCTTCTTCCAACAAGTTAGACACAAGGATGTATTCTCTTTACTGTTATATTTTTCCCAAGGGAATCTATCTCTTTTTTTTTTTTCTTTTTACATAATAATCAATAACTGAATCACTTAGAGGTTTTTGGTGTCCAACTGAGTTTGCCTCTTCCAGTGTCTAAAACGCCACTGTTCAAATAATTTTCCTAAATCACTGAGTCACCTTAATTGAATTCATATATCATGTTAAGTGAAATTTCCTGGTTACCTGTGTGCCTGCAGCTCTTGGCCTTTCCCTTGTTCTGCGTATCCATATCACAGCCTTGGTATCTCTTCTGTGTCCCATAGGAACAATTTAATGTCATTTCAAACCCACCTATTGTGTTTATAACTCTCTCCATATATTATAACAGCTCTGTAGTTTTATGAAAATGTGTAATTCCTGGCATTCACCTCTGCCATTTTAATAGAATCATGGAATATCTCAAATTGGAATCCAAATCAAATTGGAAGGGAGCCATAAGTATCATTAAGTCCAACTCCAGTGTTGATACTGGAAACAAAGAAATGGATTAGCTTTCTCCTTTTGTATTCCTTAAAGAAATTAACACCAACCATCTGAGTATAGCAACTGATAGTATGCATTTTTTTTCTTTCTTTTTGAACTTGTGCCCCATTAGATTTCAAACTTCTATGTGATAATTACTTTCATCAGGTCATTACTTTCATCAGCATTCCATCAGATCATCTACATGTAGATAACTAAGTAGGTTGGTTTTTTTGAATCTGAAAAAAATCAAATTTCAGACAAGGGAATAAGAATCTGGAATATACAAAACAGTTATAGTTACCAGGGGGAAAGGTCCTTGAATTACAAGTGACAGCTTTAAATCACTGAAAAGTAAATGACTTCTGTCTGTCTTAGGTTTCCTTACTAAGTATGTGAACATATTTGTATTTATGTATGCATCTTGCTTAGACATAAGAAATAATTAAAAAACCAAAAATCACACCACCACCAAAAAAAGCCAGCCAGCTATATTATTATATGGATTAAATCTCTTTCTCTCTACTATTAATTTTAGTAGTTTATTTCATTTACAGTTCAGATTAAGATTTCATATTGTTTCTTTTACTTCATTAGGAGAGGAGACTAGGTTGAAGGAATATAGAGAAAGTGATCTAGTTGTAGCTGGTTAGGAATAACAAAATACTCTTTCTTTTCATTCCAGAGAAGTTATATGTCAGTATAGGTTCGAGGTTTACTGGGCTTTATTTTATTCTACAGTACTGAAAAAAAAACATAATTGCTAGATACAATAATTTATCTTTCCATGGATTTGCCACATAATTTTATAAAGAACATTATATCAATTCATAGGGTGACAGTGTACATTTTATGTGATTTAAATAAACCAAACTGAATTTTTTGCTGTATACTGGCAAACCTGTGGTTCTGTCATGTTCTAGGTCATGCAGTATGTTGTTTTCTCATTCTGTAAAGTACAGGATGCTGGACTCATTGGGGTACTAATCCAATGAACATTGTTCGTTTATTATTGTGTCATGACTTCTACAATGGTTAGGACTTTAATAAATAATTCCTTAGTTTTCAAACCTATCAAAATATGTAAAATTTGTACATTCTTCAATGGAATACCTACTTGAGCAGAACACTTGCAGGACTGGCATTCAGAAATCCAGAAGCTATTCTCTATATATTTTTTGTTATTTTACTCTCCATTTATTCCTACCTTGGTTTAAGGCAAATTTTGTATGTTTTATTCTATATGATAGAATTAGTGATGTAATATTAAATGTCACATGCCTGACAAAAGTGTATCTAAACAAATTCATTTAAAGCACATGGACCTTTTATACCATAAGATAATGAAAATGGGGAATTAGGATTTTTAATTATTATTATTCTTTTGTTCTTTCTCATGGTGTTTTCATTTATTATTCTTTATGTGCTTATCAGTCCAAGTTCTGCTGGGGAATAAATGAACAATTTCTGGAGATTTTCTTGTAGCTTCAAATGCATTTTCATTTCAAATGTTTTTTCTGGAATGTTTGTCATGTTTTAATAAAAGCATCTACCTGAAATTATGTGCATGTACTTCACTTCCCAGAAAACAGAGGCTGTCGGAAGGGTTTCAAGCCGTGTTCTAATCATCGCTGTGTTGCAAGTAACAAAGTATGTGATGGTGCAAATGACTGTGGTGATAACTCTGATGAATCTGACTGTAAAGGTAAATGATGGTTACCACTGAGGTGATCTCCGAATATTGCTCTGTAAATACTTCCTATGTAAATAGAAGTAGCTAGAAAATGCTTATAACTTTATTGGGGTTACTGGTGCTGGAATTTGCTTTGTTAGAATTCAGAACCAAGCAGGTGCACCCATATGTTGGGATTGATATGAAGACCAATTTGGTTTACACCTGCACACCTCTGAAGGAGAGTGGGTTTAGCTATGAAAAACTCAGAAAATACAGGTTCTGCTTCTTCTGTGAAGTAATGAATGAGGGAGTATCTTTACTACAGGTGGAAGGGTTAAAAGATGGGTGATTTCTTCTCTGCGTCTGCTGCACTGTTTCTTCTTCGAAGCAGCTAGTGTTCTGTTTCTTTGCTTCTCAGATGCATGACAATGTTTGTGTCCTTTGCAAAATTTACCAGAATTGTTTTCCTTTTTACATCAGAATTGTGGGTTGTTTTTTTTTAATGTCTTAAAACATGAATATTTATATCTGTGCATCAGCCAATGAATAAAGTCTAGCTAGCAGACAACACAAATCCTTACCTACAAGTCAGAAACTCTGGAGGGGAAATTATTCCACAATATAGAGCTAAAACCTACGTAGCTGTAGTAACTAGCATTTTTTTGAAAGCACTGCTTTTAAAGGTTTTTAATCATTTAGCTGAAGGGAGTAGAGAGAAAAGCATCCAGGCAAAAAACTCAACCTGGTGTTAATGTGAAAGAAATTTGAGAGATTCAAAGTTGATCCTAAAAGTTCTTCCTTCCTCACAGGGTGTTTATCTCAAATGGAGTTGAATTATCTAGAGAGAGACTTCTAAACTCAAAAAATAAATTTAATAATTAGAAACTTTGGCTTTCAAGTTTATTAGACTTTACATATCTACTGAATTTTTAGCTGTGGAACGTAGTGTGTTCTGGATGCCTCATCCTAAAAGGCAGCAGGGTTAAACACAATACATATAATATGCATCTGAAGAGTCTGTTTAGTACACAAATTTACATCTTTTATAACCATGTTACAGATTCAACGTGTGCCACAACAGAATTCCATTGTGCAGATGGGATTTGCATTGGAAAATCAGCACAGTGCAACCAGATCATTGATTGTGCAGATGCTTCAGATGAAAAGAACTGCAGTAAGTTTGTGTTCGTGCTTCGTGGTAGCATCTGTTCCATGATTATTCCTTGTTATGCAGCAGTTAATTCATAGTCATTACTATGACTGTGCAACATTACAGCTGCATGGTCTGCTCAAACTCAAGCTAAACCTGAAAACAATACTACAAGGCTCTCAATCTGTATTAGGTGTGCTATAGTAATTCACTGTCTCTTTCCAGATAATACAAACTGCACTTACTTCTATAAACTTGGGATAAAATCTTCAGGATTTATTAGCTGTAATTCGACTTCGCTTTGTATACTGCCAGAATGGATATGTGATGGATCTAATGACTGTGGAGATTATACAGATGAACTAAAATGCCCAGGTAACTGTGGGAAAAAAAAAAAAAAAAATTCTCAAAAGGTGTATTCTGGTGGTTTTGGTCTTTTTTCTAATTGTGTTATAAAATACTTATTCAGTCAATACTGCTTCTTTATATTATATTATTATTTAATTCATGGAGCTAAATGTAACACAAAATGAAGGTTTTTTCACCAATCTTTATTTTGTATTTCATTTGATTACTCAAATTATTACAAATTACTAATGCATTTCTCTGAAGAAAACTGTAATGTCTGGCTTCCTGTTTCCTCAAGGTTATGTTTGTCATTAATTGTTTTTATTTAAGTGAAACATCAAGCACAATCACTTGGTAACTTTTATTAGCTGCTACTTTAGTGGACAGTATTTCTTTTCTTTTTTACTTCTTTAGCTTTCTCTTTTATTTTGTCAAGGTACTTGGGGTAGGCTGTCAGGGCAGAATCCAGGGTTTTTGCTTTTGTGATTGTTCTGCTCTTCAACCAGTACAGAGAGATCATGGTACACTTGAGTCCCAGTGCCAGGGCAGAGAATGTAGGCTTCCAGAAAAGGAAGAGGTATTTACAGCTGAAGATTGTGTTACTTTTCTAAGTTTTCTCTGTCTATTTCTGCTCTCCTATGGAAAAGACATTTCACCCTTATGACACGTAGGAAAAAAAAAAAAAAAATCATAAACTTAATGTCTTGGAAAATTTATCCTATGAAAAACTTATTAAAATAGAGATGGGCAAAGAACCAATAACAAACAACTGTGGCAAATATCTTACATGGAAGAAGCAAGAAACAAACTTACTTGACTTTTTAAAGTTTTGGATTTTTTTACTTTTCATCTGACTCTTTTTCATGAGAAGGCAGAATACTAACACATTAGAAATATGTGGGTTTGAGATACATGCATATATATATTGGAAGAAAAGCCTCTACTATCATGAGACTTTACGATGCAATTTTTATCAGAATGATAGGAGGAAGTATTAACGAACTTGAGGAACCTGGTATAGTGGGAGGTGTCCCTGCCTATTGCAGGGGGATTGGAACTCGGTGAGCTTTAAGGTCTCTTCCAACCCAAACCATTCTATGATTTCAGAAGATAACCTAAAGTTTTTGAAGTTTAAATAGTTTTGCCCTCTGAGCCTATCTACTAGCACGGGAGGAAAAAATGCCTCGAGCAGGGGTATAGTGCCTTTGTGCAAGTCTCTTCTGCTGTCTTGAGAAATGATCATTATCTCATGGTTTTAACATCTGATTTCTGTTATTGTATAGGTTATTTGAGTTACACTGAATTCTGAAGTGTTGTACAAAATCAAATTCTTAATGATGAATGAGTATAAACATTATTATGAATAAATATTTATTTTCTAATTTGCGGGAGTTGTAAGATTTTTTTATACTCTTTATGCAATCCTTAACCCAAATCATTGAGACATTCAGTACCATATCTAATGTTAACCAATTAATTATTCACAATATTAAATTCTTACCTATGAAGGATAGCATTTATGCGTTTGCTGCTTTATTATTCAGAACCCCACATTTAAATTTGAGAATATTAAGTACAATATGTAAACATACCTGCAAATAACAGTGATAAACTGTATTTAGAATGATAATACTTTAATGAATACAGGTTTATTGATACATATTTGTAGGATTAGGCCTATTCTATGAAATTCTGATCAACCCGAGGACAGTGCAATAGTAAAGAAACTCTGGGGATAACAAACCTGTATCTTCTCTTCTGCACCTTGGGGTTTTATGCAAGAAAGGTCTATAGAATTAAAAATTAGTAGTATTTTTTGTTCACAGAATTCCTATTACTATCATCTTCCAGAACCTCATTCACTTTTAAATTCTAATCTACATATATAAGAGTTTATAGCTGCTCGTAAACTGAGAAGGACCTTGTAGTCCTTCAGTGACCATATCCTTACTCTTTACTTGCAATGGCAGAGAAACCAAGGCATTTTAGAAGTCCTGCTTTCAAGATAAGGGTATCTGTTTGTCTCATCTCAGACATCTCAACCTGCCTTTCTCTTGAATATGCCAGACCACTATCCAATGTATCAGAAAAAAAATCTTAATTTTGCATAGTATCAGTGAAAATACATTTTTTTGGTATGTTTGTTTTCATAATTGACTGGCTTTCTTCTAATAATTATTATTTAGTAAAAATAGACATTTACTAATTAATAAATACTGTTGATTAGTAAAAATAAAACTTTTAATTTTATATTAAATACTATCCAATTTTTGCTAGACCAGTAATTAACATGATCTGATTACTCCCATTTAATATTCTGGTTTTCTGTGTGATAAATTGTGTCACCAAAAGCTTCTGTTAGAAGTCTCATACATTTTGTGCTGCTTTATTGATGAAAATATTACCAAGCTCCAGAAGGAACCTAGAACGTCAGCGCTAACAATGGTCAACCTGACATTAAGAACTTTCATCCTCCCTATAAGCCAAATGCTTATTAAATTACAGTTTTCATTCTCATCTCCATATTCTCCAGTTTATCTAATAATTCTTTAAAATTTGCAGTATATAAAGCTTCATTGAGCTCAAAATAGCTTAGATTTACTATATTTCCTTTGTTTATATGGGGATTTTTCATACTGAAGATGATCTTGAGGGCAGTATGCTATAGCTTCTGTAAAGTAATGTTGCATAAGTAAACTAATGTTGCATTTTATTCCATAGTCCATTTATTTGTATTACCTTATTCTGTCTTTCAAATGTGTGCCAAAAAGTTCCATCATTTTAATGTGTGACTAATTGCCTGGATTGTTCCACCCTTTACTTGGAAAGAATACTCCTCCAATGCAACTTACATGTCATTTCCCATGCTATTTCATTCAAAACTGACCAACTTTAGCACATTAAGTTTTTGAGTGTTGTTTGTATTATGAATATGACAATTTCCCTTAACAATCTTTGTTCAGTGTCATTGTTCTTACAGAAAAGGCAAAATATTCATTATGGGTGGCTATACTTAGGCTCTCTTCAATATCTACTCAGTCATCATAGACATCCCATTTCTTTCTTTATTTTTTGTTTCTGCTCATATGGCTGAGAAGCCATAAATATGATAACTTTAACTTTCTTTCTAAGAGAGGTATGTGGCAGGAGGTTGGGGGGAACAAAACCAGTGTGAATAGCCCCAGTATATTTAAGGATCTCTTGGTAGAGAGCTTCAGTGATCTCCAACGCTCGGAACTAGTGTATATTGCCTGGGTTTTCCCAGGCAAAGGCCTCGCTCAAGATTATGAAAATAGCCTGTGCCACTCAGTAGACTAATATTTGCATTTACGTCATGAAACTAAATATATGGTATGTTTTCTTTCCTCGCATGTGTTTTCTAAGCAGTCATAAAAGAAAAATCTTAATTTACTTTCACTCTCTACAAAGAAAGTAGGCAAGGAAGAAGAACTTTTCATTTCTGACAGTCTAAATTTCTGGCTCCAACATCAATGGTGTAGCTCCAGTGAGTCAGTGCATGATTTAGGTTTGTAGCTTATCCCAGTGAATGAGACAAAAATACTGCCACAAGTAGGCTATCTTGTCGTGGGTGGCACTTACATCAGAAGGGCAATATCCTCAACTGGTGTAAAACCACAAGCAAAATTGACCTACCTGAGTTCAAAATCTATCAACTGAATTACTCTACAGGTCCTTTTAATTTAGTTTGAAGCTGTGCTCGGATTCTTCCCTGAATAAATGAAGTATTTCAGCTCCCCAAACTGCTTAGCTGTCACTATTTTCTAATTTGTATGAACACAATTAGATAATATAAGTAGTATTTTTTTTTTGAACTTTTAGACATAAACACTTTGTCCATTAGTATTCAGAAATTTAGCAGAAATGTCTTAGCCTCCTAATCATACAAGTAGAGACCATTTTACATTACATTCTTTATTTTATCACAGTTCAAAACAAACCCACATGTGAAGAAAATTATTTTGGTTGTCCTAGTGGAAGATGTATTCTGACCACCTGGCTTTGTGATGGGCAGAAAGACTGTGAGGATGGAGTAGATGAATTGCACTGTGGTGAGCATTTTATCTTATTTCTATTTCTTTAAGCACTAATACGCTTTGAAAACAGAAAGAAATGTGCATTTCATAGCTCTAGACAAGCTCTAGAGCTTCAGTCTCTGACATATATGAAAAGGCCTCTAATGCTACATTCCAGATTAAACTCTCTAATATGCCAGGCTGCCAATATTTTAAACCATATCTCATGCTAGAATAAAAACTCTGTCAACATTTTTTTCTCCTAATAATGTTTTTATAGATAATTTCCTATTGATTTAAGACTTTAAAAAAATCACTAATTCTTTATAATTCCTCGTTAGAACAATTTTATAGATATAATGTGTTCTGTATCAGTATCCTGTGACCCCAACATGAAGTAACCAGATTAGACCTTTATGACATAAGAATAGATATTTCTTTGTATCGGAGACCATACAGGTACAATTACTTAAAGTAACAACTGAAGTGATGTGAATAAAATACATCATAAACTGTGAACCAGGTTAAGGGTCCATTCTGTCTGAGATCTTTTCTGTTCTTCAACTCTGCCTAATTGAGGAGCGATGCAGGTTGGTTTTGCTCATAGTGAGAGGTGGTCTTTTAAATTTGTATGGGTTACTTGGACGGATTATTTTATGATTAAATTGTAGCAGAACATAAAAAAAGAAGCATCAGTTTTCCTATTCTCTATTTAAATAAAACCTGAAAATTATATATTCTTTTTGTTTGGTTGTGGGTTTTTTTTGCTTTACCACTTAACATGACTGAAAGTTATACGTTGCTCTCTTCATGACCCAGTTTCCATTAACATGCCTCCATGTTTGGTTTGAAGTTTACATTTTATATACATTTTATATATATATATACATTTTATAATTTCAAAATTAGCAAGTGCTGTACACTATGAAAATCAGAAAGTTTTCTGTTGACCACATTTATCAAGTGTAAATCAATGTTTACATTTCCAGGTTTCATTACACATACATACTTACATGCAATATTGTAATACCTATTAGCTGTTATTTTTCAGACTTACTGCTCTTACCCATTTTGTTACAAAACTACTTCTAAATTCAGATTTTTTTATTATTAAGATTTGTTGTCATCAGTCAAAACAAAATAAATTTTATTCTTAAAATCTCACTAACAAAACTTTTAAAAATATTAGAATGTGTTTTGAATGTTTTACTATTAATTAAAATAGATATATAAAAATATCGGCAAAGACCAACTCTTAGACATATTTGTAACATCCTGAATATCAAGATCAGGATTATACTGTATTTGAGTGTTTTAATGCACTAAAATTGGGAGGACAGAAGGGAACAGTGTAGAGATTCCTAAACTATGCTAGAAAATACAGGGAACAGAGTGCTGTTGTGAACCTAACAAATGCAGCAATTGATATTATTCCTAGATTCATCTTGTTCATGGAATCAATTTGCTTGCTCTGCAAACAAATGCATCTCTAAGCAATGGACTTGTGATGGTGAGGATGACTGTGGAGACGGTTTAGATGAGAGTGATGCTATTTGTGGTAAGTAGAATAATTTTAGGTCTGTGTTGTGTCAGGTCATACATACTTCAAGTGATCCAAGAAGGTGGTGGAAAGGGAACAAGTACAGCATCTCCAAAGAGCATGTGCTTTAAGGATGGAGTGTTAGAAGACATCTTCCTCCAGCCCCCATCTAGGTACCTTTTTATGGGGACTATACAATTTGTGTGTAGTCTGTTTGTGAAGACAGGAATGGAAAACCTATATGGACAACATGAGAACCAAACTTTTTTCAAATTCCCATCTTTGAGGTTAAACACGTGTATCACTATTCGAGTTTTATGTTTCAGTGGTAGATGCTTGAAGACTCTAAAGTTGGGGGGTTTTGCCCAGCTTTTTCTCCTATTCCCTTTAAATTTTGGTATATTCTGTCATAAGCCTCTTTCCAAGCCCTTCAAATTGAATTGAAAATATTACTTTCATTCTGGGGCTCAATTGACTGGAAATGTATTAGTGAATTCTTTTAAAAAGAAAAGCACAACGTGTCAAATCACACTGTCACCATTTCATGACGTTTTATAAATTGGTCCCATCCTTATCTATGCTGTATTTTTAGATTTTCTTTTTATAATTAATTTCAACTTTTAACTTAAATATTTTTTCCTTTTCCTTTACTCTTTAATTAAGAGTATTTTATTCCACACTTCATGTGTGGTAGCACAGCAAAGATATTAGAATCATAGAATCATACGGGGTTGGAAGAGACCTCTGGAGATCATGTAGTCCAACCCCCCCACCAGAGCTGGTCTACCTAGAGCATGTTGCACAGGAACTTGTCCAGGCAGGTTTTGAATGTCTCCAGAGAAGGAGACTCTACCACCTCTCTGGGCAACCTGTTCCAGTGCTCTACCACTCTCACAGTAAAGAAGTTCCTCCTCGTGTTTAGGTGGAACTTCTTATGTACACGTTTGTGCCCATTTCCTCTTGTCCTGTCATTGGGCACCACTGTGAAAAGACCAGTCCCGTCCTCCTGACACCCTCCCTTTAAGTATTTGTAAGCATTGATCAGATCCCCCCTCGGTCTTCTCAAGACTAAAAAGACCCAAGTCCCTCAGCCTTTCCTCATAAGAGAGATGCTCCAGGCCCTTAATCCTCTTTGTGGCCCTTTGTTGTACCCTCTCCAGCAGTTCCCTGTCCTTCTGGAA
>JAOQGH010000077.1:5947450-6010483 GCA_025769975.1 Gallinago jamesoni
AAAATGTCCAATTAAAAAAGAGAGAAAAAAACTCAAAAAAAAAAAAAAAAAAAAAACCCAAACAAACAAACACCAAACTTCAGTTAGAACGTGTTCAAGACTCACAAATAATGTTGGTTTTTTTTAGGTTCCGTGACCTGTGCAGCAGATACATTCAGTTGCTTGGGCTCCCATGCCTGTGTTCCCCAGCACTGGCTTTGTGACGGTGAGAGAGACTGTCCTAATGGCAGTGACGAACTGTCCACAGCAGGCTGTGGTATGTTGGCATGTTAAAAATGTAAAGTATATCTTTTCTTAGCTTTTGTCTTTACAATACCCAGGTGCTGTTTGTGTCTGTAGTATTATACATTTATACTGTCAAGATTGTTAGTAAAGGTTGATGGACCACATAGAATCTTACAATGGTACAGGTTGGAAGGGAGATCATTAAACACCATTGAGTTCCAAGCCCCCTGCCCTGGGCAGGGACACCTCCCACCAGACCAGGTGGCTCAAAGCCTCATCCAGCCTGGCTTTGAACACCTCCAGGGATGGAGCATCCACAGCTTCTCTGGGCAACCTGTTCCAGAGTCTCACCACCCTCACAGGAAAGAATTTCTTCCTGAGATCTAATCTAACTCTCCCCTCTTTCAGTTTAAAACCATTCTATCTCGTCCTATCGCTCCACTCCCTGACAAAGAGTCCCTCTCCTGTAGGTCCCCTTTACGGGACTGGAAGGGGCTCTAAGGTCTCCCCGGAGCCTTCTCTTCTTGCAGAACACCCCCAACTCTCTCAGCTTGTCCTTATAGGAGAGGTGCTCCAGCCCTCTGAAATGTGAGAGTACATACCAAGATCCTTCCATATTTTAATCCATATTTTAATCAGCCTAACTTCTTCAGGTTTTTTTGATATATACTGAAGCACACCAGCTGAAGATCAGTAGGCGTGTTGTCATAGATATTACACAGCATGTTTACTTATGAAAATTAACATATTAGTGGCTACGCAGTTCTGTTCCTTCTCCTGAAGAAAAAACTGCTGCTTGTCAGGGAGGGTGTGCATCAAAAAGGGTGATACAGTTCTGTTTCTGATTTATGCTGGCTAATAGTTCAGATCTTGACATCTGTTCCCTATAAACTGGTACTTCTAGTCTTCTGAGATACATTTCTATTAAAAGTGTCAGGAGTTCAGCCATAGTTCCACTAGGGGGTTTGTTTTATTAATGTATATAAAAATGACATAGGTTAAAAATATTGAAATATGTTCTCTCTACTGGATGCATATTCTATCTCTTACCATTCCTAGGCTGAGTTATATTTTGAGTATTTACAGTTTTTAATGACCTTTTGTTCAGGGACAGAGTAATACAGGAAGGATCTCTGCTTCCCAAATGTTGTTTCCCTCAGAGGCAGACCTTAGGTTAGATGTAGACATTGTCAGCTTCTGAAGTCTTTCTGTCTTGGATTACATGAGATTTTAGGTATCCTTACTTCTTTAGCTATCTGTCTAGTGATAATTAACTTTTTCTGCTATTGAATTGTGTGGTGCTTTTTGTATGACTCAAAAAGTTATGGTTATTTCTATTGAATCTACTCAGACTAACTACTTCTCATTTCATCTTTCTGTAAGAAAATGGCTGTATATCTTACTGTTCTCAATTTCATTTGTTTTTATGTACTGTATTTTCCTTAGCTCCTAATAACACTTGTGACGAGAATGCTTTCATGTGCCATAACAAAGTCTGCATTCCCAAACAGTTTGTGTGTGACCATGATGATGACTGTGGAGATGGATCAGATGAATCTCTGGAATGTGGCAAGTATAACAAAAGTAGAGTAAACAGAACAATTTCAGACTGTTAACTGTAAGGCCTTCCTTAAGGTCTGTTAATTTAAGTCACTCTTGTGATTTGTGATTCGCTTTTTAAATTTTTTTTTCAATGTTAACTTGTAAATTACGCATTAATGAACACAATTAGGCATCAACTTGGTGCTGGAGCTACAATGACAAATTATTTGCTTTAGTTGTGACTTACGGTTGATTACTAATAACATTTAACAGAATTTTAAAATGTATAGTGTATAATTTCTTTTTCATTATGCATGTCTTTTTTATGAATCTTTGCTTCTATATGCATTTTTTCTATCAAATAATAATCTTTGTCATGATTATCACTGCAGTTAAATGATATCAACTAAAGCCATACATGAATTTTCAATTTTCACCATTCATACACATTTAGGCTTTCTTACATTATGTGACTATCTGTACAGTATATCTACGCCACACTCAGAAACATCCATCTATATAAATGATATTTATGGAAAATACAGAGCAAATATTCTGTTCAAAAAGGCAAATTGTTCATTATCATGCCTCATTTTGTGCAGTTAAAATCTATATTGCTTATTTACTCTATTAGATGTGCTCAAGAGATGAGAACCACAGCAGAAGATAGGTAGCTATGTATTTCAGGTGTTTCTGTTGTACACACCACCTGAAGATTGTATGTGCATAAATACTGCAAGTAGACATGCAAAGATTGTAAGAAAAAAAAGTTTGATATTTGCATTTAGTGAAATTTTTCATGTAAAGTTTGTCAAACATATAATGGAATATTGTAGGAAAAGAATATAATTGTAACAAATAAGAATTTGCTCGTTTGGTGGTCATATAAAGAAGAGGTTTCATCAACATCACTTAGAACTGTGTATGACATGGACAAAAATCTGTTCCTGTGATGAATTGGGCAGTTGCCCAATTGTCGTTTTCCTCTCTATGCTCACCAGAAGTACGCTGGTATTTAAGAGAGAACAGCCATTCCTGCCCCATCAACATTAAATGGGTCAGATCAGGAGAGCACCTTTGAAGCCAATCCCTCACTGTTTGCGTGGAATAGCGTCGAAGCAAGTTGAACTGATTGGAAAAAAGAAAACACAAAAAAAACCCTCTAAAGTTGAGCCAGTTGATATACTTCAGGTAGCGATGGACATGAAGTCCACAAGAGCAGAGGAGAAATAAAATCCTGAAATGCATCTAAGTGGGATATTGGGTTCTCCTTCCCAGCTGTTCCATTCTGCCCCACACCACCTGCCAGCGTAGACTTCTTCCTTGAAGAAAGAAGGGGAATGAACACACCTTTCCTTGCAAACTCCATTTGGTTTTGACTCGTGTAAACTACAGTGTCGTGTTTTGAAAGGAGCAGTTTGCAACAATAAGCTCTTGTAGGGAAACTGCTTAGTTCATGTAGTTTAAACCAAGCCAGGATCGAAGCAGGTTATTGATTTATTAATGACAGATAACTCATTGGAAAAGGGTGAACTATGCATTCAGTATCAATAGCAGCAATGCAATGGATAAATCACACCTGCAAAGTGTTTATAATCTTACCTATTTTTAAACACCATTTCATAACTAGTTCCAAAAATTTCTGACCACACAGACCCACACAGAGCAGAGTTAGGTTCACCTTCTGCCCCAGCCCAGGACACAGGGTTCCAAGCATATGTGCCTGCTAATCCTTAAAACAATGACAAATAAATAGTGATGGTTTGACAGACTTTTGGAAAATGCAGGAGGAGGAAAGAGCAGCGGAAGCAGAGGATGTACAAATTCCTGATCTAATCGTAGTATGGACCTGCCTTCAGGCACTGGCTCTATTGAATTTCTACTGAGTAAATTGAAATCTGCAGCAACATTTGTTACATGTTGCACTGCCCCAATGCAACTTTTTATTAGCAGGTAATCAAATACACACCTTTACCTAGTAAGGTAAAATCATTATAGTGTAATTTTTGGAAAGGGTTACATTCTATGAGAAAGGGAGCTACTTTTGTAGAGAGTAGGAATCAAATTCCAAAACAGACTTGTCAAGGTGTTGTCAAGGTGTAACCACCTAATTCAATCAATTTTAAACGTGTGATTTCTGATTTGACTGCAAACCAGTATCCTGATCATAGCTCTATTAGATTCTAGAGCTAGAACTTTGCATCTCGATAGCAAAAAAAAAAAAAAAAAAAAAAAAAAAAAAAAAAAAAAAAAAAAAAAAAAAAAAAACAAAAAAAAAAACCACCAAAAATCCCAACAAGATACTCTTCAGCAGCCATTCTACTGAATGGGATGAAATTTGGTTTGAAATGTATTCCTAAAAGCTGAATTAAGGAAATCCTTCTAAAAATCTAGATTTTTCCTTTCCATCTCTATCATTGAAAGGCATATTTTCTTGATTTTTTTCTAGAGTGTTTTTCAGATACGATATAAAACCGAGACTGATTAGAGGAACCAGTTTCTACTTGTATTGGAATCTGCATCTAAACAGATTCTAAAAGTTCACAATCAATCTAATCCTTAAAAATTTCTTTGCAGGTTTTGATTCCATTGTACAATCCTGTCTTTTAAATTAAATTTTAATAATTAATTACTTGAAAAGAAAAAAATAACAATAGTTCAAGTTGGGGAAAGCATGAGAAGAAAATATATTCTCCCTAAATTACATCTCCTGTTGCTGCTGTCAGAGACAGAATTCTTTGAATTCCAAGTAATGTTTGTAACTGATGTAATAACATATTGCATTTTGAAAATAATACATTAGCACATTTCTACATGGTAACTACAGATATACAAGAGGTTTAACTCTCTTGATGTAGACAGATATCTCATCACAGATGATCAACATCACAGATGTTATACCTACATCTGCTATCATAAAAAAAAAAAAGCCGTACTAGATAGCCGGAAATGCAGTAATTAGGAAAAAGGAACAAATATTAACTTTCTACTTCTAGAGAGTAGAAGTTTATCAGTCCTCATTTCAGATGTTCACAGCTTCAGCAGTTAAATCAAAGGTTCAGTAGTTACTGTAATTTAGATATATTTCTTGGAAATCAAATTTTTTGTGCTTAAAAACTGCATTTTTTTTTTCAAGAGGAAAAAATGCTATAAGTAGTTCAATAGAATTTGGTTTCTTTTCAAATAAGTTGCAAAATCATTAGTCATAATCAGAGTGAGTGTTGCTTTGTTATTTTTATTTTGCAACCATATTTTTTTCTTGAGTTTTAAACTAAATCAAGGCTTGCTTCGAAGGCTCTTTTAAAGGACTGCAGATTATCTGAGGCAGAACTTATACATGTAAAATACAGGAAAAGTTATGCCTTTCTTTCCCAAACAGGAACCTAATTTTTTTGGTAGTTGGTTTAGTGTTATGATGCTTACAAGTAAACATCGTGCAAATGGAAGGTGATTTTTCCCTCTGGGAATTATTCAACCTTCATGTTTCAAAATTTATTAGAAAAAACTAAATTTGTGCTGACTTTTCTAAATTGTTCTACTACTTTGTTGTTTTTGAACTGTAGGTGGGTTCTGAGAAGTAAATGCCCGTCGATTCTTTACTTCATTATTTATTATGTATTTCTGTTAGAAATCCACTTTAACTTTGAAAATGTATGCATTTTGTATATACTGACTTTGTAGCCATCTTAGAAAATTGGTGCTTAGTCTGGTTAAAATGATTAGTGTTCTGCATATTTTAAAGGAAAAGCATATAGTAGCAGACATATTGAAAAATATTTGCTGGGTATAGTAATTTCTAAAATGTCCGTTAGAAAGCTGTTTCCTAATAATAGCACAAAAAGTCTAATTACACCTAAAAGAAAATGTGTTTATGATTAAGAGCTACATAAATATGTTTTATGTATGTGGGAATTGTTTCAGGACTATACTGTGCTGCATAAGAGACATTTGAATTCTCTCTCTGTTGGTAGACACATCATGTATAAGCATATAAGCTTTGTACCTTTTATGGAACAGGAGATACTTTTACTTACATTGCCTTGTGTATATAAAATCTTATGTCAAAAGTCTGTAGTAAAGTATGGAGTCATTGACTGCTGTATTTCCAGGGTATCGTCACTGTCGTCCTGGAGAGTTCACTTGTGCTGATGGAAGATGCCTGTTAAATTCCCAGTGGCAATGTGACGGTGATTTTGACTGCCCCGACCATTCTGATGAAGCACCTATAAACATAAAATGCAAAAGTTCAGGTTCGTATTTAATATTTTCAGTAGCGCATGTGACCCTTCTTTGTGGAAAGCAATGGTTTAGGATTGTAGACAGGCAGATGTAAAACCTCATAGCTTAAATCTGTAGTGCTTTCGTGGTGATGTTCATTATGTCTTGCAAGGGGAATGTGGTGTCAGTCCTCAGCATCCAAAACCTCAGGTCACAAAGTTCAAGCCAGCGGTTCCTATGGCATAAGATGGCTGCTAGTTCATTAAGGCATAAATTCTGTTTCTACTAAAATGAGATATTAATGTAATTGTTGTCAAAGTTTATTGCTTGCCCTGAAAGTATGTAATATATTTACTATACTCATCACACAGAAATAGATGTGAAGTTTTTCTTGATATATTAAAAATGGATCTATTTACATTAGCAAATTACTGACCAAGTATGATTTGTTTTATATTGATATTTTCTACTGGCATAAGTTTGCTGAGGTCTGGCTGTTTTTTGAGTGGAAAATGAATCATGGTGCATATATTGTATCTTATTCTGTGGCTTTTCAAAAGACCAATTCTTCTCTCTAGATCTTATGACTTTATTGTGCAGTAGCTCAGTCCTTTATACTGATTTTGAAGGAAATCACTCATTTGCTTTGAGGTATGGCAAACATACCTGCTTTAACTGTAAGTATTCTGAGTTGAAGAAATAAATGTAGCTGAGCTGATGGATTCAAATTTTGCCAAACAGGAAAAAAACACGTGCGTGTGTGTCCTCAGACAAGGACTGCACGGAATTCAGTCAGTTGTGTTACTAAACAGCTCAGCATCCACAGAGGACAGAAGCCATGCTTTTTCAGTTTTGCAAACTACGGAACTATATTTTCTGTAGAGATAATATAGAAGATTCTAAATTAAGTGAAAACAAATTCATAGGAGGGAATAGGAAGTATTCACACATTTTCCAGGAGAGAAAAAAATAAAGACACTGAAATGTAAAAAGGTATTATGGTCCTATAACTAAGAAACAAATATTCACAGTTGTTTTACACAGTTGTTTCATCTCACACACTTGCACTGCACCATGAGAATACTCATTCCAAATACTAATAGACTACAGTTGTGCTTTTTTTTTTTTGTTTTCCAGAGCAGTCATGTAACAGTTCTTTTTTTATGTGCAAAAATGGCAAGTGTATTCCTCAAAGTGATGTTTGTGATAACAAAGAAGATTGTAGCGATGGATCTGATGAGAAAAGCTGCCACATTAATGAATGCCTCAGTAAAAAAGTTAGCGGCTGTTCTCAAGATTGTCAGGACCTTCCTGTTGGATACAAGGTGAATAATTACAAAATGTGGTGTAATGTAATGCAAATTCTTAATTCTTAACTACTACGTGATTATAATAAAACTCCAGCGTGTGGTATTTCCTTGTAATGAAGTAGCTTACATACCATAATGAGAGCACTCACATTTTTATTTCAAATAAGAAAACAATTGCTGATTGTTTAAAAAAAAATTGGTAAAATACATACTTTAAACCTATGGAAAAGAACATAAGATGCTTTAAACAAAACAAACCATACTGATGTATAATGAGCCTGAAAATAATTTTTAAAAAGGGAAAACACATAGGAGTGAATAACAGGAATAACAGTTTTCTCCAAATTTTTTTTCAAAGACAAAGAAATATTGGAATAAAGTAAAATTGTTTTAGTTGCAGAATAAAACCATTAGTTGTGTGCATGTGATGGTGTTTTCTCAATCACCTGAATGTGATTGAGACGTGATTTGGCTTTGAGACGTGGAGAAGAATTGGGTATTATGTATATTCCATCTTTTTAATAGAGTGGCTATCTTTAAAAGAGTGGCCCACTAAGAACTAAATAAAATCTGTCCAATGTGGCTTAGCTCTATAGGTATTCAAACCTTTGAAACATGTCCTCATCAGGAGGCCATAAACTGGAGAGCTGGAGATAAGGCTGGGTACAGCAAAAGCCTTGTTCGTGAAGCATTGTTATGAAAAGAGCGTGTCATGGGTCTCTGTAGAGAACAATGGAGAGGATACAGGAGAGAATGTGACAAAAAGTTTTCCATTGATTAAACTATGCCCCTATTTTAAACTCCCTGTACCCAGCTGTACTTTGCATCACTCACGTTGCATGTCATAAGCTCGCCCAGTGATGGCTTACCCCCAGAAAATCAGCTTTAAGAGTTCTCATTCACATGACTGTATCTGCTACAAAGAATGCTGTATGTTATTTATGTTTCAAGAAAAATTATTAAAAACTGTCTATCTTTACCAAAAGCACATGTGCACTTGAAAATAAGGAACTCCAAAGGGTCCATCCATCATTAAGTTCCTGGAAGAATCCTTTCCATAATTGTAAGAAGCGTCTTGCTTTTGCTTCAATTAAAGAAAGAATCATTTCTCATTTTACAGGTTTATTTGGGAGGGAATGGTACTTGGGATCACACCAGCAACGGTTGAAAAGAAATGTAGGTGTATCTGCCTGTAAACAGTATAAATATCAATGTAATTAGATGTTACTTGGAAAACTGAGGCTACATGAAACATATCATAATGCTAACATATTCAGAAGAAAATACATAAGATGATGAACAGAATCAATGAGTAACTCAAAATGAATGTATTTCTTTTTCTTTCCCAGTGCCAGTGCTGGCCTGGATTCCGGCTGAAGGATGATGGCAAAACATGTACAGATGTTGATGAATGTTCATCTGGATTTCCTTGTAGCCAGCAATGCATCAACACTTACGGAACTTACAAATGCTTGTGTGGAGATGGGTATGAAATACAGCCTGATAACCCAAATGGCTGCAAATCCCTTTCAGGTATGACTTCTTTTTTTTTTTTTAATCCACAACTTTATCCAAAATAATATGTGAAATACTTTAGCTCCAAGGTCTGCATTACCTTTTTATGCAAAATAAACAATTACTCTGAAGTGCACTACTTCTTCAACAAACAGTAAGAATGTGATTCAGTGTCTGAATGTAATAATTTCTATTTTTAGTATGTATTATGGTTAGATCATTTTTAGTGAATAGTTACAGTGGATTATGAAAGTTTGATTTAGTAACTGTGTTAGAAAAAGTATTAGGAAACTTAAAATACATCATTCTGCTTCTGAGTCACATGGTAATAGTATGTTTATGATAAGTGTTTAAAAGTCTTCTGCTGGTTTATGTCATCAACTTTAGAATATTAGAATGTATGCCAAGCCTCCTGGTATGAAAAAGGAACAGGAAAAAAAAAAAGTTGAAAAATCCATTATTCCTGTAGCATATGAAATCCTCCAGTCTTACATGTAATACACAGCAAAGTTCAAGATATATAAGAACATTGGTTATTTCCTCACCCCTCCGTCTATGGCACCGATGTTATTTTTATGTGCTTCAGTGGGTAGGATTCACTAGATCAGTGAAAGGATGAGCAAAATGTCAACAGGAAAAAAGCAAAAATCCCATTACTGCGTTCTGCTGGAATTCCTTCATCGTGCAGGCAATCTTCAGCTTGAGCAGACCCCTTCTTATTCCAGTCTTGCACAAAGTTGTTTGTTTGTGTTTTGATTTTAAATATTAAAAAAAAAAATCTATTTTCTTTCTAAATGGCAAGAAGACTGGAACTTCTGTCTGCCTCCTATTCTTGTCTCATCCTCTTCCCTGAGTAATCAGATGAAACACAGGAGAGGGGAGAAATGCAGTATCTGTCTTTTGCTTTGCTCCTGCCTTACGCCTCGCAAGCCACTTGTACGTTTTGAAGCCATAGATCACTCAACCGAGAAGGGGAGCTGGAACACATCATAGTACACTTTGTTGGAGTTGTAATATATCAAACTTCCAAAGTGATCACAACAAAGCTGTTTGGGTTGTGGCAAGGATGGTTGTGCTGCGAGGAGGTGCCAACATGTGAATGTTTGCCCTCGTGCTAATTTCTTGCATAAATCTCCTTGAACTCTCAAAGCAGAACATTACAGCCCTTCTCCACAAAGCATGAACAGTCGGTGCTGAGGATGATGTCTTGGATCATTTAAAAACTGGAGAATGTCTTAAGAGTTGGACAGGACCACACAACCACACTTGTACAATGTACTCAGTGCAAGAGCAGAATAGGGTGGACAACATGTTACATTCCAGAATGAGCAGTAGACACAAGCCTTAAATACATTTTTAATTATTAGTAGTAATTGCTTTATTGTACCTGAAGTCTCTCAGCTACAATAGAGCTAAATAAAGGTCAACAGAGCTAAAATAATGACAGCTTTTAAAAAAATTTTTTTGATTTTTAACTATTATATATGTCAGTGTCAGAGGTGTTTCAAAATAAGTGATGGCTGAATGAGCATCTGAAGTAATATTTTTTGATAAACTAGTAAAGTGAGGGTAAGAAAACCCAAATTTGGTTTCAGTTTAGAATTAGAAAATCAAGGTTTGTCCACATAGCTGTTTCTTTATGTCTGTTCAGAGTATTGAAACCTCAAAAAGCAATCATCAAAATGTTCTTGGTTTGCAACCATAACAAACAATAGTCTTAGTGATAACTTGAAAGTGAATGTTGAAATTAAAACAAGTGGTATGAAATAGATTTCAAATTTAACTCTGACATTAAATTAGCATAAAATACAGTATCATTCCCGTATTACAAAGGCAAAAAAATTAAATAACATTGAAAAATATACTAATTGATTGCTTTGTTCATTTTTATACTGCATCATTGATCTTTCTTGGAACATTTGAATGTTTTAAATATTTCTTTCATCCATAACATTGATCAGAGCATGTAACATTTATTTTTCAAATCATCTGTATTTCAGCATTGTATTCCTGATTTTCCATAAATTAACGTAAAAGCTAGTCTAATATATTCTTTCTCCCGGGGTTTAGATGAGGAACCTTTCTTAATTCTGGCTGATCATCATGAAATAAGAAAAATTAGCACTGATGGATCCAACTACACTTTGTTGAAACAGGTATAATCATAGTACCATGCTCTAAGTTTAACGCAATACTTTTATTCTTTTCTAAAGTGTGCAGCTGACAGAAACATCATGCTACAATTGGCATTGTATGCACCACAGAACAACTGCAGTATCTTCAGACCTTTCATGATATTTTAAATTGACTATTTTATCTGAATTTGACATGATTAAAGTTCAGGCAGTTGTTTCTTCAGTCATTCTGATGTAGTAAAATAATTGTTATTTGTGATCCTCTTCCATCACAATATTTTTTAAGTAATTGATATATTTCAGTTAAATAAATAGCAAACAAACAAAAACTATTTGGCCATGTATTATTTGGGCTACTTACTGTCATAATCTAAATCTACTTTTTGATTTAGACAATTCCAAGACCTACAATATTACAATACATGAACATATATCTTTGACTAAATCTAATTTTTTTAAACAATTACTCTATTATTATAGGAAAAAAACCCCAACCTTATTTGAAAAAAACCTACTAAAATAGAAAGTCACCCAGTAATTCCAGAGCTGTCATTTTTAGCAGTTTCTGCTCTGCTTCTATGCTTCACCTAAGTGTAGTTACTTACCAGAGATAAGAGTTCCAAAATATGTTTTAATAGGAACATCTATTTCCTCAACTACTAGTTAATAAATTGTAGAAAGACCATAAAATCAGTTATTGCCAGTGAGTAGTGTTAGACTTTTTGTGACTTCTTATGTCAGTAAGCTGTGCATCCTAATGTCACAAGAGAGGTGCTCAGGTCTTCACAGCAGTAATTACAAAATTAACCATCTTGCATTAAACATTTACTTTATTTAAGCATAGCAAGCATTATGTTAAAGTCTGTTTGTTCTTCTGAAATCCTTCTGCCTCTCTCTCATTTACATCTCACTGCCTCTCTCCTCTTTTGCTGGTATATTTTTATTAATAGAAGCCTGTGAAAAGAGGGGAACAAATGTAAATTTTCTTTATGATTGGTGCTGACAGATTGGCTGAGAGCTTCATCAGTCTTGAATTCAATGGACTCCTCTTTGATACGTTAGAGATCATGTAGCTCCAGCCATTGAAAAGAATCTGTGTTTCCCATATCACATTAATACTCTAATCTAATAAATACCTCTGCTATTGAACCTACTGGCCTTTGATCCTATAAATATGGCTTTTATAAAAGCATCCAGATTTGAAAGCAAAAGAGGGAGCTATACCAGCAGAACAGGTGGGCTGTCTTCCTCATAAGGACATCTTTTTGTCCTTGTAACATTATGGTGGGTTGGGTCTTCCTTAGCCATCTACCAGATGAAGGCAAATACCGGAGCTGCTCTGGCAAAGGAGCAGAACCAGCCTTCTCTCTGTATTTGATTTGTGCTTTGCCATTCTAACAGTTCTTCATATAAACTCAGAGTACAGGAGCTGAAAATAGGAATTTATTCAGTCTTCTCTGAGTTGTTATGTAACAGCTTTTTCCTCTTTTTTTTTTTTTTTTAAATATACATAAACAGTACAACTGCTTGAATTGTGTCTCATGTATGTTCTTTGCCTTCCATTTCCTTCACTCCTAGTCATCAAAATTCTTAGGGTGTCCATAGACAGAGTAGATAGAGAGAGTCTTCCTCCTCGTTATTTGCGGTTTTCACCTGCATTTTTTTATTTAGGGGCACCAAGGCAACACAAATCACAGCCTAGGGTACCCTCTACTGTGTGTAACAGAAACAAACAAAACCCCTGGTTTAAAATGAGAGAATAATGCAGCCAATACCATTTGAAAGCTTCCCTATTCCTTCTAAAAGCATATTACATGAGAAATGACAAAGAATTATGTTAGAAGGACTTAAAAGTGACATGAGGATGACGAGAGGAGATGTTGTCTGGACAGAGAACTCTACTGAAGATGTTCAGAAATAATTTTACCTGCAGTTGATGTTCTGATAAATAGTGGAACTAAACTGACCCAAAATAAAACACTTGAAACTGAAGCCTTGCAGGCAGTCATTTCTCTTTATTAGGCTGGATACTTTTACAGTGTTGTAGAATACGTAGATGTAAGGCTAATTTTTCACAAATTACCAAATGTTATAAAGTTTTGATAGCCTTTTTTATTCGTTCACTTGTCTCCTTTGTTAAGAATTGGGGTAGGGAGTTGCATTTATACTAGTAGATGCATTTATATTGGTAGTAGAAAAAGAAACAGGAAAAGATTTTTGCAGCACCGTTATGACTGACAGAGCTGCAGTTGGTGGCATTAAAACACTGTGAATGGATATGGGATTTTTCAAAATGAGAGTAGTCCTCTAAAACTATTGTTTCAGGCTGTCTTTAATGATGGTTTGTCCAGCCTAATCACTCTTTTCCTCCACATTTTAATCAAAAGATATATTTACAGTATTACACTATAGTATTTGGCATATGAGCCCTGTATCACTTTCTGTACAATTAAATATTGTTGTCCTTAGTTGTTTATTTTAGAGTTGGCTAGTCCAGCACATTCCCTCTACAACTATGAATTACATTAAGGAGGGAGGCTGCTGATCTACCTGAGAGTAGAATGGCATTCAGCTGATAAGAGAATTGATTAAAAATATCTCATGTTTTTAAAAGGAGTGCAAAATGCATCCTTTATTTTTACTACTGCTTCTCCGCAGAATCATAGTGTGGTTTGGGTTGGACCTAGAAGATCACCAAGTTCCAACCCCCTTCCATGGGCAGGGACACCTCCCACTAGACTAGGTTGCTCAAAGCCCCATCCAGCCTGGCCTTGAACACCTCTAGGGATGGGGCAGCCACAGCTTCTCTGGGCACCTTTGATTAATAACATCTTTGTGTATTAAGAAAAATTCTGATTTCACCACATCTTAGAATGTTAAGCAGATTATGATGGAAGACTTTCCTAGCCTCAGATAAGGAAATAATAGCCAGCCTCTGAATGCAATACCTGTTTCTTATCCACCATTTGGGATGAAGAGTCATTATTATATGGATGCTCTTCCCAACCTTAAAATTTATTGGCTTAGTAACTGGAGCAATAGGAGACTTCCAGATGATGCTGGATCTCCAACTGTCACACTGTATATATACCTCTGTGTGTGTGTGCCTGTATATATATATATATATTTATATATATATATATGTATATATTTGTACACAGTACCTACAATACAGCATCTAAGAATTTAAAAACTCCTCATGCAGGAATTAAAATTAATGCTGCTTTGAGCATCACAATTTTGAATTTCTGATTAATTTATATTAATAATGAAATTTTTTGATTAATAAAATAATAAATTTTATATTATTTCTGAGTTTTTTTCAAAGTAAATGTCATCTAGTTTACCAAAGTAATGCCAAAGGTAGTCATTAACAGGGAAATTGAGCAAAAGTTAAAGTATTTATTGCTAAAGTTCATTTTAATAATAGGAAAGAAAAATACAGAAGCTTCATGTGGTTTTGTATGTCATCTGCATTTTTAAGTGAGATAGTTCTTTGCCTTTTATTTCTGTTACAATTTTTTATATTTTTCTGATTGTTTACAAATTATGTATGGAAAAATGAGAGTGGTGTTTCAAAAATATGCAGTCAGCAAAATAAAGCATTTTGAGTACCGCATGCAATGTATTTTGCATTCTGAATGCTATCCAACAGTTTGTATTCAAACATTTGAATGAATGGACTTTTCTTTTTTTCTGTTTTTAGGGGCTGAACAATGTGATTGCAATAGACTTTGACTACAGAGAAGAGTTCATCTATTGGATTGATTCCAGCAGACCAAATGGCAGCCGCATAAACAGAATGTCTTTAAATGGCAGTGACATCAAGGTAATTGGGGATTAATAATGTCACTACTAGAATTAAATTTTTGGAGTATTTTGTGAAATGCTCCTTCATGCTTTGAAACCAGATGGTAAGAATTTGGTATATGCATGTAAACACAGGAGTAGTAACACATCCTAGTCAAATTTAATTGCATTTGCATCTTATTTGCTGTAGAGTAGTTTGTATTTTGTTACTTTAGGGAATGTTCTCAGGACTGGGGATTACCCCAGACTTTTTCTTTCTACTCTTAAAACTATTTCAAGAAGAACAAAGAATTTTTCCCAATCGAAATGTTGTAATTGCCAAGTGGGAGTGCAGAAAAAACTTCTATTGCTTCCTAATGATGTAACAATAACGTCATTTTTATGGAAAGGTTTCAAAAATTTCAACAAATATTAGAAGAAAATTAGGTTGGGGGCATGGGAGGGGGTATGTCTTTTGTCCTTCATTAATATTTTGCAATTTAGAGAATGAATGTCATCTTGATAGAGATTTTACTCAAATGGGATGCCAAATTCAAATCAAAAATCGTGAATATAAGTGCATTTAATTTTCATAAGAGCATTTGTTTTTTTCACTGCAAAAATTGGCTCAGCTTTGGCCTCTGAAAGATAAAAATATGTGCAAAAATGTATCAAGAATTATATATTGTAGCTGTCTGAAATTGCCAGTAATATTTTATTATCCATTTCCAAATGATAACTGTATGTCTCTTTGATTTTAATAGGTTAGCATAGCACATATTCAATAATTGATGTTAAAAATAATTGGTTTTCCAGCAAACCTGTTTAAATAATTTAATTATTTTAATTATTTTTTTTATCATAGAAGGGAGGTTTTATGCTTGACAGCTTTTTGCCTTGAAGTATGAATTTTTTTATTTTATTTCCTTCCTACTTTTACTATTTACTATAAATAAATTCACTATTAGTGTAAATGATACTATTTGATATATTTCCTAGGATTTCCCTTTTAGAAGATAGCATCTTTTCAGCATACCAGCTTTAGCTTTCTTGCACTGAGTAACCTGATGGCATCTCATTTTTCTTCTGCATCTGATCATGGAGGAGATATTTATATAATTGAAGCAAGAAATTTTTCACATAAATGTGTTCAAACACTACTGCAGTGTTTTATGTATAGTATTGTAGATTCAAATGAAATCTGCTATTGGGAAATGCTGCAGTAAGCTGGATTGTGTACATTAAATGTCACACTGATGATCTCGGTGACAGGAATAAGCTTAAAGTGACGATCCAAAGGAAAAGTAATCAGAAAAGAGAGACTAATTACTTTGGTGGATGCTTCTAGATAGCGTAGCTAAATCAGTAAGTTTGCAGAGCTATCCATTTCTATGTGAAATGTCCCATGTTACAGTGCAGCGGTTGCTGCAATTACATATTTATAAGCCAGGGAGCTGGAAGTGTCAATATATTAGAAAATAAAGTACTTTATTCATATTAAAAAATTGGTGTGTGCCTGGATTTAATTTTTAAAAAATTGTATAAGGTGATAAATATCATAATAACCTGAAAGGGTGCTTTTACATATTCATAACTATAAAATTGGTTTAAAGTATCTCACAGTATACCTTCTTATCTTAAAGGCTTTTCAGTTTCTTGAAATGGTAAATAAAATTAAAAATAACAAATTCAGTTATACATAATCACGTTTATTTGTAATGTTTTATACTCTATTGCACATGGCTTTAGTGGTGAAGATGACAATAAATTAGAATGAACACTACAGTAATAAACCTATTATTAGTACTTAAGAAATCTCAAATATTTTCAAGTATTGCTCTGTGATTATTTTTTTCCCTAAGTTCTAGTTGCACAGACCTAATCAGGAATAGAATAGGTCAGAAAAGACCTTATCAGAAATAGAATTTTTAAGCCTAGGAGAAGTTGGACTCTAATGATTGTGAATATTCAAATGTCACTCAACACTTAACATGAAGTACTCCCAGCCAAGGAAGATTGAATCATTCAATCATGATGAGATTTTATAATCAGATATATCTAGAGGTGTTTGTTCAAGTCTAAGAATTATTCAGATCATCAGAAACCTTGAGAATAACACGTCCCTGTGAGCAGGGTGTAGGCTTTCCACTGGGGAACTAAATTGCTTCTATCTTTCAGTTTTGTTTTCATTAATAATGTAGTCCTTTAGAAATTTATTCTAATTCTTAGAAAGTTCCTCTTTCTTCTGCCATGTGAATGTTGGAAATAAGAGCACAGTATTTATTTCCAACTAGGTAATCTTGTCCTGTTTTCCTGAGTTCAGTGCCCTTGTGGTCTGTCTGTCATGAAGGCATATGGCACTGCTGTGGTATTAAAATGAAATACTTGTGGATGTAGATTGGTGAGAAAAATGGGGAGCTAATAAGCAGATGTGTTTGAGGGCACACTATGAGGAGAGAAGCCCCATCTCCATTTGGTTCTGTGAAAAATAGAGTAGTAAAGGCAAATATGTCTGTAGTTGTTTTTTTTTCTTAAATTGAGACAAAATAAAAATTAAAAAGTTGAGATGAAAAATGAAAGATACAATATTCTTCAAAGTTACAACATAATGCAGGGAAGTTGGAAAATTGCTTTTTACTACATCATGGTATTCTCCATTCTGGTCTACTGTAAGGAAAGTGTCACATTGTCTTAGCTACTTAAGTGTCATTACTTCAGAAACGTAAGTCTTTAACAGGGAATAATACCTATTTTTCACTGTATTATATATCCACCCTCTTAATCTTCTGGTATTAGTAACTCTTGAATTGTCATTTTTCACAGTATTTAGATGAATAATTTCTGTAATTTTTGCTTTTCTAGGTAGTCCACAATACAGCTGTTCCCAATGCACTAGCTGTCGATTGGATTGGGAAGAATCTCTATTGGTCTGATACTGAAAAGAGAATTATTGAGGTGTCTAAACTCAATGGCTTATACCCCACCGTCCTTGTGAGCAAAAGAGTGAAGTTTCCTAGAGATCTGTCCTTAGATCCTCAAGCTGGGTATGAAGCAGCCATTTTGCAGTAATTCATATTTAATAGTGATTTTATATTTAAATATTTTTTATAAAAACAGAAGGCAGGAAATACAAATGAGTTTTTCATTGTCTAACTTTCAGCTACACTGGATATCAATAGTCTAAAATGCATTACCAATGCTTACTGTATCATCGTTACATATAAAATTGGTATAATATAAGGAAGAGTGCAGGTACTGAGCCTTGTTTTGTTATATTTACTACTCTGTAAATGTTTTCTTTTGGTAGGAGGAAAGCAGATATTTAAAAAAATATCCCTGTCTTACTTAAAGTAAGTTCCTGTCACATGGAAGACAATTTTTAAGCTTTGTTTCATTTATTCACTGAAGCAAACTGTCTTGTTAGCACTCTTTTCTGTGTTTACTGGTTCCCAAAGTAATTTAGGGTGATTCATCTACCACATATTTGAAGACTTTTTTTCCTGACAGTTTCTTGAATGTTAATCAAAGAGTGAAAATGTTTAATCCTGCATAATTTGAAGACATCTTTTGCCTTTTTTACTCTGTAAAATTAAGGTTAGACACATGTCTAATAATTAGACTGATTAATTTTTAGGATACAAGGGGTTTATTTTAGGTGACTTAGTTTCTAACTTTAGCTTTCAGATATTTGTAATGATCAATGTTCTTGAAAAAATTGTTGCAACAACAATGATTAGAAGTGAGACCTGCCAAGTTATTCTAAGTGGTTTGTTAACTGGTACCTTTAATTACTTATTTTATTAATTATTGCATGACTTCCCATTTATTATTATAAATCTGTGCTGGTATTCTGAGTGAAGTTCTGAGCACCACCATTTTTGATGTCTTGACTGGTGTGAGAGCTGTAGGAAACAGGGCCTTTTTTTCAGAGCTATATTATAAGTTTATAATATTATAATTTTTGCCATAAAATTGATGTCCTTGAGAAAATTGACCTAATACTATGATTTTTAAAAAGGAAAAAAAAAAGAAAAAAGAAAATACGTCATCTAGCAAATATATTTAATATTTGATTTTTACATAATCACAGAGTAGTTGAGGTTTACATAGATAACTGAAGCTCATCTTGTCCAACCCCAAGAAATACAAGCCATTTTTACTTTTTTCTGTTTGGGTTTTTTTAAAGTGGAAACTTTCTAGCCATTGCTATTTGATCAAAACAAAATCAGCATTAGATTCTCAATTAGACTAGACTCAAACCATCTAACCATTTCATGCCATCCTCTAATTCAGATGATAGAAGCAGAAAGACTTGTTATTCTTAAAAAAGAAAATGTATAAAAACTTTGATGTATTTCCTGTTTGTGACTATGTGTAATGCCACAGCCATTGTCTGTATGGCTCATGTAGTTAATGCCTCATAAAGAGAGGTCTCTCAATTCACCACTAAACCATCATCTATGTTATCACTATCCACTAAAACACCAGTGTACATTTAATTGAAAGTCATTAAAACCTGGTGAATTTCTAACCAAATGTACTCTCTTAAACAAATATTTATGCTGCATATAATCTTTAAGAAAAATAATACTTCTAAATAGTAATACTTAAATTGTCATCTAGTGCCTGAATGAACAAGCTTGCCCTGTGTTTTTTCAGATCTGAATTCCGTATGTAATGCTTTGTGTTTTGTGGAACATTAGGATACATATCTGCAAATTGGATGAATAAAGCTTTACTAGTGTCTCGTAACACTAGCTAACCATAACATATAGTATCATGGAACATTCAGGATTCTTTTCCATCTCTAAATCCTAAGTTTAAAGTAATCACCTCAAGTGTCAGTGCCAGGACAATATTATTGAGTTCATCTGGACTCTGCCTGAATGAAGAAAAGCAGTGTATTTCCTAGCTAAGAAATGTAACCTGTCTACTTGACTATTTTTGAGAAGAGCCATTTTCTACCAGTTCTTAGAACTATAATTGAATTTTCTTGTAGCCATACTCTTTCTTCCCTGTAAAATTTGAAAGGGAGCATGTAGCCATTTGTTAAATGTATTCAGGATACCAATACATGGTATCTCTCTGTGGTTGCCTGGACATCCAGGATATGTTCCCTGTGTATCCAATAATCAGCTTTATAAAGTTTGTACAGAGAGTCCCAGTATTCCAGGAAGGTTTAGATATACACAGGCATAAAATTCATACTGTGCTCCTGCACAGTATGAGAGACCAAGCTCTTTTTTTTTCTAATAAATATGTTTGTTTATTCATTTATTTTTAATATGGAAAGCTGCTGGAAATAAAACCTGTGTTTGCATTTCAAATTCAGAGTTATTGTTTGAAATAGTATTAATTGTATCTTAGGGTTGTTTTTTTTTTCTCACAAATGAGAAATGCTAAGTCAACTATATATGCTGATGCCACAAAATGCTAACAGTATGTTTCCAAAGAAAAAATTTTCTGTTGGGAGTCAATGGAAACAGTTCCCTTTCTCTAGTGCTTACGTGGAATGCGCTCAGTGCTAATTGCTTCAGAGTTTTGTAGGATACAGGTAGCTGTTCTTAGGGCCACTGTTTTCTCCTGGACACAAAGAGTGTTTCAGGTGGCTACTAAGAATATGAGCTTCGTCTGGGGTTTTGAGAGCTTCTCCAAAACCTGTAGATAGAGGCATATCAGCTTCCCAGCCGGAGAGATCTGTCCCGAGGTTCTAAATAATGGCAGACAGCAGCTGCAATGTGTATCCATCTACCAAATAATAGGAGGTTTTCTTTTTATTTGAAAAACATGCTCTGTATTGTGGCTCAATAGTATATTAAAGAGAAAATTGCTACTCAGCTTTCCAACAGTCTTTCTTAGTGCTTTACCCATTTTTTAAGCCCTTTATGTGAGAAACTGTACTGTTCTAATGTTTTGGAAGTAGTACTTCTTGAAGTAATGCAATTTGCAGCACAGTAGTATTAGCAGCAAAAGAAGGGTTTGCAATATGTGTTTAAAAAAAAAATAACTGTAATACTATGTTTGTCCTAAGTCTAGCAGTGATGCCATTTTTGCAGGATGTGAGATTCATGAAGTCCAATCCAGGCGGTACTTCAAATTCTAAGGTATCAAGACTAAGGCATTTAAATGCACTTTTTACTGGTCCGTAATGAATTCAAAGAAATTGCACCTAACATCAGGACTATGCTATTCAAACCTTTTACATTTAGCACACTCACTCACAAGCAGGTCTAGAAAAATCCAAAAACTAATCTGGAAATGGAAACACCGTAGAATAAATACTGATTTATTCTTGAGATCAACTAAATGAATGAATTATTATTTTTGCATCTCTAAACGAAGCAGCTGTTGTATTTTGTTTTATAGATACTTGTACTGGATTGATTGCTGTGAGTATCCTCACATCGGCCGTGTTGGGATGGATGGCTCCAGTCAAACAGTTGTCATAGAAACACAGATATCTAGACCTATGGCTCTTACAATAGATTATGTCAACCATAGACTGTACTGGGCTGATGAAAATCACATTGAGTTTTCTGACATGGATGGATCTCATAGACATAAAGGTTGGTCAAAAGCTCTTTTTTTTTTTTCCTAAATTTGCTTTTTTCAATAATTTTTAAATTAAAGGTGCTTTTGTATGTTTTGTGTAATTATGTAAAACGTACTTTAAAACATTTTGCAACCTTTATTGAGAGTTGTTTCCTTTTTATCGATATTTTAAGAGTTGCTTTTCGTATTCCTTCTCTCTTATGGATAATTTTTACATGTCCATGGAAAAAGTATCAAATGAAAGCAGAAACTCCATGAACAGAGTCAGCAATCAGAGGCTGCCCTGTCAATGCTGTACTTTAATGTATATTTACAACACACGTTCTGGACCAAGTTACAAAGCCTGTGAAACTTGGCTGTTAAAAGTGGAAGGGATATGTCCTGTGTGCCACGTGCTGGAGCGTGGCTAAAACCAGCCTTTTTCCAGCCTGAACCTGAAAATTCCTGTTAGTCTGCTCAGCATGAATCAATAAAATGACTGCTGTTGTAAACATAATTTGGGGATTTCCTGGTAGATGGATAAAATAATTTTCGAAATACTTATCTAATGAAGTAATCTTTATCCCTGTATTCTGCTCCTCACCCGACAGATAATTGAAAAGCTGGTATCTTTTATCTTTAAAGTGTTAAAAAGAAAAAGCTTTTACACTATGATGAATAGTTCTCATATTCCAAATGGTTTAACTAAAGATCTTTCACTTTTGTTCAAAGATATTAAATACTCACTATCAGTGTGTTGGGGTTTTGTGGGTTGGTTTTGTTTGAGATGAAACAGTGTTACTTGAGCTCCCTCCCGCAAGCTTTACCCAAACATCAGAACAGCTGCTCTCCTGCTAAAACTTCATGCATTTGGGCTTTTTTAGGCTTTTATCTCATACTGCGTGCCTCCAGGTTTTCTCCAAACCAGAGTTCATGAAGTAACTATTTTATTTTCAGATGGAAGCTTTGCTGTGAAACAAAACAAAAACAACAAAAAATTTTTAGTCCTTCTGTTTGTGAATAGTAAGTTATAAATAATGAACGATTCAATGGCACTTATTTGAGATGGAAGACTAGAGAGACTGCAGCAGTAGTATCCAGAGTTGTAAACATTCCCATTAATCCAGGAATTAAATTCCAAGGTTTTTGTAGTGAACACAGGACAGTTGTAACCTGCTCACCTGAGCAGTCCTTGCCCAGACATACCCCCGAGTGCCGGCTGGATTCCTCCTGGCACTCTGGTTTTCTGACAGATGAAACAAAGCTCCATATGCCCCTGTGCTATTCCCTCTGCTGCTATCCCGCTATTTTATTCTCATAGAATTATCCTCTTACTCTGCTTTCTGGATCTTTCAAAGGAAAAAAAGTAAGTAGTAGCCATTGTGCCTCTCCTAACACTAATCTGACTTCAGGGGTCAAACCTTTCTCAACTTTCTCTTTGAACCTGGAAGCTTCAGAATTTTTCTGTCTCAGAAAGTGCCCTCCTATTGCTAAGTCTCAGAAGACACCTGCAAAATTCCAGTCATGCTGGCTTTGGTGTCCCTTGCCTCGGTCTCCAGCCTCTGGATTTCTCTTGCCCAAGTGGGTAAAATCAGCTTTAAATGCTTTTATATTCATGGAGTTAATATTTTCCCTTGGGGATATATGAACCTAGAGAAGAGGGAGATTTGTCACAAAGCTGGTACCAGTGAAGAGCAATGGTATCAAAATTTGGTACTAGTGAAATACCTGAGGCAAGCTCCAAAAGTGACAATGACTTTGTGCAAACCTGCTGTCCCACTACTTTTGAGGACATGTCTGCTTTAAATACAAGTGATACGTAAACAATCAAGCTGTAGGAAAAATTTCCTTTGGGAGAAAGATCCCAAGGTATTTAAATAATGTAGGAGAAATTTTTTCTGCTTAGCTAATGCTGTTTGTCACTTTTTACTGTCGAGGCCTTCACTCAAAATATGATAATCAAACCAAAATCAAATTGTAGAAAAGTTTCTGTGGCTTTAACAAAGAAGTGATAGAATTCTTGGTGTCAAATGGATGCCTGTAGGTGCTCCAAAGGGTGCTTTGAGAATTTTGCAAAGCTTCTACAAAATGATCAATTTTGTCTTTAATCAGAACATTTTCCCTTTTTCCCTCTTTCTTCTGGAACAAACTACCAAATAAATTTTGCATGTCCTCATGTTTCAGTACAAGACTTAGAAATATTTCTGGAAGATAAAATGTAACTATTCAAATTAATTGTCTTAATAAGGGAAACTTGGAGAAGCTCAGTGGTTGGGCTTTAGAGGAGGGGAACCTGTGATTCCTTCTAGTTTTTCGATATGAGAAACTGTACTTCATGGTCATAAGCACATAAAACTTAAATCATATTGTGTGATAACTGTGTTTCTCAATGTATTGTTCACATGGATTTCGTGGCCCAGTTTCCTTTGTCCTTTTTGAGACACTTTGTATTGTCAGAGTTAACTAAGGGATGGTTGGAGAAGGATAAAGGCACAGATATGAGGACCATAAATAAATATTCATGGAGAAGGGAAAAATACCTAACGGGAATCATATGAGTGATGCAATCTGAACTTATCATGATCTAAGTATTTTTTCACCTTTTTTCTGAGACCTTTGAGGATAAGACTAGGTTTCTGTGAGTTTTTTTTCTGAGAATGTACTTTTTGGGATCTTAAATTACTTGTTACAAAATGTATCAGAAAATGCCACAGCGATTTCACAAGCCCTAGCAAATAAGTATCTTATCAGAATGGGTGGATCTTATGTCATAAAGAGATATTATTTATGAGAGAGACTGCACTGTCCTGTGCTTTGCACTAAATACTTCTTGGGGACAGACAGAACAATCTTGGGCTAATTATTGACATGCTGTATGTTAAACCAAGGAGTGCTTTTTCCATGCAATGGGAGTTCACACGTATTTAGATCTCAGTGTTAACACTTTTTGCAACAAGTATTTTTTTTTTTCCTTTCTTTCTGATGAATCTTAAAGTTTTTTTGGGAAAAGAGACCATCTGCTGCTTTTCTCTTGTAAAGTTCCTCTGCATTTCAATAGACAAATAGGCTTTTATAAATACCAAGAGAGTCCTAGAAAGAACTTTGAAAACGCACTAACTAGGCCAGAAATCTTACAGTATTTGGGAACTCTTCTTGGCACTAGGGGCAGCAATGACCTTGCTTATCTATTTGAAGTTTAATGCTTGATTATGTAAACTGTCTTTGGAGCTTACCCAGTTTAGCGCTGCCGCATTCACAAATGTTATGCGCGGCGAATGATTAAGCAAGCATTGAAGCACTAATCTGGCTAAGCACTAAGCTGGTTTACTTCTGTGAGCCTTAAAAAAAAAAAAAAAAACCAAACCCAAACCACACATTTAAGAATTTGTCAGACTTAACAGCTGTTTTTAGTTCCCGCTGCCCAGAGGAGCTGCAAGCTTTGCAGTTCCCTGGGTATCCGATTGCCTCATGCAGGTTTTTCTGTCCTTCAGAGGTCTTAAAACCCAGAGGTGCCTACCGTTTTCCCATTTCTCTCTTTGAAGATGAGAATTTCAGTATCTAATGTAAAAGTAGAACCTGACAGTCCAGTTTAGGAAGTACAGAAGCTCCTCTGAGCTTAACTGTGTCAAGTTCTTTGATGTTTTATATTGTAGAAACAAGTTAGGCGCTTCATTGCTTCATCTTACAGCAACATAAAAATAAAGCAATGAAAAAGTGTTGAACCTTAAATGAATTATGTATTTTTAAAAGGATTCTTTAGCTGTATGTAGTTACTGGAGAGAAATTTTTCTGTAGCATTGCAATTTGAAAAAAACTTATTCATGAGAATTGTCATCTGTCTGAGTGTTTACAAACCTCGGAACTGGTGTGAATATATGCAAGTTTTAAAGTATGAAGTATAAGGGAATTCAAATGGAAGAGAGGACAGGATGGGCCAGTGGTTTCAGCACGAGTGAGAATCAGCAATTTCAGGGTTTTTTTATTTTGTAGGTGTAATGGCTCTTATTAAATGCCATTCTTCCTTGATGTTGTTTCTCTTTGGAGGATTCTTAAAATTCTTCCTAAGATTTTTATCATGGGCTCCATTTGAGTCAAGACATCAAGAGGCTTTTTATTTTTATTTTATTGTAGTTCAGGAAATCACGAGTTTCAGAGAGTGGAATGCAAAATAATGCAGCCTTGTTTCGAAGCTTTCATCAAGAATGTAAATTTTCTGTCTTCAGGTGCCAAAATTCTTCAACAGAAATTGTTCTAATGCTATGGAGAAAGTGGTCTTTTTAAATGTGGCTTAATGACAGTTAGTTACCTTTAGCAGTTAATTACCAGCACTGGAACTCTAGTTGGGTAAATGCATTTTTGGAAGGAGCATGGCAGGAATCTTTCACCCCTTCTTGTACACTTTGCAAGGTTGCAGTCCCTTCTTTTTGGAAAGGGATAGATCTTTTTCTAGGTTAGAATTGAAGTGATCAATCAGCTTCAGCTTGAACAGGAAGCGAAGGTCAAAGAAAATGTAGCCTTGGTGAATATGATAGTGTCCAGCTATTTTTGTAGTGTTTATTGATTAGAAGAAGTCAGCATTGGTTCTTTTTAATGATCCTTCTTCTTGGCATATGGATTTGAAAAGCTGACATTGAGACCTTTTTTCTTTATTTGTTTTTGTTCATCTTGGAGTGTTTGCTTTTACTTTCAGAAATATTTCTGGTTCACTAAGAGATGAGAAGGACCAGGGTTATTCTGTATGGCTTGTTCAATAGACATATTTTGTAGATAAGAAATCCCAGTTGTCATGATTTTCACCCCTGAAATCAAATGAATATTTTTTTATACACAAGTAGAAGTACTCAGAAAATACAAGGGAAACAAGAGAAATGTAGACATTTTTATCACAGATATAATTTGCAGCATATGAATTTATATTTTTGGACCAAAATTAGTACAAAATGCAGGAGAGATGTACATTTTAAGTCTGT
The DNA here is from genome assembly GCA_025769975.1 of Gallinago jamesoni. Lineage (NCBI taxonomy): Eukaryota > Metazoa > Chordata > Aves > Charadriiformes > Scolopacidae > Gallinago > Gallinago jamesoni. Next base: position 5,973,686 of record JAOQGH010000077.1, read on the forward strand.
GCACACTTCTCCTGTGTTCCCTTTTATGGAGTCATGTGGCTGTTCTTCCTTAAAGTTCGTGCAGCACTTTATCTCCCTTTAGTATGCTATCTATTGTCATTTTTATTTGTGTTCAAGTATCTAATAATTTTTATTTTCCACTACTTCTCATCTGTTACAAGCCACCCTTTTTTCCCCTTTTACTATCCAACGGTATTTTTTCCTCCTGTTTTCTGCACCTTTCTGATAGGCCTCTGCTTTCATTCTCTTCCTGCCTTCTCTTTCTTGTCACACCTCTCATCTCCTTGTGGTTTGGTCAAAGCAGTGATTGGGATGAGCATTCAGTGGAAGAGAATCCATGATTTCTGTATAAAATTGAAACCCCGGTAGAGAATTAGAAGTGGCAGTAGAAAGCCTGTTAGAAAGCAAGGATTGCTATGGACTTGTCCATCTCTGGTATGAGGAGGCTGTGGTGGGAAAAGGAATCACAAAACCAAATTTTGGGTGCAGCTTTTCCTCAGAAATTACTTAGGGTGTTGATTTTGCATTCCGTGTCTTTTGTCCCTCGTAATCATTGAGTAACTTGTTGACTATGCCCCCATAAAGCATTTTATTACACAAATAAGAAGAGCAGGGTCTTGAAAAACAAAGTATCAGTTTGAATTCATAAGATTCTGTTGCTGGCACAAAGTAAATCAATTTTTTTTACTCATATGTAGTACACAGTGTATGTTGCAGTATATGAAAACTGGTGTATATGTTCTGAGACGTGCTGTATGGTAAGCTGTAAGAAATTTGAATCACTGAAATAACTGTTTGGGACTGAGTGGAAGCAGTCAGCTGAGGAATACTGTTCAGGCAAGGATTTTACATAAAGGCACTGCTCACCCCTTCCCTTATGCCATAGCAGCTGACTGCCCATCTGTGATGGTGGAGTCCCAGTCCTGTACTGGTTGGGTAATTAGCCCTTTTCTGATAGAACTGCACTTCAGTTACAGCTGTTGAGATTTCTTCATCTGAAAGGAAAGCAATAGTTCTGGTCTAGTAAAATACTTAGGGACCGGTAGAACTGGATCCAGTGGGTTACTGGTCTGCAGGTGGGGTGTTTTATTAGTTATTCTTGCAGAGTGTTTTGAGATGTGGTTTGGCTCCAGCTTACTTCAACCCAATTTTTGAAGCTTTCATAGAGGCTGTAAGGTGAGCTGTTCTGAGAAACCCTAAAAGAAAAAAAATATATACTATTGAATGCATAGGTAATTCTCAAAAGTTAACAAAATAATTTTCCTATATAAATCCTCTTCATGTGTATTAAAGCTTTTACATGCCTATTTATTCTCATTTTTAACAGAATAAGAGAAAACAGACAAAGGAAAAAAGCACATTTATTTTATTTAGAAAAACTGGTATGGTATATTTTGTATCTTTAATTTGATGTCAGATGTAGCAGCACGGATCATAATTTATACAAACAGATATTTTTCCAGAAGTCAAGCAAAAGTGAAATAAATAGCTTTATGGATAGCTTCAGGGTTTCGCTCAGAGTAGCAGTCCTCTCTCTGCTGTTCCTTCCTGCTTCTTCTGTCAGCCCCAGTTTGTATTTCTCATTAGAAACTGCCCTTTTAGATCAGTGGGGGATTTCCTGCAGTTTTGCAGATGTACCTAAAATTCCTACTTATCTTTTAATAACTTAAAGGCTGAAAAAACCTACTTTCAGTAACAAATGCTTATGATCTATCTAAAAGAAAAAGTGCTGAGTTTAGTATAACTAAGTCTTCATATATAAAGATGGCACAGTGAATTGTGCCCATTTGTACTCCAAATCCCATGGTGAATATAAAAGCACAATAAAGCACTTAAATGACTTAAATTTGAGGCAGTAACTGACAGGGGAGAGAGGCAACAGAGGAAGTCAGTTTTTCAGGGACCTGCAGAAATACTGGATAGTGATTCAACCCAAGAAGATATTTCATTAGAGAGCGTGCATGTACACAGATTTTGATGGACTAGTAATTCTGAAATAATTCAGAGTTATAATTTCCTTTTTCCGAATTGCATGAATGTATAAACTCTGTGCTTTCTTAATTAATTGCAGTAATCTGGTAGTTAGCAGATGATATGATAATTAGAATTCCCAATTAATAATTATGTTAAAGTATTTTAAAGATCAGATCAGTCACTTTTTTTTTTTAAATTAAAATTCATGATACATGCCTTTTCTGGAAGTTGAACTCATTGTTATCAAAGATGTGTGTGGAGTTTAAGGAATACCTCAAGAAGGTCCAAGGAAAATCACCCATTTTAGAGTGCTTAGAGTTTTTGTATCCTTGTTGTGTTGTACTTAATCTGTTACTTTAATGACAAAACTGAAAGTAATGGTACTTCAAGAATTCTTCCCTTCCTGGCTCAGAGGAACAGGACAGCAACAGTGGCCATGGGGAATGATTCACTTCTAGTTTGTAGACCTCCTTTCCTCTATGTGATTCTGCAAATAAGAGAAATTATAGGAGCTTTTCCTGGGGGTAGTATATATAAGGAACGGTACTTATGTAAGGAACGATGACAAAGTTGCTTATGTAATAAGTGCCAAAATTAAGATTTCTTTGTACTTTGACTAATTTTATAGAAATTTTATGAAGGTCTTTAAAGGAATATCATACTGTTATTTCAGTATAATGGCTACAGAATATTTTAACAGACAGGAGGGGAAAATAATTTCAGGTCAAATAAGAATTTCCTTGACCAGAAGGCAACATACCCTACACTGGAGTTCACTATCAGCAAGGCTATTTTATATGAAATTGAATTTGCTAAGTTGTCATTCCATATACTCGATATCAGTTGTCAGTGAACTATGAAATCTTCCCACTAGAATTTGAAATTTGCCAGACCTATTTAAGCACAGCCCGGGTAAGAAAGGTGAAGCTATTTTTGTCTAAGAAAACAAGGTAAAGGTGTTAAGGATACGCTGGTTAAAAATGGCAGACTCAGCTGCTCTGATCTGCCTTTTCAGTTCTATCACATAATGAGATTGATTCAGTGACAAAACATTATAATTTACAAATTGACCATTGTGGTCAGACATTCTGCTGAAAATGCTCAGAAGCTTTTTCTCCCTTTTGTCCTTCCTGTTTAAAACGATGTTGGCTCATAATTTTTTGATATTGTAACAATGGGGTATTATCATTATTTTGTTTTTTTTTAATTGTATGGTTGGTTATGCTAAGAATAATCAATAAGCCCTTTCACTGCTATGTTTATTTTAATGTAAAACTTTCTTTTCCTTGATCTCTCTGTCAGTATATTTGCTGAAATAAAATGTTATCAATTGTCTTAAAGGGTGATAAACCCAGAGCATCTGGAGATGTATACCTTGCGGTTTAGATGTTTTCTACTAATTTTTATTCCCCTAAACCAGCAAATGAATATTGGCTTTTTTGAAAGCTTAACATGCCATTGGTTTAGAATCTGGCGGTGATTTTTGTATACTGAGATTCTTTCCTTTTCTTAACACTGATTGGGCCATCTAATTCTAAGCAAGCAGAGCTCGTACCCCATCCATCTTTATCGTAACTGGTAATAAAGAACCCTCTAGGCTTGACATATTGTCATGACAATTATTCTCAAGACATTATATAGCAGTTGTATGTGTCAGCCCATGCAGTATGGAATATTTTAACTGGCAGTCTTCCAAGAGCGAGCATTAATCTTAGCATCTCTTCTTACAGTCCCTAATCAAGATATTCCAGGGGTGATTGCACTAACGTTGTTTGAAGACTACATCTACTGGACAGACGGGAAAACCAAATCACTCAGCCGTGCCCACAAAACCTCTGGATCAGACAGACTATCGCTGATTAACTCATGGCATACCATAACAGACATCCAGGTGTATCATTCTTATCGGCAACCTGATGGTAATTATTCTGTCTGTGCTTTGCAAGTTGATATATTTCACTAAGTAGCCAGTTGCTGAGTAAATGGAAGCTCATTTGTCTGCTGTGATTTAGTTTTATTTCTGTTTTGTTTCAAATTGTGGAAGTTTTCAAATTAGCATTTTTAAACACAAATCTGAGATTATTGTTGTAAATACATCTGGTATTAAATAAACCTGATATATCTTGTTCGGTGGCAAGCTAACAATTTGGGTATTTAAAAAGTAACCCAGATAGTGACTGGAGGTACAGACCTGTTCAGTTGCATTACAGTACAAGTTACTGATTATCTAGATGGAACAGTGTGTTATGAAACATTTACATTTATTATATGGAAAGTAAGAAAGTGTTAATAATACAGAATTCTTGTGTTTAGAAAGTTGTTGGACTGAGGGAATGTCAGGGAACGTAGGCACTACGATTTTGCCTGATCTCCTGATGTTCCTGTGTTTAAATTGTAACTGGATACCATTTGGCACTTGACCTAGATAAACTAACTTTTGTCTCATTTTTAAAAAAAGCTAGGTTTTTTTCATCTTTTTGTAGTATTGAATCTACATCCATAGTAATAATTAAATTTTGCATACGATGGAGAATAGCTTAAAGGCAGAAGGAAAAGATTGCCTCTTATAGGGTTTTGATTTGAGACGTTCCATTGTAAAAACGGTACATGTAATGCATTTTTTGTTTTCCTCTATAAAGCAGATACCCTGAAGTATACTGAACGAATAAGCACTGATATTCTTTTCCTGTTCTGTCCGCAGTGTCTAAACATCTGTGTACACTAAACAATGGTGGTTGCAGTCATTTATGCCTTCTGGCCCCTGGCAAGATGTATACTTGTGCCTGTCCCACTAACTTCTACCTCGCTGCGGATAACAAGACGTGCTTATCGAACTGCACTGCCAGCCAGGTAACTGCCTGCCCGTGGAGGGGAGGACTCATGGGGATTATATTTTACTGAGTTGCCACCTGCTTTTATGTAATGAATGCTGGTGCAATGTTGAGAGCATCGTTCAGAGGAGTTGAAGACTAGGTGACTCATGGTGCGTTTAAAAGCGTTTCGTCTTCAAGGCTATTAGTTGAAAAGAGACTCGCAAATGCCTTTTTTTTTCCAGAGGATGCGGAACTTGTTCCCTTTCAAATGTGGATGTTTCTGCCAGTCACTAGAACAAAGACAGCCACTAAAGCCATAAAAATTGCTTTGAAAAAAACATTCGTATAAAATATGAAACATAAAAATACGAAGTGTATATAGCAATGATTTGGGAGTACTCATGTGTGAATGAACTTTGCATTAATATACAAAAAAAAAATATAAAAACAAGCTCAGCCCAGGTAGGTAAACAATAGGGTTACATAAAAAACAACCCAGTAGCTGAAATGAAAATGGTAGACTATGCAATTAATTAACATCAAATAAATTAAATTAATTAAGAATCCATTAAAAAAATTAAATCTTTATGGGAGATGGATTCCCTAGTACTTGAAATAAGAATTTGGTGATTTTTTTTTTTTCTTAAAATGCAGTATAGATTAAGTAGAACATACCGATTTCTTACAAGGCAACCACTTTGATAAAAGTATTTGGACTGTTCTACCCAGACAATTAATTGGTTGATTGCAGTAGTACATATGGCCTTTAAAACCTTTCTAGTCGTCCAGCTTTTTAGTATCCACTTTTATTATATGTATGCTAACAATCTATTACGGTGTTCTACATCATGATGCCTTTTGTCTGTACTCATTAAGAAAAAGATTTTACTCTTAATGTTTAGGGCCCAGCGGTCATCTTAATAACTGACGTAAAGTTTCATTCAAGTAATATTCTTATTTAAGAAACCTCTCCGCTGTCTTCCTCTGTTCCCTTAAGTTAGTGCTCGGGGTGATTTTACTATGTTCATCGTATCTTTTCAGTTTAGATTGTCTGCTCGTTGCTTCCCATTAAGTGATGAACAAAAGGAAAATGTAAACCACTTGTAAAATGAGGGATTTCTTACCAATTTCCCTCCCATATCTCGCTTCTCAAATTTGTTTGGTTAGAAACCAGAATTTATTTTTTCTTTTTTAAGATTTTCTTTAAATGGAACTGGAGGGGTATTCTGACATGCTAACAGTTCATTGAATGGCTCTGTTCCTTTCCTAAATAATTTGTTGGTAGTCTGAACTGAAGGATAGCATCACATCTTGGATCTTTCAGGAGCAATATTTTACCGTGTGTAGATCCCATAGAAGGGAGAGCAGGGTTAAATGGAAGAAGCTACTTCAGACAGGCAGTTACAAGTTGGCATTGGGTATTAGTAATTTTCTTCCAATTTTGGAATCTGTTTACTTCTTGATAACTTGGCAATCTGATGGCATCAGATGCAGAAATCAGTGGCGAAGATACACTTTGCTGCTTAAGATGTTCAGATGATGCTGTAAAATCATAGCTGTTCCTGTGATGGAATCGCTTTTGACCACACACCCGCTCTTAACTATTTCTGATGAAAAGGAGTTGGATCTCCAATGCGCTGCACGTCTGCAGGCTTTCCAGCTGTCTTTTGGACTTTTGGCTGTCTTTCGATGGCTAATCTGACGGGAGAAATTGTTTAGTATAAACACTATGGAACACTGAAAGCCAGGCCATTCCAGGCACACCCATATGACTCTGACCCCTGATTTTGCAAAGTGGCTGACCTCCCCAGTTTGGAAGGGAATGCAAGGATTTTCATGCACAGCATAGCAGCTTCTAAGAGTTAGTACCCATTTCCTGGAATTAAATTAATAATGTAATTTTAACAGCCTGAAGTCCTTTGCGGTGAGCAAACCTTAAAACAACTAAGCAGCAGGAAGGCTAGACAAGCAAGTAGAAATTACTAAAAATGAAAATTGTCTGAGTTTCTATTTGTCTTCTATATTTGGAGGCCCTTCAGCTGAGCTACTCTGAGATGCATACCTTTGTGGAACAGATGAAGAGTTTAGAATAGCTGCCTTTCAGACCCAGCCTGTTATATAGCACATCCCTCAATGTCCTACAAGAATGATGTAGCTCCAACTACAGGTCCTACTACATAAATAGCCATAAGACCCTAAATTTTCTTGGCAGAAAAGACAAAACTGAGCTGATGCTCGAAATTTAATATACCTTTTAACTACAGCTTTATTGAGTAATCAATGTTTTTAAAAATGTGAAGAAATAAAAAAAAATTATGTCGAGTCACAGAAAATAAAATGTCTTGTACTTCTAAACCTGTTGGTATCCTTCATTTCTCTGTCTGTATAGACACCAGGTAGGACACAGGATATTTGTTACAAAATGATAATCTGTCCAGATTCTTCTCCCTAGTATTAACCACTCTGATTTTAGGTTTTGCCCTAGAAGATTGCATCAAGTAATTTCTACTCTTTGTTTATTTGCATTCCTCTTTCAATCAGAACAAAGGTACGGTGTTGCCTGAGCTGAGAGTAAAGGCACTGCCAAGGTCCTACAAAGGATTTTTTCCTTTTTTTTTTTTGTACAAATATTATATCATTTTGAAAGGTCGGAAGACCTACCTTCTGGTTTTCTCATTTAATTCAAACACACAAGCACAACACTGCACGTTAAGGCCCTTTTCTGTGACTATGGGTGTTTTAGTTTATCTGGACAAAATGATATTAAGTCTGTTCCAACAGGCTACAAAGACCGATTAAGAACCGGAGTGGTTGTTTTGAATAAGATCTTAAAAGGATCAAATCACAGAATGCAGCGAAATAGAACGAGTGGTCTGTACCAGGGGCACTATAAGTCAGTGTAACAATGTCATTGAAATTACAATGATTTGTATCAGCAGAAGTGTCAGTGTAAAACATCTCGGGGAAAAAAAAAAATTTAAAAAAAAAAAGTTTTACAAAATTAACAGCCAGAGTTGATTAATGGAACAATGACTTAAGCAGTAAATCTAATTTTTTATAAACTGTACTATTTCTGTTTAGAAAAGAAAAAAAAATATATTCATATCAAAGCTTTTCTTCCTTCTTTCCTTCCTTTTGCAGTTCCGCTGCAAAACTGACAAATGCATCCCGTTTTGGTGGAAATGTGACACTGTGGATGACTGTGGAGATGGCTCTGACGAGCCTGAGGAATGCCGTAAGTGCATTCTCAATTTGGCACCTTGTTTTGTCAGTAGGGGTCGAAATCAAATATAATGCTTTCTAGATAGTAGGCAGAGTTGGTTTTTTGTTGGGTTTTTTTTTCTTAATGCTTTTGTTTGCCACACTGTTTTCTTCTTCTCGGTCTCTGTCAGATTTACAAAAGAGTTCAGGCTCTTCTTTGTCAGCCTGTAAAAGATTTCACTAACTCACATCTACCAAGGGGCTTTTAAGGTCTTCAGAAAATTATAAGGTGTTTTTCATGTTTTAAACCTTTACTTGTTCACAGTTATGTTTTCACTAAAGATTTTCATTTTAAAGCTGTGTTCTGAGATTGCTGATTTATATATAAATACAAAAGTCTGCCAGATTTATTTGGTTTATTTTTTGTATATAATAGAAATATGGAATTATAAACTCATTTGCTTATGTTTCCTTGTAGTTTTGTAAGTTTAACTATGCATTATTATTTAGCACCATTTCCCGAATAATAGTGTTCTCCATGTGATTCCTGCTAAGATTCTGTCCATTTTTCACAATATGTATGATATAAATATTTTCATTTCATAGTTTTAGAAATATTTTCAAAGGAAAGTTTGGAGAGCTAAATCTCACTCCTCCAATATGAACAATTCTATACAATTAATATTATTCATGCATCCTGTCTAACTTTGACAGACTGTCCTGAAGGTGGTGCAGATACAGCGTATTTCTCCATATCCTCCTATAGTCCAAATAGTAGGTTACTGGAATATTCTCCTAGAATTGTAGGCAACTGGAAGTCAATTATAATGATACTTTCAGCATCCCAAAGGATGATTGCTGTGATGGTGGCTGACTGCAAGTTTACTTATTAGAAAAGTACCTTTCTGGTGGACTGGATAAGCAGTAATTTCTGTGGATGATGCTATTTTTCAGTCCCAGAGACTACTTTAATACTATTATATTACCTACATAAATCAAAACATTCTTGCCTTATTCCTTCAAGTTTATACACTCAAAATGCTTTAGTATGTGTGCTATAATCTTCCAGTTAAGTAATGGTTCATTTGATATTTTTGTATTGAAATCTCTCACCCTTATTTTTACAATTTTAGAATTGTAAACATTTTTTTCTTTTTCTGCCGCAGAGGCCTTTGAAGCAAGCTATAACATATGTAATCATTCTACATGAGATTACATTTTAATTATATAAAATATTACTATCAAGGTGCATAATTGCTCATTCGCTCAAATGGCAGTGGCTCTGAGAAGGAACCATGTTAGTCTTTTCATGGGGAATAGAGTGGGATGGATTAGTTTTGCATATGCAGACTTGAACTCAAGTGTTTATATCCTAAATTGCAAGCCTATGTTGAGCTAATACTAAGCATCAGTTTGTAGAGGGTTGCACTCTGTATCAGGAGAAACCTTTCTCTATAGTTATATAGAACTGTATATATAACTATATATAGTTATATAGAACTATAGTTATGAAAATTTAAAGTCTCAGAATTTGAATTTAATTCTTCAGTAGTATGTGTACGTTTTAGTTACTAAAATCTACTCAGATTGAGACTATATATAGGCAAATACAAAGTTCTATAAGGTCTTTTGATTCGTCCATAGAGGAAGAACGGCACTATTGATACTTTAACCACTTCTCTGGTAGTATCGATAAACAGATTTTGTTTTTCTCAGCTGAATTCAGATGTCAGCCAGGACGTTTTCAGTGTGGAACTGGACTTTGTGCTCTTCCAGCCTTTATCTGTGATGGAGAGAATGACTGTGGGGATAATTCTGATGAATTGAACTGTGGTAGGTGATTATATATATTGTGGACTTCAGAAACGTGCTAAAGTGATTTAAATGCCATGCTGCAAATTTTATCTGGAAATCTGAATTTTATCAAGAAACTCATATTTTTAAATCTTTCAGTCTTTAACTTTTTAATCTTTTTAACTCAATGTATTTGTTCTTTTAACTTGCAGACACACATGTGTGTCTGTCTGGGCAGTTCAAGTGCACAAAGAATCAGAAGTGTATTCCAATAAATCTGAGATGCAATGGACAGGACGACTGTGGTGATGAAGAAGATGAAAGAGACTGTCGTAAGTTATGTTTTGAGAATTTTGCTCTGAGAACTGTAGCTGGTTTTAAACAAGAAACTGAAGTAAAATATGTAAAATGCTGTAAGTGTCCTTTATATAAATTAACACGCAAAACACTTAATGGGATTTTTTGATGTACAATGCTTCATATACAAAAGAACAAACTAAAATGTCATTGATTAACTTCATTGTTTTCAAACTCATTGCAAGGAAGAAGGGTGTGTAAATAATTATTTTCAAGCATTTAATTGGGTTTCTGACTTAGGCTGAAACATCCATTTTACTCGTAACCACCTCATAAATGACTCATCTTCCTGACGCTTTCATCTGCCATGCCTTGCAGCAACACATTTCAATGAAAAAAGATATTTTTCTATGTCTTTTCTTGGAAAAGATGTAGATCCATAGCTCCTTTTACATCATTTTTCTTTGATGGTGTTCTCTAACTTTCCTATTCTCTTTCCTGTCGGGAGTTCTTCATTAATTTGCCTGTGTAACTTTATTACTTGTCTTTTAATACATCTTTTCATAAATTCATTTTCACTCCATATTCCTTAGGTAAACATAGAGAAAATATTTTCAGATTTAGAATGGAAATTATTGAATAGCTAGTGTCTTTTATCATTCTGTAATTATATGATGGTGCTCTCTTGAAATCTCAGTCCTTCACCTAGTTAATTATTCAGATCTACTGCTGATCTAAGGTGCTTATTCCTATTTTCTGAATTAGCTTTCTCAAGGTTTGCGTATGCTGCGTTTCTGGAAAGAACATGGCCTTCTCCAAGGGAAGGGTTGCTAAGGATACAAAGGCTTTGTTGATGGTCATGTTTAATGGCCATTTTCCAAACAGCTCAGCAGAGCTGCAGCCTCTGACAGACAATATAATATGTTGGTTTGCATGTTACATTTCTTTAAAAATTAAGTGATGTCAGGTAAGCTGTGGAAGATAGGGAAGATTGGTTTTGGTTTTTTTCATTATAAAGAACTGCACGTGGTATATGGAAGGTTCCCAAAACCTTGAGGTGTAACTGACAGAAAAGGAATGAAATCAGAGCAGAGGAGTCTGCAGAGCAGCAGTGCTCAGAGACTGTGGGAGGGATAGGGTTGGGATCAGCGGTGATGGAGTTGAAAACTTCCTAGGGATTAGTGAGGACAGGACAGTCTGCTGTGACATAAAACAAGCTTTTGAATTGTCTGAAACACAGCCATCAACCCACCTGCAAAGACACAGTGGGAAGCAGAGGAGGTCAATTATTTACATTTTTTATTTCCGTTCTGTTTTGCCTAGACTTTATTAGCTTTTCTCTCTTAAGAAAGTTAAGTGTGCTAGTTTATATTTTAATAAAAACTTACTTTTGTCTTTTGAAAACTCTTCAGTTGCCTTTGGGGAGATTACAAAAAGGGGAGGTTTAAGTAGGTCTACCACAAAGTTCATATTGACTTGGGCTCCTGTCACAAGACAGATAACAGATTAGATTATCTATTTCATTCTAATTTCACTGGACCGGAATGCATAAGATAGAGACTTCTTTCTCAGCTCTGCCACTGTTGTTTTTTTTTTATATTTCAAGTGACCTTGAAAAAGTCACATTTCATACTTAAGGCTTTCCATATGTAAAATGGAGGTAATTATGCTGGTCTTTCTTGTAAAGCACTTTGATATTCCCTGGTGAGGTGTCCTAGCTGAGAATCAGGAATATTTTTTTTATAAGTAGAGTTAGAAGCATAACCAAGTCTAAATGCTTTTTCATTCCAGCACTAAAAATTTTTATATGGAAACATGATGATGAAAGAAATAATACACCAACTTTTATCAAGCCAAAACTTTTTCATCCTGCCAAACCCAATAAATAAGAATCATATCTAGGATCAAATTGCTTTTCAACAGGAAAATCCTTTTGGAGTTCAGTAGATGAAAGTGGGACAAATGATCATGTGGGAAAACATAATGAAAAAGTAGCTCATAATGTTTACCACCTTTGTTCTTGGAACAGGTCCAGAGGAGGTCACAAAGATGATCAGAGGGCTGGAGCACCTCTCATATGAGGACATGCTGAGAGAGTTGGGGTTGTTCAGCCTGGAGAAGAGAAGGGTCCGGAGAGACCTTAGAGCCTCTTCCAGTATCTATAGGATGTGGAGGGACTCAGGGAATGTAGTGATAGGACAAGGGATAACAGTTTTAATCTGAAAGAGGGGAGATTTAGATTAGATACTAGGAAGAAATTCTTTCCTGTGAGGGTAGTGAGACACTGGAACATGTTGCCCAGAGAAGCTGTGGCTGCCCCATCCCTGGAGGTGTTCAAGGCCAGGCTGGATGGGGCTTTGAGTGACCTGGTCCGGTGGGAGGTGTCCCTGCCCGTGGCAGAGGTGTTGGAACTTGATGATCTTCAAGGTCCCTTCCAACACAAATCATTCTAGGACTCAGTCCCGTTTAGGACATTTTGGAGGTTCTTGTACATATGTTTATCTCTAAAGAAATTCTTTGAATCTGATCATAAATTACTTACTCACAGGCCAGTCCAGACCTATGTCCTTTATTCATCTTGCTTAGAAACTCTCAGCGATAGGTATTTAAGAAATAGTAAGACCTGGCATATATTCTTATGAGGGAATCGATGTAGAATCCTAAGTGCACTGAGGATCTTTCTTGCTGTAAAGTTCTGAATTTAAAGCAGTTAAGCCTTAACTGAAAACATCCTGAAAGAATAGGATGAAGGTGAGCTGCATCTTTCTCTTACCTCAAAAAATTGTTCTGCTAAACTGACAAAGTGAAATAATCTTCAGACTTTTCTCACCATTTACCTGTGGCCTCTTTTCACAGAGAGCACAGAATTTCACCAAAATTGTTTTGATTACCTTTCTGATCGAAGGATTGAGAGCTGCCTTCGTCCTTTGAAGTAACTGACTTTTAGAACTGATAACAAGTGGTTTAGGAATTTAGAAAAACAAAATAAAAATCTGACTGCTTTCTACTGAAGTGGTTTGATTGTTTCAATTTAAGTCTATTTGTTGTTAAAAGAATATCATAATCAAAGCTTCATTTATAATATTCGTTCTACCTTACTGATATATATAAAATTATATATAAAAACCAATATCAATCTGAATGCTGTTTTCTTACAGATGTTACATAAGTGATGTTAGACATATCCAATTCCTGGGGGTTTTTTCTCGAAAACAAATATTTTGAATATTGATAGAAATTTCTAGTTTTAATTTGGAATCCTTTTCTTTAAAGCTGAAAACAGTTGTTCTCCAGACCATTTCCAGTGTAAAACAACCAAACACTGCATTTCGAAATTGTGGGTATGTGATGAAGACCCAGATTGTGCTGATGGATCAGATGAAGCCAACTGTGGTGAGTATGACAGTGGGTTTGAATATATTTCTGTAGCTTGACATTTTGAAAAATGTAGCAAAAGGAAATAATCATCCCACTTAATATATCCTCCTTCAATGTGCAATAATACCTATCTGATGTGATAGCTGTATCTGGCTCATACAGTTCTTGTTGAATGGTAATCTTCATACAGGTAGTCTATGAACTTCATATTATACTACTGCTTTGTTGGTAGATGCTGTAAAGGAGTATCTCATTTGGAATATAATGACATTCTTGATTTTTCTCATAGTATTATTCAGCTGCCGTCAATTTATTCTGCATTCTTTCCTGCTGCTGTACTTAATAAATACTGGGAAAATGTAGTAATTTGCAAATTGTGTTAGTTCAGGCTGGCTGTGCAGACGGGTCCAGAGCAGAATACAACTTGATATGACCAACTTCACTTCTCCTTCTGAGCTCCATGGAGTTGTGCCCCAACACAAACTTTGCATCCCATAGGACTTCTCCAAGAACCAGTGATACTTGTGAAATTTCCGATAATTTAAGGCAGATACTCTCTCAAGGGTAGAAGTGCAACCAAGCCCTAATTTCTGTTCAGTCTTACAGAGTAGCCACAGCATTCTTCCCCACAGAGGCAGATTTTTTTTAGAATGTAAATAGTAGGCTTGAATTCAATAATTTCTTTCATTGCTTTTTTGAAGACTTTTTGTCAGATCACAACTATAACTGTACAGTTTTTAGCGTGTTTTTCATGGACAGAACAGACAAATCGATTATATTACTGCAGAAACATTTAAAATTGCTATTATTAAGACAATACTTGTAGAAAGTTGAAAACATCTAAGAATTTTTCACATTGGTCTATATGTGATGTTGTATACACCTGCTTTTCATCATCACTTGGAAAAAATAACTGTATAGTAGTAGAAGCTGTTATCAGTCACTGCTTGCATTATTGGGAAGTCCTGGATCAGCTCTTTTGTTGTAAATGAAAGAAAATAATAAATGCAGTATTGCACTTGGGAAATAGATTACAGATAATCAAAGTCAGAATAAGTTGAATATTGTTGGAAGATATTGTTTGGAAATTCAAAAGATGTGCTCACCAAGTGCAGAAAAACTTGTGGAAATTTCAAGACAGGTCTATAAAGGAAAAGATGGACAAAATGTTTTGAGATGGAAGAAAACAGGAAGAATAGTACAAAACATTCAAAGCTCGGACCTTTATTCATCTGTGCATCAATAAATGTTTTGATGAAACACATGAGTCTGGATGAGTTTATGCTACCACTGGGACAACAGAACAATACAATTACAGGCTGTAGTCCGGAACAAAGCACTGAGAGACAGCCAAATTTCCATGGAGAGGTTTCAAGCAATGGATACAAGCACTTATATGAAAATGTTGGAGCTGGTGAATATGTCTAGGAAATTGATCTCTTCCTCAACACTGAAAACGCAAGACCATCGTTTGAATTGTCAAGAAGGGGAAACTGATTAATCATATGTCATAGAGACTTCTTGATATCCTGTTGTGAGCTATTCTAGAACTACCCCTGCCCTGCTCACCTTTTCATTCACTTTGTAGGTGTTTTCTCCTGCACTGTTCCCCATCACCTTGATCTCCAACGTGCCGTTTCCTTCCAATTCGGACAGATTCCAAGCTTCTAAACGGTGGATTCATCTTTTGAGTAACCCATGCAAGGCCAATGGATATGGAACAAAGGGTCTTAAAAAAATTAATCTAATAATATCATCAAGACACAAAGTTTAAAAGTAAAGCCAAAAAAAAACCCCAAAACCCAACCCTAACACTGATCAGAAAAACCTGTATTTATCATAGGTGCTTTGCTGTGATTCATTATTTTAGCCAATAGAAAGAATAAAGTTGAAATTACTCAAACAATTAGATAATATAAATGTGTAATGCCTTCAGTCCCAAATCAAATAGATTTTTTCAGGCACAAAATATCCAACTGATTGTCCTGGTTCGTATCTAAGACAACACCTTTTATTCTGTCTCTGTCAGTGGCTGAAAGCTAGTATCTAGGGAAGAATATGTGAGCAAAGCAGGCTTGTAATGACACTTCCCTGGGAAACTCTTCCAGCCTCCAACAATTTGAGAATCAGAGATATTGTGAGTCAAATATGTCTCTTTATGCAGTAACCCTCGATGGATTTCACTCTTCTGTAACCTTTGTAAAGCTTTCACAGCAGGCTGTAACAAGGAATTCCACAGCTTAATTACTCACCTCCCTGAAAAACCACCTCCGTTTTTATTTTACATCTGTTAACTGCATATAACGGTCTTCATTTTTACATTGGAGGAGACAGAACAATTTATCCGTATTTCAAATCTCTGTGCCACTTGCAATTATGTACACTCATAGAACAACTAAGCCTTGACAAGAACAGGATGGATTTAATGACATTTTAAAGTTTTCCATAATTTTAGCATTTGAATTATGTTAAAATGACCTTATTATAGCAGTAGTTTGAACACGGTTTGATCTTCTGCAATGGTTGTCGGGGTTTTGTTGTTTGTTTTTTGTTTTAATTTAAAGATGGCTACTTTTATGAACAAAATTGATAGACTTAAATCATAAAGCTGCAAGCCGAGTATAATAAAGATCTGCCTGTGTTGGTGCTTAATACAAACTTGTTATCGTTTATAGTTCATTTCTAAAATGCTTACAATGCAAAACTTGTATAAACGATAATCTCTTTTTGGCTTAAGTGCTCCATAGTCATATATTTTGCACAGTCAACATTTGCTACTGTGTGTCATTGGAGACATTATATTGAGTAAATTTGTTAGGAGTAGTCTGAATATGTTTAGTCTTCTGTGGTTAGTGTCAGAGCCAGACAATTGAAGTAGAATTAGGAAATGTATGCTTATTATCGAGCGTATGGTGTTTATCAAAGAACAGTGAGTAAAGTGAATTTGTGCTTTCTGTCCATGCAATTAAAAGAAGCCATTAGATTACGGCAATCTTTGCTCACAAGTATAATACTTTACATCACAAAAGGCCTCATTTGAGTTAGAATTTGAAGAAAACTCTGTGCGGTCTTGGGAAGTGATTATGATTTGCTTTAAAGGTTAAATGTATTTCAAGGTTTTATTAGCATAATGTGTCAATAGTATTATGACTGCTTTCGACTTCCTCACTGTTGTGATATTAATTTTATTTTAGCCTAGTCAAAGTGGGGTTTTTTTCTGATAATGAAGAATACGTTCCTTGGGATATTTGAAGGATGCATTGTATAAACTTAAACTTCCTTCAACAGGCTAATAATTTCCTGTATCCAGCACCAGTGACAGCCTGCCAAACTCCAGAACAGCTAGCTGATCCTCCATCAAAAGCGAGTTTCTTTGCATTTTAGATTTTATCCCTCTCAGGCGTGCACACACAAACACACAAATGCACAAACATGCACGTACATGAAATTAAAATCCCCAAATTGCTAAGTAGTGCAATTAGTGGCAAAACAGTGTTTTACTCATAGGGATTGATATTTGAATAAAAATAGTTTGAGAGCAGACATGTAATATGTTGGGGGTTGTTTTGTTTTCTATTTTCATCCTATTTTCTTCATGCTCATTTAGAATTACTTCTAAAATAAAATCCTTGTTTGGTGTTTACAAAAGACGAACCCCAACACACCAGCAGCTTCTTCAAGCACTCACACAAATATCTGAAAAGGGGCCTTTGCCTGTTACAGTAGGGCAATGAATCTCAATAATTTGAAGAGAGAAATAAGAAAATTGAGTTACCAATAATTACTTCTTTTGTTTGTACTATTCCTATCTGTACTTTCATGTTTTAAGGTGGTGGTATTTCAAGAAAAATGAAAAGTGATTTAGTGTTGAAGACAGCAATGACAAAGTGTGGGTGGGTCCGTGTGTTGTTTTCAGGATTCCTTGATTAAAAAATAAGGTCTTGCACTATTTCCTTTGAGTTGAGTAAAGCAGTCTGTCTCGCAACTGTTATACAACTTCTCCAAATCTTCCTCTGTTTTATCTTATAGTATCCTAGTGTTTTCTTCGACTCTCGTTAGCATGAAGAAGGAAATACAAGACACGCAAAGACATATGTAAGACATAGTCTAGTGTAAGCTGCTATGGGAGATGAGAGTCAATCCAAAGGAAAAACAAAGATTTCAGATTTGTGAAGTGAAAAAGAGAGAGCTTTACAATGATGCAAATTATTTTGTATAAAGGAACGATGAAATATTTCTTTGTAAAAATAGAGTAAGAAGAGAATGAATTGGTACACATTGGTAAATTAAAAAAAAATAATCTTGCCTTTCTTCACAAGTGTAAAGAGGCAATGCTAGAAAATGGATTTAGCATTCTTGAGAGCTAGATAATTCTTTATGAAGACTAAGAAGATATATATAACATGTTGTCTTTGTCCTAGCAGGTAGCTGAAATGAAAGGATGTCGTCTCTGGCATCTCTGTATTACTGCTTAAATCTTGGTGTTTCTATTGAATGTGGAAGGATAAATAGAATATAATCTGTCATTAGTCTTTAGGACTCATTTTGTGGGCAGGTATGTTAATGGCAGATTATAGACTTTACCTGGAAGCATTTTAATAAATATAGGATGGATTTCTGGTTTGAAACTTGATCTTTTGCCAAGCTACAGAAACAAAATACAGGAGTATCTTATTTTGAGGGGGAGGGAGGATATTTTATGCTTTGTAATGTTAAATGTTTTTTGAGTGCTTGCCAATGCAAGTATTTGAAATGTCATGATTGAAATATCATAGACTGTCATCTTGAGAAACACTGTAGGGAAAAGTGTTTTGGGAGAAAACTACTTACAATCACAATGTTGCAGAGCATAAGGAACAAATGCAAAAGGAAGTATTGTATTTACCAAATTTTTGAGTGTACACAACTGAGCTGCAATACCATTTACCTCCATCTTCTTGATATACAAATGTAGTTTTGATTTATCATTCTAGTTCCTGAATCACACCTAAAACAAAGCAAAAAAGCAGCAGTTTGGGCTGTAGCATCAAATCTAATACCTCTAATTTGTGGTCCTTTCCATTTCACGGGCAGAGAAAGCAGGTTTATTTTTGTTAGTGTTTCAGTCCTCCTTTATTCTGTCAGTTATTAGAACTCATTGAGTTGTTGTGATAACATGTCACTTCAGACTTCATATTGCTATGAAATAGCCTAATGGAAATTAAAAAAATTTCTATTGAAGTATCATCACAGTGACATGTAATTTTGAATATGTCATTGAAGCTTTTACAAATCAAACTTTTTTCCTTTTTTTTTTTGAAGAAAATGTCACTAATAACTTTTGAATTTACTTCATTTCATCTCAATCCTTAGAACCTGAAAGAATTACTCAAGAAATAAAAAAAAATATAAATAAAACACAGAGGCAACTCCTTCCTGCTGCAGGAGTTCAGAGTGTTCATGCGTCTCCAAGAGGCTGTGCCTACAATGCTACTTTGTAAACAGGAAAGCTCTTTGAAAATTTTGAAATTTTAAAAAGAAGATTAATCTCAGTTTAGCAGTATATACTTCATAATGTTTTACTTTGTACAAGTAAACTTCCAATCCAAGTTATTAGAAGGTGAAAAGGCAAATCAAAATGCAGCTCTCTGACAGATATGATTAGTCTTAAATTGTAATATGCAAACATAACTCTTTCAGAAATGTATATTTTGTATATTTTCAAATAAATACTCTTGTGGTTTCCTGTGATCTGATCTTTTGTGAAGCAATCTTACAGATACATTCAAGGAAGAGTCAATGCAGTTTTTGAGATTCGGTACATTAATACCCTGTGATCACTGCTGAATTTTATATTTTTACTTTAAATGAAAATATATACAGTCCATATTTTAATTTTATCCTCAACTTTCTGAGCATATTTCCTTTGGTATGGATGAGTAAATAGAATCTGAAAGAATGCGATAAGAGAAGTAAATTATTTCTGAAAGTAGCATTTCAAGTATTATGGTTGCTCCTTCTTAAATGTATCTAGCAATATTGCCATGTCACTGCTTACTAGAAGTCTTTCCCATTTTGACTCTTTTTCTGCAGTGATGTAAATCATATTCGTCTTATTTACAGATAAAAAAACTTGTGGCCCTCATGAATTCCAGTGCAAAAACAACAACTGTATTCCAGATCATTGGAGATGTGACAGCCAAAATGATTGTGGTGACAATTCTGATGAAGAAAACTGTAGTAAGTAACTTTTACCTAAGTACGTGTTATAAGGAGTGGAGTCAGTTTAGCAACATGTAATGCCATCTGATCTGTTGAAAATCCTTTGACCAGAATTGAAAATGTCCCTTGCTAAAATTCTCAAATTTTACCCATTCTTAAAAGGAGCTGTAATTCTGTATCAGCTATGCAAAATGCCTGACCTATGACTTGTCAATAATTCAATTAATTCGATTAATCCACCTGGAGTACTGTGTCCAACTTTGAGTCCTCAACACAGGAAGGACATGGACCTGTTGGAATGGGTCCAGTGGAGGGCCATGAAGATGATCAGAGGGATGGAGCACCTCTCCTATGAGGACAGGCTGAGAGAGCTGGGGTTGCTGGAGAAGAGAAGGCTCCGGGGAGACCTTATAACATTTTAATATCTGAAGGGAACCTATAGGAGAGCCGGAGAGGGACTCTTTGTCAGGAAGTATAGTGAAAGGACAAGGGGCAACGGTTTTAAATTGGAAGAAGGGAGATTTAGATTGGATTCTAGAAATAAATTCTCTACGGTGAGGGTGGTGAGACACTGGAACAGGTTGCCCAGGGAGGTCGTGGATGCCCCATCCCTGGAGGTGTTCAAGGCCAGGCTGGATGGGGCTTTGAGCAACCTGCTCCGGTGGGAGGTGTCCCTGCCCATGGCAGGGGGTTTGGAACTAGGTGGTCTTTAAGGTTCCTTCCAACCCAAACCATTCTATGATTCTATAAAAATAAATATTACAATTAGTTTATATTTGATAATAAGTTACATATCACAATTCTTATTTCTAGAATCATAAAAACTGCTTAGTGATACGGTGATAAACGTTTGTTAACAACAAAGTGAGTTGAGAGTATCCAGACAAAGCCAGTGCATCAAACTGAAGCCAGACTGGTGAACTGTAGTTTGTGTTAGTTTTTTTCCTAAATTTCTTTTTCAATTTTTTTTTTCAATTTCTTTTGCTTGTCAAATGCATACCTCACTTCTGACTGCTGAGTCCCTTATACTGCTGTTTAATTTAAGTATAGTAAGCTGACACAGTTGTAAAATTCAAAATCCTGGAAGCATGGGAAAATATATAATATGGTTCCGTTGATTGAAATAGATGTATAAAATTCTTTATACGCTGTCAAGCCACTTACAGAATAAAGTATAATGAAACAAATATATATGACATTAAAACTTCAAAAGCAATTGCGTGTTACAGTAAGTCGTTCATAGCATACATGAATTGACAAAATGGCTTGTCAGGCAACTGTATCAGAAAATGAGTTGTTTCACAAGAATGCAGAATGAATTCATTGAATTATAGAAATTCAGCTCAAGTATTTACATTTCTCCATATAGTTTCTTTGTATGGCTGTTACCAGAAGTGAAACAGTGCTGCTTAAAAGTATCACATAAGGGTGTGAAATATTATTATTAGTATAATGCAGGTAGTTGTGCCCGTTATGTATTTGTTCTTTAACTGTATTTGTCTTACAGTCTGTTGTTGTTTAATCGCATTTGTCTTACAATCTGTAGTGGGAACCATCCTTCCTAGCTATTTTTTTTTTGCTTTCTTTGGCTTCTTATCTAATTTTTATATAGCTGAATGTGAATCTGTTATTGGAAAGATGTTGGAGGGAATTCCATCCTCTTCCATGACGCTATATCAGAAGCAGTCTGGTAGGACCTGACAGAAGAGATGAAGCCATCATATTGATGGGAATCAAAGCAAGGACACATGGAAGCAGAGTTTAAGTTGGAGAGAGCAGTGCTAATGGAACCTCAGTGCTTTCATAGATATTGTTATGTGCCAGCTCAATTTTCCAGTTAATATGTTCAAATTTCAAAGAACTTTTAAAAATATTAAACCTAATGAGGGTTGCCAAGTGTCATTTGGGTCATCCCATACAAGTAAGAGTTATTAGGAAGATTATAGGTCCATACTGAGCACTAAGGAAAGCGGAATGAAGTTTGAACTATTCTGAAGAGTTCTTAATATCCTTTTAGAGGCAAAATTTTCTTTTAGAGTTCATTTGGATTTCTTAAAACAAATTAAGGCAAAAAAATAATATTTTCTCATTCAGGGACCTTAAAAAATGCACAATTCCATAGTAATGACTATCTTGTTCCCGCTCAAAAGAAAGCAGCAGTAGTGTTATACTGAATTTAATTAAAGAAAATAGAGTACACTGTAAACATTGAAGCAAAGCGAACATAATAGAAAGACATTAATTTAATCAGTGTAGAAATATTACAGTTGCTAGAGAACTTCTCAGTGCTGTTTTGTTGCTCCTACAACTTGACAAGAGAACAAATTAGTTAATTTTGTCCTGGGATAAGTTTGTATCCCAAATGCAATGAGAACTAGTAATTATTTAATGTTGAAGTGAAAATGTTTCAAACCAGCGTATCGAAAGAAACTAAACTAGAATGTCTCATAATGTCATCTCGAGTAAATTTTGAGTGCACAGTGCTGTAAATCCACATTCTTTCCATTCCTTATGGCTCAGCTCACTTGCTGCAGGTCAGGCAATGGCTAGTGTCAGCTTTCTAAAAGCAGTCGAATGTCAGTGGTAGCCAGGGGCAAGTATGCTACTTGAGTATGATGAAATGCTGGGTACCATGTACTTTTCTTTACAACTAGCAGATTTATGCTTAGATTAACAAAAAAAAAAAAAAAAAAAAAAAAGTGTTGTCTTCGTTTTGGTGAAGTACAAAATATGCAAAGTTATTGAAAATAAATAAAGGAAATCTGCATTTGATGCCAGATTAAATGGGTGAAAAAAAAAACCCAAACCAACAACCTGCCTATGACTAATTTAATTATCTTGTGATTACAGGCATTCATTCTGCAGGATGGTCCATTATTTTTTTTAGCAGTATTGTAATGGAGAATGATAAGGAAGGGTAGTTTTGGTTTTTCCACCTCTTCCATTTTGTCATGCGTACTGTTTTTGGCTTGGGTAGATTAGATTTCCTTCGTAGTAGCTCCTATGGTGCTGTGTTTTGGATTTGTGACCAAAACGGTGTTGGTGACACACTGATGTTTTACCTGTTGCTTGCACAGCACCAGGGCCTTTTCTGTTTCTCCTGCTGCCCTGCCAGCTAGGAGTGCACAAGAAGTTGGGAGGGGACACAAGTGACCCCAACTGACCAAAGGGATATCCCGTACCGTATGACATCATGCCCAGCAATAAAATGCTGGGGGAAAGAAGGTGAAAGGAGGGAGAAGGGATGTTCAGAGTTATGGAGTTTGTCTTCCCAAGTCATTACGCGTGATGAAGCCCTGCTTTCCTGGGAGCAGCTGGACACCAGCCTGCTGATGGGATGTAGCAAATGAATTGTTATTTTGCTTTTCTTGTCCACGCAGATTCGCTTTTCCCATTAAACTGTCTTTCTCTCAACCCACAAATTTTTGAACTTTTACCCTTCTGAGTGGCTCCACGTGGCTTAGCTGCCCTCTGGGGTTAACCCACAACACCCTGATAGTACCGTTTAGCTGATGTTATGTGGATGCGTTGTACAGGATACTCTGGCTTGGCTCATTGAAAGGTTTCAACCCCAAGACAACCATCTAGTAGTAGATCTGATGAATACTCATTCATCACAAGAAAACGTGGCCTGAGTAATTCCTCTAAATCTTTGTGATCTACTGCCAAATGCCAGGCTGAATCAAGAGGTCAATGTACGCTTCTCATTCATTTTGGTTGAAGTGCTTCTATCCCCTGTTTGTATTGCTGTTATTTGTTTTTCTATGTACAAGTTCCACCTTTTCTAATATACAGATTAGTTTATCTAGAAGTTTGGCTTCGTAACAGCTGTTACAAAACATAGAATTCTCACAAGGAGCACATGTATTTAATGTGTATAGATAAAAGAATGCTGTAAGTTTGAACTTAATTCCCTATTTTGAGAAAAAAGTTGTTTTATCCCTCTGATTTGTATATAAGTAATCAGTCTCCTAAAAAATCTTTTCAATTCATGACATTAGTATAATATCTATGATAATTAAATGCAAAATTGAACCTCAAATAAGAAATTCTTTTAAATGTTTTTTATTACATCCTTTTCTTGTCATAATCCTGTCATCCATTTCACCTGATGACAAGTGTCTGTTGGCTCTACAGATTATTTTCAGACTTAAAAATGTGAAAGTAGAGCATCTTATGGGCTGTTTCAAATAAAATTCTTTCTAATAATTCAAAAAGCTTTTCTTGGGAAGGAGTTTCAGTGTTTTCATAAAGTAGAAGCTGAAAGATGTTGTCTTTCATTGGTTGTATAGAAAGCTATTAATACTTATTCCTTTCACTAACAGTCTGAGCACTGATGGGAAAGTACTGTTCTGTGTTCATATGTAAATCACAGAGATGTATTCCAGCAGTAGAAGAAATATTTCTTGCAAACAGAGAATTGAGAAGTTAGCTTATCGTGTACATTTTTCCAGAATTGAATCTCTGTTTATAAATAATTCATTAGTAGTATAGAAAATTTATTTGCTTATATTTTGAAAATCAATATAGAAACATGACAAATGTGTATTTGCATGTGAATTACTTTTTCCACAAATTATTTCCTTTACGTATTTTATCATATCTAGAACTTCCTCTTCCTGGCCTGTTGGCAAAAAAAAAGAATCAAATGTCAGTGATATACTAACATTTATACAATGAGTTTTTGCTATGAAAAAAATGAGAAGTAACATGTGTATAATCTAAGAATCCATATAAATGCTAACCTTTGATTTGTTTAAATATAGCACTGCTGGAGAACTAATGCAATTGGTGTAGACCTGCTTTAATTATGACTTTCCTGCAACTTCAAAATTAAAAGTTGTGTCTACCTGAAACATGAAATTACTCTTAAAAACATTCAGAGTAATTTTGACCTTTTTTTTAATGAAGTGAAGAAAAAAAAATGCTGAAAGTTTTTTTAAAACTATTCCTTTCCTGAAAAAGTTTTTTATTTTTAAAAATCCAGAAAAAAAACTAAGTTCAACTTCACCTTAGATGTGCACCACTCACGTCTTTTATATTCTCATGCTGGTATTTTCAAAATTCTTCTCAGCTGGAAGCCTCAAATTTTGTGTTTGAATTCCTTGATCACTGTGGTAATGTTTTTCAAAAGCATTCGTGCTTCCACCTGCCCTAATTAGCTGAAGGCCTCTTTAACGTTGCCCAGCACACTATTGTCCATTGTACTATCCATCTCCCTGAGTGTTTTTCTTGTCCTTCCTCCATTGATTTAGTCGCTGCATTTACCATTTGCCTGAACTCTTTTCCCTTTTCTCTGTTAAAAAGGTCTTCCTAATTAATCCTTATTCTTGATTTTACATTATTTACATAACGCAATGTTTACTGTGATGGAAATAATCCCATGAATAATCCTTGTTTGTTTTTTCAGCCCTGTTTTCCCAAAGCTCTGACTGGCAAAGTCTAAATTGCCTGTTAGAGACATGCTTAAATTCTCCTCATTCCCCACTACTTCTCTATCCTTGTTTAATCTATTGGTCCGAAGTCCAGACGTTAACTTCATATTTTTTTTCCCAATGTCTGTAGTAATGGCCCTTGTTTTCAGGAGGAAAGCACATAGTATTCTGTTGGGGGAATCTTCCATATGATCCCCTTGCCAGTGTTTTTGTGGCAGCAGCAGCAGCGAAAACAGAGGCGTGTGAACAGAGAAGTAAATAGGCTGAAACAGCCAATCTCACCTTCTCAGGACTACACCATCACTCCCTGCAACCTGTTTCTCCTGTTTGCTTTGTCTGTACCTTGAATTAATTTGGTGTCTACTCCTTCCCCTTTATTGTGTCCATCTTTAATAATGACTTCAGACCTCCCTGTGTTTTGTTTCTTCCCAGGGAGTAGAACAACATACCCATTTATCGCAAAATATCCCACTTATCTTCCAACCTTTACTGTTTCCTACCCATCTGTAAGATCCTTAGATTCTTTTTATCTAACGTCTCCCTTCTGTTTCCCTAAAATTACTTGAAAATTCCATCCTTACCCTAACTTTTTTTCCCCTTTTTCTATGTTTTCTAACAAATTGACAGTAGTGGTTTTTTATGAAAGTCTGTTGGCTGTTGCAACTGGCTGTATTCTCACTCTGTTAAATCTCAACTTCACAAATATTTTAGTCGGTGGATTATTGTTATGCTTCCTTCCATACTTAATTTCTGGAAAACGTTTTTACTTGTAACTCCAAACCTTACCTTTTAGGCATCCTTTCACCATCTCAATGCTGTTCCCCTGCATGTTTAGCACAGGAGAAGCTGACTCTTGACACACACACGTATGCTAAAAGATATGTGATAAGTGCTGTTGCATGGTGGAAAGTCAAAGATCTGGTTAGTTCTAATGACATTAATAGCTGCAAAATTAATTTCTAGTCCACGGTACACGTTACAAAACCTGTAATAACATACATGCATTCAAATAAATAATATTTATATAGTCAGCATCACATAATTTTCCGAAGAAATTTGACAGAACTGAAATGAAAGTATTCTCATTACTGTTTTACTCTATGTAAATGAAATTTAGTTATAAAATGTTATGAAACAAAATCTTACAGAAAAAAATCCTCATAGATTGCAAGCTTTTGACTTTGTTATTCGTTCATTGGGGGGGTTTATGTATAAAATGTCTTATGGAAATGCTAATAAACCTAGGGTTGTTACCTTTCTTTACTCAGAGCCTCAAACATGTACTTTGAAAGACTTTCTTTGTGCAAATGGAGACTGTGTTTCAGCAAGATTCTGGTGTGATGGAGACTATGACTGTGCAGATGGCTCGGATGAGGTAGGCCTCTTCCAGGAAAAAAGATTTCTTTAGAAAATGAGTAGCTTTGTATTGTTGGTGAATGAATTCCCACATATGAATATTTTAAAATGCAGCAGTGGGGATTCTACACAGGAATCCATGTATGCAAATATCTTCACTAAATTAAAACTAAACTTACTGAAATAGTTAACTTAAAAAGAGAACATGCAAATAAAATCAAGTTGTGTTTAACAACAGTCTACATCTTTTTGTCTCGGCAATGAACCGGCCCTCTTCCCATCCTGGAAATATTTTCTCCTGATGGTACAGCAGTGATTTAGCTTGTTTTGTGGGTTTTTTTTTGTGAAAAAAAAATATAGGCTGCTGTGTAGCAGAAGCTCCCTGGATAATGCTTTGCTGTTTTACTGTTCTTTCCTGTCCCTTTTGTCCCTTCTCCTTTCCTGTCAGTGGTGGAGCTCAGGTGCTTCCCACCTACTTAGAGGGTGCAAACCACCTTTCCTGAATCATATCTGCAAATACATGTTATTTCACAAGGCATTATTGTTTGTCATAGCATTGAGGAGTATAGGCTGTAATTTCTGTGATCAGCTCTATATTCACCAATGTTTTTATTAAACTCTTGATCTGGTCTATACCTTGTTTTTATTGTACCAGAGGTATTGTGAAACAGGCTGCTCAAGAGACCAGTTCCAGTGTTCCAATGGTCAGTGCATATCAGCAAAATGGAAATGCGATGGTCATGAAGACTGCAAACTTGGGGAAGACGAGAAGAATTGTGAACCAGGTATTGTTTTCAATGATGCTGAGAAATAAAATGATGGAAGGAGTAAATCAGAATGAAACAATGACAAAATAAATCAACAAATAGAGATTCCTTGGGCACTAATAGGGAGGAATCCAAAGAAATGTGAAATACTTTTGAATGTGTGTATCGTTATGTTTTACTACTCATGTTTTGAAAACCCCACTTATGTACAGCTATGCAATATGAAGCTTGTTGGGGGAATGGTACTTAACTATATTGAAATATAATTTGATGATATATACTCAGCATATAAAATTCTGCTCTGAAAACAGCGGTAATTCTTGGCGTATTACTAAAGTGTTTCTGGGGGTTTCTTGCTTTTGGTGTTCATGCAAAGTTTACTAGTCCTTATGCAAAGGTTTTCTCTAGCAAATTATTATTTTTGATGTTATTCTTTTATTTACTTTTTGCTGTCTTGGAAAATGATGTTTTTTGGTTT
The DNA here is from genome assembly GCA_025769975.1 of Gallinago jamesoni. Taxonomy (NCBI): domain Eukaryota; kingdom Metazoa; phylum Chordata; class Aves; order Charadriiformes; family Scolopacidae; genus Gallinago; species Gallinago jamesoni. Next base: position 6,001,380 of record JAOQGH010000077.1, read on the forward strand.
TGCAGGAATTTTCCAAAATTTTTTGTAAGCTTCATCTAGATGGGTGCAACTGGTAGAAGCCTATGACAAAACTCCCCTGTTTTACAATGCGCAAAAATATCCAGCTAAATTTTAAATAAAACTAATATATATTTTATTTCATTGTAATAATGCATACTTTCTAAACCCATGGTTTCTTGTAAATTTAGCTTATTTAATTATTAGGAAACTTTAACTAAACCCTAAGCCTGTTTTAAAGAATGCAATTCTTTATATTCTCATTGTTTTATACTCATTGTATGAATATGCGTATGTTTGTAGTTACCATTGTTACCAAGCATAAGGAACACACAAAAAGAAATTTCTCAGTGATAAAACACAGATATCCTTTCACCATCATGATACAATTTCCTTAGGATGCAACAGTTCAGCTTTCTTAAATATTTCATTGTTGTTTGCGAACGTTTGGAAAAGCTTGGGTCAGCCCTGAATACGTTTGCTCACTATGTTAACCGGCTGAAAACATTAAATTATAAAGCAACTTATTTATAAATTGCCTTTTTCTTAATGCTAAAATATGTGTTTGTAACCAGCATCTCCAACCTGCTCTTCAAGTCAGTATGTGTGTGCAACTGGAGGCTGTATTTCGGCATCTTTAAAATGTAATGGAGAGTATGACTGTGCTGATGGATCTGATGAGGTAGATGACAAAGTTCTATTGATTATTTTTTTTCCCCTGCTGTCTGACATGAAATTTGTTAATGGTTTTAGGTCTGAAAATAACTAAAAGGAAAAACATTTTGGTGGGTTTTTTTGCATCCATTGAATGCTGTCAGATAACAGATTTTGGTTCCCTGGTAGTTTCACTGCATTATGTTTCTTTGCTCTGTGGCCACCTTTTGGAGTAGACAAATCTGTTTCTTCTAAGTAAAAACCTGAGTGTGGTTCTGGGGGAGTTTACTTCAAGGACTGCTCCGTATTGGCAGGAGGAACAAGTTTGTGTCACATCTGGCTCTCTCTGTCCTCTAGATTCACCCAACACGATCCTAGCAGGCATCTCGCCCTCTGTGGACCTTCATGCCATGCTCTTCCTACATGTTGATATCTTTTTAAAAAATTATTGCTTTCATGAACAAGTTAAAGAAAAAAGACCAAAAATAGTCGTTATTTCTCAGAGCCATAAGGGTGCTAGTCAGAGTGTGAAGGATGCCTTCGCCAAATCCAGGTGAAGACAATCCACTCTGGAGGTTTCTAGTCCTGATGAATATAATCTCAGTTTGCACTAACTAGATTAGTGCAAACTAATGTCCAGGCTCGTTTGTTGTAGGGCAGTTGACTTCAGAAACATAGATGTAGCCATGCTGATACTAAGCAATCTAAAGAAGTAATATCTGAACACATATACTGTATGGTTACAATTTCACTTGGACCTCAGCAGCTATTTAAATTGCACATTCTGTTGTCAGGCACAATCTTATTGTATTAAATACTTAGAGCAATAAAAAACAGCAGTGGTAAATTTTGTTATGTTTGTATTTAAGTATAATGTTGTTTTGCTTTTTCATTAATACTTTATATCTGTATTCACACAGATGGATTGTGTAACAGAATGTAAAGAAGATCAGTTTCGATGCAAAAATAAGGCCTACTGTATCCCTGTCAGATGGCTTTGTGATGGGATCCATGACTGTGTGGATGGCAGTGATGAAGAAAGCTGTGACCAAGGCAAGAGACCTTTTCCTTTTTAAAAGGCTTACTTTATTGGGTTTTGCATGAATATCCGTTGTAAGTTAATGGTACCCTGCCCGTTCCAAGTGATGAAATGAAAGCTCTGTGACCTCTTTTGACAAAGACAGTAGAGCAGCTTCACAAGCAATTTGCAGGACAAAGCAAAACTTAGGTTGTTTATAACAGCTCATTGTTCCTTCTTTGTGTTTCCATCCCCAAGGACCAAAAGGTTGTGTTATTCCTGGAAGCGTATTATGTCTCATCAGAGAAATCAGTAATAAGTCCAGTTAATTTACAGTTTTATAGGCAACAATAAATTTCAAAGCCATGCAATATAATGAAAAATTGCTAAATAAGTAATCTTAAGATCCAGTTTTCTATTTATTTCCATGGAGATGAAATGTTGCAACTAACCAGAACCCATAAAACCACATTTTGAATTCTCACTCTTCTTAGAGAGCAGAACTATGCACATAAATTGATTCTCAAGAAGCTAAACACTACTCTCAGACTTCCATGCTTATGATTCAGCTTCCAAATATTTTGAGAAATTCATCTGTTGATCTAATTCTTGTTGTTGCTGCTGATTTTTTTTTTTTAACTGGACCTTTCTTCAGCTACCAGGCAGTAGCAAAGTAACTCTGCACAAAAGTATTAGTAAATGTAGTAATTAAAAAATTGTGACAAACACAGAACTTCCCATTCAAATTGAAGAATTTTTTTTAAAAAATGAAATTTTACTGAGTATTTTGTCAGCTTCTGTTTTTTTTTCCAGATTTTTTGTCTTTTCTTTAAAGCCAGTAATTCTGTACGTTAGTCATCTACAATCACATGGCATGCGTGTAACTTCAAAAGCATAATGCAGTACAATAATAAATAATAAGAATCAGAGATCATGCAAGCAATCATAGAGTTAAAAATCCTTCCTTTATTTTGTCATGTCTATTTAGCAACACTTACCACTAGGGGAAAACAAAAGGAATTATATGGGATGATTAACTTTGAAAGAGAGACCAGAAAGCAGGGAAAATGGGAATAATGTTCCAGAGATGTTTATGCAAGGAGAAAAATATCATATTTGGAAGTGTTGAAGAATGGATTGTTTTAAGAAGACAGAGATTTAAAAAGTTTTTAAAATCTTCTAGTCCTTTTTAAAACTGCTTTTAAAATATCTGGACTGTATCTCTTTAAAAACCAATGAAGTGTAAGTAAGTAGTAACGTGCTTATTTTATCTGAAGCCCACATTATTCTTCAAATAGCATAATGGGGCTTCTGTGAACTGCAAATTGCTTATAATGCAATAAGAAGTCTTTTGCCTAGTTGGTTATTGCTATAATACTTTGTATTTATGTCACAATTATGATTTCTGTTGTAGAAATCTATTCTATAACAGAATTATGACAGGCAGAGCAATCACATGAAACAAATACCAGTTTATCTCACTGATAACTTTTCCCCCCCACCCCTTTTTGGAAATACAGCAAACACAAATGGAGTTTTATTCTACAGCATTATAAAACAATCTCCGTGATATTTATTTGTATCCCACTGTGCATATTTATAAACATAGCTCTTCTCAATCTTATTATATCACTAGAATTATGGGTTTATTGTGATTGCACATGCAATTATTTATATTCATGTCTCTCATCATAGCAAATTTTATATATTTTTCCTTGGATGATAGTAAAAAATATTTCTGTTAATGCTCATAAGTTATATTTGCTATGGGAATTAGTTGTATTTGGTAGCATAGTGTAAGAGTTCCCTACATCTTACACGGTGGGTATTTCATGCAAATTAATTTTCTGGAAAAAAAAAATTAAGCCATTCTGAACCCTTTATAGCGAAAGAAAGCCTTCTGTTGATTTTAATGGGGTGTGAATAGGGCACTGATTGAATAAGTAAAAAGCCACTAGATCCTGATCTAAGTATTAACATGGGTGTAATACACTGACGAAAGAAATGGTGAGAGTTTTGGTGTTATCATATAAAATTTCATTGTTTCCTCCTCTGCAGGTACACAGCTTTATTTCTTTTATACTACACTCCTCCCAGGAAACCAAGAATCCAGATACCATAAAAATGTGCTATATATAAAATCAACTTGAAGAAGTTTCCATAACTTTGTTAATTGGTAATGCTAAAATTTAGTCATAATTATGAAACAAAAGGCCTTGTTACTACTTCACACATTAAAACTGAATCTAACTCAAACCAATTTTTGAAGCTCAAGCACTCCAGCTTAAAATATTTTCTCTCACCCTCTGTTCCAGTTTGTTAGATGATTCAGAGTTCAATCAATGCTGAAGTTACATGGAAGAATTTAATCTGGCTGCATTCTGTCTTCAGTAAATATCCTAATGAGAAATGGCAGAAGCTCAAAAAGGAAGAGACTGTTAGAGGTCACCTGGTCTTACCCACTGTGTGCCTACACGGCCTGATCTTCCCTAATTACAGAGTTTATAGTTGATGGGGTTGTTACAAGCCTATTACTACTCAGGAGAAGAAAAAGGTGCCACCTCATTCCTGGCTAAGAGACTGAAGTCACTTTGTCTCTTCTGAACATCATGTGTGGCTCAGAGTGTGGGCACAGGTATGGGTGGAGGATCAGGCATTCATTTGAAATAAACCTGGATTGAGGTAGCCTTTCACCAGTTTGACCATTTTTCTGTCTTCTGGTTTCTACCATTACCTGATAGCACAAATAAGTGATGTACTCAGCTAGGTCGTTTCTGAAAGGCAGCATCGCCAAAGGAAGTGACAGAAAGATAGTTTGAGCATCTGCTGGCTAAAGGCAAGGGGACCATGCCTAGCTGGTGAGTTGTCAGTGTCTGTCTTTGGTGACTGCCCTTTCTAGTCTGGCCAAATAAGTAATTCCTAGCTAAAAGTCAGGAAAAGCAAGGTAAGTGTATGCTCAAGGAAGACATTTTTGAAATTAGTATTTCTTTCTGCCTCTCCAACCCTTTCACTGGGGATTTGTTTATTTAGTTATGCTATGGGTGTCATTCTCTGCTGATATTTTGTCTTAAGTGATTTACTGGTTTTATCGATAATTGACATTCTTTCTTTTGTCTTTCTGTTTTCCTGGGGTTTTTTTTCTGTCATCTTTTCATCCTCCCAGGGGGAAATATATGTAGAGCTGATGAATTTTTGTGCAACAATTCCCTCTGCAAACTTCATTTTTGGGTTTGTGATGGCGAGGATGACTGTGGAGATAACTCTGATGAAGTTGCCGAAATGTGTGGTATGACATTACATTTTCCAGTGCTTTTCATGTAGTAAAGCAAGAAATTACATGTAATGTACAGAAATATACAAGGACGTATGCATCTAAGTTTGTTTATTTTACTTCTAGAAGATTAGCTTGAAATGTGGGCCATAATTCTTTGTTGTTATTGCTATTCATGCAATTTCTGGTAAGATATTTGTGAGAAATTTTTGTAGGAAATGCATACATGGGAAAAAGTTACTTCTACATTGAAATACTGATCATCATTAAACTTCTGACTTCCTTTGTTTTATTTCTTTCATATTTACTGAGTCTCAAAAAGAAGTGTAATTATCCTTATCACACTAAATAATTTCATTCCCTGAATGAAGAACTTACAATGTAAACGTTGTTGAAGTGTTATCCCACTAGGTACCAGAAGTTAAAATCAAGTACAACTATGTTCCCATGCTTGCTTACTGCTTTGATAAGGAGATATTAAAGAAGTTTCCAGAATATTATTTAGGTAATGACTGTTTTATGGGTTTGTTTTTTTAATATACAGTAAAGTTTCCATGCCCTCCAACAAGGCCATACAGATGTAGAAACAACAGGGTTTGTCTGCGACCGGAGCAGATTTGCAATGAAGTTGATGACTGTGGTGATAACTCGGATGAAGATCACTGCGGTAAGTGGTATTACCTTTCAAGGCATTTAGATCAAAGACAATAACTTGGCAAACTTTGTTACAAAGGTCTGTTTGTCCTTCAGTAAAGCTTAACTGGAGATTAGGAGATCAGAATTTGAAATTGAAAGAAATTAAGCTTGACGTAATTTCCAGTTGCTTAATGCTTCATGGTCATTTCCATTTGTATCTGTCTAAAATGATCTAAGCATCTTAAATACTGATTTATTTTTCTCTGATTAATTTTTAATTATATAGATAAAATCACATATAAAGCAAGACCATGTAAAAAAGATGAGTTTGCTTGTAATGATAAGAAATGTATTCCAATGGAGCTCCAGTGCGATTGGTTTGATGACTGTGGAGATGGTTCAGATGAGCAAGACTGCAAAATAAGTGAGTTTGGCTGACAAGATATGTTTTTGTGATTGTAGCAGAAAAGAAATAATTAACTGAGACTTTCATCCATGCAAAACCTACTCAGCAACACAGAAACTAATTAAAGTGGGTTTTTTTTGGTTAAGAAAAGTTAATTTTATTTGACATACCATAGAAGGAAGGCAAATTTTATATCAATTCAGGTTGTAGCAGTCTTTAGAGTAGGTCTTGAATTTTTGAAGTTTAGCTATGTTAATTGTATTTTATTTCATATTTGAAACAAGATAAATTTTAGTATTAAATTATTGATGTGAAATGAACTATCTCAGATACTGTCAGTTTATATGCATATGTGGTAAACACATCATAGATATGGTAATATAGTAAATATGTCATAAAATTTACCATTTTACAAAAAAAGTTAAATTTGTTATTAGTTGTTGTTGGTTTAGATCTCACTTTTAACAGTTTAAACAAATCTATCAGTAGTTTTTTAGACATTTTGTTTATGTTTAGGTGTTGCTGAGTATACATGTGAAGATAACGTGAATCCTTGTGGAGATGATGCATACTGTAATCAAACAGAAACATCTTTACTGTGTCAGTGTAAACCTGGATTTCAGAGAAACAAGAGGAACAGACAATGTGAAGGTACAGATCTTTCCAATGTCCCTTGCTATAAAGTATTAAAAGTCAACTACATTGTCAATTTTCTTTGCTGGGGAAGGAGATATATATCACATGCTTTTTTGCCACAGAATAAAAACTGGTTCATAGCTATGGGAGTAAAAAAATCAAGAAAAGCAACTGAAAGGATTTACAGGACGTAGATTTGTGCATTTTACATGGACAGGTTATGAAAGATTAACTTTAGTTGTGAATGTCAAAAGGTTCATGTTGGACCATAAATGATTTTATAATTTAAGGGGTAAATGGGTTATTTAAGATCTAGTAGATTATTTAACTGAGCAATTGGGTTTGGTGTTTAAATCAGTATATGAGAATATTTGAGATGCTTAAAATAATGAAGATGCATAAAAAAAAAATTGAAATTAAAATAAACAGATTGAAAGTAAAATTCCTTAGAAAATATAGCTTTCATATATTTGATGTCACACTGCTCGGAAACAAAGACATGGTTGTCATGAAGCGCTGATTGAAGTGAAAGAGTTGATTGGGAAGGTAAGGTAAATCTACCTTCCCAAAGAGTGGGTTTGTGAATTTATTTACTTACTGGTGAGCAGTAACTTACAGAAAAAGTGGAGATCACCTCAATGAGACTTTCAAAGTGAATATATAAACTTCATTGTTTGCCTCGCAAGGAGTAGGTGTACGCAGGAGCTTTTCCAGTTGTAGTTTTGACTATAGGTGTTGGAGATAACTTGGAGAATGAAAGTGTCTGTTACAACTTATTTCAAGCTGTAATGATAATAGGTTGATAGAGGAAGGATGAAGAAATAAGGTAAAAAAAAAAAATCTTTCTGAGATGTTGATTACAGTGGAAATACGTTAGTGATAATTGCAGAAGGCTTCCTTTTGCTGTTGCAAGATATACCAATGCTTACGAGTTCTTTTTATTCATCTGCTTTGTTCCATGATTTTCTGAACATGTTAAATAATACTGTATCATGCTATAGGTGTATAAATAACAATTCTTTTCCCCACAGATGTCAATGAATGCATGGTATTTGGTGCCTGCTCCCAACACTGCAATAATATGAAGGGGTCATACAAATGTGCGTGCGAGAAAAATTATAAGGAGAGGAATAACAGTTGCATAGCAAAAGGTAAGGCTATACAAATTAAAATAGACAGAACGAACTAAAACATTTGTCATGCACGTGGTTGGTAGCATTAATGTGTTGCATATACAATTTATTTTTAGGTAAATATTTCTTGAATAGCGCACGGAAAAAAATTCTCCAAACCACTCAGATTTACCTTTCATTTCAGTAAGCAGTAAATTCTTATCACTTCCATGGAAATGAACATCCTTAATAGGAAAGTCCATTTCCAGCTCCAGCTTTCTCTGTTTACAGAAAGATATTCACAAATAAGAAAACCAGAGATTATATATTAGCAAGATTGTAAGCATTCTGATGATGCTTTAGCAGTGAGAGAGAAGAATCAACTCTTTCATAGAAACATGTTTTAGATCTTTAGGAATAAATTAAGTAGTATTTGGAGTTAAGCTTAATGTTTTGCTTTATCTTGTTGAGAAATCTTACAGAAGTCATTTAGGTGGAGATTTTCCAAGTATAGTGGCCTAAGGATGTACTCCTCATATAAATAGCTGCCTAGATTATGGTCCAGTGAAGATGCACCATCCACACGAAGATGTTATTTCTGTCTTTCCAAAGGCAGAGGTACTGCAACAAAAAGGAGGTTATAGTTACGTCTGGGAACTAGATGTAACTTTTAAATCGTTTCAGAAGTGAAACAAGCAATAATCCAGCTGCTTGAGTAAAGTTAACATAATCTTTATGGATCTGCACCTGAATAACTGAAAGTATGATCATAGCATTCCACCTGCAATTTAGTGAGATGTTGGTGTGAATTCCACTAATGCCTACACTTGGAGTCTTCGGTGCAGAATGAGTGTTGACATTACATTGTGTGACTCCTTATACAGCTCTGTCCATACCTGGTGCCTGATGGTGACCAGTACCTGCTCTGGACCCTATGGCCACTACACACATGCTGTGGACATATGTCCTAGAGCTGTAACAGATTGTATCACGTTAATTCCAGTTCTTCCTTTGTTGTGCACACCAATCAGTTAAAGTACAACTATGCTGGGCAGTTAGATGGTCATATTCAGGTTTCTTATATGCTTTTTCACATTTTCCTGAAGAAAACTTACCGTGGTAAGATCACACTAATGAGTCATTAGTAATTTCCTCTATATGTAAGTGGACTCTCTCAGGATTTAGCATCATTACTGAAGAAGCAGTCCGATTATGACATGGGAACAAACAGTTACAAATTGAGGATAGTGGCTTGTTATTATAGAAACACAGATATAATTCTGAGGTTTTATATTCTAAAAATTTCACTGAATTTCACTGAATTTCACTGAATTTTTTTTTGGAGTTGGAAGGGACCATAGAGATCATCTAGTC
>JAOQGH010000077.1:6013256-6057834 GCA_025769975.1 Gallinago jamesoni
TTTGTTCATCCAGGCCGGCCATTTTCCCCGCCCTTTAATTTTGCGCCTCATGGGGACAGCCTGCTCCTGGGCCTTTATATGATCCTTTATATGATGAACTGCATAGTATATTCTTTTGAATAAGCATAAATGTAGTTTTGCACTTTACAACAGAAATGTGGGGTTTTTTTGTAACGGGGCAATTTCAAGTGCTTTTGACTTGAAAATAAAAGAAATGCAGATTGATACTCATTTTGCCTAATATATTTCTACAAAATTCTCAAGGAAGTGTTAATGCGGAACTGAAGATAGCAATGTGTTCATTATTAGAACATAACGAATCTGTAAAGTCTTGTGAAATTAAGTGTTGGGGTTTTTAGCTGTTATTTGTTGAATTTGTTTCTTTTTGGTTAATGTACTGATGCCTTCTGTGAGGAGAAGTGTAGTCTGCTGGCACACAGCCTCTCTAATGGCTTTACAGTCTTACAGGTCCATAAAATTGACCATGAGCTTCCTTGAGAATTCTTCATAGTCCAGGGGTTGAAACTTTCATAGCTGATTTGACATTGTGTCAAATAAAAACTAATAAAGATGGAATGTTCTTAGAAGTGCTAGTATTTTTCTAAAGTACTGAAATAGTTTTTGCTTTTCTCATCTCTGTTTCACCATTTATGCAAGAATACTTTCTAGTCACTTCAGAGTATTTTCCCAGCATTATCTCGTTAATACTCAAATATTATTGCCTTATACATAACTGATCAGTAGGTTAGTTAGTTTTATAGTGTTGCTTTAATATTGTCACTTAAATCTGGTTTTGAAAAGCTTGAGAATTCCTTACATTTGACCCAAGTTTTTAAATGGATAAGCTTTCAATGGTTACATTCTAATTTTTATATCTAGACTTTGATATGTAAATCAGGACAGTAAGCTTCAACTAAGTCACCTGCATTTTTAGGTAATTACATTAATGCAAAAATCCATCTCAACTGAAATTGCTCCATGGAATTAGCACATCAAGAGCCTTCCTCGGAGAATAACTTTAAGTATCTCTTGTATTTTTCTGTGAAAAGAGGTTTAAGCTTGGTACAAATTGAAGCATTAAAGGAAATAGTAAATATCAACTCTTCAGAGTTTATTGACAGATGCAGGAGCGGGTTGCATTCCAATCAGGTTAAGATGGTGTAAGTGAATTGGTGATAACTGGTACAGCTGTTTACTGGCATAATCCTTGGAGAGAGATGCATAACTTACCTGAGGTGAATATTCAACACAGAGTGACTTGCCACTTAAACTCAAGTGCTGTTTTTCACGGATGAAGACGCAAATCTGGACAATAAAATAATTGTACTATATTATAATAGGAAGAAAAACATAGGTTTTGTGATGATTCCAGTCAGTATGTTGGTAGGTTGCTCCAGCCCCACAGTTCTGAGAGCTTAACAAGGACCCTTAACCACTCCTGTGATAGATCCATGTATATACTCCCAGCCCTTGCCCCAGGGTCCAGTCAAATTCAGTGCATCACTCTGAATAGAAACAATTTCTAGTCTGTTTTCTCTAATTGGCATTACTTTATGGTTTTACCTTAAAGCTGTGTCTCTGTGTGGATGGAATTTATGTACTTAGAATACTCTGGCTTTCTGGAATCAGCTGGTTGGAATTTTTAAATTATTCTACTTCTGTAATGCAAGTTTGGTGAACCATTGCATCTACTGGGCTGCTCCTCTGTCAAGGAATATTTTCTGTTTCAACAAGTAGAAGTCTAAAAGTTCCTAGTATTGCTGTTTCACATTTATTTTTTTTCTGTTCTAAGAATATGTCGTTAGATAATGTATTTTTTTAACGAAGGTATGTTAGGCAACAATAAAGCATTGGTTTACTTTAGTCTAGGGCAATGCCATAGCAAAACCATCTGTAAAGAAAATGGAGAAAATATTTCTTCACATGTGCTTATGATATAAATTAGATTTGTAATTTAGTTTTCCTGTGTTAAAATGCTAAGCATTGCAAGGTGATGGGTTCCCACTGCATGTGTAACACATTGTCTCCAGTTAAAGCTCAACCTCAGGGTTCAAAGTTTTTTGTTGTTTTTCTTTCAACAGGCAGTAGTTCTGATCAAAAGTCATCAAGCTGACATGGTTTGTAGCAGTGCAGAGAATACCATACTATAAAAGGCGATTAGACTTCAAACCCCAATTTTTCTAATCAGTTGCAGTACGTGGATTTAGCATCAAAGGGGGCTGAAATAACTGTAGAAAATATTAATGTGATTTTGTTCCTCTATTTTCATCCTTACCCTGCATGCAATATCATTCTTTAAAATTAACATAATCCAAATAAGTTATTAGGTAAAAGCTCATTTACAGTAATTTTCCTAGACAGTACGAGAAGATATATAAGACATCAGAAATATGATGTAGCTTGGCTGAAACTTAATGAACACAACTGAGAATTACACAGCCATAGCATCAGCTTGTGGGTTTTATTCTTCTTTTTTTTTTTTTAAATCACTTGCATCGGGTGACCACTTTCCATTTTTTCTGATTATCTCCTTGTTCATTTGATCTTTAATACACATCCCAGCATTTCCCTTCTCCTGTAGAGTTGGAAAGAATGAGAAAGGGTCAGTGTTAGTAAGCAACCCAAACTTGTTCCAGAATCTTTTTAGGATGTCCCCTTTGCCTCGTCTGCTTCTAATACCAGCTTTTTGGGAACCGTCTCTCATTGTGGATGGTAACTCTCATCATGGGCTTACCAGGTTCCAAAAAATAGAGTCTTAGTGTAAACAATCCAAAGAAAGGTGAGGGACTGTGATGTCCATGACAGCACGTCTCCTTTTAAAAGGGAGATTTGGTTCCAGCCTTGTAGTCCGATGCCATTAACCCTTGCACTCTCCAAAGTAGTAACTAGAGATCTCCAGTTATGAGACACACTTCTTGACACAGGTGCCTGCATATTATCCAGAATTAAAAGGAGTTTGGATTAAAAATACAGTGACGCTTGTCTGCAAATACCCACATTTTTGGGTGTCTTGTCCTTTACATGAATGTTGCTTGGATACCGTAACAAAAAAAAAGAGGTTGTTGCATACAAATGCTATATTTCTTGGAAAAAAAAAAAGGTTATTTTTTGAGGAATTTCTGGAGGCGTATGCTTCCAGTATCATAATTTCATAACAAAGAATTATGATACTTTATTTTGTTTCAATTGAAAACGTTGACTGTGACCCCACTTGTAAAGAAATACTATTTTGTGAATGCAGTGATTGATTTTTATGCTTTAATACTCATATAAATAGAAAGGCTGTGTTTCATGTATCTTTTGTACATGCATTCTTTGACATTTTTGCAGAATTAAAGGTTTTTGAACAATGAACTATCTAAATTCACCCTTCTAGTCCTATTATATCACCTAGGGAATGCAATGACCTTTATTTTATGATGAAAATAGTCTACGAATACCTTATGTTATTAGACATCTCTGCCACCTGAAGGAAAACAAGTTATTTTAGGATTTTCTTTCCTGATTTTTGATAACATAGCTTAGTAGCACTCCATTACTGTATTTGTCAAGGAATAGACATTTTTTCTTAATTTAGCTTGATGCTATTATAGGTAGGCAGGCAAGCAATTGCATATGTATTTAGCTCATGTGGGTCTTGAATTTTTTATGATATGCTTGATATTTTTATTCATGTTAGAAGTAGTTGGGTAGTCCTATTTTACATATTTTACTCCTCTTTGCAGGAATTCCAGTAAACTTTAGAGAAACTTGTTCATATTTGCAATATGAATTTTGATCCTTAGGACCATCTTTTAGGATCTAGGCCTTAATGATAATTGTGAAATCATTACAGAGATAATAGAGTAATCAGTCAAGCCACTTTTTCATGTGAAGTTGAATATTGTACTAACTCTAGTTTTAATTGGTGGTGGAAGACAGGAATTGTTACCAGCAAGAGAAGAGAAATATTTTAAAAATTCCTTACATTTTCAGACTAGTATTGGTCAGAAAACAGAGGTAATTTTATGCAGTTTTTTTAAATATTTCACCATATTAAAGGTAAAAGTCACTTGACTGTAAAAAGTTACCTAAATCTGTGACTGTGCAGCAGCTGTGAAAGATCATTTCCATAAATCTGACTTGAACATCTGTTCCTTTAGTGTCCAGAATTCAAAAGACCTAGGGGCATTGCTGTTGACTGGGTTGCTGGAAATATTTACTGGACTGATCACTCCAGAATGCACTGGTTCAGCTACTACACGACTCATTGGACTAGTCTGAGGTACTCCATCAATGTAGGTCAACTGAACGGACCGAACTGTACCAGACTCCTTACGAGCATGGCAGGAGAACCATATGCAATTGCTGTAAATCCTAAAAAAGGGTATGTACGTTTCAACATTACTCTGTTTTGGCAATTCAAACAAACTAAAATGCAAAGTAGAGTAAGAGAAATAAAATGATGTCTACAAATGTCTAAACTTTTCCAAGTCATTTACTGAACGTTCCTGCTCAATTTAGCTGTGCATAAATCAGGATCAATTTCCCATCTCTTGTGTAGGTTGGAAAGTTCACAGCCATTTAACATCAGTGAAGTGTTTTGAGGTTCTATGTAGGCATCCAGCTTATTTTTTATGTTTATTATTTTAGGATGATGTATTGGACAGTTATTGGGGATCGCTCTCACATAGAGGAATCATCTATGGATGGTACTCTGAGAAGAATATTGGTTCAAAAGAATTTACAAAGACCTACAGGTATACAGCTTATGCATTTTTTTCCTAATTACATGGCACTTGCTAATTCACTGTAGATTTGTTGGCTGAATTCCGGTTTCTCAGTATGTAAAAATATTCTATACTTTTTAGAATATGTATTCTGGTTATTCATATGCAGTTACTAGCAAAATTCTTAGTTCTGTGTCCAAATGATACACCTTAATATGACTTAAACTTCTGTAACAGCGTTTAACATGATTTTACAAAGCAGTACCAAAGGACTATATCTAATCAGTCAAAATATGATTTCTTCAATAGCACTGAACAAAGAAAATCAATTAAGGGAACAGCAGTTAGAATGTTTTTTTTTAAGAATGCGTATGAAATTTCACAGCCTATTCTAGTTGCTTTCCTGAATACACTGCAAAATAGTATAAAACAAGGTTTAAGTATTCAAAGAAGCAACAACTTAATTATCTCAGTATTTTAGAGAACTATTTTCAAGCTTGGCAGTACATATTAAGTTATTCTGAATTACCATTAAGACTCCATTGGCAGGATAAAAGTAATTTTTATGACAAAGGAAATGATAAATCCAGAATGAAATGCGTCTCTCTTAAATAGCAGCATTCTCTCTTGAAACCATAAATGATTTGTTCATGACCCATTTTCTCATGCAATATTTGATGTTTCTCCAGGCTTACAATGATAATTTGTTATTATTGCATTGCAAATTAGAGGTTGTCCAACTTAGGTATGTGTTGAAACATAGGATTCTTTCAAGAGGATGCTATCTGAATATCTAAGCATCTCAGAGGCTGCCGCTATCACGGCAAAGAGTATTTTAATAGACTGTTAAGTCCCAAGCTAAGGTGGGCTTTTGGTGTTGTGTATGTAAATTGTACTCATCACTTAAAGGAAACACTCTTTTTTATGATTAGATTGAAATATAGCAATTTAAGAAATTACATATGTGATAAGGAACCTCTGAGGAATTGTATGCTTTTTAGATAACAAAGAAGCACAATAGTAATAATAATAGAAAATACATAGTCAATAATAAATTCAGTAAGACACTTCTGATTATTCAGGCTGAAAGACAACAGAATTTTATGTTTATCGGAGTTGCTACATATTTTTTCCAGAACTTCTTATATACAACATTGTCAACAGATCAGATATACAAATCTTTAGATTTAGTTCTAATTGCTGGAATTGCACTTTTTTGCCTCTTATTATTGTGCTGGTTGATTGCCAAGGTTATGTCCTATTGAGTTAGTTACCCCTTCCTTGGTCATTAAAGGGCATTTAGACTCTTTTGGGTTTTTTGGCCAATAGTATTGGATTAGTGAAATTATTGAGATCTGTAGGTAGTAACGGTGTCAATCAAACTTACCTGAAAATGCAAGTGTTTACTTCTTCCCTCCCCAGAAGCAGAACTGCAAGAGCCGCTCTTCATAAAATTTTCCTGGATAAATTATATAGAGAAAAGCTTCATACAAACATTTACCCAGACCTCTGTCTCCTTGTAAGGATGAATAAAATGAAAATAAAGAAAATTAGCAGAATTACCAAAAATGAGCAGACTTTGCAAAGAGGGAATTTCACAAATACCCTGCATTTTCCCATCCCTGTTGCCTGAAAACTCTTTTGTGCCATGCTTCTGCGATTTTCTTCTTTTACTTTATAGAAAGTAGATGTTTATGGAGTTTTTATTTTTTTAAATTAAAGGCAGATCCATGTCTTTGTAGAGAAAATGCAAAGAGAGAGTCCAAGCCTTTCCTATTTTGTCCCAAAAGAAACTTGGCTGTTTAGATGAGGTTAAAGATTTTAGTAAGCATCTGTGTTCCACCAGCGCTTAAATTTATTACTAAATAGGCCTTTCTTATCTCAAGTAAGAGAGAGTTTTAAGCATTTGGGCTTGACTTCACAGGATTTACATAGAAATAACTCTCACAGAAGTGGTATATGTAAAATCTAAAAATAGTACTTTTTACATTGTGTTTTCTCTGATACTGTGAAAGATACATTGAGAATGTTATTTGTTCATTATTTGATATTTAAATATGCTTACTAAAATACAAACAATCATTTCAAGCTGGAAATTGGGCACTACTTCTAAAATATTCCCCCCTTACAGATACTGTGTATCACACAGAGTTGGCACATTGTGATTACCTTTTACCAGAGATTATTCTCTTTAGCTGTATGCCAGTGTTTCTTTTAAAGAGGTATTTTGTTGGTTTTTTTTTTTTTTAATGGAGTTGCAAATGTAAACATGTGTCACTGGTCAATGCATCAAAATTCCTCCACTTCCTCTCATCTATCTGTACCTGATTAATTTATGACCTTCAGAGGAGAATTTTTGCTGTTATCTATAATTTCTTTTGATGTATTTTTTCTGACTTACCTACTAAATAGGAAGAAAAATACTTTTCCCCATTCTTATTAAAAATACATCACAACTTCAAAAATTAGAATCAAGTTATTTTATGGTTCAAATATTTTTTCAGGCTGAAGCTTTTGACGTGACCTAAAATGGCACATTAATCATTTAATCATCCTCTGTGAAACACGGACTGCTAGATTTAACTAGGTATTGCCTAGAGGTTGGGTAGTCACAACATTATCTGTCTTTTATTCTCATTCATGGTCTCAGTCACTCGCTCTTGTGCTTTCTTTTTTATACAAATATATACATCTGTCAATATTGCTGCTTAAGACTTGTAACACTGATTTAATTGACACAACCTGATATTTAATTCTGTAATAATTATTCCATGTTAAGGATCGGTGACAACAAGAAAAAGAACACAATTATGTACTTGTGGAAACAGGATAGGTTTGGAAGACTCTGTGAAATTTGAATGCCTTTTTTTTTAGCGCATGGTGCTACTGTTTAGAAATCTATCTATAGATATTTTTTGTTGTTGGTAGAGCAAATTACAGGATTAGATTCTGTATTTAATTCCCACCTCGTGTACAGCTCTACCTGCCGAGGACAATGGGATTGGAAAGTTACTGACCTTGGAAGAGTAAGTTAAATAAAGAAGAAAAACCCTGGATGCCTTAAGGAGAAAGTTTAAGTGGAAGGTGTTATATTTTATTCTCCTTGGTTTCCTGTCATGTTTTTACATTGTCACCATATTTTGTGTTCACAAGAATATGAACCATGTAAGAATGTCTAGTTACATAAAAATATTATGTTTTTTCAGGTTTTATATACCTATTTGAACTTTGTTTTCCTTGTAGGTCTCGTAGTTGATCAGTTCAGTCAGCGTTTGTTCTGGGCTGATTTTGAATTATCTGTTATTGGCAGCGTTCTTTTTGATGGTTCCGATTCAGTTGTGTCTGTGAGCACTAAGCAAGGTATGGAAAGCTTTTCTGTAACATGATTTCTACTTTATTTTATTTGGCCAAAGTTTCACTATTCAGAGAAACTATGTAAGCAAAAAGCAGTGATTATGATTCATTGCTTTATTTAGATAGCTAAACAAATAGATATTTAAGATAATTTTAGCTTTTAGATAATCTGATAAAGTTACTTTAGGGGAACAAAGATTCAGTGTTATGTGCAAATATCCAAGATTGCTATCTAATAATTAGCCTAGGTATTATGAGTTATGTTTGCAATTAATATTTTTGCTTGGCCTCACTTGGACTGACATAGCAACAAGAGGACTTTGACTAGTTAGAAATTAGAGCTGTCTGCATAGCACAGGGATTGAATAGTTTATAGAACAGTTGACCTGAATCAGTACTGGAAAAAGTAATGGATTTGGCTTTCAGGTCAATAAGTAATGACAGAATTCTGCTAACAGAATGTGAATGAAAAAAGGTCCTTTTACAAGGAAAGAGATTCTGGTTAAAGAAACTTTGTTTTTATAGAATTGCATGTTGGCTTTTCAACTATTTTATAATATATGTAACAATTTATGAAATTTAAGTAAAGAGATGAAACATATAAAAACAATAAATTGGAGAGCAGGCTTTTGGGGGTGATTACTTAGCAGTTGGTAGAGGAGTTTCATCAGGATGATATTACATCTAGTGCTACTGAGTGTTTTAACCAATGATCTGGAATTCACCTGGGAGGTCTGGAAGGTACTGGGAAAAAATCTCCCCTAATCCAAATTGAGTAGGACCAGATTTAAATAATCTTATTTTTGTTTAATAGCATTTATTTCACAGTGTGGATCAATATACATGGAAGTAGTCATCTCAAGAAGGATCACTCTGAGTGTAAGGATCTGACTAGGCTGTAACCTGTCACAAAATAAATACCCAGTGCTTATGCTAGTCCTTGTGGCTGCCACAAAGACTGACAGAGTATCCTAGATTTCTTTTAATGTGTCTCAACAGTCATTTGTATTTTAAGAATAAACATGAGCTTATTCTTCAAGAGAAAAAAAAAAAGACACATTGCAACAGACTAAAACGCATCTAAGGTGATGACTTTTAAAATATTTTATAGCACAGCAGGGCTATACTACCTGTGCCAAACCCAGCAAATTTGGGATTTATAAATTTGGGCAAGTGGAATATAGGGACTTTTTAAATTCCATGTGAAAGATTTAATACTGAAATACAAGATCAGCGATGTAATGTCGCCTTTTGTCTGCTGTTGACAGTTTTAGTAACTATGGAAAAATTAGAGAAATAGGACCAAAGGAAAACTGTGAGTGTTTAGAAATTGCTTTGCAATGAGACTAAAAACTTGGACCCGTTTAATTAAACAAGCATAAAATAATGAATTTAAGTTTATAAGTATTTGTATTGAAATAAAATCTGGAGTAGAAATTATTGATTTATTTTCTACTGGAGAAACAGCAGAATAAATGGAATAAATACAAATGTAATATAAAACCCTTTTTACAGTAAATGGGGATAGTGGTAGGAACAAGGTATCACAAGGAATTATAGGTTCTGTGTTCTTATGGCTTCAAATCAAGAAGAGAGGTCTCTGGCAAAGAAGTTTTAGTCAGAAGTTATTGCCTTGTTACAAGGTAAATATGTGAAATTCTGCAGACAGGTGTGCACAGGAAATCCAACAATGTGATCTAATCGGCACTTGTAGCTTTTAAAAATAAGGAATTGGTAGAGGATTAGCATTTCATTTTGTAATAATTTACTATAATTATGAATTAAAATAAGTGCAGTATGAAAGCATTTCAAATGTGTTAAGAAGTAGCTGAAGAAACATTTTGTCAGAATAGTTTCTTTTACGCACAGCAAAATAATCCATTTCTTTCTTGTAACAAACTTTTAGTTAAAGTAAGTAGTTAAAGTATTGCAACTAAGTATGTTGATATTCAACTAGTTTCTGAGACGAGATTGTGTGGAAAGCTAATGCAAATCTAGAGATTTTTGGTTGCTTCCTTTTAAGAAGATTCTTTTTAAAGGGCAGTCTTTGTTGGTACAAAACAAGCTGTCCAAGTAATAATAACTTTAGGTGGTAATTGCAATAATACGATTGAAATTATTGTTAAGTCAAAGTTGTTTATTATTTGCATATGAATATGAATATATGTATTAATTATTCAATTTTATTTAAGGTTTACTGCATCCACATAGAATTGACATTTTTGAGGATTACATATATGGAGCAGGTCCTAAAAATGGTGCATTCAGAGTACACAAATTTGGCAGGAGCCCAGTAGAATATCTAAATGTGGATGTCGACAAAGCAAAAAGTGCCTTGATTTTTCACCGCTACAAACAAATGGACTGTGAGTAAGCATAATTGCTTTAAACTCAATACTGAGAAAGTTCACCTCAGGGGGGAAAAATGTAACCAAAATGTACAAATATGAAACAGAGTCTGATTGTACAAACTGAAAATAGTTTTAGTCGTATTTCTTTATATAAGTTTAATTTAGATTTTTTGATGCATTTTCTCTCCTTTGGAAGGACATTGGACAAGTGCTTACCGTGTGTACCCACACTATAAATGAGGTACAAAAAAAAAACAGAAGAGAGATGAATACAAATGTCTCTATCCTCAACAGATGAGGGACTTTATTGAATAATACTAATACATTTTTTGTTACTGAAATAGATTCTGCCCTGGTGTGAGTCTTGCACTGCCATTTGAGTGAGTGTGCTCACTGACTTTGGGCTGTGGATATCCTGGAAACTGGAAGTGTATGAGAATTTTTATATCTCAATATTTTCCCTAGTTCTAGAACACAGTGTAATTCTAGTAAATAAATAAATATTTTTAATATTTTGTCTTTTTAAACAGTGCCTAATCCATGCTTGGAGCTGACATGCGAATTCATTTGTTTGCTCAACCCTTCTGGTGCAACATGTGCTTGTCCAGAAGGAAAATCATTGGTGAATGGAACATGCATTGATCAGACCCTCTTAGGTAGGTACTGAAAATTGCATGAGAACCAGAAAAGAAACAACTGGTCAGTTTTTTGTCATTGCAAAAGGCTAGGCTGTTTGAGAGTCAAGAGTTTTGTGATGTCCAATATCCATTACCTCAAGTGGAAATGAAATATGAAGAAGCAAAATTCCTGAATAAAAAGGAAAAAAAACATTTATATTCATCAAAATGATAAATGAGCTTTCAGCTCAACTGATACAAGATGATATTTAAAAATGAATGTGCATATGTTGACCAAAATAAGTTTGAAAAGCTCTGAAGCATTTTTGATTCCAAATTAAACATTAGCCATTCAGGAGTAAAAAAAAAAAAATATCTTAAAGACCACCAAGAAACACCTCTGCTTAGACTGCAGCAATATTCAGAAGGCAGTAAGCAAAAAGCAAGTAAGAATCACTTTGAAGTAGCAGGCTAAAAAGAAAAAAAAACCCAACAACTGAAATATTTTTATGTAAAATTATATCTTTTGGTAAGATCTATAATAACTAGCAGGAAGACACAGGAAACCTGACCTCATGGCAAAATTGCTACTAAGTTCTTGCTATGTTTTATGAAGGGGGTAAAAATCTTTTCCATAGAAGACTGTTAAGTACTCTAAAACTATTCCCACTGTAATTGAGGACAAATCTAAGGTGATCAAACTGATGGAATGAATTCTTATCCAGTTTGAATTTTAAAAGGTTCTAGAAATCATAGGGTTTCTTATGTGTATGGGAAGTCAGAACGCGTTAGGATGTTTTTCTAATGTTTGATTCCAGGTTCCGAATTGTAAATGATACGCATTTTGGTGAGATCCTCAGTACTTAAAATGCTCAATTTAGCAATTAAAGTAATTTTCCTCAAATGTCATTACTGTAGAGAAAATCTCACCTATTTATTCTGCCTAGTCTTCAAATATTGGATTAACACAACTGTGGTTTAGTGGTTTATGATACGCTATTAATAATGCTATCATGTCTAGCAGCATTTCTCTTTCTGTATCAAGAAATTTAAGAATAATTTAAAGTAAAATGATATGAGAAAACATGTTCTAGATAACAAACCCATTCATTATTTTTGCTTCTGCAGGAGTACAATGCATTTACAGTATCAACTTTTATATGTGCTAGAAGATGCTTTGGCAAAAATACAGTAAATGAAAGCTTTATTACTGTACCCCTTGGCTGAATACCTGTCAGAGTGTATTTATATAATAGTTATACAACTATAAAGTAGTTAATATCTGCTTTAAAACAATTTTGACTGTTAGGGAAGAAGTGATGTCGCTGAAGTAGATGTAATAGAAAACATTTGTGTACCTCACAGTTTCTAACTCTTGAGACAAATCAGTCTAAACACCCTTTGTCTTGACAGAGTATCCACCTACCCTCCCCCTCCAAATCTCAGCTCTTTTTTCATATGAGATGGATACTTCTCAAGATTTTCTGCTGATGCAGTAACACCTAAAAGTTATCTAAAATGATCCAAAGTTATTATTTAGGTGTTGAAGAAAGGCCACATTAAAAAATATTGGTTTTCACTCGTGATCAGTAGTAATTTGAACCTGTAATTTCACTAATGTTGGTGTTTTACAAGTGGCAAAAGGATTATGTCACGGGAGAGTTACCAGGAAGGTATGTTTTCCTTAGAGAAAGATCTGAAGTGGCTTTTAAACTATTTCACTACTGGTTGTAAATTTTTATGGATAGACAGAAAATGCCTAGAGAAGCATTTTTAATACATTGATAATTTTCAGCATCTTCCCGCAGCTGCAGTACCTATCATGCCTTTTTTTTAAATGGCTGCCGAATAGGTGTCTCTTAGTTTTCTTATTACAATTCTATTTCAAGCAATGTCTAGCATACACTATTTTGTACATTTTTTTCTTGTATGTTACTTTAGTAATAGTAGATTGTAGGTTTTTTTAGCCTCACAGATTATAAATTATGAATTGAAACAAGCCTCAGTATCATAGCACACTGAAAAGTGGATGGTTTTGCAATATTTTGACTTTTTAAAAAAATTAAGTATTGGATGTTAAATGTTTTTCTCATGCTGATACTCCACTTTAGCTTCCAAGTATCAGCAGATATTCCTGGAAAGATCAGATTTGTCCTTGAGGTTGGCGTCTTGAATTAATACAGGTTTATAATTAATGGCTGGCTGATTAATAAGTCAGAAATAGCCTGCTAACAAAAGACATTGTGGAGATTATCACTAAATGTCTTTTCTTATTGGAAGTCAAATTCAAAACCAGGTTCTTTTACTTTAGGAAGTTATACAGTATGCAATAAAAAACAAAACAGAACAACAAAAACAAACAAACAAACAAAAAAACCAAAACAACAATGACAACAAAAAAAAACCCAAAGTAAAACAAAAACCCCAAAACCCTGGAGCTGCAACCTTGCTTTCCTCTTGTGATAAAGAGCTAGAAAATGTATATGAAATATTCCAAACTGTATACAGTCACCTTGTTTAAACTTAGCATTACAGTGTCTTCATTGTCTCAGAGTATTTTTGGCATAGTTATGGATGTCAGTAACCCAAAACAGCAATTCGTGCCTTACATAATTGTCCAAATTGGTATATTGTAGAAGATTGACCTGTTATAAATCCAAAGGGAGGTTATATAGTAATATTTTTTGTTGGTGGTGGTTTGCAATAAAATCCTGATTCAAAGTCAGTTGAAATATTCTTTTGGATTTTGGTGGTCTCCTGGTTTGCCCCTAAAAGACTGAAATCCAGAAAATTTTCATTTGAGCCATGGGTATCTGTGAAACACTTTTTAACTGATATATTCATTTGGTTTAGTTACTGGTTTAACCACAATGTAACAGTTACATAATAAATAGGTTACAATGATTTACATAGATTATATTTAATGTGTTCAAAAATATGCTACCACTAATTCCCCTGTCTGAAAACTCAACTTTTTAAGTCTCTTTTAATGGACATCATTCATGTAGCAAAAGAAGTGGTTCTTTTGTACTTGCACAGTAGTGGTTTCAAGTCATCTAAGAAGTCTTTTAATTTCACAAATCAGTGGTAATTGTGGATATCAAGAACTAGTGTGTACTGTACTTTTTGAATAACATATAATTCAAGTTACCGTAGTAAACAGGAGTATATTGAACATTCGTAATACTTGTAAGTGTCTTTAAGTATTTTAGGTCTTTTAAAATGTATTAAGGATGGTAATAGTAGATTTCCATAACTTGACAGAGTCAAAATGTGATAGCCATCTCCAGTTCCATCCACCTTGACTAGAGCTCCCAGGAGAGTCTGTGTTTGAAGATTCTCTTTTGACAGTGCATATGTCTCTATCCTTATGAAAAATGCCTTCCAACAAATAATGATTTTTACAAAACTTTAGAATGCCATTCTTCATTTTGGTAGTTTTTTTGCTTGACTATTGCAAAGACGCTTCTCCCTATTTTGTACAATATCTTATTAGTCAGTCTGTCTTAAGGTTGGTAACTGGGAGTTAATCTCAGTCTTGCTCTTCTTTCTTGTGACTATGTCGCAAAAACTGAGTCAGATTCTGGTTCATTGGATTATTCATTGATGAGAAACATCTTTTGGGTTTGATTTGGCTTTTTCAAGCCAGAGTCATTACAACATATGTGTGTTGTATCATTCAGAATGTTTTTATAACAAAATTAAAGCAAGTTCCCATGTGTTCTTCAATAAGTTTGTCTCATTTTTCCCTAGATGATTTTGATCAACAGAGCACGCTTCTTTTTGTGGTTTATTTTGTTGACTGTATAAGTCCTGACTTTTTCAGTGTAGAAGGTACCCTTTAGTTTTCAGATGGGTAAAGTACCAATTCATTTTCCTAAAGGAGACCACTGGATTTACATCCATTATGTTTATTGTCTCTAATTGTCTGTAACACAAGCTGAAAACGTACCAAGAGGATGAAAATACAGAGACTTACTGTGGAGGAAGACTTTACCGTAGCTGAATGAGCAAGAGTAATGAACACTTCTAAGGGTTCACTATTCTGGAGCTGCATGTTTATCAGTTTCATTTTAAGAAGGGAATAGTTGTGCTCTCTTGGCTGGATGAAAAGCCTGAGAAAAATTACAAAGACTCAGATCTGATGTTGCTGCTGAACAGAGCTGAAACGTGTAATTTATCACGGTGTTTCTTTCGGCACGTTTCTGTGGGGACTTGCCTACTGCACACACAGATTGCAGACACCAAGTGCTGTGGCTGGGGATGTAGAGTTAATCCTTATATACCTTCTTTTTCACCCACAAATTATGCCTCGGGGAGCTGTACTAGCAAAAGCTATGGCAGTCCAGCCCATGCTATCTTCTTGATTGCTGTTCTGCTTTCAGTGTTTTTAGTTATCAAATAGAACCAGGGTCAAATTCAGAAAGCTACTTCTGATTGAGAAAAATCGTTTGTTTACAGTAATATCTTCTGTATTTATAGAGGGATTACTATCTGGACTGGTATTTCCCAGAATAACAGAAAATGGATTACTTTACAACAGGTGTTAGTTTTATTCTCTCTGTGCATCCTCTTCTTAGCCCTTCTCTTCCATTTAAAATTCTATAGTGATCATATTTTTAAATGAAAAAAAAAAGTCAAGGGAAACCAAAGAGCAGGATCTGTCTTACAGCATTCAGACAAAAGTTGTGGATTACAACTTGTTCTGATAAATTTTAGCAAATGGAAAACTGACAGATAGTAAGACCCTCACCTGGAGGGGCAGGAAGATTTATAAAACCTTGCTATAAGATTAGACCTGTGCACTCTGTCTTTAATAGGTGCATTCAGCTCATTAAAGGCTGAGTGAAGGACAGGCAAGAACAAATACCTTTCTGCCCCGTGAGACGGGTATTTGCCACTGTGGGGAGAGAAATTCTTCTTTTCCCAAATAATGTAGTTTATGAACCTTGTGCTCTATAGCATCATCTCTCCATTTAATTGCCTGGTCCAGAAATATATCTATATATATCTATATATATATATGGATATATCTAAGGGAAAAAATAGCAAATAGTAAGAAACATGTTTCTCAAGAAGGGAAGGGTTGTTATAGAAATGGCAATACAAGATGTGTGTATATGTGTATATGACTAAGGGAGGGGGATGGAATATTAAAAAATTGAATGAGTGATGGAAAGAAATACCAGTAGATTTCACAAAGCTTTGTTTTGCTGCTTTAGTGGTGCTTCTTCTGTGTAAGATCCTTGGTTTACTTTCAGTTAAAGGAAAGAGTCGAAGATGGAGCAAATAAGCTCCATTGATGTTTGTGTCAAACAGTCATATCAGGAAGAAAAACATAAGAAAAACTGTAAATCAAATTTATTTAATTCTTTATTAAAGATATATTAAGACTAAAAAGGGCAAATCAAGGCATCAGAAGGCTAAATAACCAGGCTAGGAGACAAAATCCAAAATTGCATGATTTTCCTATCATGTTAGAGAGCTCAGTCGCTAGACTAGGAGTAGAATAAAAAGGGAAATTATTTACTTCTTTTATTTCAGAAGTCAAAAAAGGTAGCTGAGAGGTCTTTTAGTCCAAGTTCCAGAAAATTCAGACCAGTATTGAATTGACTCCAGATGATAGAATTTTTTTCTGATTAAGTTTGTTCCAATAGTGGGTTCTTACCAGAGCTGTTCCCAGATCTTCTTCAGAGGTCTTTATTCAGTAATTCAAATAAAGAGTATTCAGCTTTTTATAACATTTCTTCTGTTTTTCTCCTGTATCCTTTGTCTTCCTGTCTTTCCTGTGGGACCATTCTGCTCCTGTCTCCCACACAAAGGCATCTTTTGTACTCAGTTGATGTGAACCACCAAGAGTAATTTGATTTCTGTATTTACCTTCAGACAACAAAGCAGCAGCATTAAAACCCCAATATAGTTAAAATCTAACATAGTATTTTAAAACTGGCTTATCCATTGCATCTTTCAGTTCTATTTCTTAGCTTATTTAAAGTCCAAAATTTTACTAGTAACTTTTCTCTGTTTCATGACAGATTTGTGTTGAAACTGTCGAATTTACAATCTTTATAGAGAACAAAACCAGTAGCAAATTTTAATAATCCTATGAAGTTACAGAATATTAAAAACTTTTATATATTTTTTTAGGAACCTTCTCAGTTGACCATTGCAGAAAGTTATAACATATATTGCATTTTATAAAGTGTAAGACGTGAGTGTCCCGATCTTTGAAAGACAATTGGATTAGAAAATCATTACTGTGCGCAATTTTTTGGCTTGCTATGTTTTCCTGAAAATATGAGGGCGTGTATTTCTTGTTGTGGTTTGGGTAATTTTTCAAGTTAGTAGTTCATGTTTTATAGTTCTAAATATGCCTTTTGATACTCTGTTTTTCTCCTGAATTCAGTCTGTTTTAAATTTCAAATTTTATTTCTTAATTCTGTGGAATTGCTCTAGAGGAGAAATATAAAATGGTTTTTATATGCTATAAGAAAGGTTCATAAAAATGAGCACTTGACTGTACCTTAGTGTTATTTATTCTGTTTTTACCAAGTTCTGCTCTATAAATTCATGACTAATGATAAGTAAAACAGATAAGATAAGCAAAACAAAAATAGACCATCTCTCCAATAAGATATGCTACATTATCCATTTAAACAACTTCTATAATGAGTAACTGAAGAATGGTTCATGGGACATCAAAGGATTTAATGAACCACTCAAATAAATAAAACACCGAGGCATCCTCAAACTCCCAAATACAAAGTAGATTTGTTACAGCAGATGTATATGTCCACGGTGGATACCAAAAAATTAGGCACACATGGTATTTCATATTTTTAATGTAAAGCATCTGAAATAATGTGCCAGTCAGTCCCCCACAAGAACTTTCCTTTGTTGTCTTGTTTCAGCTTAATTTTTGAGGTGCAGTTGCCTGAAAGATGATCAGTTCCCAGAAGTTTTGTCTAAATAGTTTTTTTTCCCAGGTTACGTGTCTGCACTGTGTCTATCAATGTTAGACCTCTTGATCAGGGAATGGAGCTATAGGACTGAGCGGTAATGGTTTTAAACTGAAGGAGGGGAGTTTTTGATTAGATATTAGAAGAAACTCTTTACTGTGAGGGTGGTGAGACACTGGAACATATTTCCCGGAGAAGTTGTGGATGGATCCCTCCCATCCCAGGAGGTGTTCAAGGCCAGGCTGGATAGGGCTTTGAGCAGCCTGGTCTAGTGAAAGGTGTCCTTAACCATGGCGAGGAGATTGGAACTTGATGATCTTTAAGGTCCCTTCCACTCCAAACCATTCTATGATTCTATGAAATGGGAACCTTGACTCTTTTTCATTAGCAGTGTAACTACAAGAGATTAATTCAGCATAACATCTGAAGAGTTCTCAGTGCCAGTAGTATCCCTCCTGTTAAAAGCCACGTGGGTTCAAATGCTGGATTAGTGAGGCAGCAGTTTGGCTTCGCAGGATTTGTTTTACTGTGTGAGAAATGAAAAGTCTTATTGCTGAAAGCATGTTTTGGGCTGGAAAGGTGCCTGTCTGGTTCTTTAGGATTACAATTATTTGGATGTCTGAGCACTGTATGTGTGCTAGTCTATAATTAATTTCTTGTTGGTGGCACTGAATGATTTTATATCTTATTCACTGAAATGAATAGAGATTTATTTTTTCAAAGTGTTTCCAAGACAGGCACGACTTGCAAATTGCAAAAACAGCCTTATAGAAAGAGTGAATCTGGCCTAATCAGAATTTGTGTCACCTCGTACCTCACTGGTAAGACGGTGGCCGTAAGCACTCGATGAATGCAGAGCAGCAGGCAGTGTCTCTTCTCAGGGATTTTACAGACTGAGCAGAAAAGAATAAGAATAAATCAGAAAATATGCTTTAGAAGCAACAAGTAAGTCTGCAGATATCCATTTCTGAGGAGGATTTAAAGGCTGAATAATTTCATTTTAAATATTTTGGGTAGGGTTTAGTTAAGAAGGGTGTTAGTTAACAGAGAAAGTGGAAGAGAGATCCAAAAAATTCAAAGAGGAAAAGGCTGAAGTCACCAGAAAATAGCTGGGAAGTTTTCTGAGATCCCTCAGATGTAATCAACGTTCATTTTTTAAATTTCTTAAACTGACTAGGAATGATAGTTTCAAGCAAGAACCATACCATCGTTACTAACTATCCTAAGGAGGTCAGCTTTCCTGTGGCATCCTGTGGATGAACGCAGAGGCCCCCACCTCAGTGTGGTACAAGCTCACAGCGCTGCTCTACAGGGGACCACAGTCCCCACCACCTCTGCGACTCTCAGTGAGGGTTTACAGTCTCCTAAGGATGTCTTTTGTTCTAGCACTGTGGAAACAGAAGTCATACTTTCTCCAATTTGAAAAGTGATATTCTCCCCCCCCCCATTCATAGAGATATGTAGCTCTATTTAAGATGCAAACAGGTTCTGTTGCCTGCTGCTTGAAATGGAATTGTTGAAAACAGTTCTGTGTGTGCTCTCGCTGCAGATGACACCTGTAAATTAACCTGTGAAAATGGAGGGAAGTGCATTATAAATGAGAAGGGGGATCCTCGATGTCACTGCTGGCCCAGTTACTCTGGTGAAAGGTGTGAAACGAACCATTGCTACAACTACTGCCAGAATGGAGGAACCTGTGGAGCCTCCCTCCTCGGTAAATATTTCTGAGGAGCTGTATCTAACTATTATATCTGCCTCAATTTCAATGTTTGTATTTGTTCCTTGCTTGTTATATTTTTTTCCTCTTTATAACATCTTTGCTTTGCCTGCTTAAACAATGTGCGATACAGCAGTATATACCATATATATATATATGGTATCAATAGTGATCATGTATCTTGATGTTTTAGCAGACTTTAGCTGCATCCCAGAAAAGGGAGTGGGTAAGTAAATATTCAACACAGATGCACGTGTTGAGATGTAGAAATGGCATCATAACATGTAAGGTCCAGTCGAACTACATGAGGAACCCCATGACATGCTCTCTTTATCTCAATTCTACTTCTAGATTTTTACATGCATACACAGAATTATTTCCTTAGACTACAGAGTTGTGTAACTCTGTAACAATTTTTTACATTTGTCGTGCTGAAGTTCACAAAATAGGCATTTTACTCATCTAATTCTCAGGAAGATTTTGTTGATCAGAACTCAGATCCTTTTTTTCCTGAAGGAATTTGAAATCACATCGCTTATCTTCAGGAATCCTAACTGTCAAAACATGGGTATTTGGCAGTTGATCTTTGTCCCTAAAATGTAGCTGTTGTAGCTTGTATAAAGCAGTTAGTGTTTGGGCTAGAGAGGGAAAGTGAGATAAGAAGTAGTCTGAAATTTAGTAATTATGTGAGAAAGGAGAAGTTCAATTCTATTTTCTGCTCCAAGGAATATTTAAATACTTGATGCGAAGTCAAACAGCTGGAGAAGAGTTTGCTGTCTCATCTCAGAAGCTTATCAGCTGCTGAAGGTGGCATGAATCATTTTTCTCCTACGTGATGAAATGACCAATACTGTGATGTCTGTAAGAAAAGTACAGGCACCCAATTTTAGAACAGGAGTTTAACTTCAGCACAACTAGAGAGAGTTCCCTGTAATTCAGAATTATGTATCCTAATCTCTGTGACAGAGGGGACTTAGATGTCAATGCATTCCTCTCCACTCCTTACTAATTAGCTTATATAGTTTAGTAATTTAGCTTCACTTGCTGGCTTCTCTGCAGCCTTCTCTTTTTTCCTGAGATGTGGTGGCAAAAATCCAAGTGAATGCAAACCTAGTAATCTGTTGTATGACAAACAGGATTTTTCAGTTCTGAATACTTGAGGGTTAATAATGTTGTTCGTGGTTAGCATCACTAATAATGACTAAATATTAGAAAAAGAGAATTACTTGAAGTTGATTAATTATACTTGAAACTGCTTCTAACAGCTGATGGAACTACTGACACAAACTATAAGCAGAGATTTTTATCAATGTAGTGAGATCAATACATATTTAGTGAGAACATGCAAGTGAATGAAAGAAAGTCACGGGTGATTTAAATGATGTGCAGAACTTCCTTGTCATCTGAGGAGAGGATGTTTACTCCCACATCTTTACATGTCTGGCATTTAATTGATACTTTTATGGGGTTAAAAGGCTTCATAAAATTAACAACTCAACTCCTAGCACTCTAGCTCAATTCTGAATCCTGCAGAGACCCCAGGGTTTTATTTTAATCCTCTTCTTTTGGCAGTAGCCACAAGACTCGCACCCCTCCGGCAGCTCATGTTTTCTTTACCAGGCAGCTCACACGTGCTGTGTTCATACAGCTATGCTATTGCCTGCATTTTTAATTTATTTTCTTTTCTTGCTAAAACCAGCCTCTGAAATCTCTCAGCCTTGCTGAAATAATTATAGTGTAGTAGGTTGGGTCACCAGTGAGCAAAGTAGAGATATGAACAGATTCTACAATATACTTCTGCTAAACTGTTAATCGTGGCCCGAGCTCCTGCAGAGGGTCTGGAGATGCAGGCACAGCCTTATTTCTGCTTGGTCTCAAACAGGAGAATGTGCCTGCACCAAAAATTCATCTGGTGAGCCAGAATGGATGACCACAGTCCACATCTCACTGATAAACTGCCTGATTTTGGGGAAACTGAATCTCTAACTTTAACTGAAGTTGACTGTGTCACACATGGCCAAAGTGTGCCAAGCCTTTGTGAGCCAAGCCCACCATAGAGCTGGTTCTGATGACTCTCTCTGGGCATACCTGCCAATAGGAATACTCTTCTGCTGTGCTGTGTCCACTTTCCCAGTTTAATCAAATTTTTATAATCATATTTCAAGCTAACCAGATTTCCTACCTGCCATTTCCAATTCATGAGGGTAGCCATGCCTTGAAGCCCATACTATGTGCAGGAGACATGGAAAAGAAGGACCATATATCTGTTGAAATCAATGTGACCTCATCCAGCATTCCAGATAAAATTTTCAAATTGATCCACATCTCATCTTCCTTGAATGCCTAGCCCCTGGACCCTGTAAATATTCTATTAAGAAGAAATCTCTATTTCTTATCAGACCATATTTCTTATCTATATCAGGCCATAAATCGTGTGTTTCTGAAACGAACTACCATGTCAGTGAGATGTCCCCTTATCCTAGTTTAATCTAGTCCATAATATACTAAAGCAATTATATATCTTACAGGGGGAACTGGATATCCCAAAAGTATTGAAAACTGTAATTAAGTCAACAAAGTTTAATTCCTCAAGTGTTTTTGCAACAACCATTTCCTCCTTCCAGTCAAATACACCAGGGCGCAAAGCTTGTTTGGCAAAGCTTGAGTGGCATCATCAGTGAGGGCACGTTTAGCTGCAGGGGCTGCACACACTGATCCCAGTTTGGACCGGGGTGGGAAATCCCAAGCAACGTTCATTCTCTTCCTTCTCCTTGTCCCCGCCTTCAATGATGATCTGCTTTGTCAGGTTCACATCAATGTCATTAGTGTTCACACTGCTGTATTCTTGCCCGTTGCTGCATGTAGGAATCAAAAAGTTCTTTGTTAGCAGGAATTGCTCAGTTTTGTGTTAATGGTTTTAGAACTTAGGCATTACATTTTGTCTAGATCCTTCCCAAATGGACCTGTCTGCTAGCAATAGGTACATTGCACACTTTAGGTTTGGTTTTTTTTGCTTGGATTTGTTTTCTTTTTTTCTTTTTCTTTTTCTTTTTTTTTGGTAGAGAATTGTCTTACATTTCTGGAAAATATAAAATTACTATTTTAAAATAAATTCACCCGAATATAATCTTAATGTTTTTCTTCTGAGCTACTGCTGTCTGTGTGTACCACTTCCCATACTTCAATGCTCACAACCAGTTCCTAAAAAAAGCAGCTTTTATAGTTTTGATCCGTTATACAATTGGCTCATCAAACAGTCCCGTGAAACTGATGCAATCAAGTTCCATATATTTTCTCCAATTTTCTCTTTTATTAAAATGTATTTTTGTTCAAAATGATGAAGCTTTTTCCTCTGGCAGTTGCAGAAAAGTCAGATGTGTGCGAGTGCCAATCCAAATCCTGTAAACGACCTGTGATAATTTCGGCTTGCTTGCCTCTTTCTGAGAAGCTCTGATTGCCCTTATCGATTCTTGTACGTTATCCAACTCAAACAGCTCTGAGGCAGTCGATCTAACGAGTGTCATTCTACACACGTGCCCTTTGGAGAGCTTCAGGACTCCTGGGAACTTCAGCCTCAGAGGAAGATGAGCTTCTAGGGGGTCCCCACTGCTGGGAGGCTTCCCTAGGAGTCAGGGCAATTCCCTATTGTTGGCTTCTGGCTAAAAAAACCAAGGAATAGACATCCTGAAAACAAACCTTTCGTCGTGTTAGGATTTAAATGAAATGACTCAGCATATGAAATGCTCCTCTAGTGAATGTGTGTGTTCTAGTGTAAATCCCCTTCTCTTTCACTGCCTAGTATATAATAGTAATGTGATAACCAATTAAGTAAATTGCAGAGTATTACTCATTTTTTTAAAACTTGATTGTGCTAAATCTTTGCTGGATGTGGTAAGTTGTACAACCTCATTATCTGCACACAAATGTTAATTTGTTAAACAAATCCCACTGGCAATTCAGGGATTATTCACTGTTGGTTTACTTACTGCTAAGCCTTTTGGCAAATTCCTATGTGAGCATTATATAGCTAGAGATTGGGGCAGCTTTAATTAAAATTTATAAGTTTATGACAGTTGTATTGAACTACAATAATTGAACAAAGCAAATGTCATCAGTTAATTAAAAGTACACATCTGAGACGTGTAATTAAAAGTTTGGGTATAATAATGAACACTTTCCAGTAAGCCAAATTAACGGGAATTTGGGAAAAAAAAAAATGTTACCATAAAAATACACTTCCTTTCTCCTTACAGTTTAAAGTAAAAATGTTGGAGGAAAAATTTACTAAATGTCTTGAACACATTAACTAGATCTAACTAGTTCACAAAATTGTATATTTATTTGTAGTATAGAGTATGTCTAACCATATAGAATTGTGATGTTTGTACCAAAATGAGTAAAAAATTATTATGTCTTTCCACTAAATGAAAATTGATTAAGATTTCTCAAAATATTTAGAGGAGCGGTATTTAGCTCAATGTCAGAGCTTTCTGGTCTGGTTCACAGTTGATCTAATGGTCCCAGCAGAACCATCACAACCTTGGAAAGAGCAGCCTTTGAGACCTCTCTAGTATATTTAGAGATTGTTCTTTCCTCCCTTTCTTTCACAACATGGAGAGAACGTCTGTCTTTTGTGATTAATCCCAATCAGCTCACCTACTAATTATGTACAGTCCTACAGCTTCTCTCCACTGCTATTGGTTCGGTAAAGCTAATTATGGTTCATGAGCCACACAGAAATTAATTATTGTGATTCCCACAGACCACTGATAACTACTCCAGAGGACATTCTGTTACTTACAGTAAGTTGGTGAAGTTGGTGTATGCCACGTTGTATTCTTCAATAGTGACAGTCAGTGAAATATGCAAAGTAACTGTGTGTACTCACACATAACAACTTAAAAACCACACAGTGCTGGTTATGAATTTACCACTGACTGAAAGAAATACATAATCTATGTCTTGGTCTAGGCGTTCATCCAGATGATCTTGTTTTTCAAAACTTTCAGAAAGCTTACAAAAATACTATTTCCTCAAAATACATTTTTCTTTAAGTTGCAAAATGCTGTATGTACAAAATACATAATATTTCTTAGTTGTTTAGGCAATTGCATGAATCAAAGTTAATCTTAGAGTTATGTCTATGACAAAATAAATGTAAATAAGAATTTAAGATATATGAGTAGATTCCCAAAAGAAGCTACTTAGATATTACAGAGACAGTGCACTAAAATATTTATTAGACATTTTTGAAGATTATTTGACAAGTTATTTGCTTTTATATAGCAAATTAATTGGCAAACTAGGAGTCTCTTTCATCAAAACCCTAATTGAACATTGTAGGATTTTGATCCCTATCGTCTTATGGATGAAAGAGTGAAACTGCATTTCATCTTCATGCCAAAAACTTCATGTATTTTGTCCTTGTGTCCTACTGCCAAAAATTACTTCATATGTTCTATGATCACCATAAAGTATTCTCCCTTAATTTGCTAATTTCTGTGCAAAAATATTGAAAAAAATATGTGAAATTGTATAAGTTTTTTTCAAGTTCTATCAGTTCTAGAATTAAGATTTAAAAATCTGTAAATTATTATTCTTAATTTTTTAAGTGAGGCTATATAAAGGATCTTCAGAAAATAGTGACTTTCAAGTACATTGTTTCCCCCAAGAATTTTCATTATTATTTTTGTTTCTCGTTTTGTGTGTCTTACCAGGTGCACTCTAATGTATTCTCAGCAATTTATTTATTTTAGATTTTTTAAAATTTAGAATTATTTTAAATACTCCCATTGATATAGGGACTATATGCATTGTTTTTCCACTTGCATATACATATAGTGAGAAACTTGGTGTATCCGAGAATTGGATTAGAGATAGTAAATAGCTAAGTGGATGCACATTCATTCTAAACTGAGAGTGGAGAGATCCAGAGCAAAAAAAAAAAAAATGTACTTCTTGCTCTCTAGATATTATTGCTCTGGTTTTGAAACTGGGACATTTACACATGAGATGCTGAGAATGTGCTGCCACCTTGTCCTTCTTGGCACGTTGTCAAACAACAGTTTTCAACATAGGTAAATGAAACAGGGAAATTTTCTTGGGATTATTATGTTAGGGAAGAGACTAAGGAAGGGGATAAGGAAAGCTAGGGTGCTACTCTGTAATAGGCAGAGGAAGAGAAGACAATATTCCTGTAAATCCAGCTGAGGATTGCATTGAAGAAGGAAGAGTTCAAAACAGGGATTTATTTTTTTTTTTTCTTTCAGAAAAATATTTTAACATATTTTTGCATAAAGGAAACCAAAAGATGGTTATCTGAATTTGAGGCAGTTGGCATTCCATAAACCACTTTTCTTATTAAAGTTTTTGATACCGTAATGTGTTTTGAACATTTCTTTGCTGGTGAAGGTTGGGAATTGGAGACCATTTTGCTTCTGTCTCTGTACAGCTCTAATCCTGAAACTTCTCAACCAGTGTAAATGCTGAAGTTCTCTGTGTCTGAGATTACATTGCAAGGCGTGTGAGATGGGATACGTGACATCTTGGTTAACATGACTATTTTCTTTGCAAACATAAATCAATATTATGATTCTATGATACAAAAACTTCTGACATTGTGTGTCATTGTTTAATACTGCAGTTTCATTAAACTGTTCTTGGAAACGTTTGGTATCAGAAATAATTTATGAGAATAAGTCAGATGAAAATGTCATTATTAGTATTATTTTAGATGGCGACAGTCTGTGTATAAATAGGCAATGAACTATTAATGTTACTAAAAGTCATGTTAAATTGAGTGACAAAAATGGGGTTTAGGCTATACTATATTAAATTTTCATATAACTGTCAGAAGTTTGGCATATTTATCAGTCTACATTAGCAAAGAAAAGAATAATCTTTTCTACAAAGTAGGGAAATATGATTGCCCCATCGTTTTAAAAAAAATAGAGGAGTCTTAATAATAAAAACTGATTTCAGACCTCTAGATCTCTGTTCTATCACTGTTTTAACTTTTTTATTGAAACACTGATTCAGATGAAGGATTATGTGAAACCACCTGGCTTGGGGGCAGAAATTTAAATACAGGTGTATACATGGGGAAAACCAAAAAGAGTCTGTGCTAACATCCCAGTTCAACATCTTTGATTTAATGTTTAGATCACAGGGGACAGATATGAATAACCAGGCTGATGCATATTAAGCTAGTTGGAGCTATTTTTAAGTCAGTGGTTTTGTTCCTGCTGTACTCATTAGAGGAAGAGACTAACTGATCTCATGGCCTTTAGGATGATTTGCCAAACATTTTAAATTAGCATAGCTTAAAATAGAAAATATTGAAAAGAATTACATGAAGGGTTTCATATAAGAAGAGTAAGAAGTAAATGAAGGAAAAAGAGCAAATAAATCATTCTGCATGAATCGGTCAAAAAAAAATGAGGGCACTTCACTTGCATTGAAAATTTTTCCAAATAATATGATATTAAATGATTACATAGTATTAAAACAAAGGCAGACCAGAAGAAAATTAAAATTGTAAGATTTGTGGAATATTTAATCTACCTTACTTTAATGAGTTTGCCAACTAGATAGACAATTTTTTTGTTGTTTCTTCTCTATATGTAAGGAGTTTCTTACTTCCCATCTTGGGAGACGGGAAGAAGAAAAGTGTTAAACTCTGTCTGGTTTGCTTAACTTTAAGAAAACCCTAAAGGCAGAATGAAAGCAAAGGGAAGGAGGGTGGGGGAAAAGTAATGTTTTGTAAGAGATAAACAAAAATGAGAATAGATTATTAGGAAGCGAGAAAGGAGATGGGTAGTTGGACACGTCAAGTCTTTTCTTAAAGAGAAGATTACATATGAGATATAAAAACAAAGTCAGGAGATGGAAAAACATTTATAGGATCTAGAAGTTTATTTTAAATAAGATAAGCCTTATGAAAAAAGTCAGGGAATAGCGGAAGCGCTTAATAAAACAGTGGAATTGTAACAAAGCTATAAATCCTTTAGACATAAGATTTAGATAAGGAAAAAAATTGGAGAAATTAAAATGGGGAAGAATCACAGGAGGAAAAATGCCCCAGTGTTTAAACACCATTTTAAAGCCCTTTCTAAAGAAGCAATAGACTAGGAGTTGATTTCGTGCAAATGTTCGTCCCTAGGGGCTCCCTGCTTTTTAGACATTGAATATTGACTTTACAGGCATCTTTGGTCTGATGCAAGACAGCAATTATTAGTGTCTAGAGAAATGCAGCTGGGCTCATGCATTAAAACTTGCTACTGTTATGCTAAGTGTGTCAACCTATAAACTGCTGCTTATCGTTTTCATGTTTATTTATTTTTATCATCAAATAGTTTTCTTTGTTTTGACTAGGGAGGCCTACCTGCAACTGTGCGCTGGGTTTCACGGGACCCAACTGCAACCAGACAGTCTGCCATCATTTCTGCCAAAATGGAGGGACCTGCAGTGTCACTGCTGGGAATCAACCCTTCTGCAACTGCTTGCCCGAGTATACAGGAGACAGATGTCAGTATTGTAAGTAATCTTTAACTCTGGATTCATAATAAAAGTTCTATAAAGTGGAAGTTTAGCGTGACTTGAGTGATTTTTCTATGACGCACCTTGGTAAACCTAGCTCCAAAATTATTCGTATTGCTAAGGGAATGGACTCTGAATATTCAAGTCATCTTTGAACATATTTCTGCAAGATCCATCTATCATGTGTAGGTGAAGGAAGAGCTTTTTTAGGAATTATTTTAGTATTTTCATGAATGAATACATAAAATGGAGTTGTACAAGACAGCTGACTGTCAGTATAAATGAGATAATTGGGTAACAGTTTTCCACTCCAGTTTCTCATATTTGTTTTCTTATACTGGTGGAATACCTAAACATAGCAAATTGGCGTAGCTGGTTAAAGAATTTGTCTGGTATCCCATATCCTTGCAGACTAACACATGTGTCTTGAACTGCTACCCTTCCTTTAATTTTTATTTCTAACCCCAGTAAGTAGTATATGGACAACTGCTTTGAGTGCCTTGCCTCTGTATTCCGTTATCTTGCTC
This sequence comes from Gallinago jamesoni, assembly GCA_025769975.1. NCBI lineage: Eukaryota > Metazoa > Chordata > Aves > Charadriiformes > Scolopacidae > Gallinago > Gallinago jamesoni. The sequence continues at coordinate 6,042,029 of JAOQGH010000077.1, forward strand.
AGTTTAAGATCACCTTGATTATGGTTTCTGCCCCCTCCTGGTATTGAAAATCAAGATCTCTAAATATTATTCTTGTTTAATTCTCAGGACTTCTGTTCTATCCTCTGCATCTCAAACTCTCCATAGTTTATCATTCCACTGACCCACCAGTTTCTTCTCTTTGAAATACTCTTTTCTAAAGGTTTCCATGCCTTTGAAAAGGCTCTTAGCAGTTTTTAGAACTTTCTCTAATCTTTTACTTTTTTTATAGAGCAGAGGGGAAAGAAGATTATCAACCAATAGATCTTCTATTCTTACCTCTTTTACCTTTCTTTTCTCTTGAAGCTTTATGGGTCATCATTATTTGTTTTCCAGTGACTCAAGACATTTGAATATAACTTTGAATTTCTTCCTTTGGTCACTCTTTTCAAAATTGGAGTGTGTCTTCCTTATGTCACTTCAACATGATAACGCACTAGCAACCTAAAACTGATTATTTTTCTGAGATATGAATTATTTATTTTTTTAACTTGTTTTTCTACTCCTGCTTTGCTTTGACTTTAACACTCTAAAATGTGTAAAACAGGGGACTGTTGTAGTGCTTGTTATAGAATAGAATGTTAAATGTGAAAGCCATCATCACTTGTATGTAATTCAGTGAATTTGCTGAAGAAGGCTAGATTTAAATAAAATGGAAGGGAAATTAGCTGCTATAAAGGTCTGGTTTAGAACTATCCACAAGATACGAAAAGTATTTAGTTTTAGTGAAAGGTCTGTCAAACAAGGAAAGGGTTAGTATGTATGTTAAATAGGATTTGTACTGAAGTAAACTGAATATATTTCCAGTTGGGAGACTATGAAATAAATTGAAACCTTTGAATGGAAAACCAGCAGTAATTGTGATTCTCTCCCACTTGGTATTAAACAAACTGCATGGATCCACAAATAACTATCTGCAAACACAATTGGGTATAGTATAGTACATAAATCATGCACAGACAGACACACAGATTAAGGAAAAATATTTACTTGCGGCTTACCCAAAAACCAAACAAATTGTTTCTACTTGAATGCTTCTGCAAACATCCTTTTTTTTTTTTTTTTTAAGAATTAATTTAAATGTAAATTTAGGGGTGCTTTTAAAACAGTGCTTATTATCAGATTTGGATTGTCTGCTGACACTTTGGAAAAATGCCTCAGTACAGAGACTTGAACACATTATAAAATACAAAATAAAATTAAGCTTTTGTTTATTTAAACCTTAATACTTTTAGGGAAAAAAGTCTTACAATTTTTTACAGTATTTTTTTTTGTGGCCCATAATAGTTCTATGAAATTGTCAGGTTTACAGTTAATAATGTGCATACAAATTCACAGCTATATTTTTTGCTTTATTCACATGTATGTGTGATTTTTCGCTTTATTAATCACATTCACTTCGTATGCGTGTTGGAATGTATTAAAATAGCATTATTGAAAAGATTGGTTGCCTCTAAGATATCTTTTTCAGTCTTTCTATGATATGATTGAAACTAGTTCATATGCAAAGGATGATACATGAATGTGCATAGGTATTTTACTCATGCTCCCAGGCTGAAAATATTATTAGTAGTTTTTATGGCAGGGAAAAGACATCTTCTTGCAGTATTGCCAGATTGCAAAGACCTTATTTTCCTCATACTTATCGTCTCCAATTACCCAATGCAGAGTTTCTCCTGTGATTAGTTCACATAAGGGCTAATAACCAAAATGTGTGCTCCATGTCAAGGCACTGGCACTGCTGAAATAAATTTAAGGGAATGAATTTACATAGAATTCTACTAACATTGTGCATGTTATTATATACACATGTATTTGATGTATTTGAATATAAGTCCCTATTTTAAATTCCTGAAATAAGACATACAGACTAGTTAAAGTTCATTTCTTGTATCATTTAAGGCCCAAACAACCTAAAAAATGCAGTTACAATCATTCAAAGTGAATAAGGTGATCTCACAAGCTGTTACTTTTCCTGAAAGTCCTTTCTTCAGTGGGGAAAAAAAAAAATATTATTTTTGTGTCATTTCTGTCCAAATGTAACATACATATTTTAGATATAGCAGAAGATTAAAGGTGTTTGTGACTACAATCAATACTTAAAAATACTTGGTTTAGAGTATGAACTTCCTATACCTAGATTTTGGGGTTGTTTTTTTTTGTCCTAATGTACATGGAAAAGTTTCCCCCTTGCAATGCTTTTTTCATAAAATGTCTCTCAATTTTAGCTTTCAACCTACTATAGTCTTTGTTCAAAAAACACCCCCCCTGGTGCAAATTACCATTCTGTACCTTGAATTGGGGAACAGCAAACAATGAACTACTTCATTTAGTGCCTTTTAAGCCTCTCTGGTTGCTCAGTAGTGATTCCATGTTTCCATGTAGATGAGTCTAAAGCCCGCGTAGACAGCTGGAGACATAAAATGAATAATCAAACAGAAATAAATCCTCCAACACCTAAGCTTTGTCCTTTAGCTCAAGTCTTCCAGACACTGATGTTCTGGAGTGAGTCCAGAGAAGGCAAATGAAGCTGATGAGTGGTCTGGAGCACAGGTCTTATGAGGAGCAGCTGAGGAACTAAGGAACAGAGCTGAGGAACTCCTTTTTCTCTGAAATGGCCTCAAGTTGCACCAGGGGAAGCTTAGATTGGATATTAGGAAAACCTTCTTCACTGAAAGAGTTCTCAAACATTGGACCAGACTGCCCAGGGAAGTGGTGGAATTGCCATGTAATACTGAGGGACATGGTTTAGTGGTGCTTTTTCAGTGTTTGGTCAATGGTTGGAGTCCACAGTCTTAAAGGCCCCTTCCAACCGATTCCATGTTTCTATGGTGAGTACCAGTGGTATGGCAGTCAGGACATTCTTCTTTGAGAGGGGGGAAAACTGAGCACAGAGATGAATAAACAAAACATTTCCCACTTCCTGAGGGACGTTCATGATGAATCCATCTTGAATACACTCAGTAAAATATATCCATCATAAAATATATCCATTTTTTCAGTAGTCACCAATTCGCTGCTTACAAGGTGCCCCCGGTCAAACGGCAGCTTGAGAGTTTACACTGCCATGCTCAAGGCTGAAGTTGCCATTTGGCCAAGGTTTTGTTCTCTAGTGAACAGCCTGAAAATGCCCTGCTTCTAGCTGCTGCTGACTCACCCTCAGCCCAATCTCGTGGTTTAAAGAACATGAATTTTTTAGTTTTGATAGAAAGGTAATATTTTACTCATCTGTAGCAGTTTAAGCTGATAAAGATGCATAGTTAGGAATTGATACATCTTATATATCAGTTACTTCATCTGTCCATCAAGAACACCACCAAAAGCTCAACGCAGCATGTTAACTGCACAGAACTGGAGAAAGTGTTAGAAGCAGGGAAAAATAGAGACTTTGAATGATTAGGATCCATTAAGGAGCTTAAATGATGACTTAAACAAAAAAAAAAAACCAACCCAGAAAAGCAAACAAAAAAACCCACCAAAACAAAGTTGTTGCCACAACATAAATAAAAATGAATCTAAGTATTCAGATACCGGTATCTTGTAGCTCTGGAAGCTCCCTCAGTCAGGCAACTTGTTTTTTTTAAGGGGATGTGGAAAAAAACGAGACACTTACTGGTGCTTCTAAAGAGTTAAAGAATTCACTACTTGAAATTTCAGTCCTGCTGACATTTAAGCAGTTAAATAAGATAATAGGGTCTTTCACAGTCTATAAAGATAAGTATGTAGTTTTTTTTGTAAAACTTATGGATTATGTCTTTATGTATTATTATTAGAACTTCATGAAATTTTAATATGTGGATGAATGAAAATAAAACTTAATTATTTCAAAATACTGTTTCCATTTCAGTTTAGCATAATGCTGTTGATGCTAATGTGAATGTATCAAAAGATTTTTATTCAGCCAATGTCCCATTAAATACATTAACATTACTCTGCTTTTCTCATCAGTGCTCTTTGTATTACGTGGGATAATGCTGTAAATGGTTAGACACCTAGAAGAAAAAATAAAATCTCTTATGAGTCTATCCTTCTATTTCACTTCTTAAGACCATATCGTTAATATATTATATATCTCTTTATGGGGTATTCTTGATTCTTGTAGTTGCTAGCGAGCCACCAGCTTCATTTATAATTCTGTTTTTATTATAGTACCTTTCAAAACATAGAAAAGTAAGGTATTTTTATATGATATTCCTTAATCTCTTCTAGTAATTAGCTTTCATGTTGCTTGTAGACGTTTGCCACCATTATTGTGTGAATTCTGAATCCTGTACTATTTCTGATGATGGAAGTGTAGAATGTGTCTGTCCAGTACGATTTGAAGGTCCAAAATGTGAAGTGGACAAGTGTATCAGATGTCATGGGGGACACTGCATAATAAACAAGGACAGTAACGACGTAGTATGCAAGTAAGTGTGTGTAGGGGAGTGCCCGTGTTCAAACTCATAGATTTAATAGTGATTATATTGGATTACCCTTTAAATCTCTTACACGGTGTCTAGCCTTGAAAAGGTCACACCAGAACAGTTCCTTTGTGTGGCTCCTGCATTTTTGAACGAACTTTTGGAGCACTCCTCACTGGGGGAAGCATATTGTAGCAGGCGACCGAATAGATCTTCACTTGGAAAAATTGAATGAAATATTTAATAAAACTAACAGTTGGGTTTTACCATACTGTTGAAATTTGTTCATTCTGCAGTATCTGTGACAACCAGAGAGACGTACTGTATACCAATGAAAGCGTATGTAGTAAGATGTGCTGCTATATTGCTCAGTGATTGCTTTGTGTAATAATAGTTTATTTTCATAATTTAAAGAAAGATTAATAATATCTCATGTAATAAACTCACTACCTGTGCTAGCTTTTCAAAGTGGAAACCTAGAATTCTTGCAATCTATGTGTAGATCTTACACATATCATAAACCTAATATTTTAATATGTAGATAATTATAAGGAAATTCACCACATTTATTAAAATATTGATTGCTATTTGTATTTCTTTTTTAACCATGGCAGTTGCACTAATGGAAAGATTGCCTCTACCTGCCAGTTATGTGATGGCTACTGCTACAACGGTGGTACATGTCAGCTGGACCCAGAGACAAATATACCTGTCTGTCTGTGAGTATCCTGCATTGTGTAGATCATTAAAATATCTGTGTGCCAATCTATAACAAAATTATTATGCATGTATCTGTATTTTTGATGTCTTCAGGATGTATAATGTACTGGTTGCACATTATGCAGTCATAACTTAGACTACTTCATCTAGCTATTTCTGAGACCCAATACATTTTCTCCCTTTTTGCAATACTTGTATTGAAAAATATAACTAAGATATATGTTGTGAATGCATATAGATACAAAGGTGTATCTTTTGAGACATCTAATAGTTTCAGGCCAGATCTAAAGCCCATTTAGGCATTTGTTCTGGAATGGAATCGGGAGGTAAGGAGGGCAGGATGGTTGCCTGCCCTCCTTATCAAAGGTGGATTTTGTCCTACAAGGATGGTGAGAGGTGGGGTTCTACACTCCTGTAAGGATCCCCATGGCTGGTGAATAGGAAGAATAATGTCAGCATTTATATCCATTATGGATTTGAGGATATGCTCATGTATCTCTTTTTTCTTATTTTTTTTTTTTTTCACCCTAACCTTCACCCTGCCCACAGTAGCTTGGCTGTTCTGTGGTGAGATTGCTCCCTCCCTCCTCCACTATTCTTGAGAGAATCATCCAGGATGCTTTTCTTAAGCCCAGATATCAAATACCAAAGGAAATGTGATTCTGTAGTCTAGACAATGAAGTACTGTCTGAAGAGATAGAAAAGCCTACAACTCTAGTTCTTTCTTGAGAGCTATGGTGTATCTTCTTTTTCAGCTGCTAATTATAAAATACAGAAGTAGTCATTGTAGCAAGAAATTAATTTCTTTCCTGCTCTCAGTTACACTGAGCTATATAGTCATACCCTGATTTTTTATTTTTTTTTACTTTTCCTAATAAACGATCTGATCTTTTCTGCACTGCAGAAAAGCTTTATTGTGGATAGTCTTTCATTTATCAGGACAATATGGAGGTCACAGAATTCTCCAGGAACACGTGAGATGTCGGAAGGGAGAACTGGACTTGAGTGTCTCATTTCCAAAGTGACATAAGTAGGTTATTGTCCAAAGGGATCTGGCATTACAACATTGTAAATACAGATCCAGCCATCCATTTGCTTTGTTGACCTGTACAAGGTAGGTTGTCTTAAAGGAGAGTGCCTGTTACATGAATACTCTCAAGGGAGTTCCCTAGAGAAATCTCTAGATTTTGTAGTCTGACCGGTGTAAGAGATGGACCAGCTGTTCCTCCCTGTGAGAGCTCAAGCACTTCAGAATGTGCAAAGGGGCAAAACTGTAGTTGCTGAACTATTGAAGAGGGGTTCTCAATAGATGTTTGCAGCTTTGGGGTTAGAGACAGTGAAATGCAGTTCTGCATGGTAGTCCTTATTCAGCTGAAAATGCTTTAAGGGCCTATGTCTCTTTTATTTTGATCCAGCCCTTTTTGCCTGTTATTTTTATCTCCTTAACTGTCTTTAGTTGAGGACTCATAAATCCCAGCAAAAGGAGCATATCACAGCTATAATATGTAAGGCCCAAATACGATGACTAAGTTTGGTGATTCATTTGCTTAAACATCTAGAATGGCTATTTTGGAAGCTTGTGATTTTTTTCCTTTCTTTTTTCTTATAAAACCGGCTGCTTCTTTTTCAATTTCAATGGAACACCATAGCATCTCAAGGGGAAAAAAAAAAACTCTCCTACCTTAATTTGTGTATGGATTTGCGATACATAAATGCTGCAGCATATGCCAACACTGTTAACAAAGCTAAAAAATGGTCTTGAACATTTGTAAGGCCATTGGAATCTGAATCAATCAATAGAAATGTGTAGTACATTTGACAATAATACTTCATTAAGAATGTTAGATTCCTGAATCCATCAGTTAGTGCAGGCCCGTTGTTTTTAAAGTGTTTGATCAACACCAGTTAGCAAACTTTTCAGCGTAGTTGGATTGGACCTTCTATTAAAAAAGAATATTAATTTTGTTACCTGTGGGTGTGTGCCTGTGTATGCGTGCGTGTCTTGCCATCATTATATATAATGCGTGTAAAATCTGTCCAGCAAAAGGCAGAATATTTATATAGGTCTATTTTACTGAAATTCTGCAGATGCTCTGTGGGGTTTAAAAGTCAGCGCTGTGACCAGAAAGTGAACCCTTGTGATTACTACTGTCAGAATGAGGGAATTTGCACTTTAACCGCGTTTAATGAACCGAGATGCAAGTAGGTTTAACCTTCCACTTAATGCTGCACATTCTGTGACATCATTTCAGGCCACAGCTCATTGGTTCAAGTCATGCACATTCACATACATTTCACAATATATACTTAATCCGGGGGCTCGTTTCTATAATACACGCTTACCCTTTGATAGTTGCACTGATGAGTGTATTTAAACATACTTTCGGAGTATCTGTGTCGTTGGAGGAAGAAATAAAAAAACTTTTATTTTTTTAAGAAGTGAATTGAAAATACCAAAAATGCCAGTTGGCTTTTATTGTTCACACTTTTAGATATTTCACCAAGTTAATCCTACACAGCGTAAAGATTAGCAAACAGTGAATTTGCTCATGTTCTGTAGTCCAGACCTGGCTTCCTATTTCTCATCTGCACAGGGAAAGGAATGAAGAGCTATTTAGGTACCGCTACAGGACTTAAGCTTGTATTCATAAGTCTCATGGTTAACTTTATAGAAATATGCTGTAAAATGGAAAATGTTAAACAAAAATATGTGAGCTACACCATAACTTTGACTTCTCTGATAAAAAATAAGGTGTAAACCAGATACATTTGTATGCTGTATTTCTCTAAAGGATTTCATGTCTGTTTCTTAAAGAGAACATCTTAATCCTCATCAGGGAAAGAAACAACCTTAGTCTTTGCAAATGCTGTAAGGCAGATCTACAGAAAGATACGAAATGTCAGTCAGATGAACATAGCTTTACTCAACAGTTGTGATGCAAAAGTCAGAAATGAAATCATGAGCCAAAGACCTAGGGTTGCGTTAAAATATGAAACTTGAACAGCTTTAATTGTATCTTATCTAAACACGTGGTTTATGAAAACATAAAGTGCTGTGGGGATGGGATGTGGTTGTCTGGTGGGTAGCTATGACAGTGAGTAGGTATGGTGAATAATCTAGTTTTTTTGAAAAATATGTTCACAATTCCTTTGGCAGCAGTCTCAAGCGATGAAACTTTATGATTTGAGCTATCATAAATCTATTGGAAACGAGATTAGTGTTCTGACTACCACTTCTTAAACTTTGAAGAGTATGGATCAGCATTGTTTTTTGGGATGATCAGCTGTTGATCAGCATTTGTTTGGGATGTGGTTCCTTGGAACAGGCTCTGTCTCCGAGTATCAGACTTGGGTTTTCAGAATAAATCAGCCCTAAGAGCAACTTGTTGCTATCTATAAGGTCATGTATTGCAAGTACCTTTCCTCCTTTTTCTCTGAAATGTTCTCAAGAATATATATATAACAGTGCAAAATTTCTTGTGAAACATTCTAATGGGTAAAATAGTCTAAAAATTGAGAGTACAATGAGAATCACTTCTGAATTTTACGCACTCTCACAATTCTTAAACATATTTTAGCCCTTTAAGCTTTTAAAGTTTTGTGCAATTTTTTTAATTTAATGATGGATTTTTTTATAGAAAAAATATATAAAATAACTGGAATTTTTTTAATATGAGATTTTATAGCCAATAAAGGTTAATTTCTGTTTCAACTAGAATCAAAACTAACATATACTGACAGTAGGATTTCAGCAAAGTTAATTGAATTAGGAACATCCTCAGTAGTGTTGATACCTATTTTTCTGACATTGCCTGTTCTCATGATCTCTTGATCTGGTTTAACTGTATTTACTGTCAAAATGAGAAAAAGTATTAAAAGCAAAGATTTTAAATCATGTTTGAATCTCTTACTTGGTCTTTGAATCGATAACATGGATTTTAACCTCTCAGAGCTTCTGTGTGAAGCCAGATGTCAACCATGGCAAGAATTCAGGCTAGAAAAAAAAGATATCACAGGACCTACAGGCCCAGCAATTCTTTCTTCCTCCTTCTTTAGCGGCGTAATTGAAAGAAGTGTGGAGACAGATTGCTAGAGTAGGAGCTATGCTGAAAAGCTCTCTGCCAAATGCTTCTTTCAGATAGATGAAGATATTTTTTTCCTCAAGATACACTGCCCAGGATGTGTGCTGGTCAGAGTTTGGAATCATCTGTAGAAAGTAATGAAACGGCCTTCAGAAACCCAAAGAAAAGTATTAGCTTTCTAAGACAAAGTGAGACTCTTTCTTTCTTTCTGAAAGATATAATTACAACAAAGGCTAGAAGAAGACAGAATAAAAATGAAAAGCTGGACTTGGGCAAAAGTGATATTAGGCTCCATTTTCTTTCTTTCAAAAAGTGAAATGATAATACCCAAAGGACTATTTTGTTGATGAAGACTGTGGTTCCTCCTGTTGAGAAGGTTGTATTCCACAGAAAAGACCAGGAAAGAATGCAGCTTTTTTTACATAGCGATTAACTTATTTTGTTTATTTATTATTTATTCGTACTTACTATTCCCAAGACTGCTTTCATTAGACACTCATACTGTACAATAGAGTGAATAATCCAAGGTCAAGTTAGGAAAAAAAAAAAGCAGCAGTAAAGCGCATGAGGAATATAATTACTTTTTGCAGAACTAAATTGTCCTTTAGCTTTCATCTTGGCAGGGCTATCTGAATATAGTTTTAGAATATTTTTTTTATTAAATGTATGTCCTGGTTTCAGCAGGGATAGAGTTAATTTTCTTCCTAGTAGCTGTTATACTGCTGTGTTTTGGATTTAGTATGAGAATAATGTTGATAAGGAAAGATAGAAATGTGGAAGAAAAGAAGGTGGTAGAGAAATATTAAATTCAAGTTTCTCTTCAGTATGAGGAAACATTCCAGGTGAATTGGTAATGAGAAATTAAAGTTTAAATCAAACTTTAGTAGAAAATTCACTTCACATTCAGAATATAAGCTGAAATAGAATTAGTGTTCCTGTTGCCTCTTTAGACTGATTGCTGGGTTAGTACAGCCACTGCCATCTATGTCTAGGAATTAAGAGAATCTTCTTAATTGTATCTTTCTTGATGAAGCTGAGGTGGCTTAGAGGAAGAGAAGCACATAGTTGTTTGGTGGAGTGGGGAACAGTCACAGTGCTAGAGAGGAAGAAGCGTCTATGTCTCAGTTCTCTTTGCCAACCTCGGTTCAAGCTCCAGTTGTTCCCAATATCTTGTGTTTTTCTGGTATCAATTTAGTTCTTCACCAGAGCTTGCTTATAATTGTACCAACCGGACACAGGCAAGTAGAGAACATCAGGAAGGAATGAAGTGATCCCCTGCTTCACGAGGGTCAATGTCTCGGGGAAGAGGACTCTCAAAGATTTTGTCTCTAAGTTCTTCTCCATTGTTAGGGAAGTGGTTTATCCCTGCAACCAGCACGTGTGGCCGTGCTATGTGACATCTGTCTCTGAGAGGCACATACATAAGGGCTGACATTTTTCTTAACCAGTCTCTGATTCGTGGCTGGCTGAGTTTTAGAAGAAAGAGGAAATGTCTGGGTTTATTGTCATTCAGCAGGAGCTCCTCTCTCTCTCACAGCCTGATCAGTTGAGAATGCAAACTTTATACGTAATCAAGCCCTTATTATCATTCTGTAAAGACAATAGAGAATAAGACTTATCTGTTCTAAAGGGCAATCCTGAAGCCATAATTATACAGAGGCACTATAAGCCTGTAAGAACATATTCTCCTTTTACCAAACTGTACCATTAGGGTACATTTTTATTTTATCTTCCTATCTGAAGTTTTTTTTTTAAATTTGAATGCACTAAATATTGGGTGCGTATTGGAAATAGAAGTTGTGCTTTTCACCTAACCAATTTAGGATTTAATTAAGGCCTTACTGTGGCTGCATATGTGCCACCAAAAATGGAAGGTTTTGTAAAGTTGGTCTCCAGTTTCAATGAATGCTCTGTCAGGTTTTGAAAGACACCGAATATACTGTGATACTCTTTGGATATAAGGTCCTGCACAACTAGATAAATAATTCTTAGCATTATTTTTATGCGTACGAAGAACCGTCTCCCTCTCCCCCCCCCCCTTCCCCTTATTGTTCTTCTTGCTTAATACCAAAGGTTGTGAGAGAATTTAATATCAGAATATTAAAATTTAAGCTACTGACCTTTTCTAAAAAATGTATTAATTGGGGGGGGGGGGCTTTTAAAGAATTATTATCTTACATATAGTTACTATCTTTTCAGCATTTGCATGCTAAGTTTTTCAAGGATATCTTTAGTACTACTCACTAATGGGTTGGGGGGCCATGATGTGTATAACACTAGAAGCACATGAGAGATGTCTGAATTGCTCCAGTAACTTCCCAAACCCATTGAAAGCAGAATGAACAGGAGAGCAGATTCAGATGGGAAATAATCAAGCAGTGCTTTTTCTACATGTTTCACAAACTGGCAGTTCCATCTGTTCTGTCAGTCTGTCTTTTATTTTAATAATTACCTTTATTTGCCTTTCTGTTTCCTTCTCGCTAATTATCTAATTGCATAAACATTCCTGCACGAGAAGCAAGGTTTAGGGAGAGATTATGCCTTGTATGATACCAATGAAGAGTTGTTATACAGGGAATGCTGCATCAATTTCTTTAGTACAGAATATTGCCCTCTCTCACCTGTTTCTTTTATACCTTGACCCTAACAATACGTCGCTATAATTCCATCTTTTTATTTGTATTACTATTTGCATCTGCACATAGATGTGGTCTATTATATTATTATTAGCATCTGCAAATAAATATGATCAAAGCATAACCATCTTATACTAAGCATTCTAGAAATATAATGAAGGATAGTTTCTCTTATAAGTTAAAGATACAGAGATATACAACCAAAACCAGTAGAAGGTATAAATCATACTGACTCCTATCTAAAGCCAACTAAATTTAAAGAGAACTTTTAAGTCCCTAATGAACTTTTAAGCAATGTTGCATGACTGTGGATGAGTACTTTAATGTGAAATGTAAGATTATATTATGCTGGCTAATTAAGGGGTTAGTGTTTTATTTCTTCTTAGGTTTTGCACAGTGAGTGCAGTTCTGTGTTTCTACAGCTCAGAGCCTCTGCTTCCAAGGTGTCATCAGAAACGGAGAGAGGAATTCAGAGGACAAAGAACAGCATTAAATTAGTTGCCTGTGGCTGGATGTGTTGAGTATTCAGAGGGCTTCAGGTTGTATGTATTCTACATTACAACACCAGTTCTTCTGTAACGTAGAATAAATCAACCTGGATAGTTTAATTGCTTGCAGTAAGCAGATGCATGATTTTGAGAGAAATTAGATAGATAAAATAGCGATCTTTCAGATTAATTAAAAGGCACATACCATAGAGGAGCTTGAATGACAGCATGAGTTTGGCAACAGAGGAAACTGAAAAGTGAAGGGTGGAGAAATGATAAATTACTTCATTTCTAAACTGAGAATTTTAGTGGAGTAATAGTTTAAAGATAATAGTGAACAAATGGGGAGAGAACAAGTTTTGGAACTGCTTAAAAGTGATACCAAGAAGCTTGAGCTTGGAAGCGGAGAAATGAGCAAATTAGAAAAATGATTCCAACAGAAAAGAAATAAATGCAAGAGATGCTCTTGACAGCTTCATGTCCAGTAGGTTGCAGAGAGACACGCTGTGTGTGAGTACACGGGTGTGTGCACACGTGTGTGTGTGTGTTTGTCATGGGAAGCAGAAAGAAAAGAGTGCATTCCTCTCGATGGAGGAACTTCCCTCCAGCTCGTATTTCTGTGATGCTGTACCTTTCTCTGAACATTCCTTTTTTGTTGAAGAATCTTCAAATATGAACAGGTTTTAGGGATGTCTTGTACAAATGCTGTAAGTGGAAGTTCATAAGTAAATGTAAAACTGAGAACTATCACAAACATCTGTTCAAACGCAAAGGTTGAGGGACATCTGTAGTGCAGTTGTGGACAAGAAAGAGACCACCATGCCATCCCCTGGCTGGCACTTTCTGAAGGTTGAGTAGAAAAGGCCACTGCAGCGTAGAACAATTGCAGCATTGAGTGGAGTGCCGAAGAGCAGAAGGCAATTGTAACCATGACAGGCAGGATAAGTCAGAGAACAGAAAATTTTATCAAGTGTCTTGCAATAAGTGTTTTCCATATGATTTCCTGGGGTATATTTAATGAGTTCCCCAATTACAATTACAACAGGGATTTTACAGCATTATGCTAGTCCTTTGAGAGCTTTCTTTTTTTCAGAAATACCTTTGTTATAAATGTCTTGAATTTGAACATAATCAGCAGGTTATAACTTTATATTATAGAAGATCTTCCATTCAGGTTGTATCGCAAACTAGTATTAGTTCAAGAATTAAATGCAAACAGATGTTTGAAGAGTGATTGTCAAAGGAAGAGATGAGAAGACCTTGGAAAAGAGGCGTATGTGTATTTTTCACTGAACATCTACTAGCTAGGCTGTAATGCAGATGTCCTTTGTCCATGGGTTTAAAATTATTCGGATAAAACTTGCACAGTAGCTACTGCCATACATCACCACTTACTTTGCCTCTGTGAGGAGAGAAAAATGTGGTTTGTCATATACCTATTGATCCAGTCATTTCTCATTATTTTTATTTTTTTTTTTTTAGCATTTCAATGTCTTCTCTTCCTTTTGCTTGGTTGCTCAGTAATTTCAGCTACAGTAATAGTCATCTAGATATGCTTAAATTTTATATGTTTACTCTATCTTAATATTAATACTTGTATTGCATATGCACTGTACACATATTGCTAATATGATTGTGTTTAATGACCCTCAATTACTTATTTTTCTTTTATTTTTTTCATGTACGTTGTTACTATTTAAGATATTTTGGGTTCCTCAGGAGTAATTTTCTGTTCTTTTGCCTGCTTTTGGATTATGCAATTTTCCTATTCTTAATATATTGGATTGTAAGGTAATTTTAATTTCACTTTCAGGTCACATTGTGAAGTTTCTATTCCTTAGCTTCTACATTGAATTTCTTCACTTCGGTATCTTTATAAGGAAAACAAGTGATGCTTATTAGAAAAAAAATACTGAAATATGGTCTGTTCACATATAAAATAATTATGTAAAATTTATTATTTTAAATACTTAAACTATACAATATAGAAGAAGGTACAGGATGTGCTATTGATCAAAGTTTATGTAGGTTCTTTGGTATCTCATTGTTATTAAAGTTCTATGTAACATTGAGGGTTTATCTGTGGGTATACATCTGTAATATCAGCTCCCTGTATGAAGTATTATTACATTTATTATAAGGAATAGTTTAGTGATTTGGTTAAGTGCAAGGATTTTCTCAGCCTATGTCATCCTACAGAGTCTGGGGGGAAAAGGCAATTGTTTGACTTTCGTCTTTCAATGCAATTTAATACAGATACTAAATAACTATAATCCAAGTGTTCTCTCATTTTACAAATAGTTTTAATATTAATGATAAGACACGTTCCAGTGAAATTTTAATGTAAGCGTTCTTAAAATAGTGAGGCTGGATATTTTCATTAGGATGTTTTACTATACATTACTGTCTATGCCGTGACTAAAAAGAAAAGCAAAGTTAGAAAATTACTTTGTATAATGAAGAAATATCATTTATAGGTAAGAAACACTTTCAATTCCCCTTCCACCTCTATTTTTTAATGACTGTTGCACTGATTCTGTTCTACTTCTAAACTAATCTTTCAATGCTACATTTTTTTGTCATTTTTTGATACACGCTGGTATATTGAGTTGGAAAGCAGTTGTCTACAAAAGCATTTTTAACTGCATATTATGCCTGCTGTAGAATATTTTTATGACAATGTCTGTGGCACACAAAAAAATGGAAAAAAAAGAAACAAAAAAAAATTGCACACTGTCACCAAATTAGCCTTTTTACTAGTTTTTTTTATCTGTTCAGACATTTCATAGTCAAATGATTCCTTTTGGTCAAGCGCCCATATAATTGAGTTTAGAGTGTTTCAGTGCACTGACCTGTAAGGGTTATACAAAAATAGAGACATTTTCTATTATGAGTAGATTCTGTAACAAAAGAGTAATCAATCTCTGAAATATTGATATCTTAATTCTAAGTATTCCTCATTACAAGTGGGGCACCTGTATAATTTCAGGTTAAAGTTTTTAAAAACATCCTTCTCCTGTAACACTGTTTCCTCGAAATAAATGAATCCTGTAGCACAGGCATTCAGTATCTCAGAACATGGGGCCTAACCAGTCATCTCTTTCTAAATGCAGAACTAAATTGTATCAGAGAGAGCTGTAGCGTAGTTGTATTGATGACCTTGGCAGCAGACCGTGTACAACCTTTATTAGATTCCCTTTCGGGTTTTATATTGGCACTCTCTATGATACTGTTGCTCTTTGATCTGTTCACCAATTTGCACCTTAAGATGTTCACTGTAGCACCTGCACTACTTGGCTGACTCCAGCCTGTCCTTCACTGTCAAGCTCCCCATCTTTTTCGTAGAATCATAGAATGGCTTGGGTTAGAAGAGACCTTAAAAATCATCTAGTTCCAACCCCCCTGCCCTGGGCAGGGACACCTCCCACCAGACCAGGTTGCTCAAAGCCCCATCCAGCC
>JAOQGH010000077.1:6057934-6090569 GCA_025769975.1 Gallinago jamesoni
CCAGTGTCTCACCACCCTCACTGTAAAGAATTTCTTTCTGGTGTCTAATCTAAATCTCCCCTCTTCCAATTTAAAGCTGTTACCCCTTGTCCTGTCACTACACTTCCTGACAAAGCGTCCCTCTCCAGCTCTCCTGTAGCTCCCTTCAGATATAGATAGGCTGTTATAAGGTCTTCCCGGAGTCTTCTCTTCTCCAGACTGAACAACCCCAGCTCTCTCAGCCTGTCTCCATAGGGGAGGTGCTCCATCCCTCTGATCATCCTCGTGGCCCTCTGCAGGACCCGCTCCATGTTCTTCCTGTGTTGAGGACTCCAAAGCTGGACACATTACTCCAGGTGGGGTCTCACGAACGCAGAGCAGAGGGGTAGAATCACCTCCCACGACCTGCTGGCCACACTTCTCTTGATGCAGCCCAGGACACAGTTAGCTCTCTGGGCTGCCAGCGTGCACTGCTGGCTCATCTTGAGCTTCTCATCCACAAGCACCCCCAAGTCCTTCTCCTCAGGGCTGCTTTCCAGCCATTCTCCACCCAACCTGTATTTGTATTGCCACATCCCAGGTGCAGGACCCTGCACTTGGCTTGGTTGAACTTCATGCAATTTGCATGAGCCCTCCTCTCCAGCCTGTCCAGGTCCCTCTGGATGGCTTCCCTTCCTTCCAGCGTGTCAACTGCACCACCAAGCTTGGTGTCATCAGCAAATTTGCTGAGGGTGCACTCTATCCCACTGTCCATGTCACCATCTGTATTTTTTTATGTGCAGCTCAGATTAGGCATTATCACCGCTCTTCCTTCATAGTTCTTGATAATATGAACGTCTTCAATGAAACCAGTGGCTCTGTGTAGTTCTGCTCTGTTAATGCCTTTTTGTTTGTCCATACTGCAAATGTCCTATCTCTGACCATACAATTCTTGGCCACACTACAGAACAGAAGCTCCTGGTACCAAATGATTTAAAAAAGTACAAAATGCTGTGCATCAAATTGAACCAGAAGTCAGTTCCCATGTTAGGTACTGAGCAGTCCGAGTTTGTGTCCTAATCTCAGAAAATTTTATTATTAAGAACAATTTCTGTCTACGGTATCCGAACACAGTTGAAACTGGTTAAGACCTGCTTATTTCCCGTGTTCCTACATGAGCAGTTGTCCATGTCCCAGCCCCATCATTATTCATGTGCCTGCTCATGGCTAATTTTCTGTGTCAAATTCCCTTGCAGACAGCATACCTTTCCCCTGGGCTTTATTTCTCTTTCTGTTCTGTCTGCCCAAGACAAGTCTTTAGGAGCTTGCTGAACCATAAAAGGGCAATCATTTTACCTCTGAGTATAGAAGGGAATGACTGCCATCCTATCAGCTTCTGTCCCTCTGGAGCTTATTGGAGACAGCAAACATTTGGAAAAAATGAAAATGAAGCAGCAACTAGCTATCATGTTTTTATGAGACTTTTATCAAACGCCTCAGAAATGTTTCGATATTGCTGACTTTTACAATTCAAATGCTAAGATAAGTAAAGAACTGCTAATATTCTTACTCTAATTTGTTTCTATGTTTAATGTATATATAGCTGTAGGATTTCTTTCTTCACCGGCTGTTGTGGTGTCGTATCTGTTGTAAGATTCTGAAGAGCATAATTGTACATTATGCACATTTTTTTCATAAGCTTATACTTGCCTGCTTCATGGTAATTCTTTTCCTAGTCTCACTATCTTATATACTTTAAACTGTTTTAAGACAGATTTATAGTAATGACTCTCTTATACAGCAGAAGCACTTGAAAGCTTCAATATAAGGATTTAGGTACAAAGTTAAGATATGCCTAACTCTCAAAGAAATATTTCCCTTTCAATAGTGTAGCATTAAATGAAAATTGCCTCTCATAACAAGCTTTAATCACAGGAGCTGATTCCCCACCTGTGACGATGCAAAACTTCCACTAAGAAATATAAAGACTTTATTTCATGGTTGTCATATGCCAACAGTCTGGATCCCAATAGAATATCCTAAGTATAAAGATTTATGGTGTTTCTTCACAAGAATGGAGATACTTATTTTGCAGTCATATGTTGGATATTGGTATTTTGAAAAAATTAGTTCCTTGAATAGTGTCTTAGTAAGGTAGGCTGTCAGTGTAATCTTTTCTGTTTGGTAGAATTGCTAAAAAGAGATCTGTAAAAAAAAATGGAACAGATCCATCTTTTAAAAGATTAAAATGATGGTTTTGGTGTGACTTAGAACGTGCTAAAGTGGTGCTAAGCAGGAGTGGAAATTGCAGTTCAATTTTAAAATATATCGTGGTGAATCATAATGTGTATAATCAATTAGAAACCAGGGGGTTCCTTTGCAGTGAGAAAATTTAAGTCTGTATTTACCATGTTTCTTTAAGGAAACAAATTCATTTCAATAAATATGAAGAAATTCTAAATTATAATGCAATTTATATATTGTGTGAAAAAATTGAATCAATTATCAATTAATAAACATGTTTTTAAAGACCACCTGTGCCTTATTTCTGTAGAGTTTGAGCTAAGCCCATTCATAACATAGCCTACCAAAAATTAGTTAAAGAAAAAAAAAAGTTCAAACTTAATATGAAAGTCAGTAAAGAGATTTGTCTGAAGTTGGTTTGGCTGAGGAGCAAAGAGAGAAACTACCTATTTTTCTGCAGTGATCTGCAAAGACAAAAGAGTCAAAAGCACCACCAGTAAAACTGGGTAAGGCTCTTGTGTAAGAATTCCACAATTTTTATCTGGAATATTTTGTACTTTTCCAAACCTTTTTGTAGTATAGAACAATGTCAGTCATTAAGCATGTCTGCTTCTAAACTCTGCAATTCGTTAAATCCTTAGAAAGGCATCAGGTAACAGTATTTCTTAGAACTGCATGTAAGGTAATGCTCTATTGCATTTTTCTAAAGATAACCCACACTGAAATTCATAAATTATTCAAAAATACTTAGAAAAAATATAATTCATTGCACAATATGCAACAGAGGCAGATGAAAGGAGACTATTTTCTGCCTTTTCCATAAGGAGACTTTGAGGTTCTGTTGTAAACTTAATTATATTTACAGCAGGATGAATAAGCAACTGAATTTCATTCAGGTATTTTTTTTTCCATTTTTGATGGATTTGCTGAGTCTGCATGCATGGTCTCCTTGTGTTTGCTTGTACGCAGGGAGAGCATTCTGAGTCCCAGTTGAAGAAACATTTGCATATTGATATTCACACAAAGAAATTCTAGCAGAATACCTTTGTGCTCATCCAGACACCTGGCTCATGAAGCATATATTCTGAACATATACGGTATTCCGGGCCCTCTGAAGCCAGTAGATACTGTATATACTCTGTATTATTTAACTCTCATACCTGCTTACACACACACAAATATATTTCTACAAATAGGTATCTAATTATATAGTTCAACTTTAAGAAAGATAAAGCCATTGTAGAATTTTCAGGAAAACGTTTCAATCTGAAAGCAAAGAAAAGGAGAAATTCAGTTAATTTGTGAATATTCATCAAAGATAGGTCTTTGTTCAAGTAAATTATTACAACCAGGTCTGCAAGAATTATTCCAGGGTAAACATGTCATTATCTAGAGCAATGGGGGACAGCAGGCCTGAGGAAGGAGCCAGTTGCTGTGGGTCCTGGAGGTCACGGGATGCGTGTAGGAGTTTATGCCCAGTCACGTGCCTTGTGTGATATGGACGTGGCCGTTGGAGCTTCTAGATCAAAGCTGACTCTAAGCTAATATGGAGACAATAAAGTCTTTCCCTTAGCAAATCAGTCCTGCTGGACTAAGGTGGCTAGGTGTGGGTCCACCTCAAGTGTTCCTCTGTTGTTGCGTTGTAGGTGGTGATTGGTTTAATGGGACGTTAATATACTGTTGATTATGCCTGTTGTTTTATTATTCAAGAGTTCTAGAAAAGGACTCTGGCAGGAAGATTGCAGTGATAATACCAGGAATTGCAGATAAAAAGCTGTAGTTTTAAAATAAAAGCCTACTTGTAATGTTTCAAGTGCCATGACGGAGTATTGCTGACTCCTTTGATGAAGCTTACTGTTTATTTTGGAGAATCACTGTTGCCATCCGTGTAGTTCTTGAGAAGATGCTAGTGGTCTCTTTAATAGGTTAGTGTGTTAACAGCTGACATCTATTAACTTTACCATCTTAATTGGATCCTTTTAGATGTTCAGCCAACTGGTCAGGCACACAGTGTGAGAGGCCAGCTCCCAAAAGCAGCAAGTCTGACAATATCAGTACAAGTAAGTATTTCAAATAACTGCTATCACTTGTCAAAGTCAAAATTTCAGCGTAGAAATTTTAACCTGGTGATGTGAGTTTGTGTCATGAAATGTGCTGGTTATCTGTATTTAAAAAAAAAAAAGAAAAAGATATGTCTTGGCTTTTTGATTGACTTTTGGTATTTCATGAGATGGTTCGGATCCGAGCTGTACACTCACTGCTTCAAGGGCTAGCCTGCACTTTTCTTAAAGAAAGTGTATCGAGTGGCAAGTGGTTGGTGATATCACTGCTGTGCAGAGAACTAGTACAAGACCTCTGACCATTTAAGTCCTGCTGAAAGCATCAAAAATAGAGTTGTAAGGAGTGCATAACTTTTGCATTGGCTGTCTGCGGAGGTTTGACAATCATCTTGGAAGTAAGAATAGCTCCTCTCATATTATTTTTTTTTTTAAAATCCATGTCTGTAAGCATAAAAGGCTGGTATTGCTACATTCTTGGCAGTTTTAACTGGACAAGGTTCCCTGTGGTGCACTGAGTATGCTGATGGTACCCCGCTGTACGCCTCTCTGTGACACTTAACCCAACTGGAGCAGTAAAATGAAGCCCCACTATTCAGGTCAGCTTAGATGAAATCTTCCTAGCGATCCAGACAAGTGAAATAACACTTACAAGATGGAAACAGGAAAAAAAAAAAAAAAAAAAAAAAGGAGCCAGGACCTAGATCAGTATTTCATGTTGAGGGAATACCTGCTACAACTCAGGAAATGGGTGTTTGCCTTGAGCCTGCTGCTAGACACACCATGGTCACCTGATGGCCATTCATGCCTGGTAGGCTCTTTCTCAGGGTTCTTTTTTTAAGGTTTACCTGGCAAGATTAAATGAACCTTTTCTTTTTATTATTTCTTTTTCTCCTAAATAGAACTTAATCCATTTATTATTCAAATGTTGTCTTAAATTACTATCGTTGCAATGTCCTTTACATGTGGAATCTTCATAAGATGAAGTGAACTCAGGGTGCTTCAAGTATTTATTATTACTTCGTTTCAGGTCTTTGACAACCTGACATGGCTTTTAGAATTTAAGGCATCTTTTTCAATTCTTTGTTTAGACTGTTTAATGTAGAGCAGAGACCGTCAACAGCTTATTTTTTTTTAACAAATCAATAAATTTAACCAACGAAACAACCAGCAATATTTTTGTTTTCCACCAGTTAAGGATTGTGATATTAAAAGAAATGCACCTAATTCCACATTGGCTTTAAGCGGCAACAAAGGGTACGGACTCTGTCAAGGGGTGAAACGAAGATGAAGATGTTTAATGTTTTATTTTTGCAACATATATAGTTTTTATTTTTGATCAGGTGCTGTTGTGAGCGCTACATATAAGTGTCCACACGCCTGGGCTAACCAGTCATTGCTATCTGCTGTTTTCTACCTGGCTATCTGTTTTGGCAGTGCCTCGCTAGATTTCACACTGCACAAATAATATCGTATAAAGACATTGTTTTACTCTTCTCACGGCTTCCTTCCCACCAGCTCTCACACAGTAACACCTTTCCAGTTTCCTCATTCCCACAGCTTTATACTGGCGTCCTGTAGTTTATAAAGGCCAGGTTTTATAACATAAAATTATTTTTTTGCACGTGTTCCTTTATTGCCAGGTACTTACATGAAAGCTAAGGAATTATTAGAAGGGTACAATTGCTGACCTTATTTTTGCAGGTAGTCTCATTTCAGTGAAATTATTTACCAAAATAACGTTAAGCCCATTTTCTTCTTCCCTGCTCCCTCCTCTCCTTTAACATCGCTGTCTGATCTGTGCACTGTTTTTCTGCTACATTAAGCATTATTGTAGTTTCCTTGATTGCCTATATCAACATAACAAAATTATTGGCTCTTGAGTACAAGTCAGTAAAATGCAGGAATGCACCAACCATCCAGAAATGAATATTGCTTACTACTTTTCATTTTCCCCCAAATAAGTGTAATAAATACATACAATTGCTAACAATGGAATTCTTCAATCAGAGCCATGCCTACCAAGTGTTTTAAATTAACAGTTGTGTGACTTAAATAAACTACTGAAGATGATGGTGGTAGTTAAAGTCAGTGGCCATGGGACTCCAAATTGTTCAGCAGTTCCACACACCTTCATATGGTGTCACTGCAAATGAGAGCAGGAAATTAGTCCAAAATATATTGGTATCCAGAAAGAAGAAGCTCCTGATTTGTTGATAAGAGTACTTGTGTGTTAACCATTGTCTGTAATGATATTTTTTTTTTAATTGATCAACATTAAAATCTCAAATCAGTAAAACTCATCACACAAAATCCCATCTGTTGGTGAAGGAAATTATTATTTTTTTTTTATTAATTTAACTGTTTAATGGATGTGAAAAAAATATTAGATGTAGCTGTGAGTATTCAATGATATTTCCTTTTCCAATTTTAGGAAGCATTGCAATCATTGTTCCTCTTGTTTTACTGGTGACTTTGATCACTACTCTGGTAATTGGACTATTTCTTTGCAAAAGGAAACGAAGGTAAGTAATTTTGTATTGATGTATGAAGGAGAAAAGTGAATATTTATGTGTATCTTTTTAATATTAAAAATTCCCCTTATATATGTTGAGCAGATACTTTAAAAAAACCACAATAAACAACCAAAAACTTGGTTCTGGATGCGAGATAGTTAGATTTTCGTTCTTGCTGGAGTAATCATGTCTATCATTTATACTTATATTCCATACACACTAGAAAAGAAAATGAAGTTCTTTTTTTTTTTTTTAAACCAGTTTGCTCAATCCTGCCAAGGCTGTATAAGTGTTAATAATTTTATCCAGAGACCTAGTAAATAGAATTATTAATGTATTTCATTGGAACCACATAATTAATAGTGTTCATGTCTATAAATTCTTTCAGATAGAGCCTGTGGAGAATTTCCAGTTTCTAGTTACAGTTAGCTTCAATTTATTTACTTTGATTAGTTCTTTTCAATTTTATATAACTTATAGTGAGGTGGAAGCCAACTTCAAAGTATCTACTGTAGACTTCCAAGCCTTGTCATCATTATTGTATTTCTTTAGTATCTTGAATAGGAAACCAAATTCTGGCACTTACCAGTGAATATTTTGATTTTGAATTTAGCTGCCTTTAAGCTAATAATGAACTTCGGGAGTGTAGTAGAGGTTTTGATTTTGGCCATTTCCTCCAAGGCCATGTCAGGTGGCAGGGGAAGTAAGGGTGTTTCTGCTGTATGCAGACACCTGAGAGAAATGCTACGTTTCTCGTGTTCAGAGAAATGAGAAAGTGATGTTAGTGGCAAAGCAGATTTAATAAGGAAAGATTCCAAATAATAAGGATGTGGCCAACCAGGGAAGCCCTGGGCTATTTCAGTCCTCTAGATTAAAAGAATGTTTTAAGTTACCATCATCTAACATCGTGGGTAGCATCCCCCTGCAAACTGTGGTGCTAACAAGTAAGCATTCATTATTAAATCCTTTTTGAAAAGTCAACAAGATAAATACATTCCCTGAGTATGCTGCTAATAACGCAGACTCTTCCAGGCTCCATGGATGTCATCACGTTTCTGTACCTAAAGATCAAATTTAGTGATAGCCAAATCCCGAAGGCCTGGTCTGTAAATTTTTTAAGTGGAAGAAGTTCTTGAGAATAACTTGTTAAATAATAGATCTTCGGTAGAGAAATAGAACTAACCTAAATGAAGAATTTTTTTTTCCTTAAAATTATATTTGAAACTATATTTTAGGTTGGTTTTTTTTTTTACCTCTTCAAAGACTATCAAATATTTGGTATGATTAGGTAGAGATGTTCAACCCTTGAACGTTACAGATAAGTGCATTTTTTAGGAAATATTTTTTCTGTGCCATTTCTGAAAAATACAGATCTTTTAGTGCACTGGATTTCAGACACTGACTGCATCTTTCTCAACCAAACAAAAGGACCTGACTATTAACATCCTTTCTGTGACCTCCCTATTATTCCCTTGTAATTCTAGAGAACATACTGCACTGGGAAAAATTACCCTCTTGAGGTCATTTCAATTTCTCAGACTAAAATCACTTCCTTACCTAAAAGAAATGAATTCAGCAAATAAAACAATTCAAGTCAATAACTTATCTTTACTGATATATAATTCAAGGTTGAAAATAAGACTATCTTTTATTAAAGTTTGGAAAAATTCAAGTGGAACTGCAGCTTTTCAATAACACTGACAGTGAATACAAACTGGAACTATGAGAAGTTCATGCATTTTTAATGCATCGTAATGAAACCATTTGCTTGCCCTCAGATTACAACTGACTTTGGGCACCTGATTTCAAGTTGGAGTGAAATGAATGAGCAAGGGAACATGACTTCTGTTAGCTCCATCTTCATTACCGCAGGGAATCTGCAATGAATTTGCAAGGCTTTCCTTGGGAAGTGAAGGAAATCTGGAAACAGTAGGGGGAAGTCGGAGTTACAGACAATGACTGAGCACTTTGTATGAATTCATATCACTACAGCCAAACTGAGAAAAAACAATAAAAAGCTACTCCCAGCTTATATGAGATCTACACACAGATTTCACTTGGCTTGAAAAATGCAAGGATTTTCTGATTGTCTCTGCAGGGAAGACTTTTTCATCTTGTTGGTCTTGATGATTAAAGAGAAGTAAAATAAAATTTGTAGTACTAACTGCTTTTTTTTTTTTATGTCTCTGCATTATAGGACAAAAACTATCAGAAGACAACCCATTATAAACGGAGGAATCAATGTAGAAATTGGCAATCCGTCATATAACATGTATGAGGTGGGCCATGATCACAGTGAAGGTGGTCTTTTAGCCTCAGATTTTACTGTAAATGCAGAAAAGGTAATTTTTTTTTTAATTTTCCTAATGGTAAAATCACAACCTATTTTGTCTTACAAGGTTTTAACTTCAAACGTAATTAATAGAAATGTAAAACAATGACCTTTGGATTTAGCTACATGATGAATATAAAAGCAAGTTGGTTTTCATTAGAAAGTACATTATAAAAGTTGTTTTGCAGTCTGATGCTTGCTGATGGACAGTATGTTTAGTACTTGCATTTTACTAAAACAGAGTTTAGACCTAAATGATTAAATGAGGTTTTCGTCATAGACAAATCTGCTTTAAGCTGCCAAATCATAACCTATCTTTTTAGTCTAGCTGCAAATACTGAATGTAAATATATTATTGTAGAGTCTACCTTTTCAAGTGTGAAAGTGTATTCATACATATGAGCCTAACTTATGTTATATATGAAAACTCCCAAAAGCATAAAGAATTCAGAGTGCTGGCTGGACAGATAGATTAAATGTTTACACAAAGCTAGTAAGTATTATCATTTTCTTGTAAAAGCTGCTGTCACTTCTGCAGCACCACTCTTCAGCGCTTGAACTCCCTGAGTGATGTGACATGGGATGAAGGGGGTAATGCTGCGATATCTTTCCTAGAGCTCTGTAATCAGCCATACACCAAAGGGCAGCCATCGTTCTGTGGCATTTCTGACAAAGCAATAACGGGATTACGGTTAGCTCTAGGAACGACATCGCTGGATCGCGCAGTCAGCGTGCTCAATGCAAGAGGGTAAGCTGAAAACGGAGTTACTCACTGGAGGAAAAGTAACTGAGCCAATGCTTATTATTGTGAACTCTGCCTCTAATCCTTCATGGAAAATGGCTTTGAAACGCTGAATTTTATTCTCTTATTGAATACCAGAAATTTTCATGCTGAAGAATACCTGCAAGTAGATTTATTTTTTTTTTAATTTGTAGATCGCTCTAAAATAATGTTTTTAATCAGTTCACTGTTTAGTTAACAGTGTTGATAAGTACACATGGAAGATGCTCTATTAGCACAGAAACTAAAATTTTCTGTTTATACAGGCCAGATACATAGGGGGAGGGCCCACTGCATTCAAGCTTCCCCACACAGCTCCATCAATCTACCTAAACTCTGACTTGAAAGGACCACTATCAACAGGGGTGAGAAATGATGATTCAAATCCATTTCATTCCACCACAGCCCCTTTCTAAAGAAAGTTTGTCTGTCATTTTAGAATAGAGGTGTTTTCTGTTTGGTTTTAATTTTGGTTTTCTTCTTTTGATGGCAAGAAGAATGACAGTAACAAATATTTTCTATTTGGAATAAAGGGTTCCTCTCTTCATACCAAATTTCACCTGTGTACCCTTCATTGTAACATGATCTGAAACTGCAAATTTGCCATTGCAAAGGAATGCAAAACTAGTGAGCAATGGTGATACTTTTCCATAGCATTATAGAAGTTTAACATAGCATACACAGCCATGTGTCTTGATATATTTGCCATTTATGTATAATTACAGGCATTTAATGAAGTTTTTTCAACTGAAAGAAGTTCTCAAATAAATGAAAACAAGTCCAAATTTGCAGGAATTTGATACACACTAAAATGAATAATTTCCTCTAATACTTGCAAAACAATTATAAATTGTTCAGCTTTCAATTAATTTGTATCATAAACTAGTTACTTTTAACACATCTCTATTTGACTACGTTTTGGCATGATGTTTGCAAACATTGAAATTTAAAATATTAAAAAGGGACATCAATGTGGCATTCATTTTCTGGTGCCTCAGTCTATATATTCATCTTTTGTGCCATTGGCGTTCTTGCATGATTGTAGTAAGTTGTGTTTGGAATTTTAATAATTTGTATAGGGTATGATATTTCTGATGGAACACAAAACCATGGATGATCAAAGCTAGATTATATGCCCCTCTCTAACATTAACTCTTTCTGTTATTCAAGTCACTCCAGTTACTTTCTGTACCTCTTTGTACTGCGTTAGGTTATCACTACCCACTCAAAGAGGTATCATGAGACAGAGCCCACTATTTATATAATTTTAATAACTCCACAAGGCACTATATAGATGCCAAGTGTCTCTGTCCTATTGTGGTTTTCATCCTTAATAATGACCGTAAATGCAATATAAAACCCTGTCAATTGAAATAAAACTAAATTTCTGTTTGCCTAAATTTCTGATTGGAATCGTTATGACAAATGTAAAGATGTATAACCCAATGGGGACAGGCAGGTATAACTGAGAGTTTGCTCTCATAAATTACTACAGCAGTTGATTGCAAATCTACGTTCCATTAGTATAGAAAAAGAGCTGCTTCTTTCTTTTTTCTTTTTCTTTTTTTTTTTTTTTTTGTAAATAAATGTAAGTCACCTTTTTCTGCCTCCATTCCATGGAAGTGTGAAACACTAAGCAATCACATTATCATCTGTAATAAATGGAATAGGCAGTTTTTAACTAACTGAGTAGCTGCCATACCTAGCCAGCCTAAGGAGTATCCGAATCCTGGGTTCAGAATTGGTATCAGCCAACAGGGAAGCCAAGAAGGAAGGTTCTAGACATTTTTCCTTCCTTGATACCTAGGGTGTATTTGCAAATCAAGAAACGTACCCACTTCTGGCTTGGGTAATTCAAAGTTTAGCCACTTCTTACGTACAAGAAATTAATTCTTCTTCTTACCAAACAAATTAATTTACCTATTTTATAGCTTACTGGTGTTCCACTCAGTATTTGTGTACACAAAACCATGCTGTTTCATTAATTATGAGAAAGGGGAAGATTTTAACCATAAGGCACCCTTTCCAGTTCTTATAGGTAAAAAGCTGAACATCTAGTTGGATAGACCTAGATAGGCCTTCTATGAGACAGTAAAGGCACAGAGTACAAAGACATTATTGGAGACCTTGGATATCCAATTTACCTTGGATAGTGCTTTCTCCTTAGCATGAGTGATAGGAGAGTAAGTTTTCATCCTTCTTATACATTGCTCTGCTTTCAGACTCAGATTTCTCATAAACTGAAGTGCTTTGCAGAATTAGAAAGGGACTTGGCCTATGCTGAAGTGCCACTCATTTCAGTAAATTTATTTTATTACAGTCCAAACTACGAAAACAGTTGAGAAAATACTTCTCAATCTGTAACTGCTATGATATATTAACAGTTATGCTGGTTTATTATTAAAGTTTAATTTACATTACAAAAGTATTGAATTTTGCATCAAATCATGTTGTATATTTGGGCCACAGAATTCGAAAACATGGTCAGCTATTGATGGGATGCTGATGTCTTAGAACAGGTAATATATGGAAACTGTTGGTTGCAGTTTTCTCCTGTTAAACTTGTCACATGGTCTCACAGTGCACCTTCTCTATAAATTTCTTCATATTTATTCTGAAATCCGTTAGTGTAATAAGGTGGACAAGTCAACTCCAGAGACATTTTTCAAGGTTTTTTTTTTAATTTTTGTCATTGTTTTTATGGGTTTAATACCATAATATGCTGCATGTCATATCATTGATTATGTTAATAGCATGTCTCATCATGAATTTAATTTTTAACGAAATAATCAACTCATTATTAGGTTTGCAGAAGTCCAGGTATTTTAAACATGTCCAACTATATTTTATGTGTACTTGTTTGTACTTTAACAAAACCATTGCCATTTCCATAAATGTTTCCTTTGGTTTAATCCGACTGTTCTAATGTATGTTTGATTTCTCTGCAGACAACAAATTACGCCAATCCAGTATATGCAAAGTTATACATGGATGGACAAAACTGTCGAAACTCCTTAGCAAGTGTTGACGAAAGAAGAGAACTCCTTCCAAAGAAAATAGATATTGGGATAAGGGAGACTGTGGCATAATGTGCTGTAACCTTTTATACTCTGTATAAATGTATAAAATATAAGGATTACTTTTCTATGTACCAACAGTATTATAATTGTTTTGGCATCAGCATTACCTCTGTTTTTTGTTCGGTTGATTGTTTTCTGGGTTTTTCTTTTGCTGATGACTTTTGACTGACCATTTGTAAGGTATTTTTATGAAAAAGAAACTGCACTACGGTACAATTTACAACAATGCTGCTGAAATAACACACCTTTAAATTTGTTAAAATTGCAAACAACATATTCGTTTGTAGCGTGAAAATGAGCAATCTATTTTCTATGAACTTTTTTGGTTCTACTTAATCAATGAAGATGGTATCTGCACTTTTTCATTATGTAGTCTGGAAGCTGTAGTACAGTGTGTAATTTTGTTTATTTTAAATGGTGAAAGAATGATTGAATGGTCTACTCTCTTCTTTGTGCCCATTAGAATTTCTCTTCAGATCCTGATGAAGCTAGATAACTTTTCACAAACAAACATAACTTGCTTTTAAATTAGCTTTAGGTTGCCAAGAAGTAAACAAGACTATAGAAATGAAACATCTAATGATCTGCATGAACACAATGATTATGTTTCAGAAATTCAGTGACTGTACATGATATACTAAACATATATACCATGTAAACAAGCTTTGTATTTATTAAAACCTTATAGAACATAGTAAAGATATATCTTGGAAGCTGAAACCTTACTTGCTGTGGGACAAAGCATACGAACTCCAACAGTCCTGTAGGACAGTAGCCACCCTAGAGCACAAGAGGGCATTGCCTACACATGCATTATATGTTTATTCACTTAATCACATGCATTACTTATGGATTAATAATTCCCCAACACATGTGAAGCAGTAGGGAAAAAAAAAAAACCACCAAACCCCAAACCTTAAGCACATGGAGATGATCACAGCATTCAATTTTGACAATCACAAAAAAGTCATACCTGTTTAGAGATGTTCAAGAATACGAAACAGAGCAGTTTCTTTAAATGAATATAAACTGTGATATTGCTGAGGTAAAACAGAGCCAAACTGCATATTAGTGAAACCTTACCTGAGCCTGAGTTTTAATAGTCTGGGTTAAATATCAGAATCCAATTACTGAAAGTGAAAAGCATCAGTATCAGTTTCCAGCACTTGCTCTGACCTGGTCTGCTTTCTGTTGTTGCCAAGAGGAAAAGTCTGACTCACCTTTTTTAATTTTGATGGAAATAAAGAATACAATTTCTTTCAGGTTTGAACTGAATCGAAATATTTTATACATAACTTTAAAGGCACAAAAGACTTATTCACACATATACTGTGGAGGACTCTTCCTTCCTCTGCTAGACATGACTGACTTTTAGCTATCATAATATATTAACCTAACAGATTAAATATGTTTGTGGTTGCTCTTTATTCCCTTTGTACAAGCATTACAAAAATAACTGCTGTTTTATAAAAGATTTTTGTTGTACTATTGTGCATGCATACTACCTATTTCTAAACTTTGCCATATTGGGGCCTTTATAAAACTCTTGATTTATGTAATACTAGTGCAATTTTGCTTGAACAATGTTATGCATATCATAAACTTTTTCAGGTTCTTGTTTAAGTACATTTTTTTAAATTGAACAGTATTTTTCATTTTGGTTATAATAGTCATTTTGCCTATGTTTCTACAATGAAGTGTTAAATACTTTATAAAAAAATTGTTGACTGATTTATTTAAATGAAAATCTACATACTTAATTCAGCGTGTTGACTAATTTTTAAATTTAACTTACAAATGAGAACTAAAGAAGAGCAATTTGAAGGGAAAGATCATTACTTTGTACGAATAGATAAATTCCTTTTCTTAATGACAATTTTTGCTTTTTATGCAACATCTATTTCAATGTTTTTGCAGCTCTGCACATGTTTGAATACTTTAGGTGTATAGCTGTATATTATGTCAACAGAATTTTAAAACGATTTTATTTTCTTTAAAAAATCTGTATTAAATAGTTTCATACCATATAGCTATGATTCCACAGGATCTGCCTTTATTCCACTGACATCGTCAGAGATGGATTTGGCTCTCCATTTTTTGCATAATTACAGTTGTTATGAGGCGTAAGTAGTTTTTTTCAGAAACATCTCTGTTTATTTTCTGGCAGAGAATTTCATATCTTTAATGCTTAGATATCTAGAGGTAAATTTTAACTGGTGAATACAGAAGTAACATGAGTTTGAAATCATGAACTCTTATACGGACCTGAGGAAATTTATTTATTGTGAAGTCTCATGTTTTATTTTAGTGAGACATTTTTATTTACTTTACACTTGCTTAAATGTAAACTGCTTTTTAAAAACAATTAAATGTATTTATTTTCTTAGAAATGCACATTTGATGTCAGTGGAGCTATTAGATATTATATTAGATCAGAATATGGTCTTACGTTTATAGGCAGAATTTTGATGGAGATATTGAGCTCTGCAACTGCCATGTCTTAAAGGTCTTTACACATCAGTGTAATAATCCCCAAGGGATTTGTTTGCTTGTTTGGAAAACCTTGGTAAAGTAAAAAACATAGGAACTGTTTCTCTCAGTCTTTTAACAGCCCCAGGATCCCTAGGCTCTGTAGCTTTGCAAAACACATAAGGAGCTGGAGGGTAAAAGATTGAGAACATCATCAATAACCTATACGTGCATAAGTTCAGTAAAATGATTTTAGGCAGTAAAATTCTATAAATTTTTACAAGGAACAAGAAAAAAATTTAACTTTCTACATTTCCATAGCTTTCTTGATGTTATTAGTGCCACAGATTCATGTGTGTTTTAAGTTCACATAAGCTTTGACCAAAAAAAAAAATTGGATAAATGTGCCTGTATCGCTGATTAAAACATCTGTCTCTTCAGGGTATAGTTACAAGGCTTTTTGCAGTTGCTTTCCTGAAGATACTGATGACATTTCATGTGAAATGCTAGTACTCTACTATTTCACTGAATTCATCAGGGTAAAATTTTTCTTACACAGTGCTAATATTTTTCTTAGCAATGGGAAGCCGTTTGTGAGTTCCATAAATATCAGGTATTAAAATTATTCAGGGAAATGGAACTTCTGATAAATCTAACCCTGAAATACACTGTTCATTTACTTTTTAAGGAGTGGTTCCAGGTTCCTGGATGACCATGATACAGTTCTGTGTATCTCTTTACTTTTATTACCCACATTTTCATTCAACAGAAAAGAACCCAAACGTGTAAGCTTGAAGGGTAACATGATGTGCTCCATCCCAAACTGGGTTGTTAAATTCTTTGGTGAATGGAGAAACTATTTGCAAAACATACAAAAAAAAAAAAAAGCATTTGTGCCAAACTTTATGTAGTTGTGTCTAACAGATCTTTCTTTTCCACAGAGGTTACACTGGTATATTTACATGTAACAGCAGAGCAGTGGAGACTCTGCCTCGTGACAGACCTCTTGTTCTGTGCAAGAGTTTCCATAAACACTAAATTATGACAACGAAAGTTCAAAATGACAATTTGAGACGGGTGATGCTTGTTCTATTTTGTTTGATCATTTCAAACAACTAAGATCCCCAACAAGAATACAGTCCTGTTGATAAACATGCTGGGAAGTGCATTTGAGAATATTTATTTTCATGTGCATTTTTTAATTGGTCTTTCACTTCCAAGACAGTCATGTACAAGCTCTGTAGTGGAATGCCTTTAAAACTTCTACCTAACTTTGTTATCTATCGGGGACATTGCAGAGAAGCTCCAGTATAACAGTAATTTATTCTTTTTTTTATCAAGCTCTTAGTGACCAGAATCAATCCAGTCACATATGTGATAGCACTTTCTTTTAACACATTTCAGAAAATTTGTTTCACATAAAAGTGCATAATGTATTAGAGTAAACCCAAGCATCTTCTCATGCATCCCCCTATTTGGAAGATGAGAAGATGATAAAGGATAGAAATGTCAGTGATAATAAAAGGTCCTCAAGGTAATCAGCCTTAAAAATAAAGACATTTTTCATGTGGAACAAGCAGACCAACAGTGAATCTTGTCTGTCTAGCCCTGGGCATCTCTGCAAAGATATTGAGGCATTTAGAATTTTTCAAGTCTTAGATGAGGAGAAGTATGGCTGATGGAGGGAATGATAATTTATCATCCTAGTTCTCTAATTTATCACGCTTACCATCTCCACGTGTGTGAAATACAGATCTGATGAAAATAAAGGTTTCTAATTTAGTGCCCATTTTGTAAGATGACAAAAAGGAGCAAAGAAACATAAAGCATCTTTTTGCTTCCCTACGGCAGTTGCACATCACTTAGTAGATGTTGTGACTCTCATGACCTCTGACAGTGGTCTTCAAAGTAGTACTTGAATAGAGGGAACTGTCTGCTGGCCTCAAAAGGGTGTTGAATGAGTTTTTCCTGGGAAGAAGATAATAATGCTACTACCTCCACTACTGCTACTAAACCTACAAATGATCTATTTTTGTCAAAAAAAAAAAAGGTAATTTTTAAATACCAAGATTTGTACATATACACAGTATGTATAGTATCAGAACTGATGTGCAGTGACTCTGAGTAAAAACTTATTTTCACAGGTGAGTAGAAAGGCAGGTCTGAAACTGCTATGGAAACTCAAGGGATATGGTAATTTAGGATTGCTGTTAAGGTGTTTAAATGTGAGTGTTCAACCTGAAAAAAAAACCCAAGGATTCTGGAAGCTGGTCACTGACTTTTTCTGAGTCTTAAATAAACAATTTTGGGCATTACAAGAGTTGGCGCCCCAAAAGATTTAAAAAAAAAAAAAAAAAAAGCTGTGTAGTCAAACAGTTTCCCACTTGGGTTTTCATGTCAGTAACGACCAAGGAGCAATCTTCTGCCTCGTAAGCAGGTGTGTGATGATTCGTTAAACAGAATAAGACAAGCACGTGTAGATTCATGGCAGCACTGACTGAAGAGATGATCTGCTCAACAGATCAAGTGGGTTCAGCCACTTGAATAGCTCAAGAGGTTGGGAAGAGTTCACACTTGAGCCTCAGGGAATGGGTTTCCACCTGCATCAACAGCCTGGAAGTGCTGGTGGCCTCTGTGCCAGGGGCACACACTGATCTCTGTAACAAGCCAACACCTAAATCAGGCCAGGAGCCTGAATGGTCTTAATCTGTCTAGAGAGCAGAAGACAATGTTAAGATGCAAAGTTTTCATTCCATTGATGACTGTATGGTTTGGCCTCAGCCCTATAGCTACGAGGGCATCATAGTCCTAAAGGGGGTGGAGTTCTGGTCTATTAGAAAGGCAGGAACGAACCTTTGAGGAGCACATCATTGCTGGGTGTGAGACCAGTCGCACCTGATAGGAAGGTTGTAGCAGAAAGCATGTTAGATAGAGCTTTCTGTCTTCAGTCCAGACCTCGTGCCACCTCATGGTGGAAGTTATCGTGCAATGTCTTTCTTTCATGGTGCTCAGAAAGAACAGCATCCATACCCCTGACTGAGAAGTTACGGCGTGTGCTGTCAGCTCAGGGGGCGTTTCACCGCATAATTGGCTGTATCTGGGCTTGTGTGTCAGACTTGAAGAAGACGTGTAGGCTCCTGTGACGGTAAGAGCAGCTGTTTGGAGCCCCATTCACACTTGTAACAGGCTCTACCCAGGAGGATGTTCTTCCCCTTTGTTTTGGTGAGCAGTCTGCACCTTCCCCAGAGAAACTGATACAAGTAGAGATAAACTCTGGTTTTCCTCTGAGGCATGCTGTCTATATGTATTTCACACCCCATCCTCCTATTTTTCACTGCCAAGAAACAGGGTATGGAATACATTGTGACTTCATTTGAAAGTAAGAGAAGAATGTTTGCTCCTCTTTCCTTTCATGAAACCTTAAAAAAAAAACCCACACCAAAACAACATGGTGAAAGCTTGAACATGTGCTTCTGGATACTGTTCCTGCCGTGTTTGCATATAGAGATGTTTCCAGTGTGAGTGTACGTACAGGCAAAGCATCTTAAAGGGAAGCAGTGCCAGGTAAGTGACCTTTCGTTCCAGAGAGGAGTTGAGTTATGTTGTTGTTCAGATGCAACGAGTGTGTCCCACCCTGTGTCTTGCTGGAGCAGTTCTCTAAAGCGGTGTATCTGAGGGGATCTTGATAACCTGAAAGGAGGTTGTAGAGAGGTGGGTGTTTGGCCTCTTCTCCCAAGGGAATAATGACAGGACCAGAAGAAATGGTCTGAAGCTGGGGCAGGGGAGGTTTAGATTAGATATTAGGAAGAGCTACTTCACTGAGAGAGTGGTCAGGCACTGGAACAGCCTGCCCAGGGAGGTGGTGGAGTCACCATCCCCGGAGGTATTTAAGAACCACGTAGATGTGCAGTTCAGGGCATGCTCTGGTGCCCAAGATTGTTGGTTTGTGTCTGTTTGTGGGTGGGATTTGGTTTTGGTTTTTTTGTGTTGGTGTTTTTGTTTTTGTGGTTGGACTCTATGATCTCAAAGGTCCCTTCCAACCATGAATATTCTGTGATTCTGTAATTTAATGGAGAGTTTTCCCTGAGATACCGTGGTGATTGTTGCTGTATGGTGTCTGACAGCACGACAGCTGATAACTCTGTGTGTCCTCTAAGGTTGCCAAACGGCATTAGACAGGTCGTAGGTGGTGCTTTTTACTGGGATGCATGCTTCCTGGTGACTTGTACGAGTCCTGAATTTCAAACAGTAGGTCCAGTGTTGGCAAGTGTGAAGCACAGCAAATAGATCTTTTCTGCAATTACATGCTGCTGCCGTGAGCTTAAAATAGAAAAAAAAAAAGAAACAAAACCAAAACAAACAAACCCCAAACCCCCAAAGAACCACAAACAAGAAAAAAAAAAAGACAAACAGGAAGGATTTTTATCTGTTGAAGTCCAGATCTTGTTAAGAGCTTTGATGTTAGCTGCAGAGCTGACATCCTCACCCAGAACTTGCTGCCGTGCTAGCTCCCATAGCCTACAGGAATTTGATGAATATCCAAAAGCTTTAAAAATGTTGGAGGGAGGAGTTCAATATCAGTTTGGGAGTTGCCCAACAGAAATTCTGTGCCCTTGGTGACATACGATATGAAAATACGTATTTTGAAATCGGGAACCTCAGACTTGTAGAAGTACAGCAGCTAGAGCCATGTTATTATTTTGAGTTGATAGAGGTCCGTAGCCAAGTTTCTTTTCAAAAAAAGCAATGCTCAGTAATGTTCCCATGTTGGGAGGGAGTCTGCCACATCCTATAACAGTATGTCAGAAAAGTTGTCCTTAAGTAGGAATAAGGTGAGAATAAGGGTGGGGTGGGGTGGGTGGGAGGTCTCTCTTGTGCATCAGGTGAAGGTTGCCCTTCTCCAGGCGTGTCTGTAGATCCTGACATCTCTCTTCTTCTCCTACACCACCCAAAAATGTAATGTGTGCATATCCTGCACTTGTAAGTGTGTAGGCTCATAAAAGCTTTATTTTAAAATCTGATGTTATTTTCTGCTTTTTGCAGTAGAAGTGTAGCATCAGGCAGTTTTAGGGTGGCCAGTGACTCCTCCACTGATCAGAGCCCATTTGTTGAAGTAGCATAAGGTATAAAGGTATGCAATGCTGCACTGCTGTCCTTACTGCAGGAGTCACAATATTCCAATTGTAAATCCCTGATAATCATTTGAACTTCTTTTATGGAGCAACCCTACACCAGGATGCTTCGTACAGCACCATCAGAGTCGCTGTGCAGTAAAAGCTGTGCTGCAGGTGAGCTCCTCAAGGCTGGTGACCTGCCCCTGCTTCCCCAGGCTGGAGATCCCATGGTCTTTTGGTGGCCTTTAACTGGGTGTGGTGAGCTACGTTGGTTCAAAAAAAACCAAACCCTGTTATCTACCCTGTAGGGTTCTGTAGTTCAAAAGGCAGTCTGAAAATAGTTCTGTCACAAAAAGACAGTGACCTTCTCCAGGTTCTCTCTGTGTGTGCGTGATTGGGTTCATGAATTGTCAGTGCCCTGATGTGTCTTATCTGACACTTCAGAAGATGTTAATCCTTTATGAGAGATGTGTGAGGATTTTCTGCATACATTTAGCTATTCTAATTATCTTGAAATTCCTGAAGTCTTAATAGTTCATTGCCCTGAACGGTA
This sequence comes from Gallinago jamesoni, assembly GCA_025769975.1. NCBI lineage: Eukaryota > Metazoa > Chordata > Aves > Charadriiformes > Scolopacidae > Gallinago > Gallinago jamesoni. The sequence goes on from JAOQGH010000077.1 coordinate 6,079,039, forward strand.
TTTTAATGTAAATCATTCTGCAATTGTAGATTTAATTCTTTTTCTTTTTGTAAGTTTGTTTCCTATATTGCAGAATCAGATATCTTTTTTCCCCTATTCTTAATGAACATGGATAAAATAAAACATAATGAAAAGACTAATTTGAGATTGCAATTATATATACCACCAAAGTTGTGTCTAACAGTATCAGGTTGTCCTTTTTTCTGCTTAAAATTAAAACATGGATGTAACTTTCAGTGATAGGTACTAAAACATCTTTATAAATATTTGAAAAGACGCTGTTCAATGAACTGTGCAAGACAGGAGGCTGACCTCGCACAACTAATTAATTATCACAATCAGAGGAACTCCAGACAAAGTACCCTCTCCAGCAATTTGAAAGCTAATTAACATTCACGTCTCGTAAAAGTCACTTGACTTCCAATTATGACTAAATATGCAAGGTCACGTGGACACAGCAAGTGGAAGAGCTGAAAGTAATCCCTTAGTTCTGTGGAGACGGCTCAAAAGTAATGCGGGTTACACCTCGTTGTGTCCCACGATGCCATGAGAAGGACTGGCGGGGACACCACCACCATCAGTGTTTGTGGCCCTGCTTCTGTAGATCACCAAAATGCTTAACATTTGGTGGTGGGTTTGGTTTTTTTTTTCTGCAACTGGAAAGTTATAGCTGTCCGTAGGCCTAATCAAAATATTTTTCTACCCAATTTTAAGAATATCTGTCAAACTGCATGAATGCATGTCTCTCATCATGCATTTTACTATGAAAGTAATAAGGATTAAAGGATTGAACAGCATTTCTTGTCAATGAATAGTCTTAATTAATCATCACATCTGATGGGACCATAGTGCCCTTTGTTAAGGAATATCAAAATTGGAACAAACAGTCTTACGTTGTTTTTAAGGGACTATGTTCAGTAGCCCCCCCACACCTTTTTCCATGCTAAGAAGGTCATACATCCATTAGTATTAGTGTCTACTGATATAAGTATTTTAAAATGTGAATAACATATTTCAACATATGAAAATAACTTAAAACAATTTTCTTGTCATATCTTATAAAATAGAATTTTTAAAAAATATATTTTTTTGAAAAACGAATATTTTAATGAAGTAATAAAATAATTTAGGTGAACAAGCACATTAACAATAAATGAAATAGCAAAGCATTGACCATAATGACAACGTAATAAACGACAAGCAATTATATTATCATCTGCTTAAACATCCGTATCCAGTAAATACAGTATGACAGCCTGAATCTTGTCACATACTGCTGCATCAGATCCTATCCTTGTGGACATCGTTATTATCAGAATAATTGTTGCAGCCTCCCAAAGAGAGAAATGTTGAGGTCAGTCACCCCGGGTGCGTTGTCACTGCAGTGTGGATAACTGCTGTCACAGCAGCCAGCAACAGGCAATAACCTGTGAACACCAAAACCCTACTTAGATGCTGCACCAAGTGTGTTATTTGTACAGTGTAATGTAAAATGTGGAAGTTGACTGAAGAGGACACTTCACACTGAGATGTGCTCGGTGACTCTCCAAAGGGGGAGGGAGTTGGAAGCATTACCCTTCGCTGGGGCAAGGAGCAGTTAATTAGTCCATCAGGAAAGGAGGTGGCTCTTGACCTAATAAAGCAACAGTTGTGTCTCAAAGGAAGGGAAACGATGCGCTTCTTAATTAAGAACGCCACCTACACGATCTTGTAACAGCGAGTTTCAGAGAGCAAGATTAAATCTGGGACGAGCCTTTGGGGGCTGTGCAAAATGTGCTTGGCTACACGAGCAAGTGTTGGGCACTGAGGAAGGGTTGTCCCCACAGGTGCCACTTCAGAGGTGGGCAGAAGGACCCAAAATTAAGAAAGGGAAAAAAAGGAAAAAAACCCAGAATTCCTGTGCAGCAAGTGCAAACAGAGTTATACCCCAGCACTTGCCTATTTACTAAACATTTTTGGCTAACTCTTTCCAGTTCTTTGTACAAAAAAGAAAAGGAGTCCAGCCAGTACATAACTTCATATACTACATGTATTAAAAGAATCAGATTATGTTCTTTTAATTTTTCTTTTCAGCTATTTTAGAGAGTATCTACATTTATCCAAAATCTGTAGGACTCAGCAGCATCTTATTTGATAACTATTTTCAACCACTTCCGATTCATATTCCAAAGTACTCAAGTGCCTTTCTATTTCTTTATGTTTTCTCAGGGTTTTTTACTTCCTACTCTCTATGAAGCAGTTCACTGGCAGATTGAAAAAAAAATCAGGGAAATTAGCTGGATTTCCATGCATACAGATAATATGAAAGAGTGTTCTTTGTACTGAACTGTTCTTTTTATTTGGACTTCTTATAATATTTTTAGAGTTTGAATTGCAATTTAAAAGCTTTTATGTTTTTGCAAGGTTTGAATGATAGAAAAACAGAGTCCTACTCATGACAGATGCAGAAGCCCTGTAAGACAGCACTGAGGGAGAGAACTATTTAATTAAGAATAACAAATACAGAAGCACAGTGCTTGACAGGACCCCGGGGGGACATCTTGCCCTCTCTGTGTTTCCCAAACAGCATCAGCTACAGCTAAACCAGCCTCTACAGGTATTTCTCCAGCTTTTTTGAAGAGTGACAATGATGTTCTTAACCAATTCCAGCACTTTCTGTCCTTTTTGCTTTTTGGTTGTGCGTACACTTTAATTTTCATTGCTGAAGTTTAAAGCTGCTTGTCCTCTCCATGGTGAACAAACCATATGGTCTTCCTACAGGCTTTAAGAATGTGAAGAGTTAAAATGAAGCCAAGAAGATGACACCATTGGAATGGTCCTGCTGCATGTCTCATGAGCACAGAGGAGACTGCTGGAATAGCATCTCCAACCAGACTTTGGGTGGCAACAAGAAGACCGACAATGTCATGTTCCCCTCTTTCTCTGCAGCTCTGGACCACGCTTGATGTCCGAAAATGTCCGTGAGTGACACAGGACTCATGGAGTCACTTTCCTTACTGTCTCTTACCTACCACAGCCACATGAACACAGAACTCTAAATTGTCACCTCTTTGCTTATAAATCTTACTCTGTAAATGAAGACAGGCGTTGATCCCTTGCTGATGCTAGTCACAATCTGTAAGAAACTAATCCTCAAAGTGGCACTGCAAGCAAATATCTTCCTGTTTCAGGAGAAAAATGCAAGGCCATATCCACATCTAAATAAGGCAGGAGGTAATTTCTCTGCAAAGCTCTGGACATCAGAGAATCACATAGATGGTATCTACTGTACCTAATATAGCCAATGTATTGGATTTCATTATATCTATACCTATAAAAACAGGACTTAGTTCTACAAAGAATTCCTAATCGTTTCTGCCAGAGAAACCTTTAAAAGCTTCATTAGCTTGCAGGAAGGTCTCTGCTGGCTCCCCTGCCCTGCCTTATTCCACAGCAGCAGGCTGAATCTACTGAAGCATCGGGTCAGCAACGCAGATAGCCAATCAGTAATGCCAATAGTGCAACAAACTCCTAAGTGGAATAAATTAAAATACTGTGAAATTTTAAGAGTGTCTTGAACAGGGCTGCTGAAGGAAGGGCATAGCTAATCTGTGGGACTGGGATGGGTCATTGATAAAATAATACCTACGTTTTTGAAAACTTCTTACTACAAAGAACAGCTTAAGGTGTCATTTGATTAGACTCTACAAAGCCCTCCATGAGACAGGATAGAGGAGTTTAGATGAATCTGAGATCCATGGGATTAATTTAGAATGAGTGAAATTTGATGATGTTCAGGGTAGAAATCAATTTTTGTTTAGTTGTAACGTTTTGGTTTCAATCAGTGAGGATATTTACCATGCAACCAAATTACCAAGGGTCATTGTTGGGTTTCCATCACTAGAAATCTTTAAATCAAAGCTAAATGGTTTTTTTTTTTCCTAAACAGATAATTCTATAATTCAGCCAAGATTTAATTCCCGTAGGCCTTATGATATACAAGGGGTCATTCTAGAAGTTCGTGATGTTCAGGCCATAAGGACTGTGATTCTGTGGGCTCTATAGGGAAGCAATTTGTAAGTGATTGAAAATTTCCTGGGAGGTGCAACATTCACCATAAACTCCCCCCTAAACAGCAGTGATGTTCCTTTTCATGTTTTATTTAAAACCATTTCATTTTCTAGGATAAAAATTACAGTGGTAAGCTGCAAGTCACGTATTTTACACATGCAACAGATGCACTTAATGGGCCCAACATTATTCAACCGTATTTTAAATGCAGAGGCACAGGTACGTGTGTGATTAAGATACTCATAGCATCAGCAAGAAAGGCAATGATGTGCTCCATTTGTAGTTCCCAGAGATGAGCGAGTCCATTAACAGTTTAACGCTAATGAGTGACGGTAAGAAGTGTAACTGCAGATCTTCTGGCTGCAGGAAACATCTGGGCAGTGAAACGATGGGCACGGGTCCTGCAGAAGGGAGGTACCCGAGTCCCACCTGGCTCCCACACCATGAACTTCATTTCAAAATCCATAGGTTCCCCCCCTTCGGCTACCACTTTCCCTCTGAAATAATGAAGCCAAAAAATTTTTTAAAAAAAAGGGAAAGAATAGTTAAAGCCTAAGCCAACACAGGTGTATTTTGGTACAGATTCACAGCCAGGGAAGGCTGAGAGGGAGAAATCCAGGGTATTTACCGAGCACGCTGCTGGTGTAAAAAGTCAACAAATACCCCAGGAGTTCTGTGCACAACTGAACTGTGCTTGGTGTGTTATATTTAGGAATTGGCTGAATACTGTTAGCCTTCAGGAAAAAAAAATAGTGGTGTATTTATACAATAAAAACAAAATAGTATTTATATTATTCCTCCTGTATACCGCATAATGACTAATTTTTCAGTGGGTTCGGAGACTCAGGCCTTAAGGCAGCTGGAAGACAGACACATTTAACAGGCAGAGGCTTTCTCTGAGATGATGGTTCAAATAACTGGTGTTTTGTCGTGTTCCCAGGTCTTCTAATGAGGTGCTTTGGGTTTTCTGTTGTTGCTTTTTGGGGGTTTGCTCACCAGTTCCCCCTCAGCATTTAAGCACATTCCTTCCCTGCTTAAAAGAGGAGATCAGAAAAGAAGGCAAGAGAAGTGAATGTGGGTGTGCAGAGCAATCCCAGGAATGCCCTGACCACACATGTCCTTTGTGAAAGGGGAAAAAAACCCACTTCTGTGTAATCTCTATAGTTGTGTAAAGCATTAGTTCTGTTCTGCGTAACCTCAATGATCGCACCCTTTTTCTCTCCAGCTGGTTCCAGGGGACCTTAACTTGTGCTCCTGTCCCTTCCTCTCCCTCTTCACCCTCTTGCTGTTTCCTGGCCCTGAGGAATTGAAATTCTGCCATTTCTCTCATCCTCACGGCTCTCGCGTTGGCTCTTGTTCCCCCTTCGTGCTGACCTCCTCTGGGGATCAGGCACATGAGCTCCTCTGGCTCACGTCCCTCATCAGAAACCTGTGGGCTTTGTGCAAAGATACATCTTTGCTTCGAGGCAATTTAAGGGATCATGATAACCTTATAAAGTACTGGAGCTCCTGAGGATACACAGAGACATGGCAGTTTATGGTAATAAAGGCACCTTGCATTTTAGACTTCATTGCTATGGCTTGGTTGAAATTGTTTGTTTCCATTGAAAACGTTGTCTGACCTAACCTACAGCAGCCTTGCAAAGGAAAGTGCTCCATTATCCTACCTTTTCTCCTGTAATTTCAGTTTGGAATGCTTTTAAACATTCTCCATACCCATTCTGCATGCCAAGCTGGGGGGAACCTGGCAGCGATCGCCAGAGGTGGACCTGCATCACCTGATGCTGCTCGTGGTGCTTCCTTTGAGTATCGAAATGCACTTCTCTAAGTATTTCTTGTGTCAGTACGAGATGTGGTGACACTCACCTCTTTAGGAATTTAGGAATATTTGGGGCCATTGGGCCACAGAAACACATGGGTGACTTCTGGCACGTGGGCAAGGAACAAAATTTCTGGTTTTCATAGCCTGGTCTCAAGTGATTAAATTTCTAATAGGAAATGGATATGTACATAACCTGCTCTTTCTGAGTACTCTGAATTCCAAGTTTGCCAGGAACTGAGCCGTTATCATGATGTGAGTAACATGTATTCAGCGTACGTAACACAGCTGTTTGTGGTGCTTGCCTTCGACGATGGCAAAGAAAAATACCCCCCATAGAACTAAACAGCTTTGCTCATAAAATATTGCAAGTGTGGAATTTTAATCTAATCTACTTAACTAATTTATCAACATGCTTTGAGCTGATGAAATCTGCTTCTTTATGCTCTAGGATTTTAAATCCTGTCTCTGGATATTTTGTGTGTGAGCTTGGAGTTCACCATCCAGTGTGTATAGGAATGTACAGTGGAAATTAAAGACTGCTCAAAATTCTGTGTAGCAAACCCGCTCTTAATGATAGATTTTTTGTTTTTTTTTTTTTAGGTTCACTGTGCAGTCAGGACACATGAGATATTCTTTTTCTTCTCAACCAAGTTTACTGCTGAAGGTAGGAGTGTAGTTCGCACTAAAGCATAAATCCACAGTCTGAAACCTTTGTAAGAACACATAATATGACTATTGAGAGTACTCAAGTGCAAAAGATGAAAAATTATCTATTTTAAAGTGCTTGTAAAACCCTGTTGCCCTGTTGATCCGTACATGCATCTTGTTCACTTTCATTTTTCAACAACAATAATAATAATGCCGCTGTAATGAACATTGTTGGGACACTGCTGATGAGCATCTAGATCTGAAACAATAGTGACAGGCCAAAGGCCAAAAAGAGAGCAGGTCTTCTGTCACCCTGTCAGCGGTATTATCTCCACAAAGCCTGGAGAAAAACTCATTTCTCCCGTATCCACCTTGGGACAGTCCGTGATTTAATGCTGCAAGTAGCAGTTTGGCCGTTTTCTGGTCCCATGGGCTCTTTTGTGCATTAATGGAGCTTTTTTGCTGTCCCATACTCAGTATTACCCAAAGGGGAGAGACTGGAAACACCCCACCTCCCAGAGCACAGGCTGATCATTCCTCTAGGAGTGACTCCTTAAGGAACACTCCTCTACAGGCTCCAAAATTTCACAGAAAAGAATGTCAAACAGATTCATATGGTCTCTACTTCCCCATCTTCTTTATTCTAAATAACTTCTGCTCATGAGAATATTTGATACGTTCAAAGTGTATTCACTAAGATAACTTGTTGGTCTGGAGTGGATGCTTAGATTTAACCAAAATTTAACCAGCTTACAATATGTAGTGTATATCTGCTGGAAGAAGGGAAAATTTAGTTCTTGGGATACAGAGAGAATTTAATTAACTTGTTACCTCACTTACTGCCATATTCATGGATCCAAATTCAATTCTCTTTGACATGCCTTTTAAAAAAAAAAATCCATTGTTATGAAAAGTGAAGTGCAAGCTTCATTACTAAAGCTCATTTTGAGTTGCTGCTTTTCTCTGCCACTTTTAAGTTCGGTACAGATTTGACAGGGAGCCCCACTTATTCCCTGAGCCGGGAGACCTTGGGCTGTCAGCTGAAAGCATGAAAAGGCATGAAAAATGTGTCCCTTCCTTTCCACCCATCCTGCCCCTTTGCTCCTCCTGGCACAATCAGATGGTTTTTATCCTCCTTCAGCAATCCAGATCCTATACGAATAATGATGTTTCATATGTGTTGTCCGTTCATGAGGGATAATTAGCTTTGATGAGCCCTTTTATCCAGCAACATCTCTCATCTTTGCTGTCAGTCCTCTGACACCAAGTATGCAGCTTGCATTGCATTATATTATATTATATTACATTATATTATATTATTTGCAATTTGCAGCTAATATTTTGAGTGGAATTCCTCTGATTTCATTTTCTACACTGTTCACCATGTAGATACAGCTGGGAAACATGGTGTTGGTGCTCAACATAGAAAGTAAATGTATTACAAAAAATTTGCCCTACCAAACCAGGAATAAGCCTCTGCAACCCCAAAGTTATTTTTCAGCTCTGGCACATTTTTGGGTTTTTTTTCCCCCCTTTCTAGAAACCAACAGCAGCATTTGTGAAATGGAAGAGGGAAAGCCAAACAACTGCAATGAGATGAGTGTCCGTTTCCAGAGGTTTTTACCTGCTTTTGGAGGCCCGGTTCATTTCTGCTCCGTGCATCAGTCTCTTCCCAAGCTCACTCATGACCATGTCCACCCTCGTGGAGACCTCGCCGTAGCAGGGCTGTGGTGATAATTGATGTGCCCGTGCCTGTGCACTCACTGCTCCTGGCTGGGAGGAGGTAAGTTGAACAAAACCTTATTTTTTGGAGCAATATTACCTGTGGCTCTGAGATGAACTTACAGCAAATATCTCCCGTGCCAAATTAAAAGCCCCAGCCTTTCCTGTTTAATCAACTGCAAAAGCTGTTTATTGCTTCCTGTATATGAACGTCTCAGTGCCACGCTTTAATTAACTGTGGTGGGCTTGGCTGTCATTCGACACGGGTTTTATTAGAATAGAAGTTAAATCCTGTCTTTCATAACTGTCTTAAACACATCTGTACCAAACTCTTTTAAGTAATAATTACTTCCCATCAGCTGTCTTTTAGTCATTTCACATTTGCTCATGGGCAGCCTCACTAAAGGCCAGCACAGCTTTCTTACATGGAACCTTCTCCCACCTTGGCCAGGATGGGGAAGCTCTCCTGGGGAGGATGCCCGGAGCTGACCTGCACAAACCCAACCTTCTTCAGGGGCAACTGCAGCTCCCTAAAAGTCACCTCACGCCAAAGAGCCCTCCCCGGTGATTCCCATGGTGGTAGTCCAGTGTTAACTCTGGGTGTGCCTGAGAGCTTGTGAGGTTTTGCAAGTCAGCTGTGGTCTTGCAAAGCCACTTTTTCCTCCTCGCCTTGCCTGGAGGTCCATAGTCACATCCTCTGCTCCTTTCTCCCTTCCCTCTGTGCGTGACCAAGGTACAATTACCTTGCCCAAGCCTACGGGCTCCTGCAGCATCCCAGGCTTCTCCCTCCCGGCTACTTCAGGGCTCTGGGTGAGACCCAACACTCCTCCCTCCTCCTGGTATCACCTCTCTGCTGTGCTTCATCACATAAAATGTAATTTTTCTGGCTTTCCAGCCTGATTTAACCAACTGCTTACCCACCACCACAATATTTTTTTATTCCTCTTTATAAATGTCAGGTTAGAGCTTTCTAATTTTACTGTTGTGGATCCTCGGAGAGTTTTTGGAAGGGAAAAGGATATATTTCTCCCTTCCTTTAGCCAGGGTTTTCAGAAGCAGCTAGCCAAATGGAGGTGTCATGTCTGAGCTGCTTCCCTTGCCCCCATCCTTGTCCTGAGGACAGACGGGGCTCTCCAAGGAGCCCCCAAAATACCATTGCTCTTCACAGACCACAGCACAATCCCACAGGGGGCTCCACACAGAGCAAAAAGCCGCTGATTTATCTGCTAACAAAGGTGCTTTTATGGTTCCATTACCTCAGTGTTTGTTTTTCTTTATTTTTCCCTTTCTGTTAGCATTTTAGAGGCTGGCTGTGTTTGTCAGCTAATACAGCCCGGCTCACTGTAAGGTAAGCAAGGTGGCAAATTTCTGCTTCGTGACTCCATTAAATATTTAAGAGCCTTTAGATACTAGCCTGGTGCTTTCTTGTACATGCACTAGATCACTCCCAAATACCTGTTGTCTTCTGTAGAGCACAGACCCAAAACCTTCCCCTCTCGATACCTGAGCCGTTCACCTCATCACTGCCTGCTCTGGGGTGGGAAGGTGCTCAGCTGATGGGGTAGGAGGGAAACAAGGACCCCCCCAAAAAAGGGACATTATGTCTGACCCATACCTGCTGCAGATTCTGGGGTTTTGTGTTTAGGGATGAAGCTGAGTCAACACACACATCTATGAATATCCTCCACGGGGATTTCATCTCAGCGTGCATTTGAGGTTTACGAGTTCAAGCTACCTTGACGTTATATATATCTAAATAGAGGATTGGAAATTATTGGAATAAATAATATTCCATAGGAATATTATATTCCCGGATGGTAGGTGGTAAGGGGAATATTAAATGTGCAGAAATGAACATCCCTACGTACCGTGATGCTTCCACTTTTGCAATTGTACTTGAATTTTTCCCACCATTTGTAAGTTCTGTCAGGAGATGCTACAAGACTCACCTTTCTGTATAAGGATATTTATTGATGAAGCTGATTTGCCCTATCTTGAAAGTATCATGTGTTTGTATTTAACATTTAATTATTGTTACTTTCTCAAGCCTTTGTGGGATGATCTGTTTGGATATCTCTACCACGTCTGCTGTGAACTTAGTTACTCTTGCTCTTAAGAGGAAAAGCAGCAACAAAACAAAAAATCAGGCCTTCCTTTTTTTTTTTTCCTTTTTATTATTCTAGAAGCAACCAAAACCATACATCTGGAGGCTGCTTATGCTGAGGAGCCATAATGCCAGACTGCCCCTAAGAGCTTACAGAGAAAGACCGTAGAGAAGCTGTCAAAATGGCTCATTTAGTGAGGAGACAAACTACTTCTGGGAAAACCTGGATGCTAAATGGTTACCTGTAAAATACTGATGACAGATATGTGGATATTTGGTCTTACTCCAAGGGGTACATGTCCTAGAGTCAGGACTGGGCATGTTTTTAGGCAAAACATTAATGCCAGGGGGAGGGTAGGGATGATATGTTTTATATCCTTTCTGGAAAACAGATCTCTAGCCTGGGCGCAGGCTACCGTTAAGAGGGGAGAAATGACTTTTCTCCTCCCTTGTGTTTATGTAGGATGTCTGCCCCCCGTTCCAGTGACAGCAGAGCAAAATTTGTGAGTACCAGCTGTAACACCCTCGCGGAGGATGCAGCCGCCGCCGGCCACCACATCGTGCAGCTTTTGCTCGACAGGTGTGTGCCCAGGAAAAGTTATAGAGCTGAGCACCGTCCTCTCTCTCACAGCTGAAATACATCGCTTTTGTGAGCTCTTCCTCCCTCACCAGCATACATCATGTTTTCTTCCCCCGCGCTTACACTTCACTGATGCCATCAATAACATCCTCCTCCTCCCATATATTTCTTCTTCGCATTTCTGCTGCCGCATGCATGGGAGCACCCAGCCGAACTGGTTTCGGAGCACAATGGGTGAGATGCAGGGAGTTGTCATCCGACTCAGCTTCATCTCTGCCTTGCCCCTTCTACGCAGAGATGACCTGGGGGGAGCTGCAAAATGGCTCAGCCCGGGGTTGTCTCAAGAATGCACCACAATAAGAAACCGAAACCCAATGCCTTATCTCCTTTAACAAACAAAATGCCCTGAGTCCCATCCCACCACTGCTGTCGGACATCACATTTGCAACAGAGACTCAGCTATCACACCACCAGGAGTAACTGCCCCAGCTAGGGTAATCCACCCAGGCCTTTGAGTGCTAGACATTGTAAAATTTGCAATGGAGACTTGGCTATCACTCCACCAGAGATAAAGATCTCAGATGTGGTAATCAGAATCCTGCACC
>JAOQGH010000077.1:6095354-6109217 GCA_025769975.1 Gallinago jamesoni
CAAACACCCAAACAAAACCAAACCAAACAGCAAACATACAAACAAAACTGAAAAGAAATCTTTTTTTGAAGTTCAAATTTGCCTAGTTATATTCTATAAAAAAAAAAACAAAGCAACCCCAAAACCTCAAATAAGTGAGCTGAGACAGAACAACATCAAAAAAAGGGTTTCTGAGCATCTTCTCCTCCCTTCCCTGCCATGCACTTGCAGGTCCGTGCTTCTCTCCTGGAGCTAAGGGCTCCCCGGCTGTCATTTTTCTCTTTCTTGCCCCTCCATCATGGAGCAGGAGGCTCCAACGAGCTGGCCCTCCCTGCCCCTGTGCATGTGGATGGGCTCGCTCCACTCCCTCCTTTATTGGCCTCCAATAAAAAGTGGAAAATAAAAAATAAAAAATAAAAACTGCAGCCGGGCCGAGGAGGTAGAAGGAAATGCAGTGAATTAGAGGTAACAAGGTGGTGGTAGATAAAAGGAAAAAGAGATATAAATGAGAGAAATATTAAAAAAATAGGAGAAAGTGGTGGAAAAGGTCAGAGAAAATCCATAAAATAGAATAAAAGTGCAATTTGAGAAGAAGTTGGGGTGTCCCAGCTGTTGCGAGAGCCAGTAGACGGAAGGAAATCACCACGTGCGTGTGCTCTGAGCAGAACTTTTAAACAGCTTACCGTAGCAACACGGAATGCACATTTTGTATTAAAAATTAATAATAGTGCCTCCTCCTGTGACTAATTATTAAATAAAACATGAAGAATTGCTGGGGCTGAATAAACAGGGTATCACTTCCCCCCGTCCCTATGTCAAACCCCGGGGATCAGGCTGTGAACCCCGTGCCGTTAAACCACACGGTGCCCACGTTGGGATCATGTGCCCTGTGGAAACATGAATAATCTATATTTCTGATGTAGAAGGGGGTCAGGCAGCACAGGCTGGAGGCTTTGCTCCTCTACAGGTTGTGTGTGTGCATGTGCACGTATAGATAGGTGGGTGTCGTATGCAAATATACGTTATGCACATATATATATATATAAAAAAATTGTATAGATATGAATCTGTACAAGTATTAAGTGCATTAAATGTAAAGGCAGACCTCCCAATTTAAAAAAAAAAAAAATACTTACTTTTTCAGGGTTGCCTCCATAACACGCATTCCCGTTTAAGAGGAGATGGCAGCCCAGGGAAGGATTTCTCCTGTTTATTGGTGTCCCAGGTGGTTTCCAGCACGCTGCCCTGGATGCTCTGCCAGCCCTACGCTCACCTGGAAGCCAGGTAAACCCTTAGGGCCCTTGTCTGGGTGTTGAACATTGTCCATAATAGGTGCATAAAGTATTTTGTTCATGCTTAGGGTGAAAAAATGACTTGATGGTGTTCTGGCACCTATTTCTTATGCAAGTCAGTGAAACCAGTGGGTCTGAGCCACAGATGTGTTCAGGTAGCACCGGGGAGACTGCCATGACATTGGAAATGTCCATTTTAAAGAATAACAACTTGCTTATCCAATTACAGCTATTCTAAGGGTTTTCCACTGCTTTTGCTAATATGCTTAAATTAGTTTGACGTCCCGGCCCACGTGGGCAGCCAGGTCCAGTGTTTGGGTGGGAACGGGAGCCCCACCTGTGGGTTCATATGGATGTAGCCAGCATCGAGGCAAGACCAGCGCTGAGGACTAGGATGGACAGAAACCAGAGAGTTTGCTGCAGGAAACTTGGCATCTGTTAATTATAAAGTAGTGTTAGACTGAAGAGCCGTGTAGCAAAAATAGCAACAGCATACAATTTAGGAAATAGTATTTCACAAGCGAATTAATTAGCTAGTCACATTGTGGATGATAGTAAATACATGGCTGGTTAGTTCTGGCATGATTCAAAGCAAATGTAGACACTAATAAATAGATATGCATTTCTGCCAAAACTTTGATGTTAATTGTAGATTGTGATATATTTGTTAAAATGAAATCTATAATATATGAGCTGTTTGTCTATTAAACATATTGCACAGCATATTTATTGTGTTATGTCTCTATTTCCAAAGAGAATAAAATGCAATAGCTGACCAAAATATTTCCAGTTTTTAAAACGGAAATAGTGGTCTATATTATGAATACATTGTCAAAATTATTTCTTTTAATACTCTTTCCTGTTTTGTTTCTAGTTATCTCTTAAGCTTTCAAATCCTTCTAGAACTATGTTCAAAATAATATTTAGCATAGAGAAAAACACTAAATATTTCATGGTATAATTAAATCTTATTAATGTAATTGTCTGTATAGTTCATATTAAAAATTTACAAGGACCCTCTTCCTTTTCATTAGAAGTTCTAATTTCTTATGAAATTCCATAAATGTCTTGAGCTCAATACTCAACTGTGGGAAGCAACAGAAGCTTTCTCATGATTTGATGTTGAATCTAAGTTGCTTTACTCATATTTTTCTTTTAGCCCAGCCAGAAGCACTTTGTCATGAAATTAGTACTCATGTAATTAAGGTACAAAAGATTAAGTATTTGCTTTAGCAATTGTGGATCTAGACTATGGTGTTTAATATTTTCTCACTTTTAGCATTCTATTACTTTTTTTCCTTGAGCAGGGGTTTTTAAGGACTGGATACTTAATTTCTTGTGTTTCTGCACTGTGCTACATGCAAGGCATATACAGAACTATTTACAATTATAAGTTTAAACCAAATGTCTCTGTGCAACCAACAGTGTTTTGCAACCTGAGTAATTCCACACATTTCCATGTAGCTGCTCGCTCGTAACACCTAGGAAATTGTATGGCAGTCTGTGGGTACAAAGGAATAGCATGGATGGAATATGCATTGCTTTCCCTACCAGTATTTTGGAACGCTTCCTTCTCTACCCCAAGCCCCCTTCTTGAATGTCCCTTCTGCTGCAGTCAGAATCAATATTTCAGTCCTTCCCTGAAGACTGACATTTCTATAGCTATAGAGACTGCTTACTAGCCATTCCTTATCTTAAAAAATTTCATACTGTTGAACTGAAAAAAACCCACCACAGCCACCTGTAAGCAGCACGAAGAGAACACGTTTCTGTCTTTCTCTAATTTCCAAGACCTTTCTTTTTAATGAAATTGAAACCCTTATGAAGTTGTCTCGAATCCATCAAATATTCGTCTGAATGGTTCTGTTTACTGGCATCTCCCCATCAGCATATTGGTCTCTTAAAATTCATGTAACCATCCATCTGCCTAGTGGTTCCACTTCTAAGCAGACTTCTACTCAGCCGCTAGTATACCATTAAAATCAGCTTTTTCACTTGAACTTGCTTTCATTTAAGCCACTGCTAACGTAGAGAGGAGCTCATTTAGTGATGCTTTTTCACCTTTTAGGTTAACTCTGAATGCATCATTAACGGAAAGATGTTGACTAATTTGGAGGGAGTTTAGAGAAAAGCTATCAAAATGGTTAGCGGGTCGGCAAAGCGTGCACTGTGCGGAAAGATAAAATGAGCCATCTATGTCTAGACTGGCTGGAAAATCATGATTAGAAATTTTTAAAGGATATAAACATGGGTAGCGGAAAGATTCAGAGTGTTAAAATTATAATGAAGAGCTGACACAGGCTCTATGGGGATAAAGTAGAAAAATCCTTCTTTAGATGTTTGTGGTGGCCAGCTGAGGGTGGTCAGGACACCACAGTGCTGGGATACAGACCAAAGGATCTCTGGAGCTCTTGTCTAGTGCATATGTGTGTGTTTGAGTAGTTAAATAAGGAAAAATGCCACCAAAAAGCAAGAGAAAAAGCATGAATGCAGGAAGTAGAGAATCACCATTTAGTAGTGGCAACAATTTATTCTGCTGGGACACACATGAAGTGGCTGAAGTCTCTCTTCTGAGCTGCTGAGGGGGTGTAGCACACAGGGGTTTTGAAATAGCAAGCCAGTAATATGAAATAAGGAACAATCCCACATTCCCAGAAATTTTGGGGCAAATTCCCTGCAGCTCTAACAATAAACGCCGCCACTTGGACAGCATTACTCGATCAGAGGGACTCTGGGGGGTGTGAGGTAGCATCCACTTGCAATTTGTTGCTTATTTGATCGTGATTTGACTCACAGCTGCGCAAGTCAGGGACTCCGACTTTGCAGTTTCAGTATCACTGCAGAATGATACACGACTCGACAGTCCCACAGATGTTTGGGCTGTGTCCACTGTGCTTCATCCAGCCTTCATCCTCACGGAGGGCAGGCTCTGAAGCAGGGCCAGAAGCACCCGGCAGAACCCCCCACAGGCACGACTTCGCACAGTCACAAAATACTATTTAATTTGTGGACAGACCTCATGAGCCACTGGATGGTGGAGTGTAAAAAAAAAAAAAAAAAAGAAATTTCATTGGGAAGAATTCAAATGAAATATCTTCTTCAGAGAGTAAACTCATTTGTATTCCAAAATGCAATTATAAAGTGGCCTCGGGAAACTCCGTACTCCTTCTGGTCATCGATATCTTTGCACAAGACCATGGGTAGCTTTAATTTCCAAAGAAGAAACTCACTGAGAGGAGCACAAAACCCCTGTAAAGGTAAACATTTTATAAGCCAACTGACAACCGCACTAGAAATATTAAACAAGCCTAGAAAATGTTACCGAGTTTACCTAGAAATTGTAATGTGCTTGGAGAGAAAAATGTTAGCTGACTGCATCGCAGGATCCAGTGATTAGGAACTGAATGAGACCTAAAGACCATGTATTTCAGTAATCTGTCTCTGTCAGACATGCGGTGCCTGGAAAACACTAATGAAGCTCTTTCCCTAAACTTGGGATACAAAGATACAAAATACAATCCAGCCCGCTAACACCTGAAACATAAATGTTTAAATTCCCTTTCAGCTTCTTCGGAGCTACTAATTATGTCTCTGGATACCTTGGATGTCCACAGGATTATCTAGTCCCTTTGAAAATCCTTATCCTGTGGCAAATTTAACCTACAAGTAAGGCTATGACGTAGGGACCACTCCTGCAAAGGGATTAAGTTTTGTTTGACTTCAAGCAGGGATGTATTTTAAACCAAATAACCAAATGGGCACTGCTTCTCATTTGATTATTACTGTTTCTGTGTAAGCTTAGAGAACCTAGACCAATGGGCAAAACTTCTAATAACCTTTATAAAAATACCCCGAACAAGCTCCCAAACCGGAGGAGAAAATAAACTTCATTGTGCTGTACTTACAGGCTTAGAAGTTGGACAGCCCTCCCTCCCTCCTGACTCCAGGGGAAGGAGGAGCGGAGGAGAGGGGTGGCTTGCTTCCCTGACTACATGATGGATCAGGAAAGTAAATAACAGCAGTTACTTCTAGCAGATGTTCATGCAGCTCGTGCTGCCAGAATAAATGTTTGGCTGTAGCTTTCCATCGCCAATACCTTACACGACAGAGGAAAGAAGCTGTCGAGTCTGGCTTGACTTCAGTGTCCAGCCATTCCCAAGCCCAAATCCAGCCACCTTCATCCAGGTGAGATTTGAAAAGGAATAAAATGAAGTAGCTTTGCCTACTTCAGTGGTCATCTATGTGTCTGTTTGTGGTTTACTGGGATTTTTTCGTTTGTTTTTGGTTGTTTTTTTTTTTCTGGAACCACTGTATTCCTAAGGAAAATGTCTATAGTGTAGTGAATTTTGCAGCAAATACCACTGTCCCAACAGGTATAGCAAGCGACATTTGATCCAAAGGCCAAAACTTTCCCTTATTATACAGCAGAAAGTAGCATATGTGATGTGTGCAGGATAGAAAGCATAATGGAATGTCCTCTCCCACAAGCTGGATTGACTCTGCTACGAGACAGGAACCCTGAGATTGCTTGTTGTGCTTAAAAAAATGGTGAAGTGTGAGTTTAGCTTGAGTAAAATGCTGACGCAAAGGATACTCCAGGAGAAAAATGATGGGTAGAAAATGTAATTTATCTTGATCTTCCATCCTAATAGTTGCAATGCAAAAAAAAAAAAAACAAACCCACAAAGAAAACAACAACAACAACCCCCACCACCTGAAAAATCTCCAAAAAGCAAAACCAAACCAGAACAAAAGTCAAAACATAAGAGAAGGAAAGTCCCATCAAATAGCAATGAGTAGCTCCTTGTAGTTTAAATAGCAAGAATAGCAAAACTACCAAAATATCAGGAGCAGTTCTTTATTGTATTAAAAGTTTTTGATACTTTACAGCATATACTCATGAAAAATTCTCATGCCATATGTGGTCTTGAGGAAAAACAGGCTTTTTTCCTATTAACATTTTTTTTTTTTCAAATTTTAATTTGGAAATAATGCACTTTGGCGTAAAAAAAGTCCATAACATGGTCTGTCTATCAAAGATTTCGATATTTTCTGGAAGATGGGCAGTAAAGTGAGATTTCCCAAAAATTACTGAAAATTAGGCTGTCTCCCTTCGGTCAAACTTCAGTGAAAGGTAAAAAGGTAAAAAATGTTATTTCACTATTAAAAGCCTGAAGTACTATCACTCACAGAGGTGAGAACATGAGACATGTTTATTCTTTCCAGTGCTTTTAGCTCTCTGCATACACATATCGCCACAATTAGTTTTTGTATAATGTGCAATGTAAACGTGATCTTGCGAGCACATTTAAGGACCACGTGTTAAAATGGACTTGATATTTCTTGGCTGGAAATCAACAGAAATATATTGCAAACGTTTGATATACCCCTGTATAAGATCAATCTGGATCACAAGTGGATCACAGAACAGCATCCTCCATTTCGGTGCCCGATCCCCTCCTGTCCTTATCCATGTCTCATCTTTGCTTTTGGGATAACACCAGCAATCAGCAATTTCACAGCCCCAATTAATGAATTTACTGACAGCTCCGCGGTAAGAAGGGGAATACAAGTACTCTTTTCTTTCTTTGAGCAGCCTTTTTAAACCTGACAGTGCTGGTGTCTAAACATGTCCTGTGCCTTCCCTGAGAGCTTCAGAAATGAGACATTCAGTGAGTGGTTTTGTTTCATCTTTAGATCCAAAGTGCTTTGGAGGAGATCACGTCATCTCCTATTGATACGTATCCAGGTATCCAACGGTAATAACGCAGCTCACAGGAAAGAAGAGAGAAAAAAACAATCTTGTTTTTCTGAAAGCGGCGAGGGATTTAGGTTATGTCTGCTCACTGGGAATTGCCTGTGCTAGCTTTATTTCAGAGCTCCACTTGGATTTGCTGGTGTGTTTGAGAAACGGGGAAAGCTGGGAGGAGCCGAGTGCTGCTGCGCCGTGACCACAGCTCTCCCACTATCTGAAAAAGGTCACATTATAATGCTATTATAACATTAAAGACGATGATATTATAAGCAGGCTTTTTTTTTTTTTTTTTCTTCCAGGGAAGATGGTTTTCTTTAGGTGTTCCAGTGTTACAGTACTGCTAATATAAACATCTAAATTGGGTGGGATTAACATCTGTTTTTCAAAGATTACCAGCATATGCTTTGGGAACAGAAGGATTAAGATTTGGGAAGAAAAATTCCATTAAAAGACAGACATGTAAAATCCCTTCATGTATCATGAAATGATCAGAGGGCTGGAGCACCTCTAGTATAAAGACAGGCTGAGAGAGTTGGGTTATTCATCCTGAAGAAGAGAAGGCTCTGTGGAGACCTTATAATGCCCTTCCAGTACCTGAAGGGGGCTACAGAAAGGATGGGGAGGGACTCTTTATCAGAGAGGGAAGCAACAGGACAAGGGGTAATGGTTTTAAATTGAAAAAGAGGAGATTTAGATTAGATATCAGGAAGAAATTCTTTCCTGTGAGGGTGGTGAGGCACATGTTGCCCAGAGAAGCTGTGGCTGCCCCATCCCTGGAGGTGTTCAAGGCCAGGTTGGACAGGGCTTGGAGCAACCTGGTCTGGTGGGAGGTGTCCCTGCCCATGGCAGGGGGGTTGGAACTAGATGATCTTTAAGGTCTCTTCCAACTCTAGCCATTCTATGATTCTGTGATCATACCTTACACTGCAGTGGTGGTGCCTTGGAGGAAGAGCATCTAAACTCTAGGAACATGTTTCACAGAAATCTTCCATCCCCAGCACTGCTGCTCCCAAAGTAATTGCTCTAACGAGTTAAGAACTCAGTGCAGAACCAGGTAGGCAACACTTAGAGCTGCTAATATTATTAATAAGGATATTGTGACTTTTGGCAAACAGAAAACAAAATATCAATGAACCCAACTGACGTTTGAAGCTAAATATAGTCCACGTTAATTTTTAAAGCTTTGAATTACAAGAAGAGCTTCACAAGTTCTAGTTCAATCAACTGTAATTGCAATTTGCCTTCAGCTACCGTGTCTCTGTGTTATTTTTCCTTGTTGGTGTGGGAGATAACAAATGTGTGAATGACATTTCAGCCTGGTAATTGGGCCATTTATAGTTCCTCGTTAGTTCTCGTTGGATAAGGGCTGTGGTGCTGATTTTACATAAGGATCAAGCACCTCATTAAAACCCCAACACTGAAAGCATGCCTGTGATACCCGACTGCAAGACAAGTGTTGCCATGTAATGCGTGAAAAATAAGTGACTTTGTGCTTGTCGTTTTCATTAAAATATGACACTTTAGAGAACTGAGACAATCCTTCAGTCTTCTTCTATATTGACCTCTCCTTTAGGGAAGGCTTTGTTGGTTCAAGTGGTGTTACCCACTCCTTGTCCTGGTTTTGTTTTTTCCAGGAGCTGAGCCAGCTCACAGCCCCACACCAGCCCTGCTCCTCACTCTTTGCTGTGGACAAGGCTGGTGCAAAGGGCCAGGAGATGTCAATGGTGCCTCTGCAAATCCCTGACTGCGTCTCTCTCAGCCTGGGTCTGCACATCGGCAAAGAGATTGGGCAATGCATCATCTTTCTTGGATTTTTTTTCAACATCTCCTATGATATGGTTTATTCCTCTTTATGTGTCACCTACCTCCATGGGTAAGTAAGCCAGGACAGAAAATGACAGTCCTGTTTTTCACCAAATATCTTTTTTTGGACAATTTTCCCCCCAAAGGTTGCGGAGAAGCTCTGGATGTAGCTTTAGAGTGAGATTTTTACTGTCTGTCTGTGGCGATGCCAGAGATAGTGAGGGTTAGAGGATTCCCCGGCATAGCTAGTGTGAATTAATTATAAGTGGTTGTAGGAAGAAAACCAGTTGCTTTCAGTAGAGGAAAAAAAAACCAAAAAACCAAGAGATATTTTGAGACACAAAACTTTGACCAGGGGCACAGAGCTGTAGTTCTTCCGCCTTCATCAGCTGGTTTAATAAAAGGTATTTCCTCTCCCCCTGAAAACCTTGTTTCTCTTATATTGTTAGATCATCACAGTTATTACAATGCTACTATCATAATATTAGCAGGGAAATGTTAACAGTGTCTATTCAGCTGCAAGCCATTCCCTGATACCATCAGGGCGTATGAATTTTTTACTTGGATAGCATAAAAGCAAGATGCTCAAGTTATCAATATGGTTTTTGTAGAAAAAGATATTGCCCCACAACTATCTGCTGAAGGTTTGGAGCATAGTTTTATGTTTGGTCTTGGCTGCATTGTTTCACTGCAGCAGCTACTAGAATTTTTCAGTAGTAAAATGGGAAGAATTCAGTGAACATGTGAGAGAAAAAAGTCTGCCTCAACTTGTCGAGGTTGTCACTTAGGAAGAAACCGATGAGAAATACAGGCTGCGTTTAGCACTACACTAGCAGTGACTTGGAACCCTCTTTATTATTAAATTCATGGTGTTCGCAGTGCTCAAAAGGGAGTGCAAAATGAGCCTGACTTCTCTAATGGGTTTTGGAATCAGAAAAATATGTAAATGCCTGAAGATCTTTCCAGTGTTGTTGTCATCATCCATCTGCATTACATTTTTGCCTTAAACTAGAAGATTCCTTCATAGTGAATAGGATGCTTAAAGGGGAGACTTCTATTGCCTCTTTTATTGATTATTAATGAAATCATAGTGTGCTCAGTCTGTTAAAGCTGCAGCCCTAAAATAAGGCTTGGCAGTGATAATTGCTTCTCTTAAATCATGAATATATTAAGAAAAGGAGCTTTTCTGGAATATTTTATGATTTGTGAAAATTCTGCAATAATCATTGCCTGATTTGCTGAGAATTTGGGAGTACTTGCTGAGTATTTGGAGTATTCTTCTTAGGAGAATCAAACATATTTTATGTTCTTTGAATTTCCAGGCATTGGGTCGGAAGTAGTGACTGAAAAACCCCAACAGATAATGATGAAAGATGTGAATACACTGAAGCCTCTTAATAAAAAGCCACTATAGAAAGCCATTGCCTGGCTTAGGAGCTAAGAAAACAGAGAGCAAGCGATTATAAAGAAGTCACTTTGTATCCTGGACTGGGCTTGGTAGGCAGCCATATTTGTGGGCTCATCCCATGGACGCGCAGAGCAGATGTGCTCCATACAGCCTCTTCTGTGCCTGCAGGGCATGTTCCCAGCTAAGCCAAATCCCCCCTGTGTCAGCCAACACTGCAAAGCCCGAGATGTTTACAGTGCTTTCCATACGCATTATGAAATGATACTCATGGACCTTTCATTACTTTGGCCAACTCACGAGAGTGGCGACGCCACCGCGTTGGGACAATGTACAATAGTGTAGTAGACCCCAGCTGAATGCTCTCTTCATTGTAAGCTGAGGAATGTGCCTTAGTCACACACATTTCTTTGCTCTCTCTTAGCATGAGCCATCTACCATCTCAATATTTTCTTTCAATAGGAAAGAAAAAGATAAACAAAGAGGACATTGCATCAGTTGCCACCTCTTTTGTAAGAATCTTACTAAAGAGCTTTTGACAAAGATTGCAAATTTCCTAGTGGGTCTGTGCTCGACCAGGCATGTGTTCTTAGAGGGACAAGGCTGGGATGTCTTATGCCCCAGAGTGTCTTGTCCTGATGTTACAGAGAAAACTGAAGTTGGTTATAAAGGGATAGAATAATTTCCTGCAAAAATACGGGAACCATGCTTGATATATTAAACCATTTTAAGTAAACAACTTTAGAAATGGTCAAAGCTCATTATTCAACCACCTCCTGTGGGATCAAAGAAAATAATGAAAACAATTAATCAAGGATTATTGGAGGAAGTGTTTTGGAACAGCCAAATAGGTTAAAATTTAAAATTGCAAATGATACAGCATTGTTTCTTAACATTTATCAAGAGTAAGTGTCTGTTCTGGTTGTGTAATCCCACCTCAAGTGGACAGGAGAAGTGCATGGTAGAGAAGCTGATGATGTTTTGTCTTACACCATCCTCCATAAAAGCATCACAAGATGCATTTGAACGTAACTCCTTGGCATAGTGCTGTTCCACTTAACCTCTTCCAAACCATGGTCCGCTCAACCTCTTCCAAACCAGTGAAAAAAAGCAGCTAAAAGAGTTGGGTGGTTTGGGCAAAGCTGCATCCCAGCATCTCTACTGCTGTGGAGCTGGGGCTGGGAGGAGACTCTCTTCCCTTATCCACAGGGGCTTGTCCTCACCTGGTATCACCACACATCACACAGCATGAGACATCGCGTCTGCCAGGCACCGGCTGATAAAAGTCCTCATTCCCTTCCCTTTAGTCATTCCCCCAGTGTTTCCATGGGATTGCCATGCCAGCAGGATCAGGTCATGACTTGTTAATATGCTGCAACACGTGCAGTCGGGTTATAATTTTTACTGAGCTTGATGGTTGCGTGTCCTTTGTCTGGGCAGAAATCACTGCATATTGTGAAACTTTCCATTTTATTTTTTTTTTCACACAGGACATTTCTTGTGCTGCACCTTTACATTTTTGAGGGTTTGAAAAGAAAATGCTGTTTCAGGTCAGTTCATTCTTATTTGAACAAAGAAAGACTTCCAGCTTAAAGCATGTCTTCTTAAATTCAGTTCTCACAAAGGCTTTGCACGGAGTGATCACCAAAGCAGGTATTGTCTCTTTTTAAGTATCTTTGTAGGGGTATTTCTTTCTAGTTTTGGCAAGGAAATTGCTTAAGAATCGCCAGATAATGACTGCCTAAAGAACATTAATGTTTTTTAGCTTTTTGACTCTGTAGTCAGTTAAAGGAATATCAAAATGACACAAAAATATAATTTTTAGAGCAGCCATTCTAAAAAGTTTTGTAATTTTGATTGCAGCAAAACACAAAACATACGAAGATAGACACATCAGAAGAACATATAGTTTTGGGGCTGTTAAGAAATGTATGTAAGTTTTCATTTTTAAGCAGGCAGATGGATTTAGTAGAAGAAACTTTTTCTACAAAACATTTCTCAGCAGTAAATGTTCTTAACATTTGAGGAATTAAGAGTTTAGAACGCTTATAAACAGGATTAATATTACTGAGAATTTTTTGAGCCCACACAAAGGCTTCTAGAAGTGAGATCTTTTCCTGCAAATGGGGCTGAGGAAAGATGTGCCAGTTTTGAGGGTTTACCGTTCTCCTGCTGTTGGAGCAGGAAGGACATCTCGAGCTCCCGGCCATAGGCTGGTTGTGGCCATGCTGTGGCAGGTTAGAAGACACTGAGATAAGACCATGGTAGCTGAGGAGCTGCAAAAGGCCATCTGGTTTGTACGGCATAGATAAGACTCCCAGAGTGCAATTTTTCATGATGCACAGTGGAAGAATAAAGTAATGAGTCAGGGACTCACCTCACCGTGCAACTTCACCTTTACATATGCTCTTCTCAGAGAGCAACACCATCATTAGTGTACTCAGCTAGGGGTAGAAGCTCAACATATCTCACACAAGGCTACTTAGATTTTACACTTAAGAAGATTTTAAGCAAGTTTTCTTTGGGATTTTTTGGGGGGAGGTTTTGTTGTTTGGTGGGGGTTTTTTCAATTTATTTATTTTTGTGGATTTTTTTTTTTTTTCAAATCACCTCTCTCAAAGCTTTCACCATTCCCACCCAGGTGACCAAGTCCATCAAGTGAAGAATGATTTTACAGATACATTTTATGTCCAAACCCAATGGAAAGGCATCTTCATGTGCCCTCGTCATCTAGTGGATAGAAATGAAAGCCAAACAAAACCAATGTCCAAAGCTATATCTGGTTCTTTCTCTCTTTGACTTTCAGATGAAGGTCTCCTGCCTCCTGTCAGCTCTCACAGATACCGTCTTCATTTTGTCTTATCTTCTCTCCCTCAAAACCACCTCCCAGAACTTCTGACTATGCCCATGCTGTGTCAGAAACCCCAAACTGATGGAGGGTAACTGTCCAGGCTTTGGTCTTTTCCCACCTCTCCAATCCTCTCCTTTCCCTCTTCTCATCACTAGTGTTGTATGAGTCTAATCACTCTCTGGTCTCCTTCAGTCTCACACTGTCCTAGCTGTCCCAGGCCAGGGCACTTCTGGTGGCCCTCCAGGGTCAAGAAGAGAGAAAGCAGAAGGAAATGCAGGTGCTGAAAGCCCACCTCACACAACAAAGACACAGGTGAAGAGCCTACCCCATCACTTTATTTTCACCATTCTCATCTTTAAAGGTCACCTTGAGCCTTGTCTGCCTAATTGTGAGCCTTTTCAGAAGGCAGGGTAGAATTTTGCATATAAACTGTTACAGATTTATGGCTTTGCTGTGTTTGCACAGTCTTTTATAACTTTTATTCAGTTACTATCAAATGCAGTATTCCAAGATTGTCATGTTGCAATATTGGTTTTGCATATGTAATGCATGTCATGTTTCTTTTAATGGAATTTTTACAAAGATATGTAGAGTTAAATATGCTTATAGATAATCACAGTCTCCTTGTGTGTTTGTTAAAGATAGCTATCGTTTAATTTAAGTACATAGGATTCTTTTTCTAAAGCAAAACAAGATCTTGTAATTGATAAAAGGGATATATACATCCCTATATTTTACATTATCTTTCAGCAATAGACTTCAAAGTGAAGTAGTTATT